>CM068838.1:58161956-59361956 GCA_028554795.2 Sinohyriopsis cumingii
GAAGAGGAATATGAGTGAATACAGTAAATGTGTGGAAGAGGAATATGAGTGAATACAGTAAATGTGTGGAATAGGAATATGAATGAATACAGTAAATGTGTGGAATAGGAATATGAGTGAATACAGTAAATGTGTGGAATAGGAATATGAGTGAATACAGTAAATGTGTGGAAGAGGAATATGAGTGAATACAGTAAATGTGTGGAAAAGGAATAGGAGTGAATACAGTTCAAGTTTTCTTTTCTGAAACCAAGCCCAACATTTTTCGAGTATTTAGGCATTATATTTCTTATTTCGCCAAAGGACATTTTAAACCGGTAAGAAAACGTGAGCTAGCGACACTATTATATAGATAAAAAGTACACTGTACGTTGGTTCTTCAATCCGTTTGCACGGATAGACTTACGAAGACATGGAGCTATGATATGATTAGTTAACTGAACTAATCTGGGAATTGCAAACATCAGTTATTATTTGATCAAGGCTCTGCGACGACGAAAGTGCATTTTCCAGCCTCTATTTGGCGGACAATATTATTTAGCGTGTTTTTTAAAAAAAACAAACAATCGTTGTACTAATTTCATATCCTTCATTTGTACCAACCATTTTAATCAGCCTTCTTTCCAACACAATCTTAACATACCATACTCTATTCTCTATTTTACATATGCTTCTGTGTGAATACCTAAGATGATGAAGTCTCGATTTCCGTAACAAGTTTGGAGAAACTTCGCTTTTGTGCTGTAAGAAACAGCCGTAACATAAGCAAAGGTATTTTCCAATGACATATCGTATTTCAATTTTTTATAGATAAAATTGCTATTTATTTCTGAAAACGGTATTTGTTTAGTGTATTAGGAAAACAGTAAAGGAGCAATTACTATTGCTTAGTCGGGTTATCATATCCCTTTAATGTAAAAGTATTGCCCGCGAGGGAAAAAAATCTTGCAACATTAAACACTTTTTCATTAACTAAATTACTAAAACCATAGAAAAGAAAAAGAAAATGCCATGCATAAGAATAACCAGTAATTTTTTTTTTTTTATAATTACACAGATGTTATTTGCTTGGATCGAGATAATTCACTCAGGAGCAGCAAATGTTCTTTTCTATTTTATGCAGAAACATGGGCTAGCAATGTGTATAAAATACTGATGAGCAGATTTTGCTACGTATATTTGATTTAATTTATATTTGATTTATTTTATAATTGATTTAATTTGTTTTGAGTTAACGTGATTGTTTGATTGTTTGATTGTTGATTTGATTGTTTGTGGGTTTTGGAATCTTCTTATTATCTTTACATGTCAATGTAATGTAATTTTATTTACTATGAATCTGTAATTTTCCAGAAAATTCAGTTTGTCCTGAATCTTTCCTTAAATACCTAATAATAGAACAACTGTTTCTAGTTTTGACTTAGTTCCTGGCCTTCTTTGAGAGTCAAGTAAACAAGTTTTATTCTCGGAGTAAAATGAATGGTTCTTATCAAGGATATACAGGGGCTTCGTGACTTTTATACGTAAACATGATCATCTGATCATCTATTTCGCAATTAGGCATTTCCAAAATTGCGCAATACTTAGTAATAATAGTGAAGTTTAGATAGAGAGAGATCTAAGAGTTTTTGGGCTTTTAAACGCTTGATGTCAAGTTGTTTTCTTCTCTTGTGATTAGTTTTGAGTTTATTTTAATTTTTTGGATTCTAAAAGATTAATTCGTTTCTCTGAAAATATTTTGTGCTCAGCTCATACAGAATTCTTGAACAAAGACATTTCTTAAAACTTTTATTTGCGATTTCCAAAACCGGAGGATTAATTATTGTGTTTGTACAAGGAACTGTAGACTTCAACACAGTACAGGTTACATCATAAGTCATCGCCTTCCAACTTGGACATTTGGTCGGGATTCGAACCTAAATTTATTATAACATTTTATTATTAGGGTTTCTAACATATTATTTGTGGATTATTCTTGTATTATATTTAGATTTGATTCTTGGAACTGTACGTTCTTTTTTTTTTGTTTTTGGTTCATTTTTACAATATTTTTCAAGGGAAATAAATTATTTATTATATTTTTCAAAACTTGTTGTTTTCACTCTTTGTTGTGTTACTGTTTATTCGAGCCTAAACACGTAACACAAGAATTGGGGGCTACTCCGGGATTATTTTGAATTTTGGCTAGAATATTTCAGAAAACTTTAGGGTTTTTAAATTTGAATTCCCCTAGTTTTTGAAATCTTAGTGAAATTGGCAAGCTTTTTCTAAAATGTCATTAAAAGTAGAAATCTTTCTTTCAAATCCTACCCAGGAACAATTAGATCTTTGCAGAAAGATAAATTTATTCAACGTGCCAGAAAATACGCTCTTACTGAGGTAAAAGCTTCCTTAAGGAAACAAGAAATAAGAAATATTTTGGTTCAGTATTTGGTAGAAATGAATGTTTTGGACAAAAGTGCTTTGGTTTCGATCTGTAAGTCTGTTTGAGACTAACATTAAAATGAAGGACTTAAAATTAAAATACAAGATGGAATTAGAGCTCAGGAAGATGGAACTTCAGAAAGATAAAGAAGAAAAACAAATGCGAATGCAGTTGCAAGTGGAAAAAGAAAAATAACAAATGTTATTACAAAAAGAACAAATAAAGTTACAATTTGAGAAAGAGGAGAGAGAAAGAAAAGAGTGAAAGAAAAGCAAATGCATTTACAAGCGGAAGAAAAGAGCAAGAAAGACAAATGCAGTTATAAAAAGAACATATGCATTTACAAGCGGAAGAGTAAGAAAAAACAAATACAAAAAGAAGAAACAAGCAAAGAGAGAGAGAGATATGCAAATGCAAAGAGAGAATTAATATAGGGAATATCAATCTAGAATAAAAGAAATGGAGCTGGCAAGTGAAACACATATTCACACTTCAAAACCAAATTTAAATTATGATATGCAAATAATACTTTATTAATGAGAAACAAGATGGCCGCTATCGCTTAACCGGCTTGAACCAGCTCTTCCGTTTTTTAGTGCCGTTTTCACTATATTTGTGCTTGTTGCCTGTTTTCATCTTCGTTATTGTGTTCATTATGTATTGGCTGTTAAATTCGTATGTGTTTCTTCATCTCCTTGTTTTGGAAACGAGAATAATTAGACTTTTTCTCAGCTCTCTTGCTCACTGTTTTTGAACAAACCGTCATCATGTGATATTCGCCTGTCAACCCGTTTATGTTACGATGGACCCTCATTAATTGCTTTAAATGTTCACTCCTTGGCTCTCCACACTACATTGTGCTCTAGACTAAACGAACTGGGACTACATTCATCATTACCTAAATGTAAACAGAAGCGAAAAAAGAAACGTTGTTTCAAAGCTGGCCGGCGTAGAACAGGAAGAAGAATTCCAGTTATCTCCCTTATTTCGGCACAACCATTTAAAACATTTTCGACCGTTAATTTAGATAACCTAATTCAAATCCCAATTAATTCGTCAACCTTTATGTCAACTATCCAAGAAATATCTCTGCGCATTGCATTATTCAATGCCCAGTCAGTAGGACCACATGAAAAGCGCACAGAAATAGTTAATTTTATCAACGACGAAAATGTTGACATATTATTCTTGACAGAAACATGGCTAAAAACATCAGGCGATGAGCCCAAGTATGCGGATCTAACACCCACTGGTTACTCCATCCAGTCGTTCCCCCGTAATTCTCGCGGAGGTGGAATTGCTGTCATCACAAAGAACTCCATGATAAAACGTCTTAACTACACCACAACATTCAATTTCGACCACACATCGTTTGAACTAGTTCAAACCACACTCACACTGGAGCAAAGGTCAGTCCATTTTTTCTGTATATACCGCCCTCCTCCTAGTAGAAAAAACAAGCTGGCTGACTCTCTCTTTTTGGAACAGTTTCCGAATCTCCTGGACTATGGAAATTCGGTAGGTGGCAAACTGATTATTCTTGGAGATTTCAACTTTCACTTTGACTGTCCCGGAAACTCAAATACATCAAAACTCATAGATTCCATTAATGTTTTCAACCTGAAACAGTCAGTTAAGCAACCCACCCATAAACATGGTCACATTTTAGACTGGATTCTTCATAGACCTGATGATAACATTCTACGATCCTCCCTGGTATCCCATGACCTTGCATCAGATCACCTCTGCATTATATGCCATCTTGACGTATCAGTCCCTAACCCTCCACCTTTATCGGCTACTAAGAGAAACCTCCGTATGATAAATAGAACCAAATTAATGTACGACATCCAAGCTAACCTAACAACTTGCTTACCTCCTATCGCAGAACAACTCAGTAACTGTCTGCGTTCATTGCTTGACAAACATGCCCCAGCTACCAAGTGCAGAGTATCAATTAAAAAGTGTTCTCCATGGTATAGCAGTGTAAGGGACCAGCTTCGCACTGCTAAAAGAGACAGCCGTAAAGCTGAGAGGCTCTGGCTTTCCACCAGACTCACTATTCATAAGCAAATCCATGAAGTCGCTAAGAAGAATGTCACAAATATAGTCCATGCAGCGAAATCAGCCCACTACACTACTAAGATCATGGAAAGTTTCAGCTGCAAAGAGCTCTTCGAGATTACTAACAAGCTAATGTCAAGGAACAACTCAACACCACTTCCAACTACCTTCTCTCCAGTTGACCTTCCGGACATGTTTGCAAATTTTGTCCGTGACAAAGTACAAACCATTAGAGATCAGCTTGGTACCACAATTTCAATTGACTCGTCGTCACCATACAGTTGGGATACAGAATTTGAGCGGCAACCATTAGCAGCATTTGAACCTGTCTCTATGGATTTCGTACGTACAATCGTGATGAAGAGTGCACCAAAGTCATGTGAACTTGATCCAATTCCAACATCACTGCTGCTTGAGTGCTTAGATCCAGTATTGCCTTCACTAACTGATGTTATTAATACCTCTCTCTCATCTGGGGAATTCCCACCATTTTTCAAAACTGCCATTGTAAAGCCTCTGCTGAAGAAACCAACACTAGACCATAACGATTTAAAGAACTACCGCCCAGTTTCTAATCTCCCATTCATTTAAAAAATCTTAGAAAAGGTTGTTCTATCCCAGCTTGTATCTCATCTAAATTCAAACAGTCTTTTTAGCAATGTACAATCTGCATATCGCCCTTGCCACAGTACTGAAACTACTCTTCTAAAAGTAGTTAATGACATTCTCTCTGCATTGGATAGCGGAAAGATTACAGTCCTCACCCTCCTTGATTTGTCTGCAGCATTTGACACAGTAGACACGATATATTACTTCACCGTCTCCAGCATGTATTTGACATTCATGATACAGCCTTACTGTGGTTCAAGTCCTACTTGGTCAACAGGACACAAATTGTATCTGCAAATGGAATACACTCCAACCCAGTTGATCTATGTTGTGGTGTTCCACAGGGGTCTGTTCTTGGACCTGTTCTCTTCATTCTGTACACTCAGTCGCTCTCAAGTGTCATAGATCATCATCCAGTGTCTCATCAGTTGTACGCTGATGACACCCAAATATACAAATCTAGCCACCCAACTGAAGTTAATGCTACCGTCCAAGGTGTAGACAGGTGCATTTCTGATGTGAAATCATGGATGACTTGCAACAAGCTGCAGTTGAATGATGATAAAACTGAGGCCATTCTGATCACAACACAAAGACTTTCTCATTCATATCCTTTACCTCAAACAATAAATATCAGCAACGCCAACATTAAATTCACACAATCAGTACGAAACCTAGGTGTTACTCTGGACAGTACTCTCACATTGCACCAACATGTCATGAACATATGCAAGGCTGCATATCTTGAGCTGAGACGCATCAGCTCAATTCGCAAATATCTTTCTGTTGATGCAACTAAAACACTTGTGTGTTCATTAGTACTTTCAACACTGGACTATTGTATCTCAGTTCTGTCTGGTTCATCTCAATATCTACTCCAGAAACTTCAAAAAGTTCAAAACACAGCTGCTCGGATCATACTTAGAGTACCACGATCAGAGCACACCTCCCCGATGCTCTGTAACCTATAGTGGCTATCCATTCGATCCAGAATCAAACACAAAATTTGTTCTCTGTACTACATTTCACTGTCAAACTCTATGCCAACATACCTATCTGACCTCACCCATGTGTACACACCAGCAAGATACTTACGTTCCTCTTCTGACAATCGTCTACTCATTATTCCAAGTATGAAAACAATGTCATATGGACAGCGTTCTTTTGCATACCAGGGCCCAGCAACGTGGAATTAATTGCCCACTGAACTTAGACACAAAGACACAGTGATCACATTCAAGAGGGCTCTCAAAATTCACTTATTTCGAATGCAAACAAAAACTTAAAGACCTAATAATGTTTCCTACCTGAAATATTCTCAGCATGTTTTTTATTTATTTTTTTAATGTTTTTCTAATTTAATGTTGTTTGTTGTTGTAATAATATTATGTTTCTTATCTTATCGGTGTTGTCTAAAGTTGTAAAGCACTTAGAGCTTCTAAAGATTAGGCTTTTCAAATTCCTCATTATTATTATCATTATTATTATTATTATTATTATTATTATTATTATTATTAGTGCCCCCTTTCAGAGAAAAAGAATTAGACAAATCACAAATTTGCTGAACATTTAAAATGGCCAAGAGAGCGTTGTAATTAATTATTACAATGTGTACCCATTGGTAAAGCTACTGACATTTACAATACACTGTCAGTTCAACAAAATGGTGACTATGATACGGTTAAGGAATGCACATTAAGGGGTTATGAGCTAGTCCCTGAAGCTTATCGGCAAATATTCAGAAACTATACAAAAGAAGCTGGACAAACTCATATCAAATTTGCTAGTGAAAAAGAGCAGTTATTTGATAGATGGTGCTTAGCCAAGAAAGTTGAACGAGATTATGAAAGTCTCAAACAACTTACTTCACTTGAAAAAAAAAACTGTCCACAGGGACATGAGTCTTATCCTGACGACCATCAGATTTAAACCTTGGAAAATGCTGCTCGAGCTGCCAATGAGTATTCTTTAACTCATAACGTTCCTTCTGCAAATAAGACTTCTACTCAACAGTCTTCTGACAGAAAAGCATTTAATTTTAATACAAGCCATTTCAAACTCAAACTGGCACAACTTCTAAAAATCAAGCTTCTGATAAGCTTGATTTAAGATCATCGTCTCTTCCTACGTGTACCTATTGCAAGAAAACAGGCACGCTATTTCTGATTGCTACAAATTGAAAAATAAACATCATCATCATCATCAAGACAGACCTATTCATGCTCTTTTTTCTAATAGGTCAAGGGCACGGTCATGTATTGAAAGCAATATATTTGTTTGGTCTAATAAACTTCAGTCTTATTTTATTATAGAAAATTATGAACCATTCATATCGAAGGGTTCTATATCATTCTTGGGTGATTCGGCCAATCCTATCCCAATTAAACTTTTAAGGGACACGGGAGCTTCTCAGAGTCTTTTATTGTTAGGTATTTTGCTTTTTTCTGAGAATTCTTCTTCTAATGAAAGTGCTCTTATTCAGGAAGTAGATTGCGGTTTTGTTAATGTTCCTCTCCGTTGTGTAAATTTGCCATCAGACTTAGTCATAGGACCCGTGACAGTCGGAACAGTCTCTGTTTTAACCGTTGAGGGTATTCATTTATTACTAGGCAACGACCTAGCTGGAGACAAGGTTGTGGTTAATCCACTTGTAACTGACAAGCCAAGCTTGGATCAGATAGTCGATCCAATTGAAAAAGAATTCCCTGATTTATTCCCAGCTTGTGCAGTTACAAGTGCTAACGTAAATAAAGTTTCTGAGAATGATCTTGATAAAGAAGGTATACCTTTAGCTGACACATGTATTGATCAGGCTAATGATGAAGTCAATTTTACTCCTTGCTTGGATCAGTCAGAAGGTATTGATCACAGTGATCCTCTTTTAACGATTCATTATCTTTATTCTAATCAGGGTGATAAACAACAATCACTTGTCATCAAACAGGAAAAATATCCTGAGATCTCCTGTTTGTTTCAAAGAGTCATTAGTGAAACTGAAGCTACTGAAGTTCCAGTCTAATATTTCATTACAAATGGATTTTTTATGAGAAACTGCGGACCTCCCAAGGTATCTGCTGATGACGTATGGTCAGTGAACTATCAAATTGTAGTTCCAAAACCTTACAGACATGAAATACTTAGTCTGGCCCAAGAAACTACATTGACTGGTCATTTAGGGATCAATAAAACTTATCACAAGATCTTAACTCACTCCTATTAGCCAAAAATCAAAATTGATGTTAGTAAATACTGTAGATTATATCAGACCTGTCACGTCGTAGGAAAACCCAATCAGAAAATACCTAAGGCTCTTCTACAGCCTATCCCTGAATTGTGACGAACCATTTAGTAGAATTATGGTAGACTGTGTGGGTCCCTTACCTAAGACCAAAGTCAGATAACCAATACCCGGTGACCATGTGTGCGTCAACAAGGTTTCCACAGGCAATTCCTTTGAAGAATATTAAAACTTTGATGACGTTTTTCTTATTCAATTTGGCCTTCCTAACTCTGTCAAACTGGTTAAAGGGTAACACCTTTGGTCTATAACTTTCCAGCCTATTATTGCTTGGATTTGTGATTCAGCAATTCAAGTCAAAAGTGAAGTTATTGTTTGACAGAACTACAATGGAGAAAACGTCTGAGTTAGGTAATAATAGAGTTCTGCCTTTCTTGCACATTCTTCAACTTTTTCTTCAGTTTAGATATTACAGTCCTTACAAAGTTGCGATGAAAATGAATGAGTTAAATTATAATATTAGTACACCTGAGATCTAAATAAATTACAAGAGTACCAGTATATTGAAAGAGATAGCCAGGTTAAACATGCAATTAATTTAGTTGTACTTGTCCCACTCAGTGATGAATTAAGTGAAGGAATATCATCGGATTCTACTGATATTGGAGTGACACATCTTTGGAATTCAGAAATTTCGAAAGATCTGGACCAGAAACGTTCAAGTTTGGAAGAGCAAGGAAGAAACGAACTTAAACATTTATTATTTGAATGTAAGCACTTATTTCCAGCTGTCCTACAAGAACCAACAAAATTTCCATGACGTTGAAATTGTAAATTCCAAACCTGTGAAACAACACCCGTACAGGATGAACCCTCTCGACAACAAAAATTCAATATTTGCTGGAGAATGATTTCATTGAGCACAGTAAACGTGACTGGAGTTCACCATGCATACTTGTTTCAAATCCAGATAAAACTTTCCTTATGTGTACGATTTATAGGAAGGTGAATAGTGTGACAAAAACTGATTCATTCCCATTACCAAGAATCGATAACTATTGATAAGATCCGGAATGCAAAGTATATCACCAAATTTGACCTTCTAAAAGGATTTTGGCAAATTCCACTAACGGAAAGAGCAAGGAAGCTTCGACATTCGTGATTCTAGATGGACTTTACCATTATAAAGTAATGCCGTTTGGAATGAAAGGGTCGCCAAGTACATTTCAACGTCTCGTGATTATGATTACCTCTGGACTAGACAAGTGTGATGCTTACATTGATGATGGCATCATCTACAATGACACCTGGAAGGAACATTTAGAAATCAATGACAGACTCACTGATGCACGTTTGACAATTAATTTATCTAAAAGCGAGTTCTTTCGTGCTAGTGTAACGTTTCTAGGACATATCGTGGGACATGGACAAGATTCTAAGGTCAAGGCTATCTCTGAATTTCCAGTGCCTGTTAATAAAAAGGTCGTGATGCAATTTTTAGGTATGACCGGATATTATCGAAAATGTTGTTCCAATTTTTCTATAATTGCTGAACCCATGACAGATTTAATGAGTGAAAAAACAACAAGTTCCTTTGGAATGAAAAATGTCAGAAGGCTTTTGAGAAGTTGAAAGTCATACTTAAAAGCGCACCAGTTCTTACAGCTCCAAAGTTCAGCAAATCTTATAAATTGTATGTTGATGCAAGTGATGTTGGGGTTGGAGCAGTTATAATTCAAGAAGATGAAAATGGTATTGATCATCCAGTGTGCTATTTTTCTAAGAAATTAAATAGGCACCAAAGAAATTATTCAACAATTTAGAAGGAATGTTTGGCTTCGATATTGGCAGTACAACATGTTGAAGTTTACTTTAGTTCAGCTCCTTCTTCGATCATTGTGTTTAGTGACCACAACCAACTTACCTTCATCGGCAAGATTAAAATAAAAATCAAAGAATACTAGAGTTGAGTTTGTTGTTACAGGAATATAATCTTGACATCAGGTACGTCATTGAAAAGATAATTTAATAGCAGACGCACTTTCTCGTATATAACAATGCGTTGTTTTATGTACACTGTTTGTAATTTCTATTAGTTTTTTTTACCTCATTCAAAATTAGTCTGTGGTTAAAAAAAGAAATCTTTATCACATAAATCTTTCTTTTTCTTTATGGTGGAAATGTTACACATATTTGATTTAATTATATCTGATTTAATTTTTTGTAAGCTGTAAAATTTAGCATTTGTCTACTACTTTTTGTCTGAAAGGAGACACTAATCTAATATTCGTTGCAAAATCAAAACTTAAATTGGGATTTGAAGTATGAATGTGCTTTCCACTTGTCAGCTCCATTTCTTTTATTCTAAATTGATATTCCCTCTCTTTCTCTTGTTCTTCCTTATCTAATTGCATTTTTTTCTTTTTGTAATTGCATTTGTTTTTATTTTCTATTTCTTCCGCTTGTAGATGCATTTGTTTTTCTCTTTCTTCATTATGAAGCTCCACCTTCCTCAACTTCAATTCCATCTTGTATTTTAATTCCAATTCCTTTACTTTTTTGTCAGAGTCTGATACAATCTTATTGATTGAAACCAAAAAACGCTTATCCAAAACATTCTTTTAGACCAAATATTGAACCAAAATATTTGAAAGAAAGGAAATTTCCACTTTTGATGACATTTCAGAAAAAGCTTGCCGATTTCACAAAAAAATTCAAAAACTAGGGGAATTCAAATTTCAAACAACAAAGTTTTCTAAAATATTCTAGCCAAAATTCTAAATTCCGGACGAGCTTCCCAATTCTTATGCTACGTTTTTAGACTCGAATAAACAGTAACACAGAAAGAGTGAAAACAACAATCTTTGAAGAAAAAAAAATAATTTTTTTTTCCCCTGGAACAATACTGTAAAAATTAAGCAATATGAACTACTGTTTTAAGAGTCAAATCCAGATATAATCAAACAATAATCCACGAATAATATTTTAGAAGTCCTAATAATAAAATGTTCTAATTATTTCAAGTTCGAGTCCCGACGAAGAATCCAAGATGGAAGACGATGACGTATGTTGTAACGTGTTGAAGACTACAGTTCCTTTTAGAGACAAGAAATATTGATTCGGTTTTTGAAATCCGAATAAATGTTTGTAAGAGCTGTCTTTGTTCAAGAATTTCGTATGAGCACACGTATTTTCCAGGAAAAAAGAGAGTTAATAATTTTGAATCCAAGTAATTTGAAATAACTCTAAACAGCAAAACACTTTCCAGCTTAAAGAAAAAACCCAACTTCGAATATGTCTCTAAAACAAAGGTTATATTGTATTATAAATCGCAGTTTCGTGAATCTCCAAGCGGCGAAATCAGGGGGAAGGTCACGTGATCATGTTTATATCACGTACGTCTAAAATGACTCTGACGAGAACCAATCATTTTATTCTAAGAAATAAAAAACAAATTTGTTTACTTCTTAATCACGTAGTTCCATCACGACCTTGAAAATAACTAATCATTTGAAGTGAAAAAATAGAACTTATTTACGTGGCAGCTACTAGTATTGAATCAATGTCAGGATCCAGATCAACACCTGGTGTTTACTAAAACGAACAGTCATGGTTAAACTATTTTCTAAAAAGAGGTATAAGTTCCTGGCATACAGAACTACATTATTTTGACATATAATGACATTTAAAAAAAAAAAGATTTTTGAAACTTACAAACAATTAAATCAGATATAATTAAATCAAATATACATAACATAATGAATTATAGGCATAATGATGTGTATCATATATATATGAAACTTAATAACCTTGTTGTTTGCTAAAGAGATCTACGATCCATTTCATCTTGGAAAGATTTATCGAAATTTTAAAAGATTTATGGAAATATAAGTGATAAAGAACAAAAGTGTAACTAGAAACATTAAGCCAAATGTGTACCGATTACAATCCCTGACTCCACGGACAGCCTCAGAGGCACATTCTAGGTTCATGAGTGATACTGAGGGAGTAGATTGTGATAATATATTCCTGATAGGTAAGTCAGATATGGAGTAACTAAGAAACTAAGAAATGGAGGCTGAAAGAATCCCTCAGAACTTTACGTAGACACACACACTGCCCCGAACGAATGTACAGTCATATGCAAGATGATCTTTGTCTCGGGTCCTAATCATCTAGACTAACGTAATGTATTAATACCATGGGATGTTTCTTAATCATATTTCTGCCCCCGAGTTCCTCGCCTGGATGGGGTCAAGTTGTCAAGAAATTAAACTGAGGAACATTTTTGGTTAAAGGTTTTAGCTAACAGTTTCTGTCTTTGTTGTTGTTGTTGTTGTTTTGTTTTTCACCTGCAGATGTAGCTATGTTAGCCCATAGCAAATGTAACTCAGGAAGTCATTAGCAGAAGTAACTCAGTAAACCCATAACAGATGCAACTCAGTAACCCCAAGGCAGTTGTAACTCAGTAAACCCATAACAGATGCAACTCAGTAACCCCAAGGCAGCTGTAACTCAGTAAGCCCATAACACATGTAACTCAGTAACCCCAAGGCAGCTGTAACTCAGTAAGCCCATAACAGATGCAACTCAGTAACCCCAAGACAGCTGTAACTCAGTAAGCCCATAATAGATGTAACTCAGTAACCCCAAGGCAGCTGTAACTCCTCAGTCAGCCCATAACAGATTCACGTGATATTTAGTGGAATCAATACTTATACTAGGGACATATTTGGTCAACAGTTCTATTTTAATCATTACTTTACCAGTCCTTCTCAAGCTTGCTATACAACATTATCACACACTGACCTTAAAGAACTCTAACTTAGGTCCAGCCTCCTGAGTCAAGGTTATAAAAAAAATTGTGTGTGTGTGTGTGTTTGTGTGTAAGGACTGGCAAGGTATTATCGTCGATATGCTGCTAACTTCAGCGCTATTGCTAGCCCATTGACTGAATTGACTCGGATAAAAGCTCCAACGAAAGTTATATGGACAGACGCATGTGAACGAGCATTTCAGACGTTGAAGGACAGACTGACGTCAGACGCAGTAGTGAACCTGCCTGATGTGACACGAGACTTTGTCTTACTTACACACACTTGTGATGGAAGTTATGGGGCAGTGCTATTACAAGAGCATGACGTAAACTTATTCCCAGTTGCATACAGTAGCAGGAAATTGTCAACTGCAGAACGCAATGAATCGGT
This sequence comes from Sinohyriopsis cumingii, assembly GCA_028554795.2. Classification (NCBI taxonomy): domain Eukaryota; kingdom Metazoa; phylum Mollusca; class Bivalvia; order Unionida; family Unionidae; genus Sinohyriopsis; species Sinohyriopsis cumingii. Next base: position 58,175,500 of record CM068838.1, read on the forward strand.
CTCTGAGAAAGATTGCTTGGCAATTATTTTTGGGATATATGAATTCCAACGTTACATGTATGGACGAAAAATTATTTTAGAAACTGACCACAAACCACTCGCCTATTTAGCTCACGCTAAGTTAACAAATGGACAATTAATGAGATGGTCATTATTTCTACAACAATACCAAGTCCAGGTACGGTATCTTAAGGGCAACGAGAATATAGGGGGTGACTGCTTAAGTAGACTAGGGACGTCTGAGGTGAAGGCTTCACATGAGGACGTGTAAATGATGCAGGCTAAATATCCGAAATTTGGAGAGTAAAAATCCCTGATTTTACTCTTAATGGGGGAGGGGCTATATGTAAGGATGCAAATTTCAGTTGATATATGAAGAACACATTAATCTGGGCCAGAGAACAATTAATTAGAGTTATGGGAATAGGTGCTGATTAAATCGCTATACTGCAATGATTTCTAATGTCTGTGTCGGGAGAGGAAGTGATTCTTAATTAAGCTTTCTTTTATTTAACCGTTAGCCGACTAGAAAAGGGAAGGTTAACTTCGATTTTATATCGGAACTGGCAGAAGCTGAGTTTTTCCAGATCTGTTTTTCGGAAATCTATAATAATGCTGACCGCAATTTCGCTTCTAGTTATAAAAGGCAATAATTATATTTAATCCTGATTGGTTACGCTAAATAAGTAGTGTGGTCCCCACACGAAAATTCTTGGGATTAAATTGCCCTCATCGAAAATTCTAGTCAGTCTGCATCTTTCCTGCAAGAGTGAAAATTTAAGTGACTCCGAGATTGAATTTGGAAGAAATTCTCTCGTAAAACATTGGTCAAAGGGGCCGGATGTCTGGAAAGTCAACGGACACAATTTTGGCAGTTGAAGAGAACAAAGCTTGAAAGCACAAGGTACTGGCGCCAATTTCATATAATTCGTTGATACAAATAGAATGATTGGCTTGAATTTAAGTGTTTATATTTGCATGAATTTATTTGTTTAAATCCGTAGATCAATATTCTTGCTACGAGTATATCTGTGATGAGTTCATCTATCTGAATTCGTAGAATGATCTTCTTTATATACGTTTGATGAATTATTTGAATTCGTCGTCTTGATTGTTATAGGAATCTAAGAATTTCATGCATTACTTTAGTTGATGTAAGTTACGAGAATCCGTTTGAACTCTCCAATCTTAGATGATTTCACGTATGATGAAGACTTGAATATGTGTTTTCGCTGAAAATAACTTTGTTAAGGCATCTAATGAATTTCAATCATTCATATGTGCAACTGAGAAGAGGTTTGTTTATGGTCTGTCCCATTTAGATTGATCAGATAGCGTTTTCTATTTGTTTGAATTCCGATGACTTCGATCGTTCACTCGATTATATGATGAACCAGTTCTATCATTTAAAACAGATCGGCTATTTCTATAAATATATTTGTGTTTGAAATTTGGTGAAAGATTGATTCCAAAAGGAAGTGTATCTTCCTAATGTAATGTATTATCCCAGTTATTTATGTAATTGATTAAATTTTTGTTTTTGCTCGTGTCATTCTGTTCTGATCTCTATTTATTCCATCTATAATTTCACACTTTATTTTAAAATTTACTCGATTCGGGCAACAATATCGAGGGCGATCGTCAACTAGATAACGATAGCGGACACTTTGTAATAAGGTACGACCTCAAAACACCACCAGTAGAACCGCTACAATACACACACACACACACACACACACACACACACACACACACACACATACATACATACATACATATATATATATATATATATATATATATATATATATATATATATATATATATATATATATATATATATATATATATATATATATATATATATATATATATATATACACACACACACACCGCTCCATGAGCTATTTATACTGTGTTTCTTTAACACAGATCCCGCACTGCACTCTACAACTACATTCAACATTTTGGTAAACACCCCATCAGATATCAGGTCAAATGTAAAGAAGAAAGACTGAATTTCTAAAACACTTCTTGGTTTCTTCTCTCCAGATTTTCTGCAGTACAAAATATTGGATTAAATAGCACGGGACCAATAAAAAAAAAAATTATGTTGCCTTACCTGAAACGTTAGAGTATGTAACATGGTAACATCGACGTCACTTACGGTTGGGCATGACATCATTACTTTGCTTTCCAAGGCGAAAATAAGCGATTTGTTTACATTTTACACCGATTCGTCATGGAAACGAATAGCCAATGTTTGTTTAGCTGTTTAGAATGGAATGATCTGTAGTTGCTTGAAGTCGACAGTTATGTGTTGGCAAACAGCTATTGATTGCATTTTTCATCTGCCTCGCGAAAGACAATGTAACACCTGTATATACACATGAAATTGAGTGCCGCAACATGAGTGGCTCTTACAAACAAAGGATAGAATGTAATCATATGTCTTTTTTTCGTTAGCTCCTGTGTTTGAGACGTACAAATTAAAGCCAATGGGATTTTCAAAATTCTTTCAACGTGTGCCTGATTCCATGCTCAAGAAAATTGGTGACGATACAGACTTATTCCTTTGATCATAGGAATAACCAGAACAAACTCAAAGATGATGATTAGAAGTCTCATTTAATTCTGCTCTGTTGAAGAAAAATTATCATCTAATTTAATGGCCGTCTGAATTTATGTCATGTAGGATAGCATCAAATTGTAACTGGTACGCTTTTATTCAGAGAATACTAATAGGCTCAGGCAAGCTGCAGTATAAAGGGTTTTGATATTATCTTGTTTTTATGGCCATTATCACTCACGAATATTGTATTTCAACGTATGTCTTTGCATACTGATATGATTTTTGATACTATTATAGTGCTTTTGAACATAAATCAAGGCATACAAAAAGCATTTAATTATATTGGAAATCTTATTATATTTTATCAAACCGTTTTGTCATCGATGGCCACAAGACGAATGACAATTTAATAAAAGCTTGAAACCTTGATTATTTCCTTGATTTTCGACGAAACTAAACGTTTTATGTGATACTGTACGTAAGGACGTGCGTGCCAGAGTAATGTTCCGCAAATTCTCCTACACAGTTAAAGACCGAGACTTGAAACTCTGATATAAGTTATAGCGATCTATGAATATACATCATAGTTTTAGAATTTCAAAGTGACCTGACGCAATTTGGAGGGATGGGGTGGAGAAACTTTATAAATTTGAAATAACCCCAAAACTTACTGGATTAAGATATCTGAGATGTGTTGTATTCCATCGCTAAACCCAATATCAACACATGTCAAATGAATGAATTTTAGCTGGTGGTGGTGGTGGTGTTGAATTGAGACTCTTAGGTAATGCTCCAGAGGGAATAAAGTTTGAGCCCCTTGGTAAAGTTTTAGAAGTTAGCTCAATAGTAGTGGGGGGGGGGGCGATATACGGACAGTGGGAAAATTCATTACAGAACCCCCCTGGGCCTGTATACGGACAAGGAAAATCTCAGTCAAAAAGGTCTTGGGCCTGTACAGGGACAAAAAGGTTGGCGTTATATACGGTCAATAGGAATGGTACAGGTAAGGTGACGTCACAGTACTGAAGATGGGTAACAATGTTGCAAGGAGCTGACCTCAATCGACCAAACAGCGGGGAAAATACCTAGAACGTTTGGCGGGACAGAGACAGAGATAACACATACAACAGACAACAAACAAACACAACCAACTATACAACTGACAGTTTTTTAGACAAGAAAGCAAATGTTTACGAGGCATGAGTGGCCCGGAAAAGGGCCTTTGGGTTCTTCTATTTTCTACAGTTCTTCCACCATTTCCAAACTTTCTCAATAATTCCTTCCTTCTTCTTCGTTTCCGTCTCTGCAATCCAGTCAGGATGGCCCATCAATCTAAATGTTTCCTGTATCTTCATCCAGTTTTCATTCACTCTTTCAAACTCCTCTTTTTTCTTTCTGTTTTCTTTGTCCTTTCTTTCTTTAGCCCATCTGTCTTTTATCTTCATCACTTCTTCTTCCAGCACGTTTCTCATTATGTCTTCTCCTTTCTTTAGCTGGTCCAGGCTCCACTTCACAAAGGACCACTCTATCCAATGCAATATGTCTTCTAAAAAACACCTAACTTTCATCCCATTACCAAGGGCCTCCTTCACGGTTCCCACTCTCACATACGGTGGTTGAACGAAACCTCTTAACTTTTCTACATCCTCTTCGATCATGCCTTGTACCAGGTCTCTGGCTACTTTCAGGCTGGTCACTTGACTTGTCGCAAAGTCTTTGGTAACTGGATACCTCCATTCATGTTGTCGCCTTTCCACCACATATGCGGCATCCACCATCCAGTACCAACTGTCCTTCAACTTGTTAAACAACTCTATTTTCATCTTCGTTTTTTCAATATTGAATGGCGCGAACGATCATCAGCATCACATTTAAATTATAGACGTAATCGCCAATAAATCCACGTCTGTTTACTATCCAGAACAGACTATTTACTATTGAATTGGTCGTGTGGAGCGGAATGGTGCCACATTGCCCAGGCATTACTGTGCACGGAAGGCACTATTTAAATGAACCGTCAGGTCTTGGGTCAATATGACCGGTTTCATAGACCCTAGAGACCTGGAAGTAAGGCTATACTCGAGTGGGGATAGTCTCAGCACACACTCGAGTTAAAGGTGGTAATTCAGTCTGCATTTGCTGCGCCAGGTGTCGACCAAGCAGTATGTGACGTCAGTAGCGATTGATCGCCACTATGACATCAAATTGTGCCACCTTGGTTATTTGTTCATGAAGAGAGGAAAAAGTGCCTCTCCCTTCGTGTATTTAATATGTGCTAGGCACATGTCCGGCAGTGGCAAGGAAGAAGGTTCGGTCAGGGAGGAGCCAGCGCACTAGGAAGGCACCTTGGTGTATCCAGGATATTAATTTTTGACGCCCTCGCCAAAAGGTTACTGAACTGTCGTCTTGGCAGACTTTTGGAATATATATTGGATTTATATTCTGTGCTGTTTTAATTAAGGATAGTACCGCACTAGTGATAGTCTGTAGGGTTATTATAACTGTATCCAGTCTGTTTGATTTGGATGGGGTGATTCTGGTTGAGTTCACCCTTTTACATATGGTTATTTTAAACTTTCCTAGGCTGGTTGGCGCCCCGCTTTGTGCAGCCAACTTATAAATATGTCCTAACATTAATACGTCAAGGTGAGAATATTTCGATTGAATACCGATGTCCAATATCATAATCATCCTCCCACTTGAATGGAAACAACGGAGACAGTCATTTTCCCGGAGATCACTAATTCATTTTTCTAAATAGCACTTTTAACGATCGTAGGAATAATACTGATAGGCAGAAATGGACCATTGCTACGAGTTTGCGCAACATACAGATACATTCAAAATTGGATTATTAAAGACAGAAAATAAGACATTCAGATAAAATGTGTGCACGCGAAGAAAGGCAATCCTGGTTGAGATCATCAGTGAAAAAATAGCCTCTAAATGAGGTTACATCAAATTTCAGCAATAATATTCTTTTCAACGTTCTGATCTCAAAATACATTTAAAAGGTATTCATCAACCCCATCCCATATATCACTCCAATTATTATTAGAAACTACTGAAATAGAATTTGGTGAAATCAGTTCTTCAATGAGGAACGTGTCGTCCCACACATAGTTCTGATTTTGACTTGTGGAGTTATATATTGGATGTAATTAAAAATAATATAATTCTAATTAACAACGGAATCGAATCACTCTGTATTTTATAGTGCATCCCAGCGGGATGTGTGTCAAGGCACGAATTTTGTATTGATTTTGTCTTTAGCAATAGAATGGAAATTGACTAGAGTCAATCAGTACAACTTCCTAACGGACCTTGGGTAAGTACAAGTACTCAATAAAAGGTCCAAACTGATATATTTCACCCCACCCCACCCACCCCCAAAAAAGCAAATAAACATGCAGTAAATCTTTGCCGACTTCAGTATTCAATGCAAGCTCCGAATTTATATATTTTATTAAAAAAATAAAGACCAAGTCAATCGTTATATCAACCATGTTCAATATAAGCTAAAAATGTACAAGTTTTCTTTTTAAATAAAGAGGCATTCATTATATCTTTAAAAAAGAACATTTGATTAGCGTAAATATCGAATCAATGTTTGAAAGTGACAACTTCTTTTAAACAAAAAAGGAGGGGAACTTAAAAATTTTGAAAATTGCAAAAAGTGGCAAATGGCTATTTGAATTTAAATATTTCATCTAGTATCAATCACCGAGGTGTCCGAGCATTATGCCTGAATACCACCAAAAACTGTTCATTGATTATATAAGGGCGATTAGAACGTAGATGATAAAGTTTAGATGACATGTGGCTGGACTGGGTGATATGCCGTAACTGTTGTCATGTAAGTCTTTTAATTTTTTAAAAGAACAATGGAAACATTCATACCTTTTGTGTCAAAGATCCTCCATGGGATTATATTTTATTGCTATCACTGTCTGCGTCGATTTTGATTGATGATGTTTGCGGATCTTAATTACAATGATTGGACTAATTTTACAATAACGTATTCCCCAAGGACTATTAGACCAGTGTTGATATTAAATCTGTGAAATATTTTCTCCACTTGGTTATAAGTCGACTCTAACAAAAGACGACACAGACCCTGATCTGACGTCGCATAATGCGCAGGAAGATAATGATCCATATTGTTTCCTCTTTGTGTGTGTGTGTGTGTGTGTGTGTGTGTGTGTGTGTGTGTGTGAATTGTATTTTTAACGTAGCTTTAACAATTTTTCAGTCATATTGCTAAGATGTCTGCAGTGTGGCAGTTTATAGTCATGTCTAGCACTGGGGCATGATGCCGCAGACATGTAGCACGATATCTCAGCCAGTCACATTATCCTGACACCAGGCCGACCAGTCCTAACACTAACTTCTTTATGCTGAGCGCCAAGCGAGGCAACTGTTAGTACCATTTTTATTACGTCTTTGGTATAACAAACTGCATCGGTGCACATTTGCTATCAAGTTATTTAATGGCAGATCTGGGTCTGTGCAACCTTCACTAGGACAGGGTTGTAAACGTATTCGGTAATCTCCAGAGAGCTATCCATTTGGACCACCATGAGGTTCTTGGACCTATCCATATGACCAATATTCACAAATCCGGTTGTAAAACACTAAACTTATTTTTTTCTCACGAATAATGAGTCTGATACGTTGTTTCGAAAACCCATATCATATTTCTGGAATTACACGAGTAAGTCATGATGTCATACAAAACACAAGTATTAGGCCGAAGGCATCCAAACGTGCTTTAAGTTATGCAAACAAAAAATTTAAAAGATTACTAACGTCACCAAAAAAAGTATTTTCATATGAGGATATATATAATATAACATAATGTAATGAATTCATTCCCTCGAATGCCTGTCAAGTTTCACAAACGTTGGAAATTGTTCCATTCGCTTTCTTTATGAAATTCGTTTGATACTAGCAAATATAATATCCGTATAAACAGACATAGCCGTGACTACTTTTTGTGCAATACGTCATGCGAGAAGGTACGGCTTGCATACAAATTTGCATGTCTCTGACAATGCCTACGATATCAGATGTGCCAGAGGGGATGGGTGTATTTGCTACATATAATTCTCTATGAGGGAAAAAGCGAAAAAAAAATATCGACACTAAAGTTATCTTCTGAAAAGTCACGGGAATTATTCTTTGAAAAAGAAATGCACTGAATCCCAAGATTAATGTATAGCATACACATTTTTGATATAAAGTTTTATTTTCTTTTAGTAATGCCAAATATATAATTACTAATACCAGACGTTTTGAATATCTTGGTTGTTAAGTATCACTATTCACGATTCCTTAAATAATTCGAGTTATATAAACGAACATATTTCTCTCTTTTTTAATACAAAATTTAAATATTCACATATGTGGGCAATTTAATCTCTGTATTACCTGAATATGAAGCCACTTTTTTCAAGTTATTTCGCATTTGTAAAAATTGCAAATTAATAGCTCCTTTATTTACAAATAATTTTGGAAACAGGTCTTTCGTGCGCAGCATGGAAGCTCGCCGAAACACAACAGACGTCGTCATGTTTGGAAAAATCCACATCATAGCGTGTTTATCAGATACCTGATTCCTAGATGAACAAGAAGGTCATGCCCTCACTAGGTTGTTAACCTCTCGATGGATGACAATTAACACTGATTTTTAACATACCTTTCATTTCTACCATAAGTACAATGGAATCATGTGTATATCATATCTCTCCTAGCTTCTATTAAATCAGAAAGTATTTCTTTGAATACACTTTTGCACAAACAGTAGTGAATCTTTCTAACTTTAGGTTTTCTAAGACAGATGCGGACTACTTCGAATTTACTTTCGTGGAGTGCCGATATCCAATGATCTAGTAATTTCTCTAAACAACTAATTTCTTTTAGAAGCATGCGAGACTTCCCCTTCCCCATCCCAATCTTCAAGAATCATGCCTGCAAATTAAAATATAAATGTTTTCCTTCTTAGGGTGGGGTGGGTGGGGTGTAATTTTGCACAGGAAGACAAAACATACCCTTATTTTTTTGTACCCTGGACAAAGTTCAAACACTGTCAATACAATAAGTCCCGTCTCTTATTTATTGTGCTTTTTAGAGTCTCATTGAATCGAAGGAACAAGACTGTAAATAAAAACAAAACTACCATATTCCTCTGAAACACATCTCCTTTCAAGGCATGGTGATGAAATGTCTTGGACAATCATAATAGTTCAGTTATTGCAGGGGTGCGTGAGGGGCCATGTTGCATTTTGTCTCACTCACGGGGGCATTTACAAACCTGACCTAAGTTTTCCACCTAAAGTCAGCATAAGTTATGAAAGGTTGGTGGGCCGGATAGAAACCTTGGGCAGGTAGGATTCTGGCCCATAGGCACTTTGCTGGAATGCCTGGTTTATTATATGCAAAGTTCTATTTTACAGATGTACAGATTGCATTCAAGCAGTTTGCTATGTTTGGGGTAAGCTTGCAAAACGTGTGTGCGAAGAACTCCAAACTTATATTGTAAGACATATATTATTCACAGACTAAGATAAAGAATATTATAATTAAATAAATATGTGAGCGAAGAAAATGTAAAGAAAATATCATGAGACCACGACCACTTAAAGAGATAAATATTAAGGTTCAGTGCGAAACGTATGTAATTTAAAATACAAATATATCATTGCTAATTTATATCATGACTGGTTATGGCAGTCATTTCTTTATTAAAATAAAAGGCATGCCGATATAGAACTGTAATCATTCAAAACAATAATGAAAAATATATTTCATTCAGCATAGATTTAATAGTTGATACGTTCATGAAATAGAGTAGGAAATAACGGTTTAAAAGAAATTTAGCTTAGTAAGCAGCTTTAGATTCCTACGATAATCTATAGAACACCTGTCTGAAAATTTAAGCGATTAAAATCTTAGAGATCCGAAATGTTTCCTAAATATGACACCTACCTATCTGAGAAAAGAATACATGAATAGCTTGGTAAAATTCTTCAGACAGTATAACAAGAAAATTAAATTTTGTTTCAATTTACACGATTGAAACATGAAATGACCATTACAAGCACGAACAAGCTGTCATGGAATATGGTGTCTTTCAAACACTTCGCGATAATCACAAGGACTATAGCAGATATATCGATGATATGTAATATTTGAGACACATTTATGTGTAAACAATTCAAGCAACAGATTATTCTGTTTGTAGTTCTCCTGCATTAGTTCACGGTTCAGGTTTAAAGATGTTACCTCCACAACTTGAATTTATTAGGGATTATGACGTGTTTCTGATGCTCAAGGGTGGAAGACATGGCAACACACAGTTATACCAAATCATGACTAATACTATAAAGATAGTGTGATAGAGTGATGGTGTGTACTAAACGTCAAGGTCATGTATGGTGTGTGTAACTAGTCGGAAACAAAATTTATGGTTGGGACATAAGCCAATACATCTCAATATAAAATATTGCAAATGGCCATTTAATAACCAAAATAGAGAACGTCTGTTTGCGTGACTATTTCATACAGTATCAATTAATTCAAAGGTGAATATCCAGGTGAAAATGATTTATCTCTCTTGCAAGAGAATTTGATAAATGAGTATAAAGGTACGAAACCAAATGGTACCAGAACTATTGTTTACATTGAAACACAAAGAGAAAACTGTTATTCAGGACATACATTTTAAGCTTTCACACAGATAATTAAAACTGAAGACACACAAACCTGTCTTGTTCTGAACAACAACCATTGTTGAAATCTCACACAGAATATTGATAACGAACTGAATAAAAATTAGAGATAAAGATCTACAAATAAATTCGAGAAAGACCATTTCTTTTCAAAACAATCAACACCGCTGTATTCGGTAAATGGAAAGGCCCAGAAAGAAAACAACTGTAAAATATGTACGGATGAAAAACAGTTTTAAAATGTAAGAAAGATCACAAAAAACGATCACAGACAAAAATTTATAAATGGCTAGTTAAAATTATTAACATTACCTCGCCAAAACCCGTTTACTGTAGATTTACGGTGTTCGAGTTAAACATGGGGTGGAGCTACAAATTATATTATAATAAATTCGACAACGAATACAGTGGGAAAAAAATGATAATCTTGATAGTTTGTGTAAAGTTTGTGTATCGGTGTTGTTACAATGATATGACATTTAAGATCAGGTTTTACGAAACTATTAGGGACTCGTCAAGAAAGAAAGTATTTTGATTAGCACAGATAAAGGGGACGCTATGGAACATTTCAGCCATGAGTAGAAAGGTGCACAAATTAGAGATCTCTTTGTTAACTAATTACAAGTTTGTTCCTTTTATTCTGTTTGAAACTATCTACAATTTCTATTTCCATTTCCTCTGAATAGCATGGTTTCTTTTAAACAGTAATAAAGGAAGCAAAAACTAATACCACTGTTTTTCTAGTTTTGCTTTAAAACACTAATGAAAATGTATGTTCTCACAAATCGGTATTACAGAGTATTGTACGATGACCAAATACATTTACAAAAGCCTACCACTAACTGGTTAGGTTACATTGTCTAAATTTTCGCAATCATCACACCGAAAAGAATGAGTTACCCGTTTCTATTGATAGCGTGAGACTTATGTTTACACAATGCTGGCAATATAAATTTACAAGAGTATTTAGAGAAAAGAGATAAAGATGTCACAAAACATTATATCTAAAACAAACAGGAAATCCAACAACAATAGAATACCATGGTAGACAGACAATTGCCGCATAGCCATCAAGGAAAAAAGAAAGCCCTCAACCTTTTAAACACGAAAAACTAGCTGCGGACTTTATAATATATAAGCAAAAACAAAAAAATACAAGAACAGTAATAAACGAAGCAAAACCTAATTCATGGCGAGCATACTGATCCACACTCAACCATCATACCAACTCTAAAGAAGTCTGGGCAAAAGTCAAAGCCATGAAAGGGAAGGTCCCGGCAACATCACCAAAAATATCAGAAACCAACACCAACCAGAACAAAGCAGAACAGCTGGCACGACATTTTGCTAATTCCAGCAGTAATAACAATCATACCCAAACATTATGGAACAAAGACGGGCACTCGAAGAATTCCCTCACATATTCAAGGACCAAACCAACAATGACTCGTCGCTAAATGACCCATTCAACCTCGATGAATGGAGAAAAGCACTACTTAACAGCAACAAAAACCCACATCCCCAGGTGAAGACAACCTCGGCTATGACATCAATAAACATCTCCCGATAAATATGCAAAGAATCTTACTTGACATGGTAAACCTAACATGGCACACTGGAAACATACCCACATTATGGAAACAAGCAGTGGTCATAGCCATACCTAAACCAGGAACAGACCCCAAAAACGTAACATCAAATAGACCCATCTCCTTGACTAACACTGTCTGCAAAGTCATGGAAACAATGATCAACAACCGGCTAAGGCACCACCTGGAACAAAACCACCTACTTACTGAAAATCAAAGTGGATTTAGAACCAAACGCTCCACCATTGATCAGCTAATTCGACTAGAAGCCAGCATTAAACTTGCCATCAACTTAATTGCGGTATTCCTGGACCTCGAAAAAGCGTTTGATATGGTCTGGACTAAAATACACATCTCCAAACTCATTCAATTCGGCATAACAGGAAGAATGCACCGTTGGATCTCAAACTTTCTAACGCGGAGCAAATCAAAACCAGAGCAGGCGATGCACTCTCTGAGACTTACACTCAGGACACTTTTCAACCTCATGATCAACAACCTTCGCAACAATATTACCAATAAACTAGTTGAACTGTCCCAATTTGCTGATGATAGTGGAATATGTAAAGCAGGCAACCCCAACAGCCAAAACAACAACAAGCAACTACAGCAAAGCCTAGGCGCCATCGTCAAATGGGCAGACAACTATGGATTCAAAATATCTGATACTAAAACAGTAGGAATGCTTTTCTTCCCAACAAACAGGAAACCTACTACATACACAAAACTCTACATCCAAAATACACCAATCCCATTCGTAAAAGAAACATACTTTTGGGAGGGCTACTTAACGAAACACTTAATTAGAAAAATCACATAACAACCCTAATCAAAAAATGCCAACAAGACATCAACCTCCTAAAAATATCAAGGGGACAACGTGGGGAGCTGACCAACAAACCATGCTCATGCTCTAAAAATTATTAATCAGGGTTAAACTGGACTACGGTTGCCAGGTGTATGCCTCGGCAAACAAGGACCTGCTTAAGAAACTGGACAGCATACAATAAAAAGCACTTAGACTATGTACAGGGACTCTACCTAACATCTCACTCGATGAGCTACAAATACTGACGGGAGATCTACCGCTGCACCTCAGACGAGAAGAGCACATATTGAGATATGCTACCAGAAACTCAATACATCAAGACACCAACCCAACCAAAATGATGAATAAAAAGTGAAACATTACGTTCAGGCAAAAACGAGCTCTAAACCACCCGGCAGGTAAGAAAATACACACACTTTGTGATGAAATTCAACAATCCGGAATTCAAGCAGAACAAAACAAAATTAAAGATCCTATCCGTTTGAAAAACTGCATGCCCAAAATAAACCTCTCTGCCCAGAACTTAGGATCCAAATTACAAAATCTACCAAAAATGCTAACAGAAATCCAGAAAATCATCGAATAAATTTACTCTGGATTTCCTAAAATCTACACAGACGGATTTAAATCGAAAGAACTAAACAGAACTGCTGCTGAAATAGTGGTGCCGCAACAACAAGTTGAATTTGGTGCAAGACTCCCAGATGGCTGCTCCATTTACACAGCAGAATTCTGGGCAATAAATGAAGCCCTCAAATGGATCAAGACCCAAAACCACAGCCAGTACGTCATTATAACAGGCTCTCTAAGCGTACTCAAATCCTTAGAGACTGGCACATCAAAAAGTAGAGCAAATATGCTAGAAGACACTATGTTATCCATCAGGAAGATCGAGGATAAACAACAAACCATCGAATTCCTATGGGTACCTTCTCACATCAATCTGATTGGCAACGATAAAGCTGACCGAAGAGCGAAATACAATCTCCTGAACAATGTAACAGAAGCACTTAATTACAGTATGGGATATATAGCCAGATAAGAAGCAAAATAAACAAGAAATGGCAGCAGCTCTGGCACAACACCAACCAACCTCCTAAAATATCAAGGGGACAACGTGGGGAGCTGACCAACAAACCATGCTCATGCTCTAAAAATCATTAATCAGGGTTAAACTGGACTACGGTTGCCAGGTGTATGCCTCGGCAAACAAGGACCTGCTAAGGAAACTGGACAGCATACAATAAAAAGCACTTAGACTATGTACAGGGACTCTACCTAACATCTCACTTGAAGAGCTACAAATACTGACGGGAGATCTACCGCTGCACCTCTACAAGGGCAGACATTTATTCCAACTGCAAAAAGAGGCCACAAGGTTAATCAAGACACCTAAAATCCTGGAAATCGTGGACATCCGAATTATCAATAGGATCATAACAGGAAAAACTCTACTCAGGAACAGCTTTGGGAAACATCTCGGGAAGGATTGAACCAAAGTACTAACTGTCCACATTGCCCTGCTGCAGAAATATTGGACCACGTATTCAACACCTGCCCCAGATACCATAATCAACGAGTCGGTTTCCAAGATTACCAAAATAAAATTAACTCCCATACAACATACCCTGAATTTCTGGACAAGGTAGGCAACACAAACATCGATACCACATACATAAACATAATAAGGTACCTCAAACACATTAACAGACATGGCAACATATAAATACACTCACAAGTAATTATAATAACAATTAATAGCTAGAAGGACTAAAACAGTAAGGTAAGACTGTTAGCTGAAGCGCAAGGCCAGGGTTGTTGTTGTTGTTGTTGTTGTGTGTGTTTTTTCTTTCTCGCATGCAGGCATGCAGCTAACACAATACTAACAATCATGGTCTGATAAAAACAACACATATATTCCCATGTATACGTATTATAAAGCTGGCAACCCCCCGACAAGATACACACGACAACAAGAGTGGTAAGATATAAATAAACACAAACAATTCTTAATCCCCAAACATCTTAAGACTATAAGGTGACCTAAGACCAGTCATCAGCACCCCCCCCCCACACACACACATACACACAAGGCGGAACTAATAAGCAACAACAATACAATCCCCAATTATTAACACGACATGTAAATCCAACACTGATACTCAGACCAAACATACTAATTTATACAACAAAAAAGGTCACATTATGCCTTCCAAATTCACTATAGCTATTAAACAAAGAATCATGGCGATAAAAGACCAGGCGCAAACATTAAGATCTAAGGCAATGGAAGTCAAGCCGAAGCAGAACAGCAAACTCTCGCAAAACAGCCAAACGCTACAACAGCACGAAGAAGAAAGAAAGAGGGTAACACAGAATGAAGAAGGAGTAAAGAAGACAACGGACATCGACTTTCAAATTGCCAATTTATATGAGGTTCTTCCTTTGGCTATTAAAGACCTCTTTCGATAAAAGCTCTATCCCCACAACCCTAACTCGATCCTTTGTATACAACCATCAAATAGTGAAAACCGAAAGTAAACACAGCGTGACCCAAACATGTATAGAGTGCCTGACACCCAGGTGATTGACAGCATTTAGGAAAATCAAAAGTACACCATGTACACCAAATTCCAACTTCAATTAAAAATAGTAATGAAATTACACAACTCAAAGGATTAGGAAAATTACACGAGTGGCTTACAAACCATTGAAATAGATTTCTGTCCACTGAACTTGATTTGATCTTACGCGCTTTTCCGTTCTGGGCGTACAGCTTTCCTGTGGCGTTTCGCGTCCCACGGGTCCCTTGCCTCCTTACCTCGGTCGGACATGTTCACGAATTAAAAAGTGCGACATTCGCACATAAAAGCGGGACTGTAGTGGCTCCATTCCTACAGTCCCGATCAATTAAAAATCTCGACCTTCGAGACTTAACCAGTCGCGAAAGCACCAGTTGCGTAGGCGACTTAAATCCTTTAATTGATTGATTGATTGATACAGATGTCTGCAATGTTTAAGACTGCGCCTCGATATTCTCAGATGTCCGATTTATTTAACCCTGAGCAGAAATAAATAACGGTGATGTCTGATATATAACACAAAACGAAGAGACATAGTCGTTTAATCATCTTATCTTTAAAAGGACATACATCAAGAACGGATGAGGCAAATTTTACAATGTTTGTCATTTATACATCGTGTATACATTATATATAGCTTTGAAATAATGTAACATCATAAAATAAACTATTAAGACAATAGTATGTAACAACGATTCGATGGAAACATTCCCCTGAGAACCGGACTAAATCCATAAGCTTATAACCAGGTTTATTTAATTCTTTAATCTGGATCCATGTTTATCACAAACCAGCTCGCATTCTACGTTTTCTATTAGGATTAGTCAAGAGATTCCCCTCTGGGAAATTAGCGAAAAAATCTCAGATGAAATATATAGCAGGCGCTAGTCTCTTATAGTGATTGAGCAATGATTCTTTGTGACCTGGAAGACCAATAAAGTCAAGTTGTAGACAGTCTTCCTTAAAGCATGGTACAGATTTGTAAAAAAAAAATGATTGATATTTGAAAAGATATTTTAAATTATTGCCGTAGTCACTCGCATACTTATGTGGATACAGAGTTACCACAAGATTACCATGTTATTTAATTTAATAAGTTCATCTCATAACCTGCATACTATACACGTTTTTTATAGCATATGAAGCGACATCGATTGGCAAGCCGTGTTGCCCCAATTTATTATGGATACGCATCAATACACAACTACTTTAATTACGGCAAAGTTATAAAATGGCCGAAATGTCCACTTTTTGAATGATATACAGTAGGACATCAATGGAAAAATGGTGAAAAATAAGATGTGAAATAAGAAAGGCTCGTACGGACGTTGTGATGTCAAATGATCTGTTAAACTACGCAACATACCAGTTTCTATCGCCACGCAGATCAATCCTGAAAGTCTTGAAAAGACTTACCATAGCAACAGGACTAAATGAAGACATGATGCTCTCTAATCATTGTACGCGTATACACCACTAAATGAAGACACGAAGCTCTCTAATCATTGTACGCGTATACACCACTAAATGAAGACATGAAGCTCTCTAATCATTGTACGCGTACACACCACTAAATGAAGACATGAAGCTCTCTAATCATTGTACGCGTATACACCACTAAATGAAGACACGAAGCTCTCTAATCATTGTACGCGTATACACCACTAAATGAAGACATGACGCTCTCTAATCATTGTACGCGTATACACCACTAAATGAAGACAATAATCTCTCTAATCACTGTACGCGTATACACCACTAAATAAAGACAATAAACCAGTTAATAATTGTACGCGTATATCATCCTGTGGATAGACTTCTCGAATAAAAATATACGGGCGAATCAATAGAGATAACAGGCCACCACAATATCCAATCTGTAATCAATTAGAAACACGTCAGATGGTTATCAGCACCGAATCATATCTATAGTGTTGTCCAGTCCATTGTGGGCATCGTTTTTACCTATCATCCCAAAATCCACAATGAATCCAGTACAACGGTGCATAACACTATATATACCTGTAATGTACATTAGAAATCATGATGCTATACAATTGTATGGCCTTTACGAACGTGCATTCACTTACCAAATAATCAATATTTTGTAAACCTGTAATAATGCATATCTATAAAACAAAGCTTATTTTTAATTGATGTAAATCTGGACATTATATCCTGTATAAAATTACTCTGAATCTACACGATACTGATAATTCTAAAATAGGTGCAATGTTTAGATTTTTCTACATACTCACTTTCCTGTATATTCTTACGTTATTGATACTCTCTACTAATTTGACTGGAATGTGTACCTGCAATGACAAAGTCTCTTGTCACATTCATCCATCAGATACACAGAAGTTAAACAAAGTTCTCCTTGGATGGAACCTTTATGAGTTCTCCTTGGATGGTACCTTTATGAGTTCTCATTGGATGGTACCTTTATGAGTTTTCCTTGGATGGTACCTTTATGAGTTCTCCTTGGATGGTACCTTTATGAGTTTTCCTTGGATGGTACCTTTATGAGTTCTCCTTGGATGGTACCTTTATGAATTCTCCTTGGATGGTACCTTTATGAGTTCTCCTTGGATGGTACCTTTATGAATTCTCCTTATTATTGTCGAACAAGTGTGATAAAACGTGTTTTGAACATTTTGCCCTTTTTGCAGTCGATACTGTGATATATACAAAATGTGCTATTAAAGCTCTTCATAAAAAGTATCAACTTGGAGCAAAAGGAAATCATAACATGGACCTAATGGGAAAATTTATCGCCATTTCTACCTATAAAAACCAAGTATCCTTTTCTTTCTAACTCAAGCCTTTGGGGCTTAAAGCCCCCATCCATTTTTTCTTCTGAACTCTGATCTTTATTTCCTATTATTATTCAATAACACTGCTATGTATGATTATCGGCAGTATACATGCTTGTCTTTATTTTTTACAAACACAGAAATGTAAGTATTCGTCATAAACAAAAGTACTCTCAAATGATTAAGCACTCATTAAGGTTTCAATCTGCTCCATATTTTCTCATATTTTCTATCTGTTCTCATGTCTTATATACGGAGACAGACATAATTATTGGTTGAAAAATAGACACAATACAAGTTTCTTAGTCCATGAATTCCAGGGAAAAGACAGTCTAAATTTACATTACTTCTATATTTATGCACAGAACAAGAGCTCAAGGCGGGTTGAAACGACTCCTCACTTCAACAAAAAAGCTCACACAAAACAATGATTCTACGTTTTAACAGTTAGGGGTATATTTAAAAAACCATATAGATTTTCTTCAGACCTTTATGTTATCTGACCTTGCGGCTATGTAACATTTCACATAGAAACTATATAACATTTGACCTTGAGGCTATATAACATTTGACCTTGAGGCTTTGTAAATTTTCATATTGAGGCAATATCACTTTTGGGCAGGAATTTATACTCCTTATAAAACTTGTAACTATTGTAATTAACCTAGAATGCACATTGTCATGAAGTGTTGAATTGAGATACACACAAAGATATACTTACTGGAGATAAGATCTCTTTCTCTCTCTCTCTCTCTCTCTCTGATATCGTATCAGCCGTCATATTCATTATTTGCTGAATATTCGTATTAGTTCAGTGTTCTGATTGAATAGACTATTAGCCGTGTGTTTTTCTTGAGTGGAGTATTGAACGTGTGTTTCCTTCTTGAGCTGAATATGTGCGTGCCAGTAGAATATATATATATATATATATATATATATATATATATATATATATATATATATATATATATATATATATATATATATATATATGTATGTATGTATGTATATTCGCGTAAAGGCCAAAATAATTTAGGAAAAAATAAAGGCTTGGAATGAGGGATCGGCTTATCCGCGGGCCAATGTCTAAACTTGACAGTTTTTAAGGTTTTTTTGTTGACCACTGTAATGGCTGTAAATCTTGGGACACGAAAAAATATTTTTTTCCGTGTTCTAAGACATATGCATGTAAACAAAAGTCATTTTCTGTGACCCGACACTTATTAAACTGTTATAAGTACTGTGATTGATTTTTTTTTATTTGTTCGGGTTTTTTTCGCATGTGCGTATGTCCCGATTTATCCAGAACGAAATAAATAATGGTAAATACATATTTCAGAATTCGCGGGCCGGTTGAGTTAATCCGGGATACCAGGCGGAACTTTAATGTACAGTACCTACACAGTGCAAAGCGTGCATAGCGTCACTTAAATCCTTATTTACTCCCAAACATATTAGATGCATGTTTTGCTTTATTGATTGCTTCGACGCAATTGCATTCTTTCAGCTAACGTTGCAGCTAGTCCTTAATAGCTGTTTCATTTACGTTGCATCACGCGCTCGCGATTGACGCATTTTCATTGATATAAGCGGTCCTACAAGTTGAGGTCATATTAATAAAAAGTACGCACGTTTAATTATACAAGGTAGATAACCAGCATAACTTAATTGTTTACGACGAGTGATCCTAATAATGGCTCAATCTCTCAGGTTAGATCAACTAAGATCAACATCAATCAATTTTAGTTTTGTGTTTTGGCTAAACAACATCATAACTTTCCACACAATGACAAGCTTGAAGTTTCGGCGTCTCCTTTGTTGATAGTAGTCTAATTTGTCTTTCGTTTGTCTACAGCAATACAGGACAGTTAATCATTAAAACCCTTCCCTGGTTTGTGTTAAGAGGGAATTTTGACCGTCAACAATAACAGTGCATTGATGTGTAATTGCCTATTATTCCATAATATTAGCACCTTTACCGTAATTTTATAAAACGGGTGTAAAGCATAACGGTCAACTTGTCCAAAGCCAAGTAGGGAGAATGAATAAAGAAAACTGATTGGGACCTAAAATCTGGAGGTTTTTCATGTCATTTTTAAAGCACTGTTTTCACTAAATATTGATCTGTCTTCCTGGTCCAATGTGCGTGAATTTCGCAAAAAAACAATCGCCGTTTGTCCCTGTGACGCGCCCTGTTTTCCCACAGAATGTGCCCATTTTTCATATTCTGGTTAGCTGCGGCCAAACTTTACAATAGCTATAGGTTAGTCTTAAACAAGCAAGAAAGCCAGCGTTAATCCTTATCGATGTAACTATTTTGTGAAAACGACCAGCCCTCCGTCATAATTCAAGGAAACCACGTTCTACACTGGTGTACTTTATGCAAGCACCAGCATTGACTGGCAAATTAGTATTCCCAATTATGTTGAACAAAAGGTATCTAAATAGACAGCCTCAAGGTACCGTACATGTGTCAACTATTTTCCCCTCGTTGTATGTCCGACCTTATTCCCTTATTGTCAACTCGTAAGGTATTTGGTATTGTTTACTATAAAACATATGTATTCTAAATTAGTTTTTTGAAGACAAGTTTGCTGCGTGGTATGTATTTTCATTCTTTCTTTTAATGCAACGAGGTAATTAACGTTGGTATATACAGTATAAAAATGCCAGGTGTTCACTTCAGTAAGTTTCTTCGGTGGGAATGGCGCTGTATGGCACATGGAGTTAACAGCATTTGTAATTCGTAGTGATCATTCTTGGGACTGAAATTAATTGTCGACGATTTTATTGTCGTGGTTTATTTTTTTATATTTTTTTTATATAGTTTCGTATTGTTCTAGAGGTAAACAAAATCATTAGCTGACCTGAATAATGTTTAAACTTAACATTATATTTAGTGAAGAAGCGAATTCTTTCTAGTAAAGTAATTATTTCGTCATTCACAGGTGATACAACAGAACATGTAGGACTTTTAATTTTTAGGATATATGAAAGTTGAAGACGTCATGTATTAATAGGGAGTTTTCTGCAAAAATCGTAAGATAGTATAAAATCGTGAGACAGGCGTGGAGAGACCCAACCAATCGGGAGGTTTTTTCCTTCCTGGCGTGAAAGTTGACAACTATGGTGTTAAGTCGCTTACATCAAAGCAAACTATAACTCAGATTTTACAGTATTAGCATAATTTTCGAAGTATTATTTCCAAACCTTCATTATTGTATTTTGGAGATATCATTAAAGTTTAACGCAGTGATGCCCATGATTCAACTCCAAGGGATGTATTTCATTCAGTGGAATGTATTTCATTCAGTGTGTGTTCAAACCTACTATGTACATGCTGTGGCGCAATTATGTAAATACGTTCAGTAGCCTAATTGCGAGCGTTGAATCGAATCGTATTGGGATTACATTTTAATGAGCAAGGTATTTACAATTTCTAGGCAAAGTAAAAACGTAATTACTGGTACCCTGTTATAAAATGTCCAATGCAATAATGCATAAACAATAACCGAGTCAAAAGGGAGAGGTACAGTTGCAGCAACTCACAATTGCTAAATTCTTGTCATAATTCAATCAAATTATACACAAATCTAAATTAGGCAATAAGAATAAGAAAACAAAATTAACAAAATTACTTTTCAAACAAGCTTATAACTTTTTTATTAACCCTTCACGCCAACTTCGAGATAAGTATATATGTAATTTTTGTTAATATGAGTTTGCATAATAAATGCATTTCGAACTAACCTCGTGCATCTTGTGATGCCTTGGAAATGAGGGTAGGCTTATACACGGGGTCATGCACTTTTCAGTGTTTATACCTATTCAGTTTTTTTTTTTTTGGGGGGGTCGGCTTATAAGTGAACCGACTTATACGGAAGAGATATATATATATATATATATATATATATATATATATATATATATATATATATATATATATATATATATATATATATATATATATATAGAGAGAGAGAGAGAGAGAGAGAGAGAGAGAGAGAGAGAGAGAGAGATATTCTGACAAAGAAAAGAACCCATTAGTGCAGTGTCAGCTGTGAAATTTATAGGATCATCACCTTATTCGGTCATCTTAATGATTTTTTTTTTAATGTTAAGGGAATCTGAGTTTGTATTTAAAACGTTTGACAACCCTCTTGCATGAGAGAGAAAGAGAGAGAGAGAGATATTCTGACAAAGAAAAGAACCCATTAGTGCAGTGTCAACCGTGAAATTTATAGTATCATCACCATATTCGGTCATCTTAATGATTTTTTTTAACGTTAAGGGAATCTGAGTTTGCATTCAATGAGAGAGAGAGAGAGAGAGAGAGAGAGAGATCCTACCTGATATCCAAGGAACAGCTATGGTCACAATTAAAGGTAATAGTATGGTTATACTCCTCATTGTTCTTAGAATCCAGTATGCGGTAATTTCACGCACGTTTTTGGATTTCAACTTGTCAACTGTATTCCAAGTCTGATGTATGTGCTGTGATCTTTCACAATGGTCAAACAACTAAGACACGGAGGTTGCTATGTGCAGCCGAAGATATTAACTGCTGGCTTATTTAATGTAACTTGTATAATCAGTAGGCTGCGAAAGCGAAGTGTTTGTGAAGCTTAGTATAGTGAATTATCGATATGCAATATTATTTTGAATAGTTTAATCTAGCTTAAAAATTTCAGAAGATAGTTAATAATTTTATACTAAGCTGGCTTATCACTTTCATACTTCCTAATCTGACAGCTTGCTCATCACACAAGGAAGGTCCTATCGGATAATCTTTGCCTGTCTGTGAATCAACATGCTGTTAGATCCTCATGCTGAAATTCCAGCGTTTTTTTACAAACGATAACAGTTTCATTACGTGTGATATATTCAAGATAAATATCAAGAGTCATTTACGCGTTTTTGAAAGATCTTCATAATCAAATTTGTAAATATAACAGAACCACTCTAGCCGCTATTGGAGAGGAACAGCTGTTTATAGCATACAGGATTCCACGTGCCTCATCTTATTGCTCACCAGGTGGCGTTCTCACTTTTCTCCATACGTCATTGTCGCATCAAACGGTATGCATGCATCTACTTATTTTCAAAGTGACTTATTAAATTAAGACCGTCAGAAAGAGTTAAAGACATCGCGTGACTGGTCAAGAGAAATAAAGTTCAAACACTTGTTCTCCCAAAGCGGCCCATTGTTTCCGCAGTGATAATATTCACATAATCGCAGAAATATAGGGACTTCTCTCAATATATATATCAAGCCAAACGACACTACAGTCAAGCTTTTAACATGAAAATCAAAAGTTTATTGATGAGATGAATCAATAATTATCTTTTTTAAAACGAAGATTAAAGGTTAGAGATTCAATTGCCCCTGAAAGTTCATTTCCGAAGTTAACCAAATGGCAAAACTTACACCGTAAATGAGACTTCATAACACAGACTCTATAATTAATTGCATCAAGGTCGTAAATTATTCAGCGATGGTTAAAATGTATGTATTTAAAATCTCTATCAGACCACTAGGGTATAAAATAAGTAAATGGAAAATTCAAACAGCATTTCTCTGACTGTGGTGGTACGGGAGGCAAAATCAGTTCTATGGAGAAATTGTTGTGCTCAATCCGGAAACAGTTTTATTCGTGTAAAATGGTTACCATTGTCACTATTTAATACAAAATAATTACAAAAATGTATTTACAAACAACAATAATAACAGCAAAAGAAAAGTGTTTAAAAACTGCAGGATATCATCAAATGATATTGATACAATGTGTGTTATTAATACGCGCTTTGTTGGGGAAAAAGTTAATCAGCAGGCATGTAAATAAATTTAATCACGAAATTCAACTCTTGGTGCGAATTAACATCGTGATAAAAGTGCGAATTGGGGTCACAAAGCGCGTTTTCAGACCCACGATGTAAAGTAAACCAAATATGCATTAGAAAAAATCTGCTAATAGCGCTTTCGCAAAAGAAAAAAGTAGGTAGGTCAAATAAATGAATTAAAGGAAAAGCAAAATATTTAATAAAAAATGTGTTCCTTTGATAAAAACAATGTAGTTACTCTTAGATTATTTATGAACATGTAATAGCTAGCCTTGTTTTTATCTTTTGCTTCATTTATGCGTACCGTTAGTTAAAATGTATTTTAATTCATCAATTTGTAATTGAAGATTACAAGAGGTGCAATAAAGAAGGTGAAGGAGAAGAACGGAAGTCAATGGCTTATAACGTTCTCCTTTAATTTGTACTCTTAAGCACTTTTTCAGTAATCTTTCCTTTTTTGTTTTTAATTTTAGTTTTATTTTCCTCAGTTTCATAATGCTATTATGTTGGCTTCTTTTGCGGATAGTATCCACCCGTTGCTAGATTATTCTCTGTCAATTTCTATTAATACTGAAACAATTTTAAATTAGGGCTTGCGCCTTCAAAACGAAATGTACGAGGGTGACTACAACATTTTAACTTTTCGAAAAACTGTATTTAAATGATTGGTTGCATACAAGATTATCACAAGTGAAAAGAGAAAGATAGAAAAACGTAGAACAAAACAAAAATGGATACAGGTAGTGATACTTCGGGTGCCATTTCACCTCTGTCTGCGTCGGTTTGAGTGTCGGGCTCGGCCAATGTGGTTATGTTGGAAAGTTTCTCGTGGGTTTTCTCGGGTTTTTCCTCCACCATTTATAATGGCCGCCATGTATAGCCTATCATATGCTGAAAAATGGCGTTAACCTCTATAACAACAACAACACTATTTAATCCTGTTTGACTTTACTCACGAATTAATATTTGCTGCCTTTTCCACTGCCACTAGCATCAACACCTGGTACCAAAAGCTATTTATAAAGCAACGTTGACATGGTCATAACATGAGCTAGAGCAATCATACGTATTGATAAAACTTTCTCTTTAAAGTTGTTGTTGTTTTTGTTGTAGGGTTTAACGCCATTTTTCAGCACACGATAGGCTATACATGGCGGTCAGTATTAATGGTGGAGGAAGAACCCAGAAAACCCCGGAAAGAACCACCGACCCACGAGAAGCTACTGGCAAGCTTTCTCTCGTACCCACACTGGCTGAATCCAAGACTCGAACCAACGCAGACAGAGGTGAGATGGCAGTGATCCGTAACGGAGAGCGCTTTAGACCACTCGGCCACTCGGGGCCCCTTCTCATTAAAAAACAGTTTGAACGTTGCACACGACAACAGCTTTTCTCTCACTAAAAATTGTGTGCTCTTTGAATTACAACACTTTTCATGTATTCTTGCATCTTAACCCTTCTGATTGGTATGTCTCTTTTCTGTACATCTTGTCAAACATTTAAATGTTTAATTTCATATAATATGTTTTATTATTGCAGGAGATAACTGACACATGAACATTTGGTTTTCTTTCGTTTTTTTTACAGTAAATTATCTGCACCCTCAATCAGTTGTACATTTTCTACACTGAATTTTATCAAAGTATCTTCTTTCTCTAACTTGCTGGTTAAATAGTTCGCTTTAATTGTTTGCGTGTGTGTGTTAATATATATTATTCCCTGTCTTTGTATTACAGTAGGTTGAAATAAATGTTTAAGCATGTTTTCTTCTGTTGGAGAAGCTTTCGTAACATTTTAACATAAAAAACAACAACCTGAAACAACAAATTCATTATTAACGTCATGTTGAATTGCATTCTGTTACATCTACCTTACAAGTAATCATCTTGAAAATTGTTCAGTCACGCCGATAAAATAACTTTAGAGCTGGTCTTTAAAATAAATGAAACTTTAAAATAAATGAAACTTTAAAATAAATGAAACGTGGAGAAAGCGACAAGGACGAAGACTTTAAGTTGAAAAATTACCACAGAAGGTAAAGCCACAAAAAGGATGCACAAATAGTTACAATTGGTACACAAATTGTGAAACGTTGTCAGGAATTCATCTTATTGTGATCAGACAGATTAAAAGCAGAACTGTAAAAAAAATACCTTTAGAATTAAAAGAACAAATAAAAAAAGTATTTGAAGCAAAACATTACTGGATTGCTAGTGATATTTTTTCTTTTCTTTGGTAAAACAAGGAGGTCAAGGTGGTGACAGTTATGGCTTCAGTCTGGTGTTGGTGTATAAAAAGGGGATAGTTTGTTAATCTCTTGAACCTGTTATGGGATTTAATTTTGAGTACGAGGTCAAATCGTCACTTATTCTGTCCAAAAGAATGTTGTCAACTAATTCTAATTTCTCGGCGGTAAAATGAGTTAAATGACAATAAACTGTCTGCTTGCGGTACTCCCCTGTTATCGCCAGCGACAAAAGCGACTACTTTCACCCAATATGACTGCAATTCTGAAAATTACAAACATGTATTGGCATTTTTGAATAATTTAAAATGCATAGCAATAAATTATTCCCGATATTTTATAAGTGGATTATTATTTAATATTTCAACTTGTAAAGTTTAGGTGAGCGATATGGCATCGCATATTGAACATCTGCATGGAGAGACAGCTCAGCTATGTGAGAATGAATGGGTGTGTAATAAAGTTTGAGGTACATGTTTCTCGATTATATCAACAACACCAACAATTCTTCTAATGATTATTATTTGTGACTAATGGAACCACTCCCTGTTGCACGTGCTTCTATGGTGTCTTTTGTCATGCAGTATGAATAGTCGTTGTTATGAACATATTAACATAGACGACAAAGACGGGAAAATCAATGTAATGTATATGTTTATCATGCACAATGAATAATGCTGCTGCAAGCGGTGCAGTGTGGACGCTTTAAAGGTCGCATATTGAAGCAGTAGGTGTGTGTGTGCGTGCGTGTGTGTGATTTGGATTTTTAGCGAGGTTTTAACAAATTTTCAGTCATATCGCTAACATGCCTGCAGTGTGGCAGTTTATAGTGACGTCTAGCACTGAGGCATCATGCCACAGATATTTAGCATGATGTCCCACCCACTCACCAGGCCGACCAGTCCTAACACTAGCCTCTTAATGCTGAGCGCCCAGCGAGGCAGCTGTTAGTACTATTTGTATAAGTCTTTGGTATGACTAGGCCGAGGTTCGAAACAGCGACCTACTGAACCGGATCCATTAACCACTAGTCCACCGGAGAGGTCAATAGGAGGGAGTTATGCAGACCAAGGAAGTAGTTGCAAAAGCAGCTCACAATTAACAATAACTTTCCTAAACTTATCTGTGACGTCCAGATTGTGAAGGTACAAATCAGCATTACTTAGAGGAGATAATCTCTACAGTTGGTTTATTTGATAAGGCAGAAAACACCGAAAGATTTCGAATGGTTCTGAGACTTAACCCCAATAGGTAGATAGTCCTTCTCTATTTTATTGTTGCTCTACGGTCATTTTCTTCCAGTAGACTTTGAATAGAAACGAAATCATCTTATAAAACTGCAAGTATCCAATATACAAAAAAACTTATAGTAAATATTCCTCATTCATAATAATTATCCTCCATATCCCTTCTAATTAATTCATATCAATTCTGAATCTCTCTCTCTCTCTTTCTCCCTTTATCATGACCTGACTAATGACTTTAGTTTAATTAACTTTAATATGCGCTAATTGTTGTAATCTGTATCAATCCATTTACATCCGCGTGACTTTTTCATACATGTACATCATTATGATATTCAGGTACATTACTGACGTTACTAATATTATTGCGCATCATTTAAGTTCTTCTCCATTTTGTGCTTTAGTTCTAATGATGCTTAAGCAGGTCATCTCAAGGCTTTTTATTCCATTGCATGCCTGCATTAATGATCACCAACCTGTCACAAGAGAGGACAGCCCCATAATAAGACGGATTTTAGAAGTTGAAATAATCTTTGAACAGACATAGGGGCTAGCTATCTAAGCTAAGGACATGTGATATCAATGACATCAGTGATGACGTAGTGACTTTTATTTCAGCGTAAATTCAATTTGTAAAAGAGTACAATCCATTTCGCACAGTTAGGACAAATATTAGCACCCTCTGTACTCAAACTACAAACAACAAAAATAATGATCTGCCGTAGCATAATGCGCCTACAGATAAGGGTCTACGTCGTTTGTTCTGCTGATACTACTGATTATCCCTATCAAGCTGCACAGTCCCAGATCAACCGGCGCATTATGCGACGGCAGATCGGGGTCTTTGTAGTTCGCACATGGATTGGACTTATAAGCGAGTACAGACGGTTTGTTTAACAGAATACGTGGAGAAATCAATATGGCGTGAGATAAAGCTGGCAAAAAAGAAAAAAAAATGTATTCGTAACTCGGAAAATAATTCTATTAATGTAATCTCGAATGACTACGGGAAATATGTGAGTAATTTATTTTAAACAAAACGTTTCAACCACAATATCGCAACTTAGAGCGATAATACGAACAGTTTGCTGTATGTGGCAGTTTTTCATTTTGAAAGCGGAATAACTCAATTCCTTTTCCCTACTATAGCAAAGGTTGAAAAGATGAATGACAATCTGCCGTATACTTGGGAACTAATAATAGCCTTACCAATATAGAGATAGCAGAACAATAATTTTTTAAAATAATCAATACCTTGTCCACCCACAATATATTTTTTATGGATAAAACATATTACTTCTACTCAAAGAAATGGTAAACACGTAGCATTGTATTAAACATGCCTGTTCTTACTTCATACTTACCATATTAAAATGTATTGAATACAAATTTACAAATGATTGCCGATGTGTCAAATCAGTGGTTTGTGGAATTTAATCCAATCTAAACTCAGGTAATGTTTTTTTCGCTCGTGATTTGGAACCCGTTTGTCCTGAATTAAAATTTAAAAACTAATTTCAATCTAGATATAACTTAAACTAGTCTAGATAGCTGGACCAAACACACTGATACATGGGCGCCTGCAGATTTAACTCGGTGGTGGTGGGGGGGGGAGGGCAGGCAGTCATGGCCGGGAGAGTTAGTTGCGTTTTTCCGTGCGTAAGTAGTCTGAAACTAAAGCTAATATTTACTGAGCGTTTTAAACAGAATCTAGTGACATATTTTCAGCTTCATTTGTATGATTACACTTGTCGGAATAATATATATATGCAGTATGACTGGGCTTCACGTGACCCCCTTGACCTATGCGACGCGCGCTCATGCATTGATAGCATATTTTAGTCGACCTAAAAAAGATAAATACTTTGATAATATTTTTATATAAATTAGCCGACAAATGTTAGATAGGGTATAACTGAAATACAGCCGTCTCTTTACCTGAATATGCTGATCTTGTATAAGATGGCTGTACGGCTGACTACCATCTCAAACTAGAAAAAAAAAATCACAATTAGAAGTAGGGATAATTGTGACTGGTCTTACTAGACGTGTTTCTTCTTCTTCTTCTTCTTATTATTATTATTATCATTATTATTATTATTATTATTATTATTATTATTATTATTATTATAATTAAGAAAGCGTTTGACCGATTTTGGCAGAGAGAAGAAAAATCTGAATGAACTTACTTTCATAAGTTTTTATACGGCGTCTCTCCTTATCTTCATAACCGTCTATCCCTATTAGCTGGTGAGACATGCAGGTATAATCTTTTGAAATATGAATAATTATTTTTTAACTAATACAAGGCTCAACATAAGTACAGATTAAAATTTCACACTCCTCTATTCATGTGTGGAGTACACTCCCTGATTCAGTAAAACGTGCAAATAACTATTCTAGCGTAAGAAGTAAATAGAACACATACGTGTCTGTCTATTTCTTTTTTGTTATCAGGAAAGTATATATTGTGCATATTAGATTTATTAATAAATGTATTAATTTAAATAATTATTCATAACTGAACCTCGTGAGAGATAATCCAGTGCGTGCTTATGGCGATGCTATAGAAATTGCATACCATGACATATTTACATGCAAATACTATAATTAACAGCGTAGGAAGTTAGTCCACAATCTAAATTACTTCTTTATATCCGTGACTACAAATAATTTGTTATAAGGATCATCTAATTTTATGATCAATGCTAATATTCACTGATTAGACTTGTTCCAAATGTATATTAAAGACACGAAAAACTTCCCAACAGTTGATTTCTCTACTCGTTTCATTAGTGCCGATGTCATAATAAATGGAAAGACGTTTTTTTTTAATTACTAGTTGTTGAAGATGTGTGTGTGTGTGTGGGGGGGGGGGGAGAGTAGGAAAGAAAATGAAATACTACTCTTGTGCATTGAGGGGGAGAGAGTAGGAAAGAAAATGAAATACTACCCGTGTGGATTAAGAGCAAAACACCCCCGTTAAAAACATGTATGGAAAGCAGTGGCATTTCTTCATAATAAAGCATATATGGGCATGCTCGTTCATAAAACTCATCACCAGACTATAAATATCAATGGTGGATATGTGTATACAAGAATCATAGAAAGATTTGCCCTTTCGGTATCATGATGCTATTGCATCTCAAAATCGAAAGCAACTCATAGTAGCCTATAGCACCATATTTTATGCAATGTCACACGATTGACAAAGTTGGCAACACATGACAAAATATAAAGTGTTTAAACGAGAGTGACTCTAGGACTATGGATGAGGTATATATAAACCTAAAAAGTAATGGTGACATCAACAGAAAAGAAGTGTTCAAACGAACTCTGACAGCAAATCGGCACAAACAGGACAGTAATAGATATGCTTCAACCCATCACATGTTTATAAGTACAGTTACGATATGAAACATAGCAGTAAGTTAGTGTTGGGCAAGCACGTTACCAAAAACGTGGATTATAGGATAAAAAATACAAAAGTCTGATTATTCGTAATGGGCTAGACAGGTTATATTTTAAAAACTAATTGACAACAGACAAGCAGACAAATTAAATATTTTTGTCAGGTCGTGTTTACGCGTATGAACAAACTTTTATATCTGAACATTTTTTTTAACCTCCGCACAAATATTTGTTTTGTTTACCTTTGTCCTTCCTTTTTTTCCGTCTACTAATGAGGTAATATCTATATTAGCCACCCACCCACCCACCATACACGCATCAATGCGCTTCATTATCTTACACCGCTTACTGGGTTGTATCAAACTGACAAATGATTTCATGATCATTTTATATCTGGCATTGTCTAACGTGGACGAACATCATCAAGAAACCATCTGATTTAAAGAACAAAAAATAAAGCAAAGCTTAAGCAAGTTCAAGTTTGCCTATTTTTTATTATAGAATAATACGTGTCAAGTTAAAATCTGCACATGCGATAACATTTGCTCTCACCAAATTATGGTAACTAATGAATGGTTTAATCGTCTTACAATGACCCAATTCATTACAATACTGGATTTATGCTCGGTTTGTTATGAGTAACGCCATACCAGAACTGATTATCTATTGATGTAGATGTGCATTGGTTGAACATTCATTTCAAATAAAACTAACGTTTAAACACATCATTCTGTCACTATGTGTAATAATTAAACGAATTTTAAAAAAGTAAACATTAAAAAGGACAATTTTCGTTTCTCTTTATTTCTAAAGAAACCAATGCGATACAAATTGGATGAACCGATTAAAATAGATTTACTATGAGAAGTATCGTAAGGACCTAAATTCAGTGCCGTCTTAAAGCATGGACACACTGGGCAGTTGCCCAGGGCCTCACACTTCTAGGGGCATCATGCTGCTCAAATTATTAATGAATATTGAAAGATCTTTTGGCAATTTAATTTGCTTTAAAAGTGCAGTGGGAAGCACGTTTCCCAATTTTAAAAATTAGTGACATCTAGCGGAATTCCTGTGGGTGGGTAGGGCCGGTAGGGTATCCCAGCGCATTGCTTTGCCCAGAGCCTACAATGTTGTTAAGACGGCCCTGCCTAAATTACTAATAATTCTAAATTTTCTTCATGCGTATAAAATCTGAAATTGAAAATTCTACAGTATCTTCCATGCTATGGAATTACCAAAATAACGTGAAAAATTTATTTAAACGTATCATTTTGGAAATTATCATTGGAGAGAGAGAGAGAGAGAGAGAGAGAGAGAGAGAGGAAATATACACATTACAAATATGAAGCAGAATGTGGCAAAAGGTTATCTTTGGAGAGAAGGTGTGATAGTTGAGGTGGAGTGGCATCGCAGATATCAAATAATTGCGGTTTACTGTCAAAGCGCTTTTGTTTATTATTTTGAACAAAGAATATATACCTCGTCGTCATTTTTCCTCACTGTGACTTACGATGCAACGTAAATCTCGCAAAAGCCGAGATGTTACTTCTCTTTTGAATGCACGGCTTAGTCATAACTCCTTCCCAACAACTGTCAATAATTAAGTCTTCTCTTTCTCTTTATCTATCCATAAACATATTCACTGAAATTTTAGCAATAATTGTTTCATTTCTTAAATTTCCACCAGATCACCGTTCATTTAACAATCTATTCAAAATTTCCTATATTATAATCTCTCTTTTCTATTAATACGTTACTTCCACATTGTATACCAGGAGCAGGTACCACCTGTTCTGACATTTGCAGTGGAACGTTTAGTCTTAAAGAATTGCGGTTTATTTTGAAAGAGTTCTTATCTACCTGATATGGATATTTGATGCATTTATTTTCTCGATGTGCCGTATATGAAGTAACGTTTGGAAAATACAATCCATGAAAAAAAGCATAGAAGTTTCTAAAAGCAATAATTAGAAAGGCGTACAATAAAATTTCAAAATAATGGAATTTTAAAAAGCAAGTTTAAACAGAAACGTATACAAGTAACCTTCAGTATTTACTGTCAGTGATGACGATTTTAAAGTCTTGATTGTTTCACAGTGATTTAGATATGTGCGCCATTTCATGAACAGCCACATTTTTTACGGCATAAATACATCGAATCTTTTAATAATTTTCTTATGCGGGTTGGTCTTTCAAGTTTACATTTGCCAGTAGGAAGGAAATTCGTGCTGGCTATTTCAATGTTGTCAGAATTGAAAATTTTTGTCAAAATATTCTTACCATTCCAAACCTTGAATGGTCGAAAGAGTAAATGCCACAAGCTCCTACATAAATATATTGCGGTTTATACAACATCATTCTGAAATATATTTTATATTATTTTAATGAAAAATGCAGAGATTATCACTAAGGAATTCATAGAAAATACCTTAAGAAGATGAGTTTTTTGAAGTAACGTACTATGATCAAGAAAGTTCTCGTACATGCGAGACTATCATTCAACTATGACTCCAAGTATATTGAAAGAATGGATGACTCAGATATAGGGGAAAAAATATGACTATTCAGACATAGGTAACTAACAGCACGGTTCTCAATTTGGAACGGATATCACTATACTTAAATAAATGTCAATATACGGACATGGGAAATTTAACAATACAGTGGCTCTCTATGGAGAAGGGAAATTAACATGACGTTTCGATGCTGATAATGCAATGTTAACACAACGTCTACTAACCAACACGCCGTTTTGAGTGACCAACACCAACTATTATGCTATCCAAAACGTAAAATTACTAACAAACACTCCATTGGGGCTGACCATCGTCCACTTATGTGCTTGCGTACACAAATGGTAGGCTGTTAAAGACGTGGAACGAAAAAGAATCGAAAACCCTTACAAATGAAATTAAAACTTCCCCATAAACGTATATATTATCTCCTTCTAAACAAAACAAAACACTATTATAATTCTTTTATAACCGTAGTGGTGAAGCGTTGTTATATATATATTTGATTCAATTTATATTTGATTTAAGTTGTGTTTGTTTGATTTGATTGTTTGTTGGTTTTGGAATCTTTGTATTTTCTTTCCATGTCAATGTAATGGAATTTTGTTTATTAGGAATCTGATATTTTCCAGAAAAATCAGTTCGACCTGAGTTTTTCCTTAGATACCTAATAATAGAAACACAGGTTTCTATTTTTGACTTAGTTCTTGGTCTTGATTGAGTGTCAAGTAAACAACATTTTCTCGGAGTAAAATGATTGGTTCTTATCAAGGACATACAGGAGCTATGTGACTTTTACATGTAAACATGATCACGTCATCCTCTATTTCGCAATTAGGTATTTCCGAAATTGCGAAATACTTAGTAATGTTGAGAGAGAGAGAGAGAGAGAGAGAGAGAGAGAGAGAGAGTCCGGGCTTTTAAACACTTGATGTCAAGTTGATTTTTTCTGTTGTGACCAGTATTGAGTTGATTTTTTGAGTTTTTTAGTTATATGTTAATCTTTCGTCAGATTATTTGGACTCTTAAAGATTAATTCGTTTCTCTGGAAATATTATTGTATTCATACAGAATTCTTCAACAAGGACATTTCTTGAAAATTTCTTTGGATTTCCAAAGCTGGAGGTTAAAATATTGTGTTTGTACAAGGAACTGTAGACGTCAACAAGCAGCAGGGGGGGCGAATCGGACAATATTCCGACAAATTTTCGATTAAGGCCTCAAAACGACAAATAGAACCTTCCTTCGAAATCTCACTTTTCAAACAAAAAAAAAAAATAAAGGCTCCGTTTGGCAAATGGAGACTTAGCGTTTTTTGCTCGAAAACGCTATATTTCGCGACAACGTTTTCCCGTGGTAATCATCGGGTGTCCCGCGTCGATGTCATTGCGCCCCCCCCTGCTGCTATGATCTTACAAACAGAGTGATCACTAGCTCCTCCGGGGGGGGGGGGGGGGGCGAATCGGACATTTTGTCCAATCGTTATTTTGCTTAATTATTACTTCTGCACTCAGCGGATCCGGTGTAGTCAGCGCTGGTAAAAAAAAAAAACGACGACGTCGTTGGGGGATCGTCGCGTCGTCATTTGGTTTAATTAACACCTTCTGCGCGCCGATCCCCAGCGTCGTCAGCGTCCGGTAAGCACAGCGACGACCGCGTCGATGTCATCGCCCCCCCTGCTGCTAAGTGGCTATTTACAATGAAAATTATTTACAACTAACCGAATATTTGGTCAAGTCCGATACGATATCGTGTCCGAGGGTCATGTAAATTTATCGTTACAAATCCATGTGGGGTCGACTGAGCATGACTAAAAAAGTTTCGAAAAACATTAAAGTCCATGTCACCGCCGCACCATG
This sequence comes from Sinohyriopsis cumingii, assembly GCA_028554795.2. NCBI lineage: Eukaryota > Metazoa > Mollusca > Bivalvia > Unionida > Unionidae > Sinohyriopsis > Sinohyriopsis cumingii. The sequence goes on from CM068838.1 coordinate 58,210,731, forward strand.
TCTGCCAAATATTTCGTAGCGTGTGTGTATCAACGCCGTTGAACACAGCAAGAATATTACAGTTGTCTCTAATTACTTTTGGAATCTGAGTGTATCGTTGAGTGACATATATCACGTCAGTGTTTTTATGCCTGCCTCTGGAAAATATCCTAGCTGGGTTTTTTTGATTGTCTAACATAACATCATCGTACACGACTAGATTGTTAACGTCGCCATCAATATCATCAATACCCGGTGCATCATTGATATCTGTAATAAACTCGATGACATTTTTTTTAGCGATCGCTGATGCATTCTCGTTGAAATCTTTCAACACCTCGTAGCATCGTTGATCATCTACGCTAGGAGCAACCAAATACAACTTATCCCACTTCATCCATCTCATTATTAAATTGAGTAACAATTGCGTCTTGCCGGATCCAGATGGTCCGATGATAATCATCCGGATCGAGTTTGGTAACGCTGCAACATGCTTAACTGGTTCTCTTGTTTTAGTCGCCGAAAAATCAATTATATTCATATCTCTATACATAAATTATGGATCTATATTGTGTGAAGTGTAGAGTACGTACTGGCACAAATGATATGACAACCGCTACAACAAGAAATAACAGATCGGCCCTTACTGGCAAGTGTGTACAATGCGGTACAAAGAAATTTAGATTTATTTCTATTAGACCCGGAGATGTTTTAAAAAAAAGCGAGGAGGTGACATCGCAGCCAAATTGGCAAAACTCCCCGGAACACCGTGGGCAAAGTATCCAGGAGAAAAGCACCTCCCAGGATATAGCTACTGTGGCCCCGGAACACGATTAGATATTAGACTCGATGATCAAAATCAGCCCAAACCCGGTGAGTATCCAATAAACGCTATCGATAAGGCGTGTCATGCTCATGATGTTGCTTACAAAAGTAGCGATCTGCAACAGCGTCATATCGCGGATGTAAAATTAATTCACGCGCTAAATGCTATTCCCGATAAATCCGTCAAAGAAAAATTGGCCTCATGGTTGGTAAAATCGGCTATGAAAGGTAAATTAATGATTGGAAGCGGAGCTTCTGGCGCTGGTAATTGAAAACGATAGCGTTTATAATAACAACATGGAATCCATCTATTATTCTCCGAGAGGATACTGGAAGGGGAAGGCCGCAATTGGTAAGCTTGCAAGCGCTGCAAAGGTAACAAAGGCCACTGCGGCTAATTGGTTATCCAAACAGGCTATATGGCAAATCTATCTACCACCGCCTAAACAAATCAACTTCTCGCGCTTTGATGTCAGCGTACCTAATGAAGTTCATCAGGCTGATATACTATTTTTGCCGCATGACAACGGTTACAAATACGCGCTAACCGTAGTTGATGTTGCGAGTCGATACAAACAAGCGGAGCCGTTAAAAACAAAGTCGGCAACTGAAGTAGCCGCTGCGTTTGAAAGAATTTATCGAAGAGGCCCTCTGCGCTGGCCAAATCTATTACAAGTTGATCCCGGTAGTGAATTTCGCGGCGCTGTTTTATCAACGCTGAAACATCATAGCGTCGCGATACGACGAGGTCATACTGCGCTACATCGTGATCAGGCAATTGTTGAACGATTCAATCGGACTCTCGCTGAACGGTTATTTGGATATCAATACGCGAAGGAATTCATCCAAGAAAAACGATCTCGTGAATGGGTCAAAAGGTTGCCAGGCGTAATTGCAGCGTTAAATAACGAGATTACCCGAGCAATCAACATGAAGCCCAGCGACGCGATTAAATACGAGTATATACCTAAAAGATCAAAAATAGATAGCGTTTCCAAGCCGATTCTTGGCGATGTTACCGTGAGATATCTGTATGAACCAGGAGAGCTTGAAGGCGGTAAAAAAAGAGCTACTGATCCTATTTGGAGTGTTACCACACATAACATATCAACGATAACACGATCAACTGGTAGACCACCGATCTATAGACTGGATTCAACTGCTCCTCAGCGCGGATTTACACGCGAGCAACTACAAGTGATACCTAACGATACTCAATTGCCCCCACGTGGTCTTAACTAGCGCCGTTGCGTCTATTGCACTCAAGACAGGTCAACCTCACATTGTTTTTGACATGACCGAGACTGTTATCGATCCTATCCACGGTAAATTGGCGAGTGTCTTTATTCGAATAACGCCAACTCATTATACAATTGCAACTCGCGCAGTGATTATTCTGTTGTTGTCGTAGCGAGATTATTAATTCGGCATCAATATCAAAACGCCGCTGTTTTTTTTTATCCTGTTGGCGGTAACCCGAGAGTTTTCTATCAATGACGCTTGCATCGATGGTGACTTTGTCGCCGGCTTCGTCAGTGACTCCGTCACTGACTCCGTCAACAACAATTCTTCGAAGCTGATTTATCCTTCGTACTCTGGACACTGCAAGATAGACTAGATTCGACCATTCGATGCGATTATCAACTATCCAAACAATTGTGTCCGTGATGGTTAGTCCCTGCGAGGAATGTATTGTTGTTGCGTATCCTAGCGTCCACGGGGATTTATCAGCACGTAGCGCGTCCTCGACGACACCGATATCAACGAGCACAATATCATTCAGCACGAGAATTTGTTTTTTTGTCCCTGACGCTGTCGGGGCTGGAATTTCAACTTCAATGTTCTGCCGCCGTGTGTCCGCGGGTCTATAACATAACGGCACTGGACGCGTTGGAAACTTTTCCTTATGCAACGTAAACAACTTCCGCTGAAGTGTGTCTCTGACTATCTTTCTACTCGCTACAATCAAATCGTTTGGTCTCCATGTTTCCCAGAATTCATTTAACGGCGTTTCCGGAATTACCTCGCGGATTATTTCACACTGAACTCTATCCGGCTGTAATCTGATTAGTTTTTTAACCTCGCGCAGTTGTTCATCAAGTGCTCGGTAATCAGTATCGGTTTCTTCATAATAGTCCACGAACCCGCTCAACCAATCATGTGGACCCTCGCCGACAAATGGTGGTGGTTGGCCATGGTCCCCACACATGATTACCGCTGTATTCGCGCGCAACAACCACTCAAGAAACATTTGTAAAGTATCTAACGAAACAGTACATATCTCATCCCAGATGATAATGTCGGGAATAAATTTTTCACCCATTCGATCAGGAGTCCACTCACCGCCGCTGTATCGAAAAAAGCTGTGATAAGTAACGGCGTCAACATTTCGTTGTTTTATCTCTCGCGCTAGTCTATGGGTCGGTGTAAGCACGATTATACTTGCCCGCGTTCGAAATAATTCAATTGCCCGAGTCGTCTTTCCTCACCCGCCACAGCCGCTTAAATAAACCGTCTTGTGTCTACAAATTGGATCAGAACACGATGGTGCATTAGACCATTCTGACAATTTATCACCGCGTAAGTAGTTGTTCTCAACGGTGACATCTGCTGACGGGGAATAATCGCGTCGTATTTCATTTTTAATTCTCCATGTACCCCAACTCTCGTCCGGACTAGTAAACTCGGCTACGTTTCCCTTATATGCTACGTCAATATAAAATGAATCAACGGCTACTCTAACCGCGGTGTCAGGAAATCTATTTATCATCGAGAATAAATTAATAGCTGCATAACCCAGCATAGACGCCCTCAAATGCGGGTATGCCGGGCTGTCTCCATCGCTGTAGGTAACAACTGTACCCAACCTTGTTCCATTGGATAAGAAAGCTGTTTTGCAGTTCACGTATCTATTTTTCGCCACTGCGTCCTTGATTACGAAATCATATTCTGCGTCATCTATAATCAGCCGTGAGCAATATCGTTTGTAATCGCAGTTTTTTCCACCTTGTGTAAACTTACCAATTATTCTTCTACCGAGATCTTTTGCCTCGTGGTTTCGTTGGTTGAATACCCTCCTGGACCATTCGATGATATATTCCTCGTCGGCATCAATGTGCTTTCTGGACTCGTCAATTATGCTATCTAGACGCTCCGGTTCTGGTAACCAGACTTCAGTCTGCGCCCGGTATGATATAATCGCGTCACTGACAATCAACGAAACTAGCATTTTACAATCAATCATATACCGTAGCAGCGCTATTGGCAACCACTTCTTTTCAGCCATGTGTCTACCGATCCAAATATAGCAACAGCGATGGAGTCCTGCCGCGAATTCAAATGATACTATGCGAGCGAATCCGGTTAAATCAAAATCAGGCAGTGGTCCATTAATAGCAACACGAGTCATTTCATGTCTGGGGTGTCCAAATCGTTTGAAATACTCGGCGGCGGATCCATACCCGAGAAAACTCGCTGGATAACAGGCAACCATATCAACCGAGATCATAGCGTCGCGGTTGTATTCAGTGTTCCATAGTCCACCGTGATAGTACTCCAAACAACTGGATTGTACATCCGGTAGAAATTCCTTGCGCGTTGGGCTCCACGCATTTTTCCTTGCTGCAACATGAGCCGCAACCGATGAAATCGTGAAACAATTTGTTAGCAGTTGTTCATCATGCTCCTCAAATTCTATGGCGGTTTTTTTCATCCTGCTGTGAAATGCTTCAGTGCGGTATAATTCACCGTTTGGTCTTACAAACTGATCAAAAGTATCAGCGCTGCGAAGTAACCACACTGATACAGGGTCGTTTTTACACAAGTAGGCAATAGCATCAAATAGTTTCCTCTCCGCGAGAAAACCATCCCTGGAGAATTCTTCTCCTAAAAATTCTTCGGGTATATACTTTACTGTTCTATCCCGTGGAAATATTGTGATCACGGGCGTCCATGCGTGTTCGTTATGATCGATAATTTTGATTGGGGCTCCCTTCGATGTATACTTCGATTCGTATAATACTTCACCGGTTATCGTTGTAACGGTTATTGGAAATCTCAACGACGTTTCTAATCTCGCTATGTCGCTGATGGTCGCTCCACGCTCTTTTACGGTTAGTTCCCACTGGTTGATTTTGCTACGTCGTAAATCAGTCAATTTGTTTCCTCGACATGCATTTGTAAAATGCTCTATTATTCGTTCTGCTACACAATTTATCCCCGTTGACTGTTTCATCGGCGCTAGTTTTCCGATATTAGGTTTCTTATTTAACGGGTATATTCCATAAACAACTGCTGTTTCAGGATACGCTCGTTCATAGTATGGTCTGTCAATTCCGGTTAACAGCCCCGGCTTGGAGTCGCGGCTAACAATGACTGTTTTCTTGTCGCTGAGAACTGGTTCAAATTTATCACGTATGATCCAATTACCTGATTCCACCCGGACAATGAATTTTACTCTGAAGAAATACTTTTTACCGTCAAGTTGTGACATTATCGTTGCTGCGCGGTTGTCGTTCATGGTAGCATCAACAACGCCATCAATTCGAAATGTTGACCAACTATGAGATGCACCATCACGCTTGAATTCATTGATACAATCGCGTATTTTACTCAACAGGGTTCTATCGTTTATTAACGCTTTTGGTGCGTCCTTGAGGACTCTATCGAGATTGAACTTAATATTTTTCCAGGGCTTAATTGCTGCTAATCTCTCGAACTCATCCATATAATTAAAACAAGTATTTAAATGAAAGAATATAGTATAATGAATAAATGCAAATGGTTGATGATTGGGTCGACAACCCCGTGCAATAAATCATGTAGAGGTGAATTCTGCGGGTATCATTTACAAAGCGTTCGTAATGGTTCTCTTGGCCCCCTCCCGTGCTTGGTTTGTCACGTCGGTGTAAGAGGAAAATCGCAGTTGTGTATCAATTGTGGCGGCAAACGATACAGGGAACTAAAACGCTATTATGACAAACGAATAAAAAACGCCGTCATTGACCCCACCGCAGACTTCGTCATCAAAACCCCCCAAGACTACGTTGAAAGATTTATAATTAAACCAAATAATAAATTAGACAAGTAGTATTATTATACAAATGAACCAAGAATTTCAGCCGCATCCTGTGCTCGTTAATTACGAGGCATCTTGCGACGGCGTTGTTAGAAACCGCAAACTGAAGAAACCAGTTGGCACCGTAAGTAATCAGGGATACTTGCAATTTACTGCAGGAGGAAAAAACTATTATGTTCACAGGATTGTATTTGAAGCATTCAACGGATTAATCGAAAATGGGCTTGTGATTGATCATATTAATAATAATAAGACTGATAATTCTCTTACAAACTTGCAAGCTATCTCGCAAAGTCAGAATACCAAAAAAGGCGAAACTGGTAAATACTCAAAGAAAGCAAAACCCGTAAAGTCATTTGATACAACAACTCACGAGGAAAAAATATTTCAGTCGATGAATGAGGCAGGAAAATATTTTGACATTTGTGGAGCCTCGATACGATTTGTTGCAGAAGGAATACAGAATTCAGCGATCTCAAAAAAGACCGGGCATAGAATTCGATTTTCATATCAGCGAGTGACAAGGTCACCGGCGCCTATGGCGCTGACGAATTATTAAACACCTTCGGAATTGATACACGGGGGTTTCATTTTTTTTTATTTAAAAACAAGATGTTTTATAAGAATAATGAATATCGAAGACATCAATAATATATTAGCCGAGATTTCAAAATTAAAAAATCAAGGAATTGAATTATCTGATGGTCTCGACAGTGAAAAAATATTATCCGATTATGAAATTATTAACGAACAATCGAAACGGGGGCGTTTTACCCTGGCCCGCGAGTATTTTTTTATAAAACGATTACAACATACGATCAATGAAAACTTGTACCACAATGACGCAAATGCATTCATTGGACTATTTACTGCCGTTGAAATAATACGAAAAAAACTCGGACGTGTTTATGAACGACGCCGGGAGATTTCTAGTAAGATCAAAAACATTAGAAGGATTATAGACGAAAACTCCGTGGAGCCCCCGATGGTACACTCGGCGGAAAATTAGAAAATTGCGGATCAATTTACAATAATGGTAGGTGAATCACTTACTACTCGGCTAGCCAGAGAGCGGCTAGCAGCGCTTAAAAAGTTCATACCGTTACGAGACAGAGTGAGAGAGAAACTTCAAACGCGACAACAAATGCAAACCGATTTTACTGTTGGAAGCGAACAACTCTTTGCCCCGGTAACTAAAGCGACTAAGGATGTTACAGCTGCAACAGAACGAGCAATATACGGGGATATTCCTAAGGAGGGCGAACGGAAAGAGGCGCCTCTTCTTCCTGTACTTGAAAAGATAGCAGCAGAGACAGAACAAACACAGCAACGGATAAAACAACTTTCCAGTGATATAAAAACCCAACGAGAGTATGAACGATTAGCTGATATTGATGATTCTGAACAGGGTGATGTTGGTGAACTTCAAAAAATTTCCACTCAAAAAGGAGTCCCCTTTATAGATAAACTCACTGAAGGGGCTATAGAGGAAATAAAACGACCTCAATTACTGAAATCCGACGATTATAGGGTTTTTGGTAATTTTGCCGCTCAAAGCTATCATTCAAGAAAAGACTTTTTAAAAGACGAGTATAAAAACAGTAATATAAAACGAGATGACTGGGTTAATTGGTTGTATAAAACGAATAAAGGGGTTGATCGCTTGGATACAAAAGAATTGAGATATAAAGAATTTAAAAAAGGAATTGATGATTATGATATAAAACAACAACAAGAACAGCGAAAAGAAAAACGTCCAAAAAAAGCTGGTTCTAAAAAAACAAGCGGAGAGGGGTATCCAAGTGGTAGTGGTCTAGTTGAAAACGCTTGTCCTAACAGTGTTCTCAGTGATATATCACGGCTAGAGGTACTAATCGGAGGAAAACGAGCCGGAAATAACTCTCCGGAAATAATCAATGAGGCCGCTGATATTTGCAAGCGGTTATTTGCAGGCGGTATCATGGACATTAATGCATATCGAACGCTCATAGACGAACTCGTGGATGATTAAAAAAATTGTCAGTTTTTTGGTCGATTTTGGCAATTTTTTGAGGGCAAAAACCCCAGGAAATCATTTAGAGAAAATCGATGTTTTTGCTGAAAAATCGAAAAAAAAACGACTATAGGCAACAAAAAATGACCAAAAATGACTAGAAATCAAGAAAAAACCGGATTTTTATCGAGGGCAAAAACCCCAGGAAATTTTGATAAAATTTATTCCGGTTTTCCACACGGCGGGGGGGGGGGGTGATCAATCACTGGTGATCACAATCACTAATTGAAAAACCGGTGTTTTTATAATAAAGATGATCATACACTACAACCACGATAAACCAGTACTCGTCTACGTGGTAAACTCGCGATTGCCTGTTTACCTCGCGTACTATGGAGATGGTCTCGGTAGCACCATTGCGGGGTTATTTACAAGAATGGCTCCAAAAGTAGCGCCGTTAGCCAAACAATTAGGAATGAAGGCTATTGATGTTATTCGTGATAAGGGTATTAGTGCTATTGGAGATGTTGCCGGAAAGGCGCTTTCTGCAGCAAAGGACAAACTAATGTCGTTGGTGAGGAGAAAAAAACAGAAACCACCGGTGATGCCATCAACGACAGTGATGCCTGCGAATGTCAGTAAAGTAATAAATAACGCCGTGGAAGAAAAACTAGCGTCGTTGGTAAACAATAATCAAGATAACATCGCAAACATAATAGCGGGAAGTGGTTTAAAACCACGACGATGATTTAGATGCATCAGCGTATTATTAAATAAAATGTTTAAACGAACAGCTGACCCGGCGTTTGATATGGACGCACCAGTGCACAAGGATGATTCTGTCCGTAATTATCAATTTTATTCCTATCATGCAGTACAACCCAACATACGATCGCGAATTGAACTTCAAGTCCATGATACCAGTAAATATTTTTTACCGTGTGAAGCGTTTATTGAAATCGAAGGAGAACTTGTAACAGAGGCCGATACTCCTGCTGTACCAGCACCGTATCCAGATGGTACCAAAGTTGGCTTAGTCAATAACGGCGTAATGGCGCTATTTGAGAGCGCAAAATATCTCATTGACGGGCGAGAGATCGAGTCTATAGAACGCGATGTTGATGTTGCTACAACAATAATCGGGCTAGCAAGATATTCCGACGATTATACAAGATCAGCGGGTCCATCTATGATGTTTGCAAAGGATACTAAAAACACTGCTGGAAACTCGCAATTTGTGGTAAGACGACCAAGAAATAATGCTAATAACGCTGATGCTGATGTTGAGAATATGATTATAAACAGCGATCCTAATTTTAACATCGGAGCTGCAACACGCATATCAATGTTAACAGGGGCGCGTAGATCTTTCTCATGCGCGATTCCACTGCATCATATATTTGGATTTTGTAGGAACGTGCGAAAAGTTATCTACGGAGCAAAGCATACCGTGGTGCTTGTGCGAAAAGGTGATGATAGAAATGCAATTTGGAGAATTCTAGCGGATCCTGCAAATCCAAATAATGACCCTGGTAAAGTCGTTTTAACTAAAATATTATTGTGGATGCCAGTAATGACTCCATCCATTACCACAGAGGCACGATTGCTATCCTTTATGGAGCAGGGAGGAAAATCATTACTAAGTTGGTTAACAACAACAACAGATACTAAGCAATCAAATATCAATGGTATATTCACATGGAACCTGGCATCACAACAAGGCATTTCGGCTCCGCGTCATATATTTGTTGCGTTGCAGGATATGACGAGAGTTGATAATCAATTATTCAGCCATATGATATTTGATCGATTAGGCGTTACTGACGTCTCGCTGAGAATAAACGGCCAGCAGGAACCATCCGAGGATATACAACTTAATTACGGTCAAAACCATGTCGCACGTGTGTACCATCGGTTGCTGTCATATATGAGTCGTGATCAAAACGTCGACACTGGTTTGCAAATATCACAATATGATTTCAAAGAACTATATCCGATCTATTACTTTTCGCTGGAACATCTTGATTTAACAAGACAGTCCGTCGTTGATATACACTTCCGAGCTAATGTAACTCGCGGCGTTATTGCTAATTATAGAGCTATTGCTGTCATCCTCAGCGATAAATCAATGCTGCTAGAAGGTGCTGGCGGACGAATGAGAATCGTTGATGCGCCAGTGGAAAACATGTAATTGAAAGCACAAAACGCGTTTACAATAAAATGTCGTATAGTGTCGTCAGTGTAGAGTTGACTGATGGTCAAGTCAAGAAATTACGATCAAAGTCGGCTAAACAATGCGGAACCACAATAACGCTGAAGCCGTCACAGATGGCAGGTGGTAATCATAAGATATCGTTGACGGCGCGTCAAATAAAACATTTCAATAATGCGATGAAGAATAGAAAGGGTGTTCAAATAGATTTCTCGGCCGCAGCGATTAAAAACATGGAAAAGACCGGTGGGATATTTCCGCTGTTAGCCGCAATTCCAGCGTTGATTGCCGCGGCGGCCCCAGCAGTGGCTAAGGCGGCTGCGTTGGGGGCCGTTGGTACCGCGGCGGGAATGGCACTGAAAAAGGCAACCGGGAAGGGCTATAAAAAAAAACGACCCGTAGCCGGAAAGGGTCTAAGACTACCGGGAACCCCGTATTCATGGTACTCGGGAAAGGGTCTAAGACTACCGGGGACCGTTTATTAACGCAGGAGTCAATGACTCCCATGTCTAATTTTGATTTAATAGACGCCGCAAACGCGCTAGCGATAAAAAACTTCAGAGGTGTTTTTATGAGGGATCAATTACCGGCGACGCCAAGGAATATTGAAACCGGCATAATTAACCTCGATGGGTCCTCCGGAGCGGGAACTCATTGGGTTGCATACGCGATTGATCCGCGTGTGATCGTCTATTTTGATTCATACGGGTTAGCCCCGCCGAAAGAGTTCATGCGGTATATCCGGGCGTGTTCAGCCCGGGCTTTTTATTCCACGCTGCCAACACAGCGATTAAGCGACCCACCGATATGTGGCCGTGAGGTATTGAACGTACTCGCGGCGATTTCATCATCGCGAAAACCACCTCATGTGGTTGTAAACGAATACACTAGTGGGGTCGTAGAGGCCCGGCGGGTTAATTAGAAACGCCGTTTTTTTTTACGATAACGATGATTGATATTTGGGGACGACCGGTTTCGGCGCTGAAAGAATCCACGGAAACGGCCGCCGCCGACATAAAAAAACTAATCGAGGATGAAATCGCTGATACGTTGAATTTAACCAGTGTTGACCCGGGTGAAATAGTTGTATTTCAAGACCGCCAGGGTAAATTGAAATCCGGTAATGTGTCGCTGAATGACGTTTTAATACGACGGCGTGATGCCGCCGAGGACACTATCGCGCTGTATACCGGCGACGGACGACTCAAACCGGGTGAACATATATCGACGGTGACGGATAGGGTAACATTAGTCCAGGACGGTTTTATAAAGTTAGATAGATCGGTGACCGAACTTGACGCGCAGGTGAAAAAATCTGTCGCCGAGGTGAAAAAATCTATCACCGATATACAACTCACTACCGCTAGTTTTTTTGGGACCCCGACGGTGACCGAACCAAATCTTGCAACAATAAAAAATACTATTTTGGAGTTTACGACGCTGTCGGGCCAATTTTACACGTTACGAAAAAATGTTAACAGGATCGATGACAACTTTGATAAATTTTTTGGTAAAAAAAATACCAAGCTGGATGAGATTACAATAACTATAAATGATATCACTGCGTATGGACAGGAAATAAAAATAATCAAAGCTGATGTTGCAACGAACAGAAATAATGTAGGCGCGCATGAGCGGGAAATAGAAATAATCGGCGCTAATGTTGCAACGATCATAAATAATGTAGACTCGCATGGACGGAAAATAGAAACAATCAAAACTGATGTTACAACGATCATAAATAATATGGACGCGCATACACAGGAAATAGGAACAATCAAAACTGATATTGAAGCGAACAAAAAAGGTGTGGACGCGCATACACAGGAAATAGGAACAATCAAAACTGATGTTGAAGCGAACAAAAAAAATGTAGACGCGTATTGGCGGGGAATAGGAATAATCAAAACTGATGTTGCAGCGAACAAAAAAGGTATAGACGTGCATACATATGAAATAGGAACAATCAAACTTGATGTCGCAGCGAACAAAAAAAGTATGACCGAGAATACACGGGAAATAGAAACAATCAAAACTGATGTTGCAGCGAACAAAGGGAGTGTAGACGCGCATGAACGGGAAATAAGAACGATCAAAACTGATATTACAGTGAACAAGATTAATATAGACGGGTATGCACAGAACATAAGAACGATCAGAACTGATGTTGAAGCGATTAAAGACGAACTACCGAGAGTAGTAGAGCAATTCGAAAAAATAAAAATCCCTCATAAGAACACCATCAACACAGTATACACAATTCGGCATGGATCATTCGATTGGACTCCTACACAGAATACAGTAAATACTACCGCAACTGTTAAGGGCATTTATCGATTGACACTGGTTTCAATGATGCAGTTTAATATATTATCGTCGAGTTCATCCGGGTTTAACAATACAATATCAACAATTATAGACAAGAACGCAACTGAACAGTTTACAATTTATGCCGTTGATGGAAATTTAGCCCGGGCAAACATCACATGGTATGTGGAATTTGTAGCGAATCTAAGTAATTAAAAACACTAGCTCTTTTAGAATAAAATGACCACCAGGGTAATTGAATCAGCGGTATCACCGACGTCACATCAATATCGATTCGATACCGCAAAAGAATTCTCCGCGAATTTGAAAACGCTTTCCCAACAATACCGCGCAAAAATAAAAAAATACCGCAGAAAAATAACCACCATCGACGCGGTCGTGTACTCGGTGTCGGGTATAGTAGCCGGTACCGGTGTTATTTTATCCACGGTGACCACGATAGCCCCGGTCGCTGTTCCAATCGCTATCTCCGCGATGACAACAATTGCTGGAGTCGCCAACGCAATCACTAAAAAGATATCATCGTGTTTTCAGAAAAAACTCGACGAGTATACAGTAAAACATCAAATAGTATCCGACGCGTACTCGAAATTATCCGGGTTGATCTCATTATCGATTGATAATTTGTTCATATCCGATGTTGAATTCTCCACGATGGTCCAGTTGTATAGCTCCGCGATGTCAAAAATCGAGGATTTTCAACTGGAAGCCGGAACCACCTGGTTGTTGAAATTAGACACTAAAAACAACGAATAATAATAATGTCGCTGAACCCCGAAGGGTTTCAGTTGCTTCAGCGGATCGCGGAGAACACCACTCCGGTACAAACAAATATGATATCGATAACGTCAACGAAGCCAGAATTCAGTGTGAACTTCCCGTCGCCGGTTCCAGTGAAGGAAATAGCGCTGGCAAAATTGCGAGTATATCACAGTTGGCCTAATATTCGAGCGGACGCATTTAACGGACAACAACCTAATAACTCGCTGGTTTTTGCACGGACAAATAAACCCGATGGAACCCCAAACTGGGAGGAGGTTACAATACCAACTGGGTCATACCAAATAGAGCAAATCAATAAAGAATTTCAACGCAGGATAAAATCGATCACAGGAAAGGAATCAAAAATCGCTATTACGGTTCATGAACCGACGTTATCGTCGACGATTGAAATAAGTACACCGGGGTATATGGTTGATATTTATAACAGTTCAATAAGAACCATACTAGGATGGCCTAAGAATCCACCCGCGGACGCGCCCCCATCAACTGTCCTCAGACACGATAACGGAGATGATGGCAGGCATATTGCTCCATACAACGTAAATATTGCATCGGTGATAGCGATTAATCTAGTGTGTGATGCTATCGAAGGAAGTTACCAGGTGGATACCAAGCAATCAAATCAGGCTCAACAGGGATATATCCTTTATTCGTTTTCACCAACAGCCCCTCCGGGATTTTTGATCATTGAGAGTCCGATTAATCCGGTCTATATGCGATGCCATGATCGGTTTTTAACGAGAATTAATTTTAGAATTACCGATCAGTCAAATAACCTAATTGATCTGCAAGAGGAGGAGTTAGTGATCACTCTGTTTGTAAGATCATAGCAGCAGGGGGGGCGATGACATCGACGCGGTCGTCGCTGTGCTTACCGGACGCTGACGACGCTGGGGATCGGCGCGCAGAAGGTGTTAATTAAACCAAATGACGACGCGACGATCCCCCAACGACGTCGTCGTTTTTTTTTTTTACCAGCGCTGACTACACCGGATCCGCTGAGTGCAGAAGTAATAATTAAGCAAAATAACGATTGGACAAAATGTCCGATTCGCCCCCCCCCCCCCCGGAGGAGCTAGTGATCACTCTGTTTGTAAGATCATAGCAGCAGGGGGGGCGCAATGACATCGACGCGGGACACCCGATGATTACCACGGGAAAACGTTGTCGCGAAATATAGCGTTTTCGAGCAAAAAACGCTAAGTCTCCATTTGCCAAACGGAGCCTTTATTTTTTTTTTTGTTTGAAAAGTGAGATTTCGAAGGAAGGTTCTATTTGTCGTTTTGAGGCCTTAATCGAAAATTTGTCGGAATATTGTCCGATTCGCCCCCCTGCTGCTCAACATAGTACAGGCTACAGCATACGTTATCGCCTTCCATCTTGCATTCTTCGTCAGGACTCGAACATGGAATCATTAGAACATTTCAATATTAGGACTTCTACAACTGTGTTCGTGGATTAATCTTGGATTATTTTTGGATTTGATTCTGGAAACCGTAAGTTCATATATTTTCATTTTTACAGAATATTTCCAGGGAAATAAATTATTTGTTATATTTTTCAACGCTTGTTGTTTTCACGCCTTCTTGTGTTACTGTTTATGCGAGCCTAAACACGTAACAGTATAAGGAGAGAAAAAGGATAGGAACATACATACACTATGCACACAAATATAATTGTATACCATCAAACACAAGTTGTGTCTCTCTCTCTCTCTCTCTCACGCGCGCGCGCGCGCATACACACACACACACACACACACACTCAAACAGATACGTGGGCGGGGGTTAAGATGAGAAATTACATACATAAACACTTTGCAGGGTTCACTATGGAAGGGTTGTGCGCCAACACCATGCCAACGTTGGAAACGTCAAGGCTCTCACATGGTAGTAATGTCGGAACACGTCAGCTACCAACGTCATCTAAATTTTAATCCACACTATGGTTTGTGTGGAGGACGAACACATGCCCAAACAAATAACAAGTACAAGTTTATTGTACGAAGCTGATGAAACTCAAGGAGAACAAATCAGATATATCAATGTGTTTTTTTGTATCCTTAGCTGTGTAAATATGATTGATTTCCTAAAGGAAACAAAACACATCGACGTGGATTTTTTTTGCAGTTTAAGATAACAAGTTTCTGAAACGGAAACAAACAATGGTTATTCTTCCTGATCTCACGATAGAGAAGGAACAGATCAACTATTTGAACAGTATCGATCCTTTGAAAACATCATCTTCCAACATACAGAAGGAAGGAATACGATCGTTTGTGCAAGTCAAGCTATATCGTTTGTATGAAAATATTAGTTTTGTGTCCATATATGCATGTCATCCATGCATGTATCAAATTGCTTTGGAATTCACAAGCTTATCGAGAATTACAAAAACCAAGATTACACGTTTCGTGTGGCTTTGTATGACCATTGTGATTTTGCCAGTCGATTCCAGACGTTTAAGGGAATTACCCACTTTAATGGATGCCCCCAACACCGAAATCGTTAGTGAGAGCAGGATTTATCTACCTGGGACGAGGCGGACAAGTACAGTGTTTCATTTGTGGTACTGAGCTCAGGTCGGAGTATAATGATTCGACTTTACTTAAACACGCCTTATGGTCTCCGTGCACTCGGTTCATCTATTGGAACACGGTGCCATATTTGTACCAGGTTTCAGAAAAAGAAAGGTCAAAGATCCAAGACAAAAAGACCACTGTGACACCAAGAGAGATTAATTCAACACTGAAACAATGAAATGAATTCCAAGTGTAATGAGACTGAGTGTGATGCTGTGCCTGCAACCAAAGTGAAAATGAGCCATCCGACAACAATGATGAAGCATGGCATCTCTCTACCATTCTGCTGTTCGCGTAAATTATCTTTATCCACACACTCACAAATAATTCTTGGCACCTTAAACAACGAATTTTTTGCCGTTACTTTTTTTGGCTAGACAAATTTCACCGGTCAATTCCACGCGTTCCATTAAGAGTTTAACGTTGGCTTTTTTCTGAATTTATCGTGGTACAAACTCTTTGCTGTCGACTGACAGCAAATAACGCCCTAATAACTTGCGAGTCGGCAACTGACAGGTTTATGCCACGATAAACTCAGACAAAACAACGTTAAACTTGTATAATTGCAATTGTTTATAATTTTATTTCTTTAATATGGGGCTCCGAGTGGCTGAGTGGTCTAAAGCGCTCAACATTCCGGATCACTGCCATCTCACCTGTGTTAGAGTCTAAGGCTCGGCTATTGTGGGTACGTGAGAACGCCTGCCACTAGTTTCTCGTGGGTCGTTGGTTCGTCCTCCACCAGTTATACTGGCAGCCATGTATAGCTATCTTGTGCGGAAAAATTGCGTTAACCCCTACAACAATTTATGTTTTATTGTTATTTTGTTAAAGAGCTATTTCCTGTCAGTTTTAGAGCATGTTTAAACCTATGAATTCTTGTTGAGTCGTCTGCTACGTAGCTATTTATAATAGCTATTTATAAGGTAGGGGATTCTCCATCTGCAACGTAATAGCTACGTAAATATCAAACAAAGAACTCTACCAGTGGTAGGCGATCTAAGGTATCGAACATTCCACAGTATGATCTCAATCTTTTATCTAAATTAGTATATGTGTGTGGAGTAGAAGTTCAATATTCAAAGCAAATGATGTCGGTTTTTTTTTTAGACAAACGAATGACTCCTGGATTTTATGCCATCACTAGTCCATTGTGACTTTGCCGAACCGTTTTGTTCAGACACACGAGTAGTATGGTGGGACGGTCTAGGGACTAGGGGAGTTCCATGTTAAAAAGGCAATATCCACTCTGGGGACTACGTAAATTTAACATGGGAAGCAATATCCACTCTGGGGACTATATAAATTTAACATGGGAAAAAAAAGGCATCCACTCTGGGGACAAGGGAATTTAACATAGGAGAAAAGAAATATCCATTCTAGGGACAAAGGCAATTGAACAATGGGAGAAACAAATATCCATTCTAGGGACAAAGGCAATTGAAACATGGGATTTTTAAATAAAAAAAAAGAAAAAAAAGAGGGTTGGCAATGGAAAGTCAATCTCTTTTCGAGACCTATGAGTGGCCCTGAAAAGGGCCTTTGGGTTTCTTCTGCTTCTAATTTCTTCTATTTCTCCACCAACTTCTTATTTTCTGTCCTACACTCTTTCTCTTCTTTTCTTTCTTTTCTTCCTTTTTTTCTCTTCTTTCTTCTTCTCCTCCTCTTCTTTCTTCCTCTTCTCATTTTCTTCTTCTTTTTCAATTTTTTCCTTCCATGCTCTTATCCTTATCCTTTCCCCTTCATCCTCCTTTATTTCTTTCATCACAGCACTTATCATTTCCTTTACTTTTCTTAAGTTGTTAATCTCCATCTTCACTCGATGGGGACTATAAGAATAGTGATCCTCGTTTAACCTCACTAACATTTGCTCCATCATACCCAAATTGTCCAGGACGTCTTGCAATGTTTTCATTTTATTAAGCTGGTTCGAAGCCATCTTCTTTTTTATTCTTTGTAGAATGGTTTGAACGACGAATACTGTGGGTTCTTATAGTAAAAGCGCGGACGTGATGGAAAACATCCCCATAAGACATAAAATTGGTATTACCTAAATCATAACCTAACAACGCGCGGACGTGAAGGAAAACATCCCTACTTTTTTTCTCATTTCATATGATCTACTATCCACATACGTGAAGCATCAATAAACTAACCCTAATCTACTATTTACACACGCAAAGCATTAAAATGAAACCCAAATCTACTATCCACACAAACCTACGTCAGCGCTTACAAACACAAACACAAACACTATTAATAAAAGAGTCAGTGTTTATATTCACACTACTCTACCTACACAAATTGGCAAATCGATTGTTATTTCTTTTCTAGAGATTGGGGCTAGCCCTGAAAAGGGCTGTTTTTTTTTTTTTGAACTCCATGACACCTGGTTAATGATGGCACCTTCCAGGCCTGGCACCACACACACATCTTCTTCCCCAGTCTCTTTTCACTTTTTTGTTGGGAAGAGCAGATAAGTGGCTTCAGAATCCCAATTTTCTGTCTCTGGGATTCTGAAATTTCCTCTCTCCTCTTCTTTGTTTCTTCTCTCCTCCTCTTTCATCCTTCCCTCTTCTACTAGGGCCTCTGCAGCCAGCTCATTCACTATACGCCTGGCATATTCCAGGTGTACATGAAGTTCAAGCAGTTTTGCTAGTCTGGTGTTCATTCTCTTGATCAATCAACAAGGGTAGCTAGACTGCCGAACGAGTTTCAATTTATACTAAAAGCGCGGACGTGATGGAAAACATCCCCCTAAAACAAAATTGATCTTACCTAGATCATAACCGAACAAACGCGCGGACCTAAAAGAAACACTCACTTTTTTATACTACCCATTACTATTCTAAAAAATTTTATTAAACAAATAATATACTATCCACATACGGAAAGCAACCCAATCAAACCCCAAATCTACTCTCCCCACACCTCAAACAGCAAAAAAACATAATCTTAATCTACTATCCACACCAACGTACGTGAGCACTTACAAACACACAATCCTATACACAAACACATACCCTCACACTATAAAAAAGAGTTAGTGTTTATATTCACACTACTCTACCTACACACATGGGCAAATGGATTGTTATTTCTTTTCTAGAGTATTGGGTAGCCATGAAAAGGGCTGTTTTTTGTTTGCTATGGCAATCTTTTAGTTTCTAAGAATGCGACGTCCTCTGAGGATAGACTTTCTGACGATAGGTCTGCTTCTTCGGAAAGAGAAGAAGAACTCTTTGGTGTCGATACGACAATCGACAAAGCCTCTGTCTGGTTCAGGTTGCTGCTGCTGCTGCTGCTGCTGCTGCTGTTGTTGTTGTTGCTGTTGCTGCTGTCTCTGAAGTCTGTACTTCTCTGTCCATTCTTCTTTCTCCCTGTTCACTTCTTCTCTGAAGAGCTCTTCTATCAGGTCTTCAGTGACTTTTAACATTCTCACATTGTCTATCTCTTCTGGCTTCGGTATCAGACTGTGTCTGACCCTATGCAAATTCATGTAGGCTTCGTTTAGCTTACTAGTTTGGAGCACATCTTCGTAGGAGGATGAGTCGACAATGGATGGTTAGACTGGAAACTACCCCGGTTCTTAAAGTCAAAGCGCGGTCGTGAAGGAAAACATCTCTCTACGGTTTTCGAGCCGCAACGTTCAATGAGTGTCATGAGAGGGATAGTAAGAAGTCAAAGAGCATGAATCAAATTCTTATAGCCAAACAAAAGACAAAGGCATTTTTCCATTCAAAATCACTTAACACTAACAAACAACTCTAACATTTTTAACAATAATCCAACAATATAACATCAAACATTTTTTTTCAATTTACACATTATTTTGGACAGGGTTGGAAACGTTGTGAATGAAATTGTGATTTCCATTGTTGGAAGTCATTAGGCCATTGATGGACACTACGTTTCCTAGCTAGAGACAAAAGATAAGCATAATGGTCACAAAACCATCGATCTACTTTCACATCGTTTCTTGAAGAAGAACGAGGATCAAAATGAGTCACTAAATGTTCTAAGGAATAGCCCAGGCTGCGATGATGCAGAAAATACACACAGTACTATCCACACACCAAGGAATCTGTGCTTTGTAATTTCACATTATTGAATCGGGTAGTCTGAGCATTTCTTCTCACAAGGTCAATGATATCGTCTTCCAAAGGGGGCAATCCGTACGAATCAAAATATTCCACACATCCTTCTTGAGGAAAGTAGACGGCTACCCAGTGGGTTCCTGGGAGATGACTGTCGTCCGTGTTGATCACATAAGCTCGATGGTCTTGAGGTTTGCAATAAGGGAGTTCATCTTTAGCACATACGACAGGATTCCAAGAAGCCGTGTACGAACTGTGGTTCAAAAGGTAATAAAGTTCCCAGGTATCCATTGATTTGTGTGTTTTCTTCTTCACAGATAATAATAAGTCATCAATTCGATCCTGACTTTTTGCTTGAAAATGTCTGACAAATAACCGTTTCTTCGCTTCGTCTCCTCACTCTGATTCAGGAGAGCTTCGATACGATGGATCTCTTGAGTGGTTAATGGTGGACAAGAATGTTCACGCAAGTCTTTATACCACTGATGCAACACGACTTCGTCCGAGATGAGACTCCAAGCTTCGTCCAGATACTCATCCAGTTTTTCTTCTTGACTCAACATCAGGCATTTATCGTGTTGAATTTGACTGGGATGATCGTTTTGACATCCATAGCAATCTTTCTTGATCAATTCCGTCATTTTTTCGACCAAGTGTTTGGCAAAACAGGAGTCTAAATGGGCTTCTTGTTCTGGCCATCTTGACTTCATCATGATAACTTCTTCGTCTTGGGAATCTTCTTCTTCTTCCATGGACTCCTCACATTTCATGTCCAAAGTTTCTTCACTAGGTAAAGAGGGATAACAGTCTTCCATAGCTTCTAATAATCTACAATGACTTCTCTCAAACTGTTGATTTCTATAGTATTATCGAATTCGGCATACAGGATGACGTTCACTGTGTTCCCTGCATCCAGTGGACTCGCAAACTGAATTTCCACACGAATTTGGCCGGATTTTATTGGGTGGAAATGTCCCTCGTTGCTGCCTTGGTCTGGAGTGAAATCGAAAGCCCACAAAGCATAGCCTCCTGCATAATCCTCGTACGTAATACCGTGACTGGTGTTGGTTCCTAACTGTCCGGTGGTATCGTACAGCGACAAGTACGATCTCAAATAATTCCTGTCACCAAAGTTAGGCTCAAAGGGTCAGGTACACAAGGTCTTTCCATCGCAACTGACTTCAATCTTGGACACATTGTAATGATGAAAGTTGAAAGGATTTTCATGGTAGGCTCCGTTGAAGGCTGAATTCTCGACGATACCAACAATCAAACGCTTAGGTAACTGTCCTTGGAACAGATGATCTTCGATCATGTATCGCTGTCCAGCAGGAATGGTGAAGGTTTTCACTTCCACGCGACGTATCGGATACTTGGCGGTCGTTCTGCTCAACGTCTGACTGACGTCGTTTCCCACTTTAGGTAACACTTCCACACGACGCACGTAGAGTCTGGCTTCTTGGATGATGGTTTTGTAAGTGGAACCATCAGCAGCCATCAAATGGAAAGCGGCACTGCTGCGATTCAGTTTCAAGCGGATATCCACCCCGTTCAGCAAATACTTTTCCTGTAACCACATGTCTAGATGCAAGCGATCCATCAGTTCTAAACTACGACTTAGATGAATTTTCGTTCGTCGTTCTACAAATCCCGTTGTATTTGAACCATCCCCGGCAAGTGTAAGGCCGTTGAACTTAGTCGCTTTGTCAGGTTTCCATACCATGCAAGCATCCAGATGAGTGTTCTTGGCTTCTTTTCCGTACGTCAAGAGATTTTCCAGGTACGCTCGATAAGGGTAAGTATCCATGCTGCTGCTGACCAGTTTGTTATTTAAGTACAAGTCCACTTCGCTAAACAAGGAATGCATGAAATTGTTGACGGGAGCTACTGCATCATCATTGTCTAGGTTAGCGTTGGGTGGTTCGATCACTTTCACTTTCAAGTATAGGTAACTGCTATTCAGATCGATGTAATCTTCGGGCTGTCCTTTGATTTCAAACTCGATGGGAGCGGAATCGGTCAGTGAGGAGACGGGGTGAAATTCCACCCACTGGGATTCTTGCATCGTCATCATCGTGGGGGGCATGGCAAACAGATCCAGTTCCGACTTGGAACAAGCGCAAGATTCTCGGTGCATCATTTTGTTCTGTTTCTCAATAATCGAAAACGTCTAAGTCTCAAACGGTTCTTCTTTTCTTTGCCTTTCTCGCTTTAGAAGTGTGAAGTCTGGTGAAAGGGTGTTTTCTTCGTCGTCTCTTTCTGCCTTGTCCTTGCTGAATGCCTGACTCGGTAGCGTGCAGGGCATTTATAGGTGTTTCTCGGCGGCCCAAAAGGTCTTTGCCCGTTTGCAGCAAGACATTTTTGCCTGCCCTCATGAAGGCTTCTTTAGGGTTTTGTTTGTCGATGATGACATTTTGGAGAAATTCTTTGCCTTGCGTCAGTGCCGCATCTTTCAAGGCGTGCAATCCGCGTGTCACCATCGGTTTCAACACAGGGGCCACCGAACGAAAGGCCGATTTTAACATATCTCCTAAACCGTGTCCTCGCTGTCGAGCAACCCCTCGGTACACTGGATACATGACTTACGAGTCGTGAGAGAACCGTTTTCGAAAATGGAGTTTCACCGTGACTTTTCCTTTGGTGAATGAAATATTTTGTCCCAGATCTCCTTTTACAGCAATGTTGACCGTGTCCAAATACGACTTGCTGACAGGCAAATAGTGAGGATGTACAAATTCGCGGTGGACGTGATAAGTGTTTCCACCTTCCTCGTCAGCGTTCGTGGCAGAATCCACTTTGAAAGGAATGACACGCAGTAACGGCACAGAGGTGTGTCCCACCACGTTGTACTCCACCACATCGGAATACACGAACATCAAATTCAGTCCTTGGTTCAGTTCTACCGGGGCACGAAATAACTTGCTAAAAGACTCGTTGTCGTAAATGATTGGTAATTCCTTTTTCTTGATCATGGCCATTCTCATGTCCATGTCTCCGCCCAACATGTCAAACAATTCATGACAAAATAAAATGGACAGGATTTTACTCCCGTCAAATTTCATCAAGAAGCGACGAGCTGCTTTGTGGTATTCCATGGTGACACTTTTTTTGACACTTTCCAAAGCTTTAAGAAACACGACATTAAACCTGGAGGCTATGGTGCTCACCAAATGTTGACCACTAAAATAATAGCCTGGAGGAATGAACAAGTGATAGGTGGTGTACTTTTGATTTTTTGTGCCAGGGGTTTTCTTGTCATATTTGCCATAGGTATCCAAGTACTGTTGCAATGGTTCGTCATGAACTTCCACATCAAAAAAATTTTGATTAGGAAGGACATTGAGGACTTGGGTCGGGTGAATGATTTCTACTAAAGCCACATCCCAATGGGCTTCGTGATCTAATGGGATGGCCTGAGGTAATTTGGCCGTGTAACAGCACAACGTGTTGTTGGGAAACACCTCCATGGAACTGTCACTGGGTAAGGTTAAGTAAAATTGGTTTTGGTGACTCATAATTCCAGAGTTCTGTGGCTGTCCGAGGGGTTACTGGACGTCAGAGGCGTGTCTCCGCCTAAAATGGGGTCGTTGTTGTTGTTATTGGAGTGGTGACTGGCACTGGCACTGGACACAAGGTTCCCGTGGTTCCCGTTCGAGGAGAATTTCAGGGAGGGATTGGGAAGCAGGTAACCGATGCAACTGCTCAATAAAATGGTCCACAATTCTTTGTCTCCTTCTTGCAAACTCAAATTGACAATGGCTGCCCCGATGACACAATACACCACGAAGATTTGGCAGAAAAAGACGATTTGCGTTTTAGGCACACGTTCTCCGCACCACACCCACAAGGGTTGTTTTTGCAAATCTTGTAGAGAAGAACTGGGTGAAGGATTGGTAGCCGTAGTAGCTGCGTCTGTGTGAAAGGGCATGATGGTCACTTCTTTTTATAGTCGATGACTTGCGAAGCGTCGATCCAAGAATCAAAACTGGGTGGATATCCTTTCCAACGTACTTTGACTTCTTTGACTCGTCGTTTGCCCACTTTACGGGTTCTGCGTTCGAGAATGCTTTCGATGTCGTACACGTCGTCTTCTTTTTTGGTCACACGTTGTAACTCGGGCAAATAAAACGTTCCTTTGAGCACTTCTCCGTTCATGTCTTCCAATTTATAGACGGCAGGATGACGGCCATGCACTCGTCCAGTGACACGAAACAGTTCGGTCATCCAGTTAGGTAAGTAACCTTTGTCAAAAGTGCGTTTGGTTTTGCCAATGCGCACCCAATCTCCTACGGTCAGCTCTCCACTTTTCTTGGGGACAGCCCTCGTCGGGGACGTACCAAACAGGCGCTCAAACACCAACACTTCGTTGTCGGGAGTCACTTCTTGCGGGGCACGTCCGATGCTTCGATGGTAAGATTGGTTGTACGCTTGCACCAGGTGCGGTAAGATGTCGATGTATATAAGAGTGTGGTGATGCGTAAAATATTTCCACATGCGTTCTTTCAAAGTGCGTTGAAAACGTTCCACGATGCTGGCTTTGGTTTCAGGATTCTCGGTGGTAAAAAAATGAATGTCACGTTTCTTTAATTCTTTTTGGAAAGCTTGGTTCAGAAATTCGGTACCTTTGTCCGTTTGCCATCGAAGAGGGTGACGACCACTTTGTTTCAACACCCGTTGCAGGGCTCGCACTAACTCGCTGCTCGATTTGGAAGTCAAGGGCACGACCCAGGCAAATTTGGAAAAGACGTCGATGACACAAAACAAATATTTGTAGCCACGATTGTAGCTGGCCAAATGAGAGACATCGGCTAAATCGGCTTGCCATTGATGATCGATGCCTTCCACTCGGATGCGACTTCTGGAAAACTTGCGTCGAATGGGTTTGTGTAAAGTGTAGGTAGCTTGTTCTTGTAACCATCGTTGCACTTGCGGTAAACGGAGACTTTTCACTCGAGTTTTGGCAGTACGATACAATTTTTGAACTCCTGCTTAACCTGCAGGATGGGAGGGATCGTAGTAAATGCTGACTAACACTTTTTTCCATTTTTTTTGTGTTTGTGTGTTAATAAGACACCCACTCTTGGAGGATGCTACTCTTTTTCTCTTGGGGTATTTTCTTGGATTGCAATGCTTTGCGTGTGCGACCGGCAATAGGTGTCGAGGAGGAGGATGTCTGAGCGGGGGATATCGGTTCTTGTTTCACTTCTGTCTTCACTTCTGTCTTCACTTTCTTTTTCTCTTGTGAGAAAGAAGGGGTGGCCATCATCTTTTTAATCCATCCAATTCTGGAGGTAGGTGGTGTTGTTAACTTGCGTACTTTTTCTGGTGGAGTTTGAAACCCTTCTTCTTCTTCTCCTTTTTCTGTCTTGGTCACTGGTAGTGGTGGTACTGGTACTGGTGATGGTGCTGGACTTTTCATCAAGGTCTTAAAATCTTTCAGAGTGGGTAGAGCTGTTTCATCTAAAGCTTTCTGGTGAAAGAGTTGCAGTCGTTGCAAGAGTTGACCGTACTTCTGCGATTTTTCTGTTTTGGACAAATCTTGGCGATCCATCAAGGACTGCAGTTCGTGTTGTAACTGGGACATCTCACTCAAATGGGGATCGGGAGGTAAATGCGGGGTGCGTTGTTCTTGCCAACGATGGTATTCCATCCATCGTTTGTAAGGCACTAAAGCTAGTTTTCGTCCTTCCATGGGGTTGTCAGCGGTCGATTCTGAGATCTTGGGACTTCCGAGGGCCTTTTTATCTTGCACCCACCAGTCCTCCCAACATGGTTCCCAAGACTCCTTTCAGTAAGGGACCTAACAAGAGGGGTAAAATGCCTCCACGTTGGACCAACATCTTCTTCTTTTGACGAATGGGAATTTTCTTTTGAACCATTTGGCGGAGAACGTGACGATGTTTGCCTAAGCATTGTTTCTGGTGTTTGGACAAAGGGATCGTGCCTTTCAAGACGTTCAAACAGCAATCGCACACGATATCGATGACCTCTTTGGGGGCTGATTGAATGAGTTTTTTTCGTAGGGGTGGAGAAGCTTTGGACAGGACAGATAACATGTCCCCGTGTTTGACTAAACGAGGAGGCAGTCCTTTTCTTTTCTTTCCTTGGGGTTGTTTAGAAGAGGGATGTTTTCTGGAGGGTGACATCTTTGAGTCTTCAGCACCAAAAACACTGATACTCCGACTTGGTCACAGGCCTTTTTTATACTGGAACGCGTCGCCACTGATTGTCTTTACGTCGTATCAGCTTCAGGACAGGCATGACACGTCGTGCAGGGGTACGCAACGGACTAAATCGAGCCAGTTCTTGCTTGGACAAATCCAGTAAACTTTGTAACATGCCCTATCTTTCTTGGACTTTGATTTTGGGAGCAGGTACTTTGTGAGCAGCAGACACTGTCACTAAATGGGAGGGTCCTGCCACTGGGGAAGTTCTTGGGGTCATCAACGGAGAAGTTCTTGGTGTGATCAACGTCTCCAAGTACTCTTCAGTTCTTGGTGTCATCAACGGGGAAGTGGATGAACGTGAGGCTGCCGTAGACGCAGTCACCACCGTGGCAGGTCGTGGTTTGCGAGTGTAAGGTTGCGTCCTGGCTGAAATGCCTCTCTTGCGACTAGTTTTCTTCTGTGGGCTTTTCTTTTTCTGGGGACTTTTTCTCTGTTTCTTTTTCTGGGGGCTTCTTTTCTTTTTCCGGGGTGGTGTCTGGTAAGAGGAGGGTCCCGCCACTGGAGAAGTTCTCCTTGGGGACCTGGTCTTTTTCTTCTTCTTCTTGGGGCTTCGTTTGACTTTTTTCTTGTGGAGAAGTTTGGGGGCATTAGGATCCCATCTTAAGAGAGAGCGAATGATGACCCCTCCGAGAGTACCGCTCCCTCCAGGTTTCAAAATGATTTGTTTTTTGGTTTGAGTGTCGATGCGGGGATCGGCCAGTTGGGTCAAAGCGACTTTGTTTCGATCAGAAAAGCATTTGGTTTGATGAGGAATCTGAATGATCCCTTGGTGTAATTGACGTGCTGTCACCGTGAACCATCGTAAGACTTCTTAGAGACTAGCTTCTAAGACACGAGCTCGTATTTGTGGATTTTTTTCTCGACTGATGCCATACAAGGCACGAATCAATTTGACGGGAAGATGCGACTGAAGGGACGTCATGTTGACGTTGTGTGAGACAGACGAAAAGGGTCTGAGGTTTTTATAGATTTTTTTTGTGGAGTGAAATTAAGTCGAGGACGGAGACGTGTACAGGACAGGCCCTCCGTCTTGGCACCAGTGGTGAAACAAGTGGGTACGAAATCGCAAATCATCGGGGTCGTAGGTTTCAAATCGACGAGTAAATAGGCGTGTGGAGTTTGAGTGGCATCGTCGTACGCCTGAGTCAGCCAAGGCGTTCCTAACTGTTTGGCTAAGACTTGCACTTGCGATTTATCTCGAGGGCTTTTAAACAAGACCACGTAATGCGCATTGAGACTGATGGTACGATGGGCTTTACTTTGTTGAAACAAATTTTGGGCGATGTAAACGACACTGGCATTACGGTGATGCCCTTTGCGCGTGAACCACAGTTTAATTTCTTCTTCGTCTTCTCCTAACATGTCGTCAAAAATGACCAAATGGGTTTGACGGGAGTCAGAGACGATGCCGTCGTCTTCTTTAGGAATGCCTTCCACAAACACGATGGAATCGCCTTGACTTTCTCGCAAGAGGCTGTACGCCGATTGCCACTCTTTGTAACACCACACGATCCGCTGAGGTGGCCGATCGATCAAATGATGTTTATGTTCGATCAAACGTTTGACGAATTCGGTTTTGCCTGAACCGCTAGGTCCAGCAATGAGCATGTTAAAGGGATGGCGAAGATACAAAGCCTCCCAACTGGCACGATCTAAGTGTTCGTCGATGACTTTGACAGTAGAGGAAGAGGGAGCAGAGACAGCAGAGGTAGCCATAGTGTTAGGAATGTCACTTGTGACACGAAAACAAACAAGACAAGAGTTTATATATTTTTTTTTCAGGACACGTTTATTAAATGTTTTAAACATGAATACGAAAGACAAAAATACATAAAAGCCAAAGGCTTAAGTACAAGGATAAAAGGCACATGATAGCCATCAACGTGGAATAAAAACAAGTGTCTGTACAACATGTTTTGGGTAAAGTTCTGACCAGTTCTATAGGGGGTAAGGTCACACAAGTGTCCTCCCGAAAGGGTCTTTCAGGCCTGTCCACGACAGTCCTGTCCTGGGTGACGGGTTCTTCTGGCACCGTCACTAACACAGGTTGAAAAGTAACATTTTTCCTTGAACAACTCTCGTACATACTGGGCCACTTCTTGGGTCCAAGCCTCAAAATCCCATTCTTTCCAGGCACGGACATCTGTCCAATGGGGGTGTAAGTCACAAGCTACACACACATCGTCATACACGTCTTGGGTAGCTAAAAGCTGACGAATCTTTTTTTCCCGTAGAGGTCGAGAAGTATCCAGATGAAACCGCAAGGCTTTGAGCAAAAGGAGTCTTTCGTGACCATTTAAGGCCATGGGGGTGTGGTAAGTACTGATCGTAAAGAGTCCACAAGGAATCGGCTGGTAAACGAAATCCTAGAAAACAAGTCACTAAGACACATACCACTTGTCGACCCAAATTGAATGGATACAGTTCTTGTAATAATCGATGGTAATGATCCAAGGTTTGAATATGGTCATTGAGTTCCTTCCACGGAATCTGTTCAATAACATGTGACATAATCCGTGGCATGGCAGCCTGATTTTATAGTCTCTTTGTTTCGGAAGCAATAAAGGTAATTTCTAACTAGACATCTTCGTTCTCCAGTAGGGAATCTAAATCTTGCATACTGTAACCGAAACGTAAGAGTTTGTCTAGACGTTTCGTCTTCCGTTAAGCAGATTCCACGTAAAATATGTTGGTAATCCTTTAACTCGTCTTCCTCAATACGTTGCAGTAGGTGAATCTCGATGTAGCCAAAATTACGAACGTTTAGTTCATTCACTAACTGAAAGTGTTCAACAAGTTCTGACCACTGAAACAATTTCTGACGAATCAGTCCTCTTATACCATTCAGGTACCAGTGGTTAAAGATCTGGTGACGTAACGGATGCAGCTGTTCTTTACGTTTGACTTGTATTTTGACCAGCTCTCGGTAAATGCGTTCTCTCAACTCCACAGGCAAGCCCAAAATGTTCTCTTGTAAAGTATCCATAAGTATATATACTGTTTTTGGAATCCTTGGGTGGTGGCCAATAGCCTCGTTTACTTTTGTGGCTGATGTAATATCCACTCATAATCAGTCTTCTTATACTTTGGAACAGAGCATAATTCAAAAACGGATGAATAACTTTGCGTTTGCGTTTCACTTGTATTTTGATCAGTTCTCGGTAAATGCGGTCTCTTAACTCCACAGGCAAAGCACGAATGTTCTCTAGCAAAGTATCCATGAATAGGTCAGTCCGTACAATTTACAATCTTCTTCTAGAGCAAAAGTAATCCACATAGTAAGTAATTTCTGACCACTGCCATTCAGGGTAGCGTCCAAGAATCTCACTGAACTCTTTTGATGTAAACGGTCTAGAGTGATATAATAGGACGAATGCACACTTGACCCAGAGAAATCTAACACACTGGTTGACCTTTTTCACTTTCCTCTTGTGAATTTCTCGGCACAAAAGTTCTACAGTGACCCATTGAGATTTCACTCTGGCAAACCCCTGCCACACTTCCTTGTAAATCTTCTCTTGCAGTTCTTTAGGTAATGATTCAATATCGTTTTTGAAATGAAGTTTAAATACTAGTCTCGGTGATGTCCAACATTTGACTCCTAACCAGTCTGGTTTCTTCTTCGTCAACGACATGGTAAGTTACTTCAATGTCTCGGTCCCACTAAAGGTAAGTAATGACAATTCGGTGACCATCGAGCATATTCTACGTAGGCCAAATCTTGCGGTTCCCAGTGGTGAAGTGACACACCGCAACTGAAGCACTTGACTTCATCTCCTTCGCCCAAGTAGAACAATCCGGCTCTGGCTAATTCTTCGGGGGTCGGTCCTCCCAGATACTTAGGCCATTTTCCTTTGAACGATTGAAGACGATTTTCAAAGTCACAGTATTCCGACAAACGCACAGGAAACGAATATTCGTCTTTCACAGGTTCGTTTCGATGAGGGTTGGGTGACATGGACAGGAGTTTCCTCAGAGCTGGATGACATCCGTAGGGGGGTAGACGTGAAGGTGAACATCCACTTTTAAAACGAAACCCAGTAAAATGTCCAAGAGGACGAGTGGCATCGCTTTCGCATCCCTCAGGTTTGACACGCACGGCATCCCGTTCCATGATAGGGGTAGTGAGAACAAAGTTCCCATGATGCTTTACGGCATCGCTAAGGTCACAACGTACAGCATCGTACCCATCGCAAGGCTCACAATCGCATTCCACTTCCGAAGCCCCACACTTGAATTGTGCATGTCTAAACTTGTTTTGTGTTTCTCTGAAAGTATTCATCTTGTTCGCTCGGTCTTGGTAGTCCCAATGAACCATCGATCTTGACCATAGCCCCTTTTTATACTAGGCGCAATGCAGTCTGAAGCTTGTACATCGTTCCTTTTTATGTTTTTTATGTCTTGTTTTGGAAGGTACCGTCTCTAAGGTACCGTCATCATTGTACCGTAATGTCATGGGTGGAAAGGCCATAGAAAGGTAAGGGTAGTGCGGAGACCATCGAGTATGTTCCAGAATGGCTGAATCTTTATAGATACATAGATCCATTCGTAACTTCAGTCCGCAAGCGAAACACTGTACTTCGTATCCCAATCCAGACTCGGGTCCCAAGCAGACAAATCCTGTTCTAGCTAAAATATGCGAAGAAGGTAATCCTTTCCTATCCGTAGGCCATGCTTGAAACGTGTCCAATCGACGGGCACAATCACAATAGTCAGGCAAGAAAACCGGAAAATGGTAGGGTTTGAACTTGGAGTTCTCATCGGGTTTCTCACTCGATTCTTGCTGTGGCGAAGTCATCCTTCTGGTGGGTGGCTATCCGCTTACAACCAAAGTTTTATACCAACATGTCCATACGGCAAAGTGAAATGATTGGGAAGTCGCACTCGCTTCTGGTACACGATTTGATAGACCTTTTCCAAGGGTCGACTGACGATGTGGTGAGTGGGTAAACGTACAATCTTGTTCGGTTGATAGGTGGTCACTTTAAAATGTTCATCCTCTCCGGATTGCAAGGCTTCTTTCAATACCCCAAAGTTGACCACTCGACTGGTACGATAATTCAGAGTCAATCCTTTCACTTTGCACGTCGTGTGCACTTCTCCTTGTGGGTCTCGGTATTCGTAACCGTAATTTTTGGGACCGCCACTGACGAAACTTAGAATCTTGTCGTCGGGATGCTCTCCTTCGATGTCAGGGTGCTGTTGACTCGGGTGATGGATGTAAATGCAACTGCCCGTGTCAAAGTACAGGACGCGTTCCCCTAACAGTTCTAAAGCTTCGTACAATTTTAAGCGAGCATGAGCAGTCACGTAAGCCGCAATGATGACATTTCCAAAAGGGTCGTCTTGTACAAAGTCCAGATCTTCTTCGTAATTGACCAAGATCAAATCCTCATGAACGACGTCCACGTGTTTCATGAATTTGGTTTTGTCGTGAATCGTCTGGAAGTAGGGGAAGGTTCGGTCAAATACTCCGTCTTGGGTAAACACGGGCGTTGTGCCATTTTACCCCACAAGCAATTTAACATCACTTTGGCAAGCGATCGCCTGCCTTCGTTTTTCTCGATGTGGTCTAAAGAGATGCCTTCTTGTTCATAGTATTTCTCTTTGAATTTTATTTGGTCTTCGGGAGTGTGACACCAGGAAGGATAGCCGCTGGCTTCTTGCTTCAGTTTCAAAAAGGCATCCACGTAGTCGGCGAAAATGCCTTTCTGACTGCGGTCACCCTTGTGGTATTGTTGTGTCTTGGGAAAGTGGCAAATTTCGTACACTTCTAACAGTTGGTATCCCATGTCCAGAGCTTTGAACAATTCTACGCTGACCCAGGTTCCCGTCAAGGCCCGTTCTTCCTGGATGTGCTGACAAGGTTGGTCTTGGTTGCACGTTTCGGCACAAGTACGGCACAAAGGAAACATCAGTTTGCCTTGGCAATGGTGAGGTAACACGGGATGGTACAAGTCCGTGGGCGGCAAAACTTTACACTTGATCAGACCTTCGTATTGTCGAATGTTTTTCAGGTCGATGTGTTCCGTGAACAATTGTGGGTGCCCTGCAGGAAAGCGACAATATTTGCACACGTAGGGATACAGCGAGCACACGTCCAAGTATTTGATTTCTTCTCCTTTCTCTTCGTCGGCTTGTTACAGCAAACAGGTGGCATTGGTCCTTCCTCCGTACAAACTATCCCTCGGGTTCAGGGGGTCAATGAACTGTTGACTTTCCACGAGGCGTTTAAACTCGAGATCGGTTTTCAAACGGTGATCCTACTCGTGTTCCCACATTTCCACCACTTTGTATCCTTGCTGTTCTAACTTTAGGCGTCGCTGACAAGTGGCCTGGTACAAGTCTTCCATGGTTCGTTGTAAAAACTGATTTTTGGTGTCGCGGCCAGGGTAACAGACGGGACATCCGTGAAATAAGCAACCGTTAAACTCGTACACGATCTTGGGGTTTTCTAAGTCCCAGCCATCGACCGAATACGTTCCGATGGTCTTTTCACCTCCTCCATTGCGGGCATGCTGAATCCATTTGTCTTCCTTGTCGCACAAGTAATGTAACCAGCGTAGGGCTTTGACCGAGTATTGACGTTTGACATAGTGGGTCGTTTGAGGACTGATGACAGCCACGGTGTTTTCAGGCATGAATCGTTGCCTGTACACTAAGGAACACGCTTTGGCAATGGTGCAAGCTTCTTTCAAAGGATCGACCCCTCCGTGTTCCATGAACAGTTCTCGAAATTTCCACAGCAACGCCGTAAAATGTCCACGTCGGAACGACAATACTTTAGCATTTCTTCCTGAAAGTCGAAAGGGTCTCAGGCGTGAGCCTGGAACCAAGCGTAGAAAGCTTCTCGTTGTTCGGTACGCATGTTGTCGGGGTCGTAATAGTGAGCCTCAGGCAAATGGGGTAGAACAGCATGTTGATTGGCTTCCGTATTGAAAAAGTGTGGAAAGTACCCTTTAGCCATTTCTGTCATTCCAAACGTTTTAAGCATTCGGCTCAAAGGCATGGCCAAGTAACTCATCGAATCTTTAAACTGTACTTGTCCCACTTGCATAAAAATGATTTTGGCTCCGTTCAAAGTCACTTTAGAACGCTCGGTGCCTTGTTCCGTATAGTATCTGAGAAGAAACTGTCCATCGTATCCGGAGAAATTGTGAGCCATCACTGTGGCATGACGATGACAATCTCCGTAACGTTCGATGTCCTCTTGGCTCCACGTCTGGTCGATGGGGTCTAAGACCCATTGGGCAAAATCGGCTAGCGTGTTCGGTCCTCGAAAGATTTTTTCATGTCCTCCAGGAATCTTGCTGCAGTGAGGGCAATGACTGAAGATAGGTTCTTGAATGCACTTCTCGCACGCTCGATGAGCCACGCAGAAATTAGGAATGTGAATACCGGTCTCTTGCATGCATTCGAAATCAAAAAAGATGAAATTGCCTTTCTTCTTGTGACCGTCCTCTTTCTCTGGTGGGGGCTGGTATTTTTGCACGTAGCATTCGTGTTCCAAGTCCACGATGTGGTGAGAAATGTGACATTTTTTCTTTTCCTGAACATAGGTGTGTCTTGGCATTATTGGTACGTATGCCTTGTCCACACGTAGGGCACAATCTCAGCAGTTGACAAGCACATTTCTGCTGTGAACCTTGCGTCTTCAGATGTTGTTGGTAACAGGCAGGGCTGACAAACGTGCGCAGAGAAGCACGACAATGTACTCTTTCTTGTCCTTCGCTCAGACAGGGTGGAGAGGCCAAACATCTTGAGCATTTCCATCCGCAATGTTTGTGTTGCTCTCGATTATTATAACCATAGTCACATTTCTCACAGTAATATTTGTATCCCAGGAATCCGGTGATAGTGGTAATGGTATCGAAATGGTCATCGTGATGATAAAGGTGAATGTATTTTCCATCCTTAAAGTATTGGCCTCGAAACAACAGAGGTCCGCGCACTTCTTGAGGGTGCACTTTCAAGGTGTAGAATGGAGCTAGGACATCTTGCAATGTTTGCATTTCAGGAATACCGAAGGGTGTGTCTTTGGACAGGTCAGCTTGTTGTAACAGGAGTTCTGCTTCACTTCGTTGTTTGGCTTGGTTCGATTTTCGAATGTTCTCCCAGGCTCTTTTCCATTCTACCGTGTCGTTCTTGTTGGCATAGGTTCGTTCCATCACGATAGCCCTGGCTAAACACATCTGGTCTTGAGGGTTGTGAATTTGGACGAGGCTCGTTTTGGTGATGCGAAGGTCGTTCACCAGAAACACCTTATTGCGTTTTCCGGTCCCTTGAGGAGGAGAGACGTGGGTCATGTCGAGTGTGGCTTTTCCATCGGTGATGTCAAACTGGTCATTAGATTGTTGCACGTGTTGAATCTTGTCCATGACTTTGGAAGCAGTCAATTCTGCAGGGGTGCTGAACTCGATCCAAACAGGGGATTTCAAACCGTCGTGTTGTATGGAAAGTCTCAAGCGATCGTCTTCTTTGGGTTGACATTGTCGCTTGAGGGCAGTGAGCAAAGAATCCCACACCCCAATGATGAACCCTTCTGCTTTCTCTAACGGTACTTCAGCCTTGAAATCTTTAAACTTCACCATGTATTTGTAAGCCGTGGTTCTAAATTTTCTAGAGGAGCGCTTTTCCGTCTCTCGAATGGAATAGTACTTTTCAGGGTTGACTAAGGGTGGTGAACTTTGTTTAGAGGGTTCGGATTCTGGTTCACTCGTGTCCTCTTCAAAATCACTGGCATGAATTTGTGCCAAGACTTCGGCCCTGGTACGAGGCGATAGATCACGTTTCTGCCTCTTACTTTCTTCTTCTTTCTTCTCGAATGAATAGGATCGTTTCATCTTGAGTGAAAAACGTCAAATGACTCAAGTTTAAACACCATAGACTAATTTATAGTCCTGGCAGACCAGCGTATATAAAAGGGTGTGTGTCTTGTCCTTTCACTATTCATTTCACTCTCAAACCGAGCACAACGATGGAAGAGACTAGCCAAATCGAACGTTTCATCAAAACTTTGCGAGGGGTCATTAGAAAATTCTCTTCAGACCATCCGACGGACTATTCTCCTTCCTTTCAAGATAAAAGTCAAGATACTTGCTATATCTGTCAAAAGAAAGGGCATTGGTCTTCAGAGTGTCCAGACCGTCAAAAAAGAGAAACAGGGGCTAAAAAGACAAAAGTCAAGATACCTGTTATTATTGTAAAGAAAAAGGACATTGGTCTCCAGATTGCCCAAAAAAGAAACAAGAGGAGTCAGAAGAAAAGAGGGATTCTTCAGAAGAAGAGAGGGATTCTTCAGAGGAAGAAAGCAGCCAGGTGAAGAAAAAGAAACAGGAGAAGAAAAGAAGAAGGGAAGAACGTGAGGAGGAAGAAGAGGAAAAGACTGTGACGGTGAAGAAATTGAAAAAACAGAGAGAGTAAACAATGAGATAGAAGAAGTCTATGAACTTTTTAAAGTGTTATGTTATGAATTGTGAATTGGATTGTAACTATTGAGTAAAGAATACATTAATTATATAAGGTAAGTGTCTTTGAGTTTTGATTTTAAAATAAGAAGCTACAATCACGCACTCATATACACGTACTAAAGGGGTAAAATGGTTTTTTTTTTTTTTTTGAGTTATTGGCAATTGAAAGTGTATCTCTTTTCGAGAGACGTGGGTGGCCCTTAAAAGGGCCTTTTTTTGGTGTAGGGGTGAGTTTAAGCAATCAACTTTAACTGCCTTAAGCCTTTGCCACGGCCATGGCCTACTTCTGGACTGCGTACTGTTGATGATGATGATGATTTGGTTGAAATCACTAAGGATGGTACGGTAGGCTTAGTCACAGGGTTGACGTGTTTAGCTCGGGAAGGTCGTATTCTCTTCGGTCGTAATAAAGAAGTCTGATACATTTGTTTCAGACTTCTTAACTCCGCTAAAATGTCCAACAGTACCGTGACCGTTTGATTTTCACCCTCTTGTTTCTTTGCTGCTACTTCTTCTTGTTGTTTTTTCTTACCTCTTCTTCTTGCTGCTGTTGCTGTAGGAGAAAAGCTTGTTCCGCTTCCTTTTGTCGTTGTATAAATTTCTCCAATTCTTCTTTCTGTCTCTGTCTAAAATTCTCCACTTGCGGTAATGAAGGTGACGAAGGTTCCGGAACAAATTCTTGCGAGGTAAGAAAATCCACAAAATCCCAATTTACCTCTTCTGAAAGTAAGTCCGGGTTCCCTTGGGCGGTCTCCACTGCTGGTGCACCCCAATGGGTCGTTTTCTGAGTTTCCGTCATGTTGAATCACTGTCGCATAGATTGACTGCACACAGGCGCTAGCGAATCTATATAGACCACGTGACGTCACAGACTGATCTCTTCGGATTGGATGCGGGCTGACTGAATTTTGTAACGCGTGTTTGGATTGGTCAATGAACTCAATCCGTTTCAATCCTTCCTCTACCTATAAATAAGCGCAGCTCACTGCATTGATTCACCTGTTCTCGGCGCCTCAAGATGTGGACCGATGTGCAATCTTCTACGCTTGTGTCTTCAATGATGTTCCGGACGGACATACCCATGTATGTCCGGTCCAAGTGGACAGCTGTCCACAGGACAAACACCAGTCTGTTGATACGTAGGATCTACGTACAAAGACAAGGATGCCTCAAGAGTCCTAATTTACGGTCCTACAGTGAGACGCAGCCTAAGGACAAGAAGATGCCGCAGATGCCCTTTATGTTAAGGGCATATTAACATAAATCCAAAGGCCCTTTTCAGGGCCACTCATAGGTCTCGAAAAGAGGTTGGCTTTCCATTGCCAACCCTCTTTTTTATTTTTTTTTAATTTAAAAATCCCATGTTTCAATTGCCTTTGTCCCTAGAATGGATATTTTTTTCTCCCATTGTTCAATTGCCTTTGTCCCTAGAATGGATATTTCTTTTCTCCCATGTTAAATTCCCTTGTCCCCAGAGTGGATGCCTTTTTTCCCCATGTTAAATTTATATAGTCCCCAGAGTGGATATTGCTTCCCATGTTAAATTTACGTAGTCCCCAGAGTGGATATTGCCTTTTTAACATGGAACTCCCCTAGTCCCTAGACCGTCCCACCATACTACTCACACGAGTAGCCAATTTTTGCGTCTTTAAATATATTTTTGTGTTGATTAATAGTTTAGGCTAGCTAAATGGGCTACTTACAAATCAAACTGCCGAGTGGTCTAAAGCGCTTTCCGTTACGGATCACTGCCATCTCACCTCTGCCTGCTCGAGTTCGAGTCTCAGGCTCGGCTAACGTTGGTACGTGAGAAAGCTTGCCAGTAGCTTCTCGTGGGTCGGTGGTTTTTCCCGGGCTTTTACAGGGTTTTTCCTGCACCAATTACACTAGCCGCCATGTACAAACTATCTTGTGCTGAAAGATGGCGTTAAACCCTACAACAACAACAACAACAACAAGTAAAATTAGGACGATCAGTAAATGATTATAGTGATAAAGTCTAATAGTCAAACAGTGAAACACATCGACACTGAATTACGATGGGGGTATAACGGATCTCCGAAGAAAAACCCACATCCTAACTATCAAGGTCGACGTTTTAAATTGTAGGACTGTAAATCCAATTGTTATAATGCAAGTTTTTGACCCCCACCTCCTCCCAATCCCTATATCCGTTTACCTATAGTTATAAATTCATTTGTAAGGAGCTGCAGTGAAAGTACTGTAGCCCCAATGTTCTTAGCAGATTTTGAGTTTCCCA
Source organism: Sinohyriopsis cumingii (assembly GCA_028554795.2). Classification (NCBI taxonomy): domain Eukaryota; kingdom Metazoa; phylum Mollusca; class Bivalvia; order Unionida; family Unionidae; genus Sinohyriopsis; species Sinohyriopsis cumingii. The sequence goes on from CM068838.1 coordinate 58,248,563, forward strand.
GCTTTTCTGTTTCAAATCTAGTCAAAGAAAGAATTATATTCAGAAAAACAGCAAAGCAACCCACCGTTTTTATTTCGTTTTAAAGGCATGCAGTGTGTATGCATTCCAGTTCAGTATTTACGTTAGTTACTTAGCATATGACTCAATAGAAGTTAGTATAAAGTCGTTCTCTTTACAGTTTATACAGAAATAAACGCGATTAGGTCTTATCAACTGATGCAACTGCAATCATAGAGTATTGGTCCAAATATAGTGCAGAACCCTCTCCCAAATCTTTAGATCGAGCCTAGTTAGTCTACGTGGGTAAAGGAGTCCAAGTAAGGTGTTCGAGTTGTTGTGTGAAGCTTTAAAATGGCACCATAAAGATACAACTTGCTTTCAACACTCAGATGGTCTCCCTGCTCTCGCTACATTCTCTTGATGGTTCCAGAGTACGAATAGACAGTTTAAAAGAACTCATTCAGAACCTATCTTTGGAACTGCGGTAATTCATTTACAGAGCCTATGTGCATATTCAAGTGAAACGAAATGAACAATTCCATCCTCTACGACAGAGACGTTATACCCGTTGGTATCTTACTGTTATATAGGACGACTGATTACTTTCATAGTGTTTAAAATATAAGAGGTTGATGAGCCCAATGTATGTTGTAATATATTGGATTCCACGACTTCTATCTAAAGTGTTTACGGGCATGCACAAAATTCATTGAAAGAAGTCCAGGAAAAGATTAAAGACTAACATGATTATAAACTACTTTTAAGAGAGTTATTGTCCCAAGGCGAGACTAAATGATAATATATGGTGTGTGTGTGCTAATGACTTAACTTCTTATATGAATTACCAGTAGATCCCAACTGGTGATTTCATCATAAAGAAAGTCCTGTGAACGGATAGTTCGGAAGAACCGAGTGAGGATCTACAGTCAGACCTTGAGCAACTCTTATAAGACTTGCCATCACACGACGTAAGCAATCAATTAGTGTTACGCCATATTCCATGGCAGGAGGTCAATGTCACATTAAAACTTCGAGTACCAAGTACTTTTAAAAGAATCGTTTTCTACACGACGATACGATTCCCTTGAATTTTGAAAGACGTGTCGTATGCCTGTCAGTGAGTAAATTTCGTGGATTTCTTTTGCTAACAAATTCTCCGTTTCAAATGCAACATCAGTATATGCCAAGTAATGACAGCTAAAATTTATGTGCCTACAAATCTCGCTGTGTTAAAAATGCTTCACTTAGTGATGAATTTTAATTCTCTCTCGATGTGTACCATAGGAAATGCTTCATATTTCATGTAACTTTCAAACTTACTAAGACGTGTGTGTGTATGGCCCGTGATGTACGCCAACAGATTTACGACTGGAGGAATGCCTGTGACTGGTAAAGTTTTGTAATCGAAGCATGGAAACAATATATCGCATGTGGCAGATGCAAGAAAGAAAATATTATCTATGAAATGTGAATATTTATATTGTACCATGAAGAGTGAAACAAATATAAAATGTTTCGTGTTTTTTGGTAATTATTTCAGAAATCTCCAAACTACTCCAGAGTTATGCCTAAATCCACTCTTATCAAATGGAATTGCAAAATGTTAGGTCATCAATGTTGCGAAGACGATGGAATCGTGTCTGACGCTAGTCAAATGGATCTCTTCAACTTTAACATGTTCGGAGAAGACGAATTAGATGTGAATCTTTGGATTACTCAACTATTGCATTATCGTAATCTTAGTATTATTTGCATGACTTAAAATGTATTTTAACAATGCAAACCTTCTCGCACTGTTAGTTTCAATGCTCATTAAGCAGTGTTGTTTAAAAGCTGAAGATATATATTTAATGCTGTAGTCTAGACATAACCATTAGGAACACATTGTCTGAATTATGCTTATGGCTATGCAACTAAATTGTCATATTTTATATTTGCTAAAACCATTTAAAACCTAGTATTCCAGATCATGGGGTTTTACACGGATATGTTTCAAGATCGGATCCAAGAAGTTTTTCCAATCAACTACACCTCGCCTTCCTCACTTTCTTCTGTCCAAAAACTACTAAAAAAACCACGACTGTTTTCCAATATCGTATTCCTGCTAAACTGATTAGTGTTCTTACTACCACCATCGCAAAATAAACGCACCTGTGCATCGACACCACGTCAGTTACTACAAAGAACTATTCTCTCCAAGTCATGAAACAAAACGTTTTATTTTAAAAACACATAAAGTAGCTTTTCCAAACATTACTACTGAATGCAAGAAACAAATTATTTTGAAACCAGTTGGAAGTATATCCCCAGGTGTCCTCTTTATTTGTTAGCCTCTACGATATGCTCCTAATACCGCAGATAAAAAAATCAAACACTAAATCTAGAAGCAACGAGTTCATACTCGAAATGATCTCACAAGAAGAAAAACAAAACATAAACTTCCCTTTCAATAAAGGGAGCTTCTGCAGCTAGAAAGTGCACGTCCCTACGAAAACATCACTCTATGATCGTCTCCATCTCCTCTTCTCTCGTTTCCACTTCTGTTTCTACTTCTTCGTTTATGACGACGCCAACCAAACCTCATTTAAGACAAGTGTTTCCCCATCTTATGAGAAAGAATGAAAACCCATTTTAAAAGTGACTTCTATTTCTATTTCACCTGTGTCGATGTCCACTTCAGCTGCTGTTGCTGCAGTCAAAAAGGTAACATCCCGTAACGAAAACGCGCATAACAGAACATGTGTGCTCGAGTTACTGGATTTGTCCAAACAAGAACCGGCACGATTTAATCCTTTCATAAACCTTCGTCCTCCAATACAGCCTAAAGCCATGTTAGTACGACGTTCGGACAATCAGAGGAAATAAATCTAGCATAAAAGAAGTGTTGGATACAATGCACAGCAGTTTCACTGAATGAAAAGTTTATTCTTCTCCCAGTTAACATCATTGCCGAAAGGAAAGAACAAGACCTACTCTCTTCGTTCAGTTAAACATTAGGATGTTCTGTCAATATTTACCAAAGCCAGCGCACAAACAAAAACTTTAAATTAAAAAAATGAAAATATCATTGACATGGTGCTGATTTTGTTGGAGCGTCTTGAAACTACCAACTACATTTACCAAGATACAGAAACGACGACTCTGACGACATCGTCATTTCTTTGCAAATGGTGGAAACGACTTTTTTAACCTGTCAAAAGAAAAAATTGCTTCTTTAACAAGTGACGAGTTATTGCCGTGCTTAAAAGCCCGTTGTTAAAAGTCGCTGCCGCCTTGTTAAGATTGATTGCTGGACTCTTAGGAAGAGTAATGAGGTGAAGATGAAAAGGACAGACTTTCTGAAGGGACATCAAGCCTGATCTTATGTACTAACCCAAATTGACTACTGTAGTTCCTTAGAAACGGTGGATGGAACACCATCGTTGGTACGAACAAGGGATGCATCACATACCACTGAATCCTAATCCCACTGAGACAACAAAACATACAACAAGAGTTACAGTCTTTGACGGATCGAACATATCTGATTGGAACATATACATCGCAACGGTAATGAAAATTATTGCAACGACTTCAACTGTTTCACCAGAAAGCCTTAGACGAGACGGGTGGACCTACTCTACGAAATTTCAAGAGTGTCACGAAAAGCAAAAGAAAGTTGAAGCAGCTTCAAAGACCTTTAAAGAATCGACAAAGGGAATGGAAGAAGAGAAAGAAACAGGAATAGTGTTTAAAACTCGGTGTATTCAAACACCTTTATTCCACCAGTGTGGCATCCCTGTTGAAACCTTCCCCTACTCAGAAGCTATAATAAGGAAGGTATGGAACAAAAATTATGTAAACGCGATCTGCAGCAGAAGAAAACAGAAAAGAATGGACGATAGAAGAGAACCAGAAATCAACAAGAGAAAAAAGTGGTGAAAGAACATTCAAATTTTGTGGAAGCTTCTTTTTCTACTATCCTATTGCTCGTCGGACACGTCCAGCATTCAATTTAAAATACTGTACAAACCCAAGACGAGTATAGAACATTAGGTGACATTATTATTACGGGAACACGTTTAGCTAGCATCTACTACAATTTTGAATAATCAAACTTGTATCATGAAACCAAAGACAAACTCACAAGTCTAAGTCTGCAAGGTGTGCAATGATAGTTGCATTGGCGTATATATTATACATCTTCATGAAGTCAAACTAAAATAGCAAGAATCTATTAACAATGGCAAGCCTCTCATTATGCTTTGAACAAATGAGGTCACACATATTTGTTTTCTGTCACTGATATAATCTTAAATACATCGATGTGTTTCCATATCTGGTAAAAGCTTATAGTCAATCGTGTCATTATAGTACGGGATGTGTTCCCAGTAAAGCCACACCTCAAGCGAGGAGTAACCCTATTCGATCAATTCTTTGGAACGTGAAAGACCAGAAAAAGAAAGAATTGTTAAATTCCGAAGATTGGATTCGCATTGGAAAATTAAAATGTACTGTTCTTTCGTTGACGTGACCAGCCTGTATATTGGAATATATGAACGGAGGAGTGCTTAAAGGTATGCAAGGGACAAAACAAAAACAAAACAAAACAAAATGACGACATTTTCGATCAAATACCACGTAAAGTGAGAAAATATCGTATCCATGATGTTAGATCCTGTTGAAAATGATATTCACTCAGTTTCTGTGCCTGGATTGTTACTTAATATTTTAACGTTGTATTACTCCAACCTTTTGCACACCGATACTTCTCATTACAAACTGTCTGTTAGAAACACCAAACTTCTGTAAAGAATCTGCAGGTTAGTAATAATTGATTGCTGACCAGGTTTTATTCAGTATTAATTGACTGACATGGCGTCAAAAGTTTCTTGCGTGCTAATCACAAACAAACCTTATTATGATCTCTTCAGGATATCTCTCGCATCTCTCTAAATTTGTTTTATACTGTGACATATTTACTGTACTGTTTGTTGCTCAGTTTATTTGCTGTTCCTTTTTTAACCGTCTGTGAAATTTCTCATTAGTAACTGTATGATATACTCCTTTTGGTGATTCTCAGATTCACTTTCTGTGTCTAGCGAGTTTCCTTTGCGAAATACTGTGTTTGCAATGCATTTTATCGACGTAACACGCTTATACTTACATTTAGCCATTTGGTATCAATGATTTCCAATATGCAGTAATATGCCATTCAATATCAAGGATTTCCAATAATTATAGGTTACTGCATTTGTATTGGAAAATATGAACGAGTTTTTGGATGGAATATTGCACGACCTTGGGAGTCATATTGTGAATGAATGTGCATTGCAACAACTTTTCCATTTGATCTGGAATGAATAGATTTTTGCATTTTTCTCGATTCTAGGAAATTTCGTGATTATGTACTGGATTTGTATGTGACAATTCCACATGAAATAGATCAGACTGAAGAAGCTAGGGAGAATCGTGTTGACATATGTAAATGTGTTTCTGTTTCCGTAATTGAATGCTTGAAATCATAAATGTGGGAAAATATGAAGTCTTTCAATTGCAATCATCGAAATTAGAGTACAATTTCGAAATGTATAAGCCAGATTGAGAACCTATGACATGGTTCATGTAATTCGGATTTGCAGAATTAAGAAAATACATTTTGAGGAAATTCAGGATGTAAAACTAAGTATATTTTATTTTGCCCTTCTTGTCACCAGCTAAAGGAGAGAGTATATGACTTGTCACTTGTATGTTATTTGTAAGGACCTTATCTTGCGTCCGTTATGTACTGTAGCTAGCCTAAATCCGAAACATTGTATCAATGCGGAATGTACCAAAGCAGCTGTTATGTGGCAGTCCACGAAACATCTGTTTTAGTTCATTCAGAAAAAATTTAAACAACCACATTGTAAAGAGCATCCTTCGCGAGTGGACATGATTTGTGTACAAATCAAAAGTGCTGGCGTCTGCGTCCATTGTTTGTTTACAATAGAAAGTAGTTCCTTTATGCACATGAATGCTATATGTAAATACTGCACGACCTTGGGAGTGAAGTATATCCATCCGACAAATCGGGTTCATATTTTTCATACAAATTCAGTAACCTTTTTATTATATGCCCATTTTGTTATTCTACCTAATTGTTAATTATATTAACAAAATACACTACAAGAAACAAAGTAACTGAATGTATGCCGTATTCCAAACTAAATACACAAGCGCAGATTCATCATTATACAACAACAACATTATTACTGCGCACATAACTCCGCCCAGATAAATTTGAACTTATTCGCGCGCTTGACATAACTTTCTAAAGAAAATGCGTTTTTGTCTACTTAAAGAGTCATATTGTGAATGAATGCGCATTGCAACAATTCGTTCATTTCATTTGGAATTAATAGATTTTGGTATTTTTTTAGATTCTACTAAATTTCGTGATTATGGACTGGATTTATATGTGATAACTCCACATAAAATGCATCGGATTGAAGAAGCGAGGGAGAAACGTGTTTACATCTGCAAATGTGTTTCTGTTTTTGTAACTGAATGTTTGAAATTGTAATGTGGGAAAAATATGAAGTCATTCAATTGCAATTATCAAAAAGCCGCTATGGAATTTAAGGCTTATTTCCTTTTAATGCAGTAAGGAGGGTGTACATGAACCTATATTCGAAATTACAGTACCATATCAAAATGTGTAATCAACATTGAGAACCTATGACATGGCTCATGTAATTCGGATTTGCAGAACTAAGAAAGTACATTTTGAGGAAATTCAGGATGTAAAACTAAGTATTTTTTTCCATTCTTATTACCAGCTAAAGAAGACAGTCTATGCCTTGTCACTTGTATGTCATTTGTAAAGACCCTTTCTGGCGCCTACTGTATAGCTAGTCTAAATCCGAAACATTGTATCAAAAAAAGTGAACGCGGAATGTGCCAAATCAGCTGGTATGTGGCAGTCCACGAAACATCTGCTTTAGTTCATTCAGAAACAAATTTAATCAACCAAAACGTAAAGCGCCTACTACGCGAGTGTACATGATTTTTTTACAAATCAAAAGTGCTGGCGTCTGCGTCCATCGTTTGTTTGCAATGGAAAGTAATTCCTTTATGCACGTGAATGCAATATGATGGTGTGCAATATCGTAAAATGGTGAACGATACTGACAATGTAAAGTTAACGAGAAAAAAAAATGAGCATATAATAATATGCCATTTAATATCAAGCATTTCCAATATGCAGTAATATGCCATTCAATATTTTTCATGATCATTTTTTTTACATCACTTGTACTTTGTTCCACATCTTTCCGACGCTCTTTTCTCTGCTCAACTTACTTTTGTTATTATTTATCTTTACATTAACTTGCCTTTTGGCCTGCAGTTTGTGGTTAGTATTATGAAGATGTGCCCTAAAGCCCCAATTCACACATACACATTTTTTGTAGGTCTTACACGTTTCCTTGTGTTCCAAGCTGTTTTAAATAAAGTAGTTCAAAGAGCTGAGAGTAATAGAAGGGCTATACATTGTTCCCATGCCTCTTCTTTCAGCTGAAAAACTTCATATTTTCGGTGCACAAGTCCTCGTTCTAAACAAGTTTTAATAGCTACAAGAAACTGGCTGGAAATCTACAAAGCAATTTCACTATCTCCACCAAATATAAGCGTTTTCAACTACAATGAAATTCCCCATGGTTATTCTTATTCTATTTCTTACAAAAATTAATAGTAGGAACAGTTCGATTTTCCGACTTTATTTGGAAAAGGTGAACACCTGAAAACAATAATCCATTAGGGGAATAATATGGAAGTCTTCACTCGGCAAATCTCTTGTGTGTGTGTGTATTGGGTTTCTCTCTCTCTCGATCGATCGATCGAAGGCTGTAGTGTAGCATTCTCTATCAATGTATGTTCGTAATTACAATTACGATAAATACGTTATAATGACATACTGTATGATTCAGTGAATAAATATCGTAATTAGCACTCCATTTTTTTTTTCCCCATGCCGAAAGAATCGAGTAGATTCTGCTATTTCCGCGTACATTTCATCAATATTATATTTTCATTATTTAAAATAATTGTTGTTGTTTTTATTTATTATACAAAAATGTAGTTGGGTAAAGTGAAATAAATAAAAAAGATAGATAACTGTACATATTTATCTTTTGTTCATATTTTATAATATTACTGCATTACACAGACATCGACTGAGGAAAACGGAACGGAGGGGTATGAACTAACGCCACGCTATGTCGGATTGTCTTCGGCCCATGTTCACCCTTCAGTGTATATTATTGCGACCCAGCTGATCACGAATATTCACTCGAGTCTTATTAGCCTCTAATGCACGCTTGTTTTCTTCAGATCCGAGTTGACAAAAGCTGGAACGGCTATCTTAATTCTCTCTCGAATTAATGTGTGCGCCACGTGGGAAAGTTGTTATATTTGATTAATCTCTAACGGAATTTCTCGAATGTATCACATCACTACTTTTAGAGCATTCTGGAAAAAAAAGGGCTGAATTACGAGCCACTTTGTTGACTGAATTAAGGATTGGCATTTCTTAATTCGACACTGAAGTTGGAACGTAACATCTTCATCATTTAAAAAAAGAACGATTTATGTCATTTGTATCTTTTGAACAAATAATTTACTTCCTCCCAAACTTTAGTTAGATTGGAAGAATGGTGAAATTTATGATAAACGGAGACAGTGAAGCTTTCAGTTATATTTTTACAACCAGTAATAATATAAATAAATTCCATACAGTATGTTTTCTATGTACACGCGTTACAAACTGGATCAAACTTAGCTGAATTTATATTTTTTCTATCTGCCGACGATGATAATCCCAATAAGATGAAGGTATATCATTTTTTATTCTCTATCTGCCGACGATGATAATCCCAATAAGATGAAGGTATATCATTTTTTATTCTCTATCCGCCGACGATGATAATCCCAATAAGACGAAGGTATATCATTTTATTCTCTATCTGCCGTCGATGATAATCCCAATAAGATGAAGGTATATCATTTTATTCTCTATCTGCCGTCGATGATAATCCCAAAAAGATGAAGGTATATCATTTTTTCTCTATCTGCCGACGACGATAATCTCAAAAAGACGAAGGTATATCATTTTATTCTCTATCTGCCGACGATGATAATCCCCAAAAGATGAAGGTATATCATTTTTATTCTCTATCTGCCGACGATGATAATCCCAATAAGATGAAAGTATATCATTTTATTCTCTATCTGCCGACGATGATAATCCCCCAAAGATGCAGGTATATCATTTGTTTTTCTCTATCTGCCGACGATGATAATCCCAATAAGATAAAGGTATATCATTTATTTTCTCTATCTGCCGACGATGATAATCCCAATAAGATGAAGGTATATCATTTTGAGAAGGCTGTCAGCAGAATCTTGAACTCCTGAAAAATATGAAATTGTGCCAAATTATATGGATATGTATATAAAAGTATCTTTTAAAAGAAAGTATGCAAAATAGTTTTAAACGAATCAATTTAATCGTCAGCGAATCTTACTTCCAAGGAATCTGCCCAAACTGTATATGTTCACAGAAAAAAATAAAACAGACGCCATATGTAGTGATTTTACTCAATCATCTATATTATTTCATCTCGTTTGTCAAAGCACACACAGCTTGAGAGTCAATGTTTTTTGTTGTTGTTATTTTTGGGGTTTAACGCCATTTCTCAACGCAAGTTAGGTTATACATGACGGCCAGTATAATTGGTGCGAAGGACCATCCACGGGAAGCTACTGGCAGCTTTTTTCACATACCCATATTAGCCGAGCCCGAGACTCGAATCTACATGGGCAGAAGTGAGATGGCAGTGATCGGTTATGGCGAGCTCTTGAGACAACTCGGTCACCCAGGGTCCCGAGAGACGGTGTTTTCCTTAGATTGCTCAATAAGACGCTTAAAATCCTAAACTATACAGTTTAATCATTCTTGCATAAGTGTAGTCTTCGTCCGATAGTATTATTAGATATTACAAGAGTTTTACTAAGTTTTTATTAATATCCAACGTGTACTTGCCATAAAAGAATGCCCTTTTTTATACCAAAGACCGTAACAACAAATAAACGACATATACATTTGCAGCAGCAGAAGGGGGGACTCCAAAAAAGGGGCTGGGGTGAGGCAGACTTGGGGGGATTGGCCAACAATCAATCTTCGTTTTTAGATCCTGAGGCTAAAAAAAATCTATTTTTCAGACAAGTAATGTTGACTCATTACCTATTCAAGGGCCAAATACGAGGTTTGTATATAATCCTGGGATTATTCATGAAGTGGGCCCACCAAATAAATGGGCACACCCCCGATCAAGGCCCAATTTTGCTAAACGGGGGCAAAATAATATTGTTATTTCAGCCAAGCAATGCTGACTCATTAATTATCCAATGGCCACTCCGAGGATTGTATGTAAGTCTGGTCATGCTTTACCCCGTTTTCGTAACCGGCCCCTTGGTATTAGCCCAGTTACTTAATTATGAGGCCTCCGTGATGTTTTGTTATGTTTCCATTTGATAACAATGACACACGCACCCCCAGGCGAGACCCGCTGGGTACAAAATCGCACCACCACGTTGCTCAATGTGGTGAAAGGTGTGCGTGAATTATCAGTGATCAATATGTTTTCCTGTTGACTTTAGAGCTCTTGGGGCCCTGGTAGCAGAGATTTGTACTGTGTGATATATGCGAATTGAATGTTGTGGTTAAGCAGCTTTGACAAAGCTGATTTAAAAATACCATTTGCGAGAAGCTGCACTGAATCTGGATTAGTGTGAAAATATTCTTCAGCAGCTGACATTTAACTAAAATTTCTTATTTCTCCTTTTTCAAGATTAGTTGATCTAATTGCTTGTTTGTTTGTTTGTTTTGTTTTGTTTTGTTTTGTTTTGTTTTTTTGTATTGGCCTGTCTTTCCACGTGTTGTATTTTTTTCTCTGTGCGACAACCAGTGCATTTTCAAGATTATTGTCTTGGGGTTTTTTTTATAGTTCACGCGATCAATAACTAATCCATCTTTAATAAGACATTGAAACACTTGTAAATAATCGGTGTGTGAAATATATATTTCTTTGCTACCGGCAATCGCGATACCAAACCGTATATAACCTGTATTGGTGATATTTCCAGGAGGTATTTAAGACAACTTCGTTTAACACCGGCTCTGCTCGCATCATAATTCATGTGTATCGGATAATATCTAAATTCACATATTTTCCCTCTAATATAACTAATTTTTAGCAGAGAAATATCTGTTGAGATCATCTTTGGCGTCTTTTATTATTACATCATCAAAAGCGTTTTGTATCTCGTAATATCGTTTAAGCGCCACAGGATACACATCGTTGTGTTTTTCCCTTGATCAAAGCGCTGCATTTCAGACATGGTTGTGGTCCAGTACTGCCACGATGAACACTAACCATGTGATAGCCGCATTACTCGCCACGATACTCTTTTCCACAAGGTCGGGTTGATCTGATCACGAGCCAACGACAACTATTTGTTTCTCTTTCCATAATATATTATTTGGAGAAAGTTAAATTAAAGAAATTACTTTTTCCTAATTATATAGCAATGACTAATTCTACTGTTCCAAGGCAGGTGATGCGAAAAGTATTTTAGTCTAACCGGGATAAAACCAGCTTCCCAAGGTCGAAAACTGCACAGAACAATTTACGAAAAGAAATAAATGCATTATTAACCACGATTGGTATTGAGAGATTATTGGCGATCGAACCAAAGAAAAGCAGAGACAAGAGTTTTGAACGAGAATGAAAACTAAATTGTAGATTGAACCGCAGCACAGCACTAGATTTGACTTAGGCAGATTAAAGAACGACAAAAAGCGTCCACCATTTGAGTTGTTGCAATTACACGATTTTATCAAAATGGCCAAAAATGAGTTTGCGCAAGATGGCGCTGTCCATGTCTGGTCAACGTTCAAGATAGACGGCGATGCTATTTTCGTTGACTCCACCATGAACGACAAATGATCAGCGACTATTGTTGATAATCGTGTGGATAACAGCAAGTACATAATTAAAATAAAAATATTTGACGAACATATCATCCACGATTGTCCAACCTGCATTATTCGTGATGAACTGGACCAAGTTAAGGAATCACAGCGACATGACAATGTCGTGACAATAGGTAAAATCTCCAAACCAGACACGTTTCCATGAATAGACAAACAATAATACAATACTACAATAAAGCGTATGCAGTGCCAGCAGTGGTTTACGCACTATACCGTTTAAACGATCCTGATAGCAATGCTCTTGCTCCGATGCGTGGTGCATGCACAAGCACATTAAATTGCGTAACTCAGCTTGTCAGAAAACATTTTAGTAACTCGAGACGTTAAAACGGACTTACAGAATTGAGAATTAAAAATGGCACAACAGTAAGATTCTCTCATCGACTAAGCTAAAATGAATGACGTAGCAGTGTTGGAAAAAAACGCTGAAGTTTCCAATCGTGGTAAAAACAATTACAAACGAGACTTTGTACAATCTCGGCAACTATTGAAGTAAGGGCGCCCCAATAGCAAAATTTGATCATAATAGTCCTGCCTCGACTGAATCAGTAACAAGGTTTCCGCTGAAAAGAACACTATGAATTTATGACGCCGATATTTTTGATGAGATTTACAATATTAGCGTGCGTGACCCTGCAATTGTCTGTCTATTTCACGATGACGATAAAGATACATCTCTGGCAGATAAATCTGCTACAGATAAATCAACATTGGATCAATTTGTGCTACCGTCTGGTGTACTTTATCGGAAGGAATCTCTCCAACGTGCGATGAAAGAGACTGCGGTAAAATTTGACGGCGACAATGATAAATTACTCAATACATGTTTTACCACGTCGTCGTTCGTGGCTTAAAGTACAACAACAAAAAGTGATGGTTTCCAGCTCCAAAAAAAATTCTCAACGATAGATCACGATCTTGTGTCTCTGGAACACACATTAAAATTCCGTCGACATGATCATGGTTGACATCGTAGCTTTCTACTCTGCGGAATTTCTAGGACTCGGCGAATGTCAAACGTACTTTGAACGATTCGGTCATCCAACACACGAAATTACCAGAGTAAAGATAAACGGTAATTTTACCTTGGACTACGATCTAGCCAAATTTTCTGAGATTGAGTCACTCAAGTTCCCAAAGAGTATTCATCCGATTGTACCAGTTTGGTTTGATGGTCATTTATTAAGCCGGACATAAAAAATTATTCTCAACGATTGTTACGCAGAAAATCAACGTGCCTAGGCTCCGATGCTGATGTTACGATATATGTTGCACGCCAAGATCCTTACATCGTTGACTGTAACTTCTGCGATATTTCGTACAGGAAGGGGATAACAGTTTGGTTACAGCAGGATGATAAATATATGTGCATAACAATTATCGGTATGTTCACGTTCTGTGCGTCGTCTGATAATAAACGTCGCTGTACAAGATTAATCATGGATCCGGCAGAACTAGATTTTGTGATTGAAAATATGATGTCAAGAGGTTTATTGGTGTCAAGGCAGCGTGTATGTTTAGGCGACGGTACACATATTAGCACGGTTGTTAGCTACTACGATGGTGATTCTCACCAGTTCACCCATTTGAGATCTTCGATATTCGTATATTCTTCAATAAATATGTTATCGATGATTAACTGGTTTTAAGCAGATGCTGTTATAGTCGCCACGGATTAATTTTATATAATTCGATCGAATATGGATATTGTGAAACCATTTATCGACGCATCTCCGCCGTGTACAGACGCTACGTGTCACGATGGTGTGGAAGACGCTAGCAGCAGTAACTGCGTTACCAACGCTAACGACGCTATCTCAGACAGACTCCCTGGGGTCTTTGAAGAATGAAGCGCGAACAAATACATAATTATATTGAATCGGCCGATGTTAAATCAGTCAGCGCTTATTACCCAAACGATAAATTATCAGAACCGTCAATGACTGATCCAACCACGAGTCATAGCACAATCTAATGTAATGGTCCTAGTGGTTCGGGTAAAACAACACGTGCGATAGAAATATTTAAGAACTCGGCCACGATAGTGCTAACGGTAACTCACCGTTTTGCCAGAGATATAAAACAGCCTGGAATCAAATCGTACACGTATCACAGTTTCTTTAGATGGCGTGGTGCTGCGTGGACGCCCGATTGTATGTGACAAAAATACATACTGAAAATAATTATTTGAAAATATGCACTGTGTTCAGAGGTGATTTAAAAATGTTTCTCGACTGGCTGTCGACGAAAAACACTTCAATTATCATGTGTGGAAATCTTGGACAGCCTCCTCCGTTTACAGGAGAATTACCGCATGACTGGCAGCGTAATTACATTAGGCACTATGAATAACTATTGTATGACCAGCCATCGCTCGACGAAACATTACGACAGTTGAAATCGCTAATCAGATTCCAACCGGTCGAGATTCAGTGTTAAAAATGCGTACCAAAATTCAAGAGACACTAATGTCCAATTTCTGGAACTCACGTCAACATAATGATCTGATAGTTGTATCCAGGTAAATTGTACATGATTCACTTCAGCGTAGATTGTTTAACCTTCAACGAGGAAAGTTTGCAAAGCTGCCAGTTACATTGTGTTATCTTTCAGCGGATAGGCGTAGAAAACATATTTACGTTGACATTACAGGAACCGATGCACAACTGTCACTGGTTCTTAATGATATCGTCGATGTTCCAATAGACGCTGTATAGCAGGTACTGTCGGCATCAAAAACGCAAGCGGAAGTCGCTCCGTGACAGGAGCCTCAACCATTGTCCTCGATACTAGTATATGCGATAACTGTTCATTCGGTGCAGGGGCTAACAATCTCAGATACCAATATCTGGATTGTCGAAGATTGCATCGAATGATCGAATTTAGTATATTTGGCAATGTCGAGAGTCGCAAAAGTATCTCAACTGCGACGAATTGTGATAGACAATTTCAAGATAGACTACAGAGGCAAAGCCGACGACTTGGCGGGGGCAGAGCCACCGCCACTGGCCCCGCTAACGATAGTCACCGGCACTATAAAGAAACAAATAACTGGTTATAAGCAAGAAGACATAAAAAGACAGGGCCAGTTTGATCCTGATGTTGAATTTATCATGACGCTAGAATAACGACAAAATAATCACTGCGCCTGTTGTCACACAGTGATGCTATGACAATGTTTTCCTAACAACGTACGACAATTTATCGTGGACAGAACCAATAGTAGTCTAGGCCACACACGCGAAAATGTCACTCGGACATGTCTTGACATGTCTTGAATGTTACAGATGTCAAGGAGCTTCGCTCCTGCGAGGTAACTCCTTCGAGCTTCGCTCCTTAGTGCTAGCGAGTCTGAGGATGCGCCTCTGCGACACCGAATCGAACCCGGTGGTAACAGAGTCTTTTCAGGAATCGCCTGTAATTGTTCGCAGACAAATCCACGTTGAGGAACTGTTGAATATAGTCTGTAGATTAGTGGACTCGCAGTAGATCTTACCACTCTAAAATTTGTATGCGTTGTTACTCTCCATATGGAATCAGATGATCTTCCTACGCAGCCAGGTTCATACCCGACTATCACATTGCTTCCAAAATCAGGTTGTTGTAGTTGATTTCCTGTCGATATTCGTCGTGGTGTGTGTTTTTTTTTTTGTTGAGATTGCATCGACGGGTTTCATGTTAATTATACTTGTGACCTCGTTGTTTAATGTGGTTATCACTTGAATTAGTCTCGCAACCCATTTACGAGATTTGTCCTTGCTCAGTAATTCCCACGCGTATTGGCGTCCAGACAGTTGCTGTGCAAATTATTTATTACATCAAGATGTAACGTGATGTGTCCTGCGTCCGACTTTAAAATTAAGTTGTTGCATCAGCGCCGTTACTGTTCAGAGCAATTCCTTGCCAGTGTCAACCTGTAGAAAATGTGACCATCGCTGTGGCTGACACGTGAATCAATTCGTTAAAACGTGCTGAAACTTCAGTTGCTATTTTAGTCCATAGCGGTTTCGCTTGCTTTTAACTTCTTGCAAAGTCTATGACAATCAACTCCGATTTGTAGGTGCGACGTGTGCGTGATGTGCCAACGACATCATATGGTAGAAACAAGATATCTGTCTGATCAACTTCGTTGGGCGCGTTGGCATCAAACCGTCCATGCTGAATTGTTTTGGGACGTGGTAGATAAAATTTGCCATATTGCCTGTCGTGACATCGAATCCGCGGCAACGGCACGTATGATACCCGCCGAACATCGACTTGGCTAATAGCAGCTGTATCTCTCCAGTATCCTCTTGAACTATAATAAATCGACTCTATTATGAAATTGTAGGCGTTTAATTACCAGTCGTGGGGACTTCTATGTGCAAAGCAGTTGTTTACCACGCCGATCTTATGAACAAGTTCGTGAGTGATTCTCGTACGTTTTTATTTTTTATCGACTTTAGCGTGTGAATCAACTTGACGTCCGCGATATGTCTTTGTTGCATATCTTTGTATTTAGGGAGCACTCGCCAGTTATAAACACGTTTGTGAGAGTGACGTATATAAGGTGAAGTTGTTTGCATTTAAAACATGCACAGTGGAGAGAATGTTTGGCATACCTCTATGATATTTTAATGTAATGTGGCTGACATTTCTCTGAATAAATTTATTTTTGGAAATTGTACATGATTTAAGCACACTGTTAACTAAAATGGTTGCTCCCTTGTGCTAAAGAAATCTGCCTGAATTATCTAAACTACACTATCATTAGTAGCTATTAAAATAGGGAAAATGAATCTTTGCAGACTAGACAGTATAAGCTTCAGAAAGTGCATTGAATGAATTACCGAATATATAAAATGTTAAAAGGTTATCGGCTTTTTTAATACAATTGACCTCTGAAGTTCAGGAAGTAAAAATGACCAAGTGGAGCTTGGACTTTTTTGAAAGATGCACATCTGGAATAAGGCCAAACTGTATACTCCATAACCCATATTACAAGCATCCCTCGTACACCATAATAAAGGGAATGAAAGGTTCTTTGAACTATATCTAAGATATGCAAGGTCTTTTTTTAATAGCCAGTATAACCAGTTAGGAAAGCCGGGAAAAATATTTCTTCAAAATTCTAACCCTGGTAATTTTCCCAATGTCCCACCAATATCACAGCCATTGACTGTGTCGCCGGCAATGCTTGCATTGCTGATCACAAACTTATATTTTAATGCCACATTTTACACACTTGCCTGTGAGTGCCCGCACGTTAGTTTTCAACGTGGTTGTGCCCAAACCAGTTGTATCAGTAATCGTCTTGCATCGAACACAATATAAACTCTATATTTGTACAATATGAACGTGATTGACTTTGTAGCGAAACGCAAGCAGGCACCGATCATGTATCATCCAGTGTTACCAAATTCCATTCGAGCTTCTTAATATGTCCGTCCTGTTACAGAAAGACTTATTTGTTGCTCAACCTGATAATGAGGTGGCTTAGATGGGACGAACTTGATCTATCGGCGCCATCCGCTGATCACCAACGATGCGTGATGTTCTTAAAGAATTCAGTGAATCGTCAGCTGGTTTAGAAAACAACGTCGTTATTGAGTTTATCGCTGACAGATGAAGCCCCGTCCGTCGAGAATCTTGACGGGATATCAACATACTATTGGTTTACCATGATGTCATTCTTTACAAACAAGCAAATTAGTCCATAATATTTTCACAAGGCAGGCGTAAAAGCACATACGTAATTTACCTAACACAGCGGTACACTCAAATCATCAAAGTGATCAAGAGACAACTCTATTTTTTATCATTAACGATGTTGACACACTTACGTTGGGAAATATTCATTAGACTTGGTGTCCCGGCAACATGGACATAAACGCCTTTGCATATGCTTAGAATTCATCACGATAAGTTTACATGATCAAGGAACATGCTATCGAATTGGTCTTGACAAAATATTTTACTAAACAAAATGCATTTATTGTATAATGAACCACGACAATATTAATAAGAGCATCTCTGAGATTGAGCAATTTCAGCAAGACGGTCTCGCGGTTCAACTTGAAAACCGCAACCATGTTTTTGAGATGATAGAGAAGCGACGGCAAATAGGCTGATTTACAATAGCAGTAGAATATAGTTTTATCAAATTATTCCAAAGAGAAAAGGGATTGTCAATGGCGGATTGACACGAACAACATAATAAAGCTAAATGTGTTCCACTGGTAAGAGATATTGAGAAAATACGATGACAGTTATAAAAAAAACTTGTGTTGGAATCCGTTAGGAGTCCCAAATCCACATAACAGCGACTTCACCAGTACAAAAATGTTGAGATCGTAGAAAAAAGACCAAACAAATGTTTTTTATTGTTCATTATGGCCAAGAGAAGTTATGCATGTGGGGATGTTTATGGTCTGCCACGCACGTACAAACCAACAGTCAATTCTTCACGACGCGTGTTCAATAAATTGATTTCTTGGTCGGTTAGACGAAAAAGTCTTCGTGCCAGTGATGGATTATGACATTGTATAAAAACAGGATTAACGGGCACTGGCACAATCAAATGACCCTGTGGGATCTCCGGAGACAAGCTGTTAAGAAAATATTCCTGCTGAGCATGCTTTTAGGCTGCCTGCCTAGACGTGTTATAGCTACCACTGATTGCGTCACTCAGACTAGATTGACGGAAATGGTCAACGTGATATTGCCAATGCCCGGAGATACAAAGCGACCACAAACTGTTGAACGTTGTTATGTCGGATAATATATGGAGAGCCGGTTATTTTGCCCCATGCCGCATAACTCTTTGAAAAATATTCGCCAATTATGTAATCGAGACCCTCCTGCATTTTATCGATATTCGAACCAGGTAGTTTATACGTACGCAATTGGTCTTCGGTAATCTTAAAATGATCAAGAAATAACTTTTTGTATATTACACCATTTGCACTTCTAATATGATCACACGTGTGAATTACTTTTTCTATCATAGTTTTTCGAAGGAGTTCTGGATCAGGCGTTAATATTTCAATGGCGGCACTTAGCGTTGACTCGTTTACTTTGATAACTATCTTCGATTCTTTCCCCGTTATAGAATTGATTCTACGCTCAAGTTCATCAGTGATTTGTTCGATTCCTGTTGGTATGCTGACAACTTCCATGACTGAGGCTGCCAGGCCCCCTTCCAACTCAATTTTACCGGAGAATACCACTGAATTTTTAGCGCATCATCCACCAAATGATTTTTTTCTTCTAATTTGTGGCCAACTATAATAAAGTAATTTGACATTGCGATCTCAAGTGAACGACTGGACCCTCCAGGTCCCATGGGTGCTTTTATTGGAGTTGGAAAACCAATATCAAACTCGGTCGCGTTGAAATCGCTGGTATCATTGTGGTAGTCGGCGGCTTGGTGTTAGCGATAATCTGCTACAGTCGTGTAGTTATTTCTGTGGTCATTATTATCTATTTGGGGATTCTAAATGTGATGCGGGCAAAGTTGGCGGAGGTATGTTTGCGTTCTTGTGATACCGATAATGAATATCTCTCATCGCAGTAAATTCATTGTCCGATATTGCACCTTCTTTTAACCCCGCTGACAATATCGATCATATATTTATACAGGCAATGAATACGTTATTTCTGTGTGTTTACGTAATTTCTTGCTGTCACATGTAGATATCTTTTTCGCAATAATAGTGATGGTACCGGCAACACTGACAACAACGACAACGATTCCAACGACGGGCGATAGCAGACGTGCCGCTGATAACGTGCCAATTAATGTTGCTGTGTCAGCGACCAGAGAGGAGACCGCGTATACATTGTCGACGACGATGATTCGTCTGTGATATTTTGTTTTGTTTCATCATGTACCGGTCGATGATTTATTTCAGCGATGCCTTCCATGTATATGCTTGATTACACCGAAAGAACTGCATGAAATTCATTATGTGTATATTAAGTTACCAACTGAGGTGTTTTCGCAACGAATTCCAGACACCACCAATATGTCATTGCGGTTAAGTCTTTATTTGATAGTTGTAGTATGAATGTTCCCTCAGTATTTTGATTTAACACTACCGACACTCCGAAAAATCTATAGGTGGACTGACGCCATAGATATGTCGTACGTATTCTAAATTTATCTGCGCTGAACATGGAAAGCCTCTACACCCAGGTGACCCCAGCGGTATGTTTGAGTGACTTGTTTTGTTTTTGACCACATTGCTGATCTCGATGCTACTGTGTATACCGCTTTGATGAGCGAGTCGGATGAACAACACGATCCTGAATCGTTTTGATATTTTCGGGAGCTGTTATATAGACGTATGCGAATTTTAGAAAACCAAATGTAGACAACCGTTACATTTCCAAATAAATCATTAACGGGTCTATTTAAGAAGCTGTGAAAATTTGCAAACGTGTTCACGTGATTGATATATTAAGTTCTGGATATGGTCCGACTCCACTGATCATTTTTAACGAGGTTCTTATTGCGAATTCGTTGTTGTCTTCTTTTCAGCGTCATCGTCAGATCCTGGTTCGTTCACATTAGCAATACTATTTCCACCCATGCTAGATTCGCCAGTCATTGCATTTCCGGCTTTAGCAACACGGCTACTGAGATAACTGGATAATCGTGAGTGATGCGCCGAAGCTTTTTCTCCCCTCGACGGTACATATCACGATGTTATTACTGGTTGCGCCTGGGACTGGCATGATAATATCGATCCATTTGATATTGCTCGTCTTTAACATCTTCATCTGGATCAATCTCGGCGAGACGCAAAAGAACAACAAGTTCATCTCGTGTTGCATACGCTCACAGATCAATGTCACCCTGTGCCTTACCGCTAGCAGATCTTCTGTAAATATATACCTATATAAACTATTAACTTGTTTAAAACAATGGCCTTTGCTGATATGATCATGCACGACTTTATGAGACGCGCCGATGACCTTGACACGGCATTAAGTACGGCAAGTGCTTCTAGACCGCATATTGGTGGATCCGTTATTGTCTACATAGGTAATGTTGAATGCTAGACAGAATCGCCTGCGAGTCAGCTCACATATTTTAAAAATTCGTCCGCTGGTGGCAGTCCGTACGAATAAAAATAAACAAGGCTATGTGGGTCAACCACGTATGCAACCCAATGAATACCTGGACCTGAACGGCCATCGAGATCAATAGTAACAGTTTCAACAGGGTTTGGTTCTTCCGGTAACTGATCACAAATGAAAACAACTCTGAAGTGGTTTATGTTCAATCGTCGAGCAGCATTGTGTAAATCAAAATTCGACATGGGTAGCTTTAACGAAACGACCCAGGCGGTCTCAGACCTCGACCGTACACATTTCGGGTAATCTTCATCCTCGTATCTTTATCTGAGGCCTTTAGACCTAGTCCCGTCGCCTTTTCAATGCCATACCGGCAGCTGTTCCAACGGCACGTTCGGTCAGCGATTAATCTATTTGGGGCCCTGCAACTCCCCTGATTTCAGAGATAATTTTACCCAAGAATTCGTCTCTGATGTCGATTGGACCTATTTAATCTGTCCGGGTGTCAAAGTAATGTTGACGTAATCATATGACATTTTAATATTATGAATTATAATTACAAATTTGGAAATCACTTACATGTTTTCCACGGGGGCATCAATGACTCTCATTTGTCCGCCAACACCTTCGAGCAACGTTGCTTTGTCCGATAGTATCACAGCGATTGATCGTTAACCACCAGCCAGCGCAGGACCATCATTAGTTCACACTTGTACGTCAACGACATATTTTTCTAAACAAATCCTGATGTACCAACGAAACGTTCTAAATTGGATACAACATCGAGATATCCCACTGAGATATCAGCACTCCTGAGTCGACATTCTGATCACGCCCCATTAATCTCATCAGACTATGATATGCACGTGCTACGTTATTTTGGTCAAAATTCAGTATTGTGCCTTCAGATGGTTCTTTATGACTACTTATACTCAGCGAAATCGTAGACACTGCTATTCTATCAAACACCATATATTTTGCTATCTGATCGTTGTACTTGGTGGCACGCTAAATTGCAACGAATATATGTCATGGTGCTGATATTCCTTGCTGTGATGCGATCTACCATGAAAATGTTCCTGCTGTGCCTGGAGATGTGTCTGTGTTCATTGTCAGCCACGACATCGTCGATTTACCGCCACTATCCATGAACGATAACAATCGCCCTTATTTTGTCAGTGATGAAGCCATCGTTGACATCTATAACGCTAGTTTTGTTAGTGTTACTTTACCAGCATCAATCACCCCAACCAATTTCAGCATACCATATAGCATCGTCGTCTGTGACCCTTCGAACCAGTGAAACCGTGTCAATGTCTCCGAATATAACATTTCTAACATGCTGCGGAATCCGAAGATATGTGACAATGGTATCACACATGAAAATACACCAACAGCGTTAACCTGAAATCGTCGCGATGTTCATCCTAAGTTGAATTTTGGATTGGTGTCCGGCAGTGTCGTAGTACCACCCGGACCTGGTCGGGGGATCATTCCAGCTGGCTGTTAATCAACAGTGCTAGCCAGTGTTATTTGTACCATGAAATCCTGCGTATTGTAAGGGTAGTCGGTAAAGTCCTTCGCGAATATCATGGCTGGACCGGCGGACCGTGAACAGTTACCGGAGTATCTTGTAAAAGTGATAATTATAGTAGCAATGTCAACGTTATTGAGGCATGCTTCGAGTTCAGTTCTCTACCATCAATAATATATCTGGCACCATTAAACAATGCATAATACCATTGTTAACGAATTCACAACGTTCATTTGCAGCGTATGCGGTATAATCAGTTTTCACAAGTTTAACTTTAAAGCCTTAACTGGAGAGAAATACATTATGTATCTTGGACTTGCAATTTGCTTCGTCCACGTTAGTCTGTTTCTCGTGCTTCATAAGAATAAAAGTGATAATCACGTATCCACTTATCTTTGAGTATTGGTGCATCCAAGCCAAATACGGGGTGAAACACACGCTTGAACATTTCGAGTATATTCGCTGCTGTCTGAATGATGTACTATCCCCGAGCAAGGTCACTGACGACAACAGGCCAGACCATTACGCGCTATTAGGTTTGCGGTTATATATTTTTCCATTTCGGCTGCGGCTTGTTTTGTCAGTGATGGCCCACCAGCTATTTCTTTCAACGGCTCATTTGCAGCTTGATTTATGGTTTTACTGACACTTGATGGCATCACTTCGGTGCTGGTCAGTTTTACCGGCTGTGGTTAGAACTCTGGCGCAAATTGGAAGACTCCAAGAGTTGACACATGAGCTGGAACACTACACATGGCACATTCTGGGACTCTGTGAAGTTAGATGGAAATCCCTAGGAGAACACCAAACCGAAGATGGGCATATATTATACTATAGTGGAGAATGTGACAAGTCCATAAATGGAGTAGGCTTCCTTGTAAACAAAGCCATCAAGGGATCTGTGCTTGAATGCTGCCCCATATCTAGCAGAATCATTTCCATTCGTCTGAAAGCATCTCCCTTTAGCATCACAATTATCCAAGTCTATGCTCCAACTACCGATCAAACTACAGGGTATTCTAAACATGGTCAGTAAGAAAGATATCCTCATCGTCCAAGGCGACTGGAATGCCAAAGTTGGCAAGGATGCTCTAAAAGACTGGGAAGTACATTGTGGACCTTCTTGCAATGAGCTTATCAATGAAAGAGGGAGACGGCTGCTCGAGTTCGCAAGCTACAACAACTTGGTACTAGCCAACACCCTGGGACAATATAAAGCTTCACGATGCTGGACATGGCACTCACCAAATGGAACCCATAACAACGAGATCGACTACATAATGGTTCAAAACCGTTACCGATCTGGCATCAATAGAGCAAAAACAAGGACATTGCCAGGTTCTGATGTTGGAGTGATCACGACCTCGTGATTATGAACTTCCGAGTGAGGCTGAAGAAAATTAACAAGCCAAAGAACATTAGACTCAAATTTAACCTTGAACAACTGAAGGACCCTAACATCTGCAAGTCATTCCAGGCCACAAATGGAGGAAAATTTGCTCCACTCCTTGTGATGGATGGTGATGTCAATGAGATGACAGACACCTTCAACACAGCCATGACAGCAGCTGCCAAAGACATCATTGGCCTCCATCGCCCGAAGAAAAAACCCTGGGTTACAGAAGAGATTCTGAAGTTGTGTGATGCCCGAAGAGAACTAAAAAACACCAGACACACAACAGGTGCAATGAAGTACCGAGAAATAAACAAGAATATCAGAAAAAACTTGATCAAAGCAAAAGAAATTGGATTCGACAAAAGTGCATAGAAATGGAGAACAGTCTGATAAAGAATAACAGCAAAAGGGCATTCACCAGACAGAAACAACCAAAGAGTCAGTACAATTCAAGACAAAAATGGAAAATGTCTCACAGAAGCGAGTGACATTGCAGAAAGATGGACTGAGTATTGCAAAGAACTCTACAACCATCAGTCCACAGGAGACACAGAGGTGCTTGAAGTTCCAAACTCCTCAAATGATGATGACTTCCCCATTCTCAAAGAAGAGGTGGAGTCAGCAATAAGAGTACTGAAGAATGGGAAGGCAGCTGAGTAGACAACATCCCAGCTGAACTTATCAAGAATGGGGGAGAATCAGTGAAAGAGCTACTAACAAAAATCTGCAACAAGATCTGGCAGACAGGTGAATGGTCAACACAGTGGACCCAGTCACTGATTATAACACTTCCCAAAAAAGGCAATCTCCAGCTGTGCAAAAATTACACAACTATCAGTTTGATAAGCCATGCTAGTAAGGTAATGCTGAAGATCATCTTGAACAGACTGAAACCACAAGCTGAAGAAATAATCGCTGAAGAACAGGCCGGGTTCCGGAGTGGAAGAAGCACAACAGAACACATGTTCGTTCTCAGGGTTCTGTGCGAAAAGTACTCGCAGCACCAACAAGACATCTATCATGTGTTCATCGATTTCAAAAAGGCCTTTGACAGCGTGTGGCATGAGGCATTGTGGGCCACAATGAAGAAGTATAACATGGGTCAAAAGTTAACCAATACCATCAAGCAGCTGTACGCCAAGGCTACCAGTGCAGTAATTGCCCAAGGTGCTGTGGGGGACTGGTTCCAGACAACAGTGGGAGTGCGTCAAGGCTGTCTCCTGTCACCCACGCTTTTCAACATCTACTTAGAGCGCATCATGAGTGAAGCCCTGGAAAACCACTGTGGGACAGTCAGCATTGGAGGGCGTAACATCAACAACCTACGCTTTGCAGACAACATTGATGGGCTGGCAGGCAGTTAAGACGAGCTAGCCACCTTAGTGAAGAACCTGGATGAAACATCTTCCAGATTTGACATGGAGATAAGCGCTAAGAAGACAAAACTGATGACAAATAGTGGCAAACAAATCTCAAACAAGATTAAAGTCAGAGGACATGAACTGGAAACAGTGAGCCAGTTCAAATATCTTGGTTCCATAATCACTGAAGAGGGATCAAGAGCAGAAATTTTGTCAAGAGCAGCACAAACAATGGCAGCTATGTCAAAGCTAAGACCCATCTGGAGAGACAAGAATATCTGTCTGAAAACTAAAATCAGACTATTGCGAGCTCTAGTCATCTCAGTCTTTTTGTACTCATGTGAGGCATGGACCCTGACAGCAGAATTACAACGAAGAATCCAGTCACTTGAAATGAGATGC
Source organism: Sinohyriopsis cumingii (assembly GCA_028554795.2). Classification (NCBI taxonomy): domain Eukaryota; kingdom Metazoa; phylum Mollusca; class Bivalvia; order Unionida; family Unionidae; genus Sinohyriopsis; species Sinohyriopsis cumingii. The sequence goes on from CM068838.1 coordinate 58,274,392, forward strand.
TACAGAACCATCCTTGGTATCTCTTACACGGACCACATCACAAATGAAAAAGTGCGTAACACTATCAGGCGCGAAGTAGGCCAATATGAGGACGTCCTCACCACCGTCAAAGAGAGAAAGCTGAAATGGTATGGCCATGTCACTAGAGCCAATAGTCTATCCACAACAGTCCTACAGGGCAGCGTCCAGGGTGGCAGAAGGAGAGGTAGACAGAGAAAAAAGTGGACTGACAACATCACAGAATGGATCAGGAAAAGTTTTGTGGAGACACAGGCATTGGCACATGATCGTGACAAGTGGAGGGAACTGGTCAGATGTTCAGCAGCACAGTGCCTCAACGACCACACTAGGTCATGAGACTGATGATGATGATGATGGTTTTCGTCGCGCTATTCATGCGAGTCTGTCTTTGATCGCTGATACTGGTTTATCAGCAACATCAGCATTCAGTACCAATACCCGTATCACGAACAACTTCGATGGCTTTCATGCCTAATTGTGTTGCACTCGGGATTGCTTTTGGGGCTATCTTTCTAAATAAACCCTGAATAACATCGTTGCAACCCTTTCCGTAGGTTGCGTTATAAACTGGTAAACGTGGATTTATCACCCATACATATTCAGGTCAACGTTGGGCATTGTGTATAATCATGTTATTTTGTTATAGCCAATCTAATTGACTAATCACTGTGGTAATCATCGGAAAGTTCATCGATCAGTGCCCGATAAACACTTCTGTCCATGACACCACTGGTAAATAAACGCTGACAAATAGGAGCTCGTTCATTGATGATTTCGTGAGAAGTATTGCCTGTTAGTCTTCCACCGATCAGAATTTCCGGTAATTATGATTTTATCACCCTGACATTTTCAGGTCCACGTTGGTCATTGTGTATAATCGTGTTATTTTCTTATCTGCGATCCAATTGACCAATCACTGTGGTAATCGTCGGTAATTGCATTGATCAATGCCCGATAAACACTTATGTCCATGAAGCCACTGGTAAATAAACGCCGAAAAATAGGAGCTGCTTTATTCATGATTTTGTGGAATTTATTGCCTGCTCGTCTTCCGCCAATGAAAATTTCCAGTCGAGCAACATCAGCTTGGATATTATTTGTACAAAGTTTACCCTGAATCACCGGCAAGGTTTGTTTTTACGATGTCAATCGCGAGTGGCAAGGTCACTTCCAGTTGCTCATTCAGGTGGATTGTCCTGTGGATCTGGAGAGTGCTGCTGGAGTGCCTCTGACTCAGCTTTTCTCTTTTTCCTCGTTGTTTTAGACCTAGGTTTTACATTCGATTTTCTTTTTTCTTACTTCTTGAAGTCGACTCCTAATTGTTTGTTTCTTTTTGTTATCTTTCCTGCTTTACTTGTTCATGATGCTCATATACTATCCTGTTAAAATCTGTAAAATTTTCATCATCACTTTTGACCTGCTTAGCACCGGAATAAAAGCGAAATATGTATTTACGCCACTGACTACTATTCAGTTTTAAGATATTCAGGTTTCACATATTTTTCTTTTTCCTGCCACCCAAACGCGGCAATTTGAAGTATGTGGGTTTTATCCATGATAGCGACAATAATTTCCTCAGAAAATTAATACATCATGTCGGTTTTAACTTTAACTGGTTGTGGTTGTTGTTGATAAACTTCGGGTGGTGACTGAACTGGTGGAAGTGGTGGGAGGGGTGAAGACGGTCAGCTATACCACCAGGTAATGTCTCAAGAGTTTTCAATGTTGCCTCAGTTGCTGTATAAAAAAATCGTTTGTTCAACAGTTGGTTTAAGTACCGCGCTGTGCCCTCTGCATACTCCACATGAGCTTCCTGGCGTTGTTGAAGCTACTATTGTACTGAATAACGGACTGGAATATATTTCTTGATTGCATCTAGTAGCTTTCTAGGTAATCTAGCTGTAGGAGATTCAACAGTTAGCGCAGAAACGCTCATTATTATTATTATTACAACAACGATTTAATTAAAGATCACTGAGTCAACCAGCATAAAAGATGTTAGTATATCAGTAGCGTACGTTTCACCGCAGCGAATTGCCGGAATTCTAGTTCGACACACATTCAGACATTGCCCCGGCCTACGTGCCAAGCAGCTAAAAATACATGTTATAAATTGATAGCCAATACTAGCATACTGAGTTTCCCACAATCGGCAAAATGAATACCTGTTGTGATAATAGAACTCAAATGCTTAGTAAATTCTGTTAAATGTGTGTACACTAATTTTTTTATCTGCAAGTGCGAAGGTACTGATATAACAGCACCGCTGGTATAGTTCATGTAAATTATTTAAGCCGTATATTCTTAATGTAGACTGTGGAAACTTGCCTCACGTGTTCGATTTCCAAGAGTATGACTGACATATTGTCCGCGTTTGAAAAAAAAAAGTATGAAAGGGTGAGGGGTGTAGAGCCCCAAAATCAAAAGAAATACTTATCACTGACTGTTCGCGCGCACCTTCCACCACTCCGAGCAACGTGATGTTGCGATTTTGCACCCGGCTGGTCTCGCCAGGGGTCTGCGTGTGCAAAGAATTATCAGTGATCTGTTGACCGGAAAGACATTAATTGTTGTTGGCCATTGTTATCAAGTGGAAACAAAACATCTTAGAGGCCTCATAATTAAGTAACTGGGTTAATAATAAAAATGGGTCGGTTACGAAAACGCGGTTTTGTATGACTAGACTTGCATACATTCCTCGGATTGGCCATTTGGATATTTTGACTAAAAAGTCAACATTGCCCTGGCTAAAATAGCATTTTATTTAGTCCCGGATTTGCAAACTAGTGCCTTGATGGGAGGTCAATTGATGTGGTCGGCCCCCTTTATGAATAGTACCAGGATTACATACAAGCTTCGTGTCGACCTCTGGATAGTTAATGAGGCGCCATTACTTGTCTGAAAAATATATATTTTTAGCCTCAGATTCTAAAATCAAAAATCGGTCTTTTCTGGTCGCCCCCCCCCCCCCCGCTGCCTATACAATTCTGGAAGAACAAAACATTAATACTTAATAAGATGTATGTAATTACACAGAAGAAGACTAAGGAATAATAAGCTGAATGAATTTAGTAACTTAAATATTTTGATATTATGACTAATAACGATTCTTTCATCTTAAAAATACTGAAAATGGGTCTTGGCTTTTATTCAGAAACAAGAAAGGATAACATAGTAATCAGTCACAAGCAAACGAATAAAAAGGAACTGAATTAAGCTTTATGAGAAGGAAGAAAGAAAGGAAGAAAAGAGAGAGAGAGAGAGAGAGAGAGAGAGAGAGAGAGAGAGAGAGAGAGAGTGAGTGAGTGAGTGAGTGAGTGAGTGTGTGTGTGTGTGTGTGTGTGTAATTTTTAATGTAGCTTTAACAAAATTTCCTGTCATATTGCTACGACGTCTGCAGTGTGGCAATTTATAGTGATGTCTGGCAATGACGCATCATGCTGCAGACATGAAGGTTTGTGTCCCACCTCAGTCACATTATCATGACACCAGGCCGACCATTCTTAACACTAACCTATTAATGCTGATTGCAAAGCAAGGCAGCTGCTAGTATAATTTTTACGAGTGTTTGATATGACTCGGCTGGGGTTCCAACCCCCACTCTTTTGCATCCGAGGCGGACGGCCACCGAAGCGGTTACAAGAAGAAATAAAGCAAAATATGTGCAATGGCGCCATATTAGCTGATACAATTTGGAGAAAATGCGTCTTTCTAAAATTGTTGCCCGGACTTTGTCATCAAGTCTTGCTATTATAATCAACATTGTAAATGGATTGAATTAAGATGATGATGATGACAATGGTGATGAAGATGACGAAGAAGAAGAAGATGAAGATGATGATTATGAAGATGAAGATGATGATGATGATGATGAGTAGAAGATAAAAACTGAAAGAAGGACAATATCTTCATCCATTATAAATGCAACGATATCAATTGAGTTAATACTAACCTTGAGTACCACCATCTGTTAACTGATCTGGTAACTCTACGTAAAGCTGCAGTTTTAATAATTCAATATTATCACTCACTGCTTCATCAGGAAAACTAGACCTCCGGCGTTTTCCATCAAAGCAGTTCTACAGAAAGAGAAAAGAATGGTACAGTCTAAATAGCTGTCATCTTGGGAATATTTTAATTAAAAGCAAAAACCAGAGCAATCATTCTTGTAAACTGAGTGCAATTGAAATAGAAAGGTTATCAGCGAATTCAAAGAAGCTCAGCAATATGCAAACTAAAATGTGTCCTGAAAGTTTTCTTTATCCAATGTCGTTGTTGTTGTTGTTGTTGTTGTTGGCGGCCAGTATTAATGGTGGAGGAAAAACCCGGGAAAATCCCCAGAAAGAACCACCGACCCACAAGAAGCAACTGGCAAGCGTTCTCGCATACCCACATTGGCTGAATCCGAGACTCGAACCCACGCAGGCAGAGGTGAGATGGCAGTGATCCGTAACGGAGAGCGCTTTAGACCACTCGGCTACTCGGGGCCCCTTATCCAATGTCGACGGAATGAATTAACAAATTAGGTATAGTGTTCATATTTATAAACTCTACACCTGACATGATATTAGAATCTATCTATCTATCTATCTATCTATCTATCTATCTATCTATATATATATATATATATATATATATATATATATATATATATATATATATATATATATATATATATATATATATATATATATATATATATATGTGTGTGTGTGTGTGTGTGTGTGTGTGTGTGTGTTACTGCATTTGTATGGGAAAATATGAGCGAGTTTTGTGATGGAATACTGCACGGCCTTGGGAGTGCAGTATATCCTTCCGACAAAACGAGTACATATTTTCCCATACTAATGCAGTAACCTTTTTATTATATGCTCATTTTTTTATTCTACCTAAGGTTTAATTATATAAGCACAATACACTACAAGAAACAACGTAAATGATTGTATGCCGCATTCCAAACTAAATACACAAGCACATATTCATCATTACACAAATCAACATTATTACTGTGCACATAACTCCGCCCAGATAAATCTGAACTTAGTCGCGCGCTCGACATAACTTTGGAAAGAAAATGGCATGTCTAATTAAAATTGAAATTTGGAATCATATTGTGAATGAATGTGCATTGCTTGATCTGGAATTAATAGATTTTGGTATTTTTCTCGATTCTAGGAAATTTCGTGATTATGGACTGGATTTGTAGGTGACGATTCCACATGAAATACATGAGATTTAATAAGCTAGGAAGAAGCGTGTTGACATCTGCAAATGTGTTTCTATTTCTGTCATTCAATGTTTGAAATCATAATGTGGGAAAAATAAGAAGAGTTTCAATTGCAATTATCAACAGTAAGGAGGATGCAATTGCACTTATCATCGAAATTACAGCACAATTTCGAAATGTGTGATACAGATTGGAAACCTATGACATGGCTCATGTAATTCGGATTTGCAGAATTAAGAAAATACATTTTGAGGAAATTCATGATGTAAAACTGTAAGTGTATTTTATTTGGCCATTCTTATCACAAGCTAAAGAAGAGAGTATATGACTTGTCACTTGTATGATATTTGTAAGGACCTTATCTTGCGTCTGTTATATACTGTAGCTAGCCTAAATGAGTAACATTGTATTAACGCGGAATGTGCCAAAACAGCTGGTATGTGGCAGTCCACGAAACATCTGTTTTAGTTCATTCAGAAATAAATTTAAACAACCACAACGTAAAGAGCCTCTTACGCGAGTGTACATGATAGGTGTACAAATCAAAAGTGCTGGTGTCAGCGTCCATTGTTTGTTTATAATAGAAAGTATTTCCTTTATGCACGTGAATCCTATATGCGTATTGTCGCGCGAGTTCAGTATCGGGTAATACTGAACGATTCTGACAATGTAAAGTTAACGGGATGAAAAAATGAGCATATCATATCATATATATATATATATATATATATATATATATATATATATATATATATATATATATATGTGTGTGTGTGTGTGTGTGTGTGTGTGTGTGTGTGTGTGTGTGTGTGTGTGTGTGTGTGTGTGTGTGTATAGATACACACGCACACATATTTAACAGTTTCAAGAGAACACGAGCATCGTATTTGGTTTTGTGAGATATGGAACCAGCATTTAGTGGGGTTGATTAGGGTAGAAAGATGGAAAAATGGATGTGTCTATACACTAGCAAATCCGAGGCTTAGGAACAGGGTCTAGAGGATAAACATCACATATAAGTGGTAATAGAGGGCAATATGGAGTAAAACAGAACTTAAAAGTCACAATGTCACTACAGGCTTGTATGGGAATTTAACGTATCCTTTTGGGCCAGCATGGAAGTTATGGGAATTTAATATTACGTTGAGATGATATAATCCTCTGAGTTAATGGAGCATAATGCAGATAAGGACAAAATTAATGGAATTTCCAAGGTGTGATCCATGTTTAGTGTCTAGGACAATAAATTCTGATTTTATTTTATATGAGCCAATAGAAAGATCCAGGAGCTCATCTGCAACATTGTGCGAAGTATTTCAAATGCAAAATGATCATATAAAGTTAGGTAAGAAACTTTTGTAGACGTACAGACACAGAGAGAGGGACAGAGAATGAAAAATACAACTTTCTCACAAGAGACAAAATTAAGATGGTAGGCGAGTACTACCCTAGAAACGACGCGGTCGTGATAACAATTTCACTTTGATCTAGTGCTGCCCATGTAATAAATTGCTCTAAAGTGACAAGCAGACTATACTGTAAAAGAGAGACGTCGAACGTTACTTGCCACTAACATGTCACGTGGCTGAGCACAAAGATGTAGCGTTTTAATGGTGTCATTTTTATCAAAAGAATATTGTAGGCACAGCAGCTTCCTTTAGTAGGTTCGCGCAAGTACTATATTGAAAATAGATTAAAGTTGTATGTCTCTATATGATCAATGCTTTTTTTGCGGGGGTGGGGGAAGGTAGGCTGTTGTCGTTTTTTGTGTGCGCAAAAATGACTGTTCAGTCCGTATCTGTCTACTTGGGTGTAGTTATAGTGCTCATTTTCTTCCATAAAGTAAGCCATACAATATTTAATTAAGAAATGACGGGAATATGAAACCCTTTAATATCCAACCAATGGAACACTTAAATGGGACATACTCTTGGGAGGGAGAAGAATAAGAAAATAAGACGCCACAATTACTACTTACCAGTCGACAGTTAGGCTGCCCTCTCAGACATATTCTCACGAGGCAATCAATTATAATGTAACCACTATTGTAAAACCGGAAGGCATAAAGATAGGACATTATTTCGTATCCATATTTATCCCTTCTTTTGAATCCAGATGCCAAGTCGGGGTCAAGGCTGCACCTGAAACAACAACAATAGTGCCGATTGGAGGAATATGACGCCGATTGCAGCAATATATTTTCTTCTACTCTATAGAAGCTCCGTTTCACAACGGATTGCAGCTCGTGTGAGTGCGTGCGTTATGTTCCGTATTTTTTTTTTTTTTGGACTACAAGAATCACCATATGTTCTCATTCTATACAGTGATGATGACTTGCAGTGCACATTTTCTGCCATTTTCTGTATGAATATTATACTATATATGTAGGAGTCAAATCAGACGTTGAAAACTGCATCAAGTGAGAAATATTTACTCTAATATGTCTGTTTCTATTTGCCATTTCGTCGTAACTTTTCCAAGAAGAAAGCACCAGAGGTGAAAAAGTCGATTTGCAATTGGAACATTCAATAGTGAGATTAAAAAGGTGTTTTCATCTTGTAGCAAATTTAATTTAAGATGTTCAAATGAGCTCATCCAATCAAAACGCTGCAATCTTTTCACGTTTGTACATTAGCATTTAACAACCTAATATGCCACAGAAACCATTAAAAAGAATCTGCATTTCAATATTGTGACAGCTGTTCAGAAGAGTCGGAGGTGTATTGCAGAGAATTTTAGCCAGTCAAATTGCAGCATCAAAGGTAGCCTTCCAAATTTGCTTACTTTGAAATGATCGAATAATAGCTTCAGAGGTATGTTGCAGAATACCAACATTTTTATGCCTAGTGAGTTGTGCGAGAGTCACAACTCGAATACGGACGGAAAAGGTGATTATTGATCTTGTTCGTGATATTAGTGGGATGTATCCAGTTCTTCATTTGGATGACATCTGACAACATCGTGGAGTATTGACAACAACGTTTTACTGCATTTTGTGGACAAAAGTAACCTAGTCAAATTTTGGAAGTAATAGCAAATTATAATATTCATCTGAGATATTGCAAAGATACATCCTCATATAAAATTTAATTAAAAATCAGATAAGTAAGGGTAACGAGCATTATCATGACTTTACATCAAAAAGGGCCATGACACCGACAACTGTTAACGGATATTACAATTTAGCATGTACTAGTCGTTATTAAGATGTATCTTCGTCATATTTGATTGAATCCAGTTATAAATTAAGACTATTGTTTATAAGAAATGGTGACGCTCACGTGACCGTCCGAGCTTAATCACGTTATTAGTCGACTTCCAACTCGATGTAGTTGTTGTTTGGGGTTTAACGCCATTTTCAGGGCATGATAGGCTACATATGGGGGCCAGTATAACTGTTGGAAGAAAAACCGGGGAACCCCTGGTTAAAGAACCGAACCACTTGACGCTACTGGCAAGTTTTCTCACGTACCCACATTAGCCCAGCCGTAGAGGACAAAATCTGGTCCAATCAGAACGTTATGGTTGACATTTTAATGTCGTATGTCCAGAATTCCAATTTTACGTGCTGTATCAAAAATACTGTTTAATTCTACAGATACAATGTAAAATCTCGATCTAGAAAATGGAACTTTAAGGACATGCAATTCGATCCAACACGTGATTTTGGATTTCTCGACATACAACATCGAAGTTTCAACTGCAACTTTCTCTTTGGACCAGCTTTTGTCCGCTACGGCACCTAATAGATATTCGGACCCACGCGGACAGAAGTGAGATGACATCGATTGTTCAAGACGAGTCCTTTAGAATATTCGGCCATCAGGAGCCCTGCCCAATGTAAATTCTAGCCCTAATTGTGATAAGGACACATGGTTCAAACAAAATTCAAACCTAATGCTACTTTCATAGATGGATTAAACCTGATCCGAACGAAACACACTGGCAGTCTTTTTTGAATGACTTTGCAATCAGCAGTTAAATCATAATGTTGTTGTCAAATTTTCAACAGTGAATCAATGAAATGCTCCCCGTGTGACGTGTTCACTTCTCTCGAAACGCGATTTAGATTACTGCAGCTTTCGTGCATAAACTATTAATAAATGACATTATTTGTTCGTTTTTCTTTCGTCAAATTTGCATCAGTGAATGTAAAATAAGGACATTTTAAGGCCTGAATCAACAAAACAACGCTGTGTATTCATACAAAACAACGCTGTGTATCATACAAAACAACGCTGTGTATTCATACAAAACAGCGCTGTGTATTCATACAAAACAACGCTGTGTAATTCATACAAAACAACGCTGTGTAATTCATACAAAACAACGCTATGTAATTCATACAAAACAACGCTGTGTATTCAAACAAAACAACGCTGTGTATTCATACAAAACAACGCTGTGTAATTCATACAAAACAACGCTGTGTAATTCATACAAAACAACGCTGTGTAATTCATACAAAACAACGCTGTGTAAAACATACAAAACAACGCTGTGTAATTCATACAAAACAACGCTGTGTAGTCATACAAAACAACGCTGTGTAATTCATACAAAACAACGCTGTGTATTCATACAAAACAACGCTGTGTAATTCATACAAAACAATGCTGTGTAATTCATACAAAACAACGTTGTGTAATTCATACAAAACAACGCTGTGTAATTCATACAAAACGACGCTGTGTAATTCATACAAAACAACGCTGTGTAAAACATACAAAACAACGCTGTGTAATTCATACAAAACAACGCTGTGTAAAACAACGCTGTGTAATTCATACAAAACAACACTGTGTAATTCATACAAAACAACGCTGCGTAATTCATACAAAACAACGCTGTGTAATTCATACAAAACAACGCTGTGTAATTCATACATCGCATTGCTCCATCTGCCTCTGCTTTTCAAGAATATCGTAAACTGTAAATTAACAGATTTTTATTTCAGTTTTCTTCCTGTGTTTGTTTTTAATTTGGTTTTCTTGTTTTGTTTTTTTTCTTTCTTTTTTTTTCCTTTGGTTTTTTGTTTATTTCATCGGTCCTTATTATTGTTTCCGTTGGAAGCACAATTTCAAACAGTTCAAATTTATTTCTGACTAAATATTCGATGAACCGTTTTGATTCAAAAAGAGGTATCAAGCTGAGCTTATTCTGCTGTGCTGTTTACAAGGAGATCGTGAGGTGGAAATCTCATACTGAGGATAAATATGAGAGTTTAAACGAAACAAGAACAGGATCTTTATGTATTGAGATTTCAAGAATTGGCTGTGTGCATACTTATAATAAAAAACTAAAAAGATAATGAAATCTCAAATATGGTAAACAATTTGATGTAAAAGTATTTTTTTCAAAAATAATATCTTTTCCTGTAGCAATGACTGTGAACATCTTGCTTCTTTTTTGACACTATCGAAAAATGTGAGCCTAATATGTCCTCTTTCCGTCGAAGTTTGTAAGATTTTATATCGATTTAATCAAAATCAGATAAATGTAATACTAGTGCTTTTGGTGGTAAAATAAGGCCTCACAATATAAGCAAAGATAAGACAACTCAGACACAGAGATGAACAGAAGAAAGACAATCTCGCATGCTTACTTGCGATAGTGTCATATTGCGACTAAGCAAGTTTAATAAAGTGCTATATTACGGTCCCGAAATACTCGGAAAAGAAATCCTACAACATGACATTAAGTAACCTCCATTTTCCCATTATCTCAAGTCCACACTGATGATAACCAAAAGACTACACAATAGGCAGACAAACGTAAACCGACAGGAGATGTTTGTACAAGAAATGAGAATGATTTGTGTCATTTACCCTTTCTGTATAAAGGTTATTGACTGGTAACCACCAACCACATTTCCCGGGTAAGCTGTGCAGTTAACGGGAAGATTGTCATACTCCTCTGTAAAATAAATAAATAAAATAAATAAATAAATAAAACAAAAGGTTCATGGCTCGCGATGACTCGTGTGTGAATAGCGTTGTAATTACGTATGTGTGCTAACGCAGCTGACAAATCCTACCATATCAAATATGCACCATATAGTAACAATCTACTTAAGTCTAAATAAAGACAACAATTAATGCAGATGAGATTTTCAAACAATTATGGCGCAGAATGCTTAATATTACTGATCACGACGTCATCTCCGCTGAAAATGTCGATATATATGTCTGACCCTTAACACACGAGGCAATGAAATAACTAAGATATAGTGAAGTCCATTTCGAGATTTCTGACAAACACCATTGAAGGGGTTAACTTGTCTTGTTCAGCAGTATACCTGCTTCAGAGGTGAATTTTTTCTAAAAAGTTTGGTATCAAGTTTCCAAAGGATGAAAGTCTTCGAGTCCTTAAAGGGCTATCCTGAAAAATTTACAAAACCTATTAACTTGGCTTTCGTTTTCTCTGGTTGATTCAATATGTCGAAAAAGTTCGTAATTAAGCTCAATTTTAATCTAATAAGGCTAAAAAGAGCCCTTACATTAGGCCAAACCTTGACGTACGCAGCGGTTTCCTAGTCTAAAAATAGTAAACACAGACCTTGACTACACTTATACGATCACGTGCACAGATCAAAATAATAATCTACAACGTGAGAGAGACTTGATCCTTTTACATTAATCTACGTGATAATAAAAGACTATGTAATGGTGTCGCATATGGGAGGAGAAAGTTTTAATACATAATAGTGTGCTCTCCATTGAGAATAGCAGTTTTAATATGCAGTTTTAGATCAGTGGATAAAGCAAGTATTTTGTTGTTAAATAAGATCATGGGTGACATCTCAGTGTGTTTCGGAATGAAAATGCACGTAGTAATCTCTCTCTCTCTCGCGGGCGCGCGCTCATTCTCTCATAAAATAATCAACGGATGAGCTCTCTATCTATTTATATAGCACGTCAGCCTACTCATCCTAAATTCACTTATTGTACAAGTTTTAATGTTAATAAGTGAAGTTTTAGAAGAGTTTTATCATGAATAGGTAAGACAAATGGATCCACATACACAGATGAAAATAATAATAATAATAATAATAATAATAATAATAATAGTTTGGACTTAGTACACCGCCTAATCTTTAGAACCTCTAAGAGTTTTATAATATTAGATAACACATAAAGACATGTACAACAGCAAGATTACAAAGAAAAACACCATGAAATAACAAAACAAAACATGCTGACAATAATTAAGAAAGTTAACATTATTAAGTCTGTTCTTGTCGTCAAAACAGTTGAGTTTTGAGTGCACCCTTAAAAGAGATCACAGTGCCATTGTGTCCAAGATCTATGGACAATTTGTTCCACGTATCTGGACCCCGGTACCCAAAATAACGTTGTCCGTAAGACTTCGTTTAAACAGTGGAAAAATGCGAATTTGACAGATGGAAGAATAGTGCAAGTTTCTGGTGTTGTTGGGGGTGGGGTGTACACATGAGTGAGATCAGATAGGTATATTGGATTGGAATCAGTCAGCGAAATGCAGCATAGTGAATATAGTTTGTGTTTGATTCGAGGATCGAACGGGTAGTCATGGAACGTTACAGAGGGAGAGTTAGGTGTGCACAGTTATTCATACTCCAAAGATGATATGAACAGCCCTGTTTTGAACTTTTTTTAGTTTCTATAGTAGATACTGAGACGAACCAAAGAGAAGAGAAGGACAGTAATCAAGTCTTGCAAGTACTAAGGAACACACAAGTGTTTTAGTGGCATCAACCGATAAAAGTTGGGAATGGAGCTAATGTGTCTCAGCTCCAGATACACAGCCCTGCATATGTTCGTTACATGTTGGAGTAACGAGAGCGTGCTGTTGAGAGTGACACCTAGGTTTCGAACTGACTAAACTGAATGTTGATATTGCTGATACTTATTGTTTCAGGTAAAGGATATGAATGAGGAATTCTTCGCGTGCTGATCAGGATGGCTTCAGGTTTAAAATCATCCATCTGCAGCTTATTACATGTCATCCATGACTTTATATAGGAAATGCACCTCTATACGTCTTGGATGGCAGACTCAACGTCAGTTGCGCAGCTAGATTTGCATATCTGAGCGTCATCAGCCTACAATAGGTGAGAAACCGGATGTTGATCTATGATCTATGTGATGTGATATGATTTGGATTTTTAACGTAGCTTGAAAAAAGTTCAGTCATATCGCTACGATGTCTGCAATGTGGCAGTTTACAGTAATGTCTAGCACTGTGGCATCATGCCGCAGACATGTAGCATGATGTCCCACCCAATCATATTATCCTGACACCAGGTCGACCAGTCCTAACACTAACCCCTTAATGCTGAACGCCAAGCGAGGCAACTGTTAGTACCATTTTTGTAAGTCTTTGGTATGACTCGGCCGGGGATCGAACCACGACCTCCAGCATCCGAGGCGGACGCTCTAACCACTAGGCCACCGGAGCGGTCCACACATGAGAGTGGCCAATCGTATAGAATGAAGAGAACTGGGCCGAGAACGGAGCCTTGTGGAACACCAAAACAAAGATCAACTGGGCTGGAATGTTAACTTCAAGACTGAAATTACCATTAAACATCCTTCACAGTTCAAGAATAAATAAATTATAAATGCATTAAACACAGGCCGTCTATGGTATGACCGTCATCATAATGACATATTATAAACATAAATATTTTGAACGTGTGTAATTCTCTGCTCCTTTCAGAAACAAGAAAATTATCAATGGGTAAAGGAATTAGTCTTTATTAGAACCAAGTATGGCTCAATAAGCTTTCACTGAAATAGCAGTAAAAATAAATTGCACTTGGTTTAGAGATTTTTCTAATTTTTGGCATTGAACTCCAGAACTGCCAATTGGTTCTAAAGGGTTGAGGGGGTGGGAAATATTTTAATACCAAAAAAAAAAAAAAAAAAAAAACTTTTCCAGCTTTCTGATAGCTTTAAAAAAAACCAACACAGTTCTGATTTGTGGAAACAGTTATATCCAGTTATATTAATTTAAATATCTGGAGATAACAGAGAAAAATATTTCTGATTTGAAAATAAATCTAAGGGCACACACCTCTCAGCCAAAATAATTGGTCTGTCCCTTGGCAGACAGTATTTTATTCTCCATACATACAACAATTGCAGAAAATGTAAAAGATACTTTTTTATTTCTTAAGTTTGAATCTAATTGCCATTAAATATTTTAAGAATATTTAAACAAGATTTTACCTGGCTGATGTCAAAAATGATTGGTTGCTATGGAGTCATGCAAAACAACATTAACTAAAATGTGTCACATGTGAACATTTGTTAACAGTTTGATACTATTACATGAATTGGTTTGGAAGGTGTGAACCTTGTGTTTCTCATCTGGCTGTGAAGGGTACCAAGATAAGCACAATGCACAGCAAATAAATGTTGAGTAAAGCATCGATTGGAAATTACAGTACCGTTTAAAGCAATGTCAGCATTGAGACACCCCTCGTTGTCTCGTATCAGCTTATTTAAGCCATTCTCCATTGAGATCGGAAGCGTATTGCTCCAATGTATCTTTTGTCCTGTTTTCTGTTTCTTATTTCTTCGTCTTCTTGACAAAAATAATTTCGTTATGTATAAGGAGTTTTTTTACAAACTACATTAATTATTTTGGGATGTGCGTCTTCGATAATCTTAGTACTTACATGGAATCAAATGCTACTTTGGTGTGATTTACTGGTCTCAAAACTAACGCAGACGTTTTTGTTTTTAAATCTGGAAGTTGCACTTTGATTAGCTATGCCTGTCCAAATGTTCCACGTGAACTTTATGGGCAGAAAGTTGTATTTTTACAAGGACAACACTCCTTTATAGATTCCTTAAATTTTATACCTTTTTTTATTATCCATTAGAGTTTTTTAATGCAGCCCGTGGGAGTAGAGGTGGAGAAGAATGAAAGGCCCTCGGTGATGGGGATAGGAGCGAAAGGTCACATTTATAGGGCAAGGGTTGAAAACAGGCACGCTAGTGGGTAGATTCTATAAAAAAAACAGATATTTGAATTATATCTTGTAGTGGCAGACTCATAGAATGCTTCGTATATTTGTGTGTACGATAAGAGAATTCCACCATTGGGCTAGCATTTTCCATCAGACACAATATTAGGCTGAGTGTCCGAATCAAAATTCTTATCCCAAGGGCAGCAGTTTTCCTATCCTACACTGATGGACAGTGGACGCGTATTCTTCTCATATTCCTAAACGAAAAATGAGAGTTGAAGGCCAAAATGGCGTATTGTTAATTCTGAGTAAAGTTTACATTTTATGTAAAATATCGTTCCAAAAAGTGTGATCAAGACCTTCGAATAAATGGCAATATACAACGCGTGAACTTTGTGCAGGAGAATTCTTGCGCAGTGGTACAAAATTTGAACAGGTCAACAAATAGTCCACTCGTGGTATCACTTATTTTTAACTGGACTGAAAAGGTAACGATATAATCACCGAGTAGCCTTTTGATCTAGAATCGATTTTCATCTAATAAATAATAATAAGATGAATTCAAAAAAATTACAACAACGACATTATTCAATTCGAAGTCGGACAGCTGAATTTGTGCATGTTACTTGGTTGATCAAAGACAATGTACTGGTTGCAAAATACTAACTCCAACCGCTGTACGATTTATAATGTGCCGAAAATAATGTATCTTGGTTTTTGCGGAAGAATAATTAAGTACTGATGGAAATCAGGGAGATCTTACCTGCTTATCTGCACTGTCATCGCAATGGAGTATCATGTGATTATATGATGAAAGATAGTGAAGTTCCCCGTAGACGTTCTACACTGGAAACACGTAGGAATCTGAGAAAACTAGATATTGCGTGGAGTATCGCGTAATTATATGAAAGATAGTGATGTTCCCCTGGGATGTTCTACACTGGATATAACGATCATACTCACGTAGCAATCTGAGAAAATAAGAAACATAATATAAATCATTGGACCCGAACTTTGCAGTGCCAAAAATACGATAAATTATTTAACCTTGACCTTGCTAATATTACCAGGTCCCCGGATGAACCAATAAAGTCGCTGCCCTAGGTAAGCCGTCTGGACCTGTGTTGTATTTGAGAAGTCCGAATAAATCCTACTTGTCAGCATAAAAGCCGGCGTCACGATGTCAGGCCTTAAGGATGAGGCACTGAAACAAAAACGAAACAATATGGTTATCCTTGTGAAATCTTTCTGACACTTTTTGCAGAATTATTGTTGCTTTTGTACGAGTTTGTTGTGAGATGTGGGTAGAATTTAGCAAATATGTATTTTTCTTTCAGGTGAAGTACTGAAAAACATTGATAATTTACGTATACCTTGTATATAAAGCTGTTCTTTGCATAACATTATAGGAAGACATTGAATGAGGTTTCTCTGACAAAATCTGAAGTTTACACTCGTCTTTGAAAACAACAACACAAAAAAATAACAAACTCACTCACTCGCTCAGTAGATCATTTGTCCCTGAATGGGAATTTGCGGATTTTTTTTCCAGTCCAACATTTGACTCTGTTTCTACCAATATAATAACCATTGAACACTCTTAAGCTGGATGTACTCATTTTGAATTTTCGACAAACACGGGGTATGTTATTTATTGCGGTTCATAACGGCCGAGCGTATAATGTCTTAGAAATAAATGGTATTCACTGTTATTTGGATATTGATGTACTCATTTCTTTAAAGACATTACAAGACATAATTTTCTTGTACGTAAAAATCCAAATGATCGATAGCACTTTTGATGGTATTTGCTTTCTAATGCTGACCTCCATTACTGGAGCAAACACTTCATCCTTTGTTGATATGCATAGAATTCATCCTAGACAACTATCATTATAATCCAATGTGAGTTCTTTCTCTGATTACTTTTCGTTGATTTAATCCTTAAATAAGCAGCGTACATGCGTTTTAAACTCATTGTTGCACATTATTCCAAAATGGTTAGTTAGGATCAAAAGTTACGGGCTCATTACATTTTGCAATATATACTTATTACTATCAATTCAGGGGCCCCGAGTGGCCGAGTGGTCTAAAGCCTTCACCGTTACGGATTACGGGCTAGGGCTTTTCCCCGGGTTCCTCCATCATTTATACTGGCCGTCATTTATATCCTATCTTGTGCTGAAAAATGGCGTTAAACCCTACAACAACAACTATCAATCCAAAATAGGAAACGCCCAATATGGAAGATAAAGGCAAATAGGTATATTAATTGTATAAAATCAAAAAGAGATTTCTCTGTTACAGAAATTTTGGAGTAAATTGTACTGTTTAAAAATATACATATACAGTCAAATTCCAAAATTCCAAATAATAACAGACGCATCGCAGACGTACATTTATGACAAGAGCGTTGTCTTCGGTACATGCATGCATGCATGCATGCATGCATCCATCCATCCATCCATCCATCCTTCCTTCCTTCCTTCCTTCCTTACTTACTTCCTTACTTACTTATTTACTTACTTACAGTAGTGTGATTCCTTGTCGTATAGTAATCGTTCCGATGACCCCGTCCTTCGCTGCAGTGCATAACAATGAAAATATGGCGACTTTTCCAGATAAAATTCCATCCCATGTTTTCCGGCTATTAAAGTATACCACCAGAGTACCATTCTGAAAATGGACCTAGTGTGTCTTTACAAGTGATTTAACATTCAAATCTGGTTTTCGTATGATTTTATTTGCGAGCTAGTATGATCTCTCTCTCTCTCTCTCTCTCTCTCTCTCTCTCACACACACACACACATCAAGGGACACATATCATGAGGACTTTGTATAGTGCCTAATCTTTAGAAGCTCTAAGCGCTTTACAACATTAGACAACACCTATAAGATAAAGAACATAATGATATGATTACAAAAACAAACACCATGAAATTAGAAAACATTTTTTAAAAAAAAACATGCTGAGAATATTTAAGGTAGGAAACATTATTAGGTCTTTAAGTTTGTTCTTGCAGTCGAAATAAGTGAGTTTTGAGAGCCCTCTTGAATGTGATCACTGTGTCTTTGTGTCTAAGTTCAGTGGGCAATTCATTCCACGTTGCTGGGCCCTGGTATGCAAAAGAACGCTGTCCATATGACTTTGTTTTCATACTTGGAATAATGCGTATACGATTGTCAGAAGAGGAACGTAAGTATCTTGCTGGTGTGTACACACGGGTGAGGTCGGATGGGTATGTTGGACTAGAGTCCGACAGTGAAATGTAGCACAGAGAACAAGTTTTGTGTTTGATTCTGGATCGAATGGATAGCCAGTTTAGGGTACAGAGCAGCGGCGAGGTGTGCTCTGATCGTGATACTCTAAGTATGATCCGAGCAGCTGTGTTTTGAACCTTTTCTAGTTTCTGGAGCAGATATTGAGATGAACCAGACAGAATTGAGTTACTATAGTCCAGTCTTGAAAGTACTAATGAACACACAAGAGTTTTAGTGGCATCAACTGAAAAATATTTGCGAATTGAGCTGATGCGTCTCAGCTCAAGATATGCAGCCTTGCATATGTTCATGATATGTTGGTGCAATGTGAGAGTACTGTCCAGAGTAACACCTAGGTTTCGTTCTGATTGTGTGAATTTTAGAAGAGTAGTTTCAGTAATGTAGCAAGGGCGATATATAAATGACTAAGACACATGTACAACTGTGACCAGTTAACAGTTTTTGGAGCTTTGTCCACGAAAATAAATGGTATCCCACTATAAGAAACAAAATTAACTTCGCCGAAAAGAATCTCATGATTTTGTCGTGAGAAAGGATATTTTGTTGTTGTTGTTGTGGGGTTTAACGCCATTTTTCAGCATACGATAGGCTATACATGGCGGCCAGTATTAATGGTGGAGGAAGAACCCGAGAAAACCTCGGAAAGAACCACCGACCCACGAGAAGCTACTGGCAAGCTTTCTCACATACCCACATTGGCTGAATCCGAGACGCGAACTGGCAGACGAGAGGGGTAGGGGGATAAAGAGAGAGAGAGGAACAGCTCTCATTGGTAGAGAACTGACCAGATTCATCATCCAAATAGCAGCTCTGTGTTAACCGAGCAGAGCCGAGGAAAGATAACTCACTGATGTTGTTGTGGGGTATAACGCCATTTGTCAGCACTCGATAGGCTATGCATGGCGGCCAGTAGTAATGGTGGAGGAAGAACCCGGGAAAACTCCGCGAAGAACCACCGACCCACGAGAAGCTACTGGCAAGCTTTCTCACGTACTTGGCCGAATCCTAGACTCGAACCCACGCAGACAGAGGTGAGATGGCAGTGATCCGTAACGGAGAGCTCTTTAGACCACTCGGCCACTCGGGGCCACCATAACTCACTGAAGTATGAATCACACCAAATGGAGTGTCCGAAGTACAGAAGAGTGCTGTGAATCTGGTATTGAGTTTCCGTCAAATCACAGCTAATTAACAAGCTTACAAATCTACCAAAGTCGTGAATGACATGAATGATGCAAACGAGACTACCACTGTATTAATAGAAGAAAAAAAAGACATGCAACTATTATTAGTGACTGTGAAAACACAATGACCAACTCGGATGAGAACAAGGACTCATTTTATGAAGACCTATAGACCCTTACTGCATCAGTACCAAATGGAGACAAGCTCGTCATCCTTGGTGACTTCAGTGCTAGACTTGAATGTATAGCCCATCTTGTGCTAACAATGGCGTTAAACCCAATAACAACAAAAACAACAACTGTGGTGGTAGACTCTCCGTAAGGCAGTATTGGCACAAGTTGATACAACATCTCTCTCTTTATTATACTGATTGTGAGGCCACAATCGCAACAAGCTTAAGAGACATGGTCCATACTCTATTGCATATCAAACTCAAATTTAGCACTCGGGGAACAGTCGTCAGCAAATATGTGATTACGAATAGTCACTTCCTGTAACTTCTTCTCATGTAGTCTCCTCAGAGTGAAGAGCATGTCATCAGTCAGGTATATAATGTCGATACTAGTATCGTAGTTACGGAAGGCACTAGTACGCATAGCAGAGAACATCGTACTGAAGAATGATGGGGCCAACAAGGCCATGCTTGACTCTGTTGGTGACTGGGGATGGCTCAGACGATTCGCCGTCGTCCCCACAACGCGAGCGAGCATACCATCGTGGAATTGCATAGTCAAGTTATTGAATTTCCCTGGGGAACCAAATTTCGACATGATGTTCCAAAGGCCTCGACGGTTGACTTTGTCAAAGGCTTTTTGAGGTCGATAAAATTCGTTCTCATGTTTTGTCCGATGCTGAAAATGTCAAATCAGCACAATCACTCATTTGACTGAATCACTTTTTCTGCCTAAAAACATTATAAACGTGTGTGTGTGTGTGTGTGTGTGTGTGTGTGTGTGTGTGTATATATATATATATATATATATATATATATATATATATATATATATATATATATATATATATATATATATATATATATATATATATATATATTACAGAGAGAACATTTAAGAGACACTTACAGAACTGTTAAATAAATCCAAAATAATATTAAATGTCGTATCACAAGTCAAATAGTTTAGAATGTTCCGAACAAACTCCAATAGTTTTGAATGTCTTGGTGAACCAATAATAAATGTCCTGATGTACTGCAATGATACATTCCCGAAGGTCTGTCAAAAAGTGCTCAATAATACCAAAGTAATCTTTTAGTCTAAAAGTCAAAGAGCACTTTGTAATTGCAATGCCAATTTTTAGAACAAATAATTCCTCTAAAAATATATCTCTGTGTGTGTGTGTGTGTTTTGGATTTTTAATGTAGCTTTAACAATTTTCAGTCATATCGCTACGAAGTTTGACAGTTTATAGTGATGTTTAGCACTGGGGCATCATGCTGCAGACATATATCATCATGTCCAACCCAGTCACATAAACCTGACACCAGGCTGACCAGTCCTAACACTAACCTCATAATGCTATGTGCATAGCAAGGCAGCTTTTAGTACCATTTTCATAAGTCTTTGATATGACTCGGACAGGGTTCAATCCCGCGTCCTCCCACATCCAAGGAGGACGTTCTAACCACTAGACCACCGGTGCGATTCAAATTATACCTGAACACAACTGTAAAGTATTGCACATACTGATCTTAAAACAGGAATAAATAATTTGTTTACCAAGTCCCCATTATACACATCCCTATTTGACCTAATTCGCAATACAATGTTCTGAAAACTAATAATTTCCATGTAAAATTCCACTAACCTTTAACTAAAATCCTAGTAACCATCTCGCTTACAACTTTCGAACATGATAAAAGTCATGTATGAAAAAACTATCCACGATCCTCGGTCATGGACAAATATCAGGCGCATAATATAGATTAAATAAACATTACATCATCAGTTTCTGAGGCGTTGTTTTGTGCACGGTGTTAAGCTACTCAGTTTCGAAGTCAAGTAGGTCTTGCGTTTAGTCCGCAATCCCGTAATCAGTAAATGGAAATGAAAAGCTTTGGAAAAACACCAGATCTTGTGACGTTTGACTGTCAACAGTACGGACTATAAGCCATCTGCAATACTGTGTACAATTCAGATTACATTTGTTGTCTGATACTCTTCCTTCTTCACTACGTCACGGTCTTCCGATTGTCTTTAGTTCTTTTTATCTTTTGCAGGCTATAATTGGGCAGGTTGAAACTGGTTTGACGAGTACATACTCACCGGAATTGCACGTGGCGTTGTGCAGTTTTGTCGTTCACAAATATCTCACTTTTACAGAGCATCTGTAAATAATGCATTCCTTTGATAATTGCTGGTGCATGAATATTTACGGTGAGCTATATATAAAGTTTGCCAGACCATTCCGAAATAGTTTAACGTTTATGTGCCCTCCTTGGTCATTATACGGTGTATTCTGGCCACATTACTTCGTGTGAGCAGTGTGTACTTAGTATAATGACCAAAAAGGACACAAACCTTAGACCTTATGTCTCACTCGTGCTCTCTAAAATGTTTACAAACAGAAAACTGTATGTACATAAGAGACAACTTTTTTTGTATTTTTTTTTGTGTGCGCTTTTTATAGGCAGTCTTTTTTAAGATAAAGCTCGGGTTTGAAATATTATAATAAATATTTTACCTGATTACATCCGGTTATCACTAAAAAGACTTTAGTGACGTTATCGTTCCAGCCGACATCACATACTACTTCGTCTGTAGTTTCGACCATAGCTGTATTATACAGGGAAGAATCTGGATTGTCTATCACCACGCTGTTATTAGGAAAACACCCTGTTACATGAAACAGACATAAATTAATACAGGTTTGATTTTGTGTTGGTTAAATGCGATTTTTCAGCACGTGATGGGTTAGACATGGCGGCCAGTGTATTTAGTGGAGGAAGAACCCGTGAAAACCCTAGGGAGAATCACCGATCCTAGGGGAATCTACTGGCAAGTTGTCTCACATACACACATTCTCCGATCTCGATACTCGAACCCAGGTTGACATAGGTGAGATGTCCTTGATCCAAAAAGGAGCGCCTTCGACGAGTCGGCTACCTGGTGCCCCCAAATCAAATATAAGAGCAAGAACAGCAGCTACCACTATGCTAAGTTTTAATACTATCTCTTCTACTACGACAGATGATGCTAATTTTATTGCCTGTAATACTACTTGTACCGCTGCTACAACAGCAGTAACAGCTACTACTAATACCACTGTTGCTAGTACTATTACTAATGCTACTACTAAAAGTGTTGATTTTGTTGCCATGACTACTACTTATACCGCTGCTTCAATAATGGCAACAGCAACAACAACAACTACTTCTACCACTGCTACTAGTACTACTACTACCACTGCATCTAGTAGTAATACACTCCACTGCTAATAGTTGTACTATTACTACAACTAAAGCTGTTGGTATTTTGCTGCCACAACTACTATTTACACCGCTGTTACAACAACAACAGCTACTAATATTACCATTGCTACTACTAAGCTTGTTTTGATTTTGTTGACACTAATTCTATTTATACCGTTGTTACAGTAACAGCAACAACAACTACTACTACTACCACCATTGCTACTAGTAATACTACTACCACTGCTACTAGTGCTACTACCACTACTTCTGCTAAAGCTGCTGGTGAGTTTCTTGCCACTAGTACTATTTATACAATAACAGTAACACAGTAACAACAACAACCACTTCAATTATATATATATATATATATATATATATATATATATATATATATATATATATATATTCTTCCCCGTTTGATTTTAACCCCCTTCCGATTTAAAAAAAAAAAACCCAACGAAAACCACAAATGCGATGAAAGATGCTCTGAACTTAATCCGGTCATTTATTGATTTATAATTTCAACCCTGATTATGCCCAAGTGGGTCCTTGCACCGTTATTCTCGGCGCGTTTTACTCCAAACGGAAGTTTTTAGTGTAAAGATGACCGTGCTCGCCAGTCATTTCCAGTTCTGAACAAGTCCATTTTCACCGAAGGGGTATATGCAGGACTACACACGTATGTACTGTTAGGAGTATATGCTCTTAAAATAAGTAACAGAAAAGAGTGAAAGACAACAAGCTTTGTAAAATTTAACAAATAATTTATTTCCCTAAAATACAAATTGAAAACGAGAAGAAAAAAAGAACTTACGGTATAGCGAATTAAATCCCAAAATAATCCAAGAATTAAAAACACGAGTCGAAGTAATTTCAAGTCCTGAATAAAATTCTGTAAAAGTCAACAAGAGATCCAAAACGGAGGGTGATGACGTGTCTGTTAAAGCCCTACGGAGTGCTGATGTGTTAACAGTCTATTGTTGACTCACAAAAATATTATTCCAGGTTTAAATGCAGTATAAATTCCAGTCAATGTCATTATCCAATAATTTTTATCAGAGCACTTTTGTACTTCCAGAAAAGATATCACTTGAATTCAATAACTTGAAGAATATAAAATTCAGCCCAAAACTGGTCACAACATAATACAACTTGAAGGTGCTAGATGTTAAAGCACGACTGGTAAAGTCCTCACAGTCACAAGATTGTACAGTTCTCTACCTGATCTCAGGTCACAATTAGAAATTCCAAAAAATATCACCTAATGGAAAATATCCTTCAAGAATGATCTAATGAGTCTTGTTTATTTACAACACAATAATCTGTACAATTCACTTAGGAAAGTCCAAAACCCTGACCCAAATCAACATACTGACTCCTTCTTGTTTACCTGAATAATAATCCTGATATTAAGCTCATACACAAAGAGAATAATGAAGCTATTATTAGTTGTTCACATAAATAAAATTTTAAAAAGGTCAATCAGGTCAAGTAGAAATGAACTAAATTTTGGACAAGGTCAAGTCCAGTATACAGTGTTATATTACAATAATATGTAATGAAATAAACAAATTATAACAAACAAACAATTAGATTAAATATACATAAGAGTACATAGAAGGAAAACACTATGTTGTCTGCTTCTGATATTTACAATATAGAATCAAGCATACGAAAAGAATGACAACCACACATTTGCTTTTCCCGTGGATTTAACAACCGGTGCAAGTTCTATGTTCATGTGTGCAAAGAGATACAAAGCTAAACTCTTTACGGAAATGACCTTATGCGATATGATAGATCGCTCCGCCTACCAAATCACGTGACATGACCACCTGTTAACATCCGACAAACAAGCAGTGTTTGACAAGGAAATATGTTTCAGTTTAAGTGATATATTTATTAAAATTGGTTTGTATTATTCCTACAAATGTAAAATTAAGAGGTTGCATAAATTATACTGCAGTAGACAATATTTATCTTTGTAGTTCAAGTTCCTATAATAATAACCTACGTGTTTTTTTCTCAGTAAGTAATAAAAATAAACTTTAGATTTGCTGCAGACATTTTTCATGACGCTAATGTATTTATTATATAATCTTCCTATGAATCTTTTCTGGCTTATGTTTATTCTTCCTTGGAAGCAAATGAATTAAGCATTAATAACAAAATCCTAAATAGTTACTATTTAGAAGTATACTGTTGTACATAATAATTGTAAAGTTCTATTGTTCGTCAGATGGAATTTTGATCAATGATGTCTTTTGATGGAAACATGTAAATGCATGCTTAATATATCGGACTTTAATTATATGAAAACATTGTTTTTGTATTTCTTTCTTATTACATTTTTGTATCCCATCCCCTCCTTAGCCCAATGAGAAAGTCTCGTCGCTCTAGTGTCTGAAAGATCGAGACGATAAATCATTACTTTTAAGACAAGCCAACATTAATGTCAATATTTTCAAACTTTCAAATAATGGAGTCTGGGGTTCAGTACTTTTTATACAAGAAAATAATGTACATCAAAGCCCGAAATTTAGGGGATTCTCCACTCTTATTCTAGAACCGTTTATATATGTATATATTTTCAATTTCAGTTTCTTTTTTTTTTCTTCAAACATCAACAGGACATGCTTTTCTACATACGTTTATGCAAACAAACATGATGTAATAGCCATAAATTATTTCCATATTCAGTTGATCGTACACACAACCACAAAAAAGTATTTGTCCATCGAAGTTTTGTCTATGTTTCGGAAAAGGAACAAATACAGTTCCTCCATTTAGACGATCTGGATATCGACTGTAAGAACTACAAGGCTCCCACTGACTGTTTTTCTCTCACCCTTATCGATCGATAAATCAACAAATTATTGCAAAATTTGTAAATACTTATCATAGTCAATTCATTATTGCCACAGGCAGCTTGTCGGAGGCAAATGGCAGACGAAAGCAATGTCTGGTGGTGTGTCTAATTTACGTTCACTGATTGGTTAATGGGTTAGCATGATTAACAAGTGGCGATAGGTCAATTATCTGGCAGTTACCGAATAGGATGAACTCCGTCACAATGTTGCCTGAGGAAAAGAGACTCGCTTATAAGTCCCTTAGGCATGAAAGGCGTGGCGGATGCCAGTCTGGTCACAGTCAGGTTAGAAATTATAAATCAGTGAATGAAATGACAAAGTTCTGTGTACTTTTAATCACATTAAATATTTCCCTTCTTGAAATCGGTGGTGGTGGTGGGTTTACAAGCAAATGGGGAAGTATCTTCAGACTATACCACTGCTACTAGTACCAATACCACCAATACTAATAATGCTACTACTTGCACTGCTACTAGTACTACTACCATTACTACTAAAGCTGCTGGCAATTTGTTGCTACTAATACTAATTATACCGCTGCTACAATAGCAGTAACGACAACTACTACGACCACTGCTACTGGTTCTACCACCACTACAAAAGCTGTTACTAATTTTTGTACCACTGCCACTACAAATGGAACTACTAATATAAGGGGGTCCCCGAGTGGCCGAGTGACCGAGTGGTCTAAAGCGCTCTCCGTCACGGATCACTGTCATCTCACCTCTGTCTGCGTGGGTTCGATTCTCGGGCTCGGCAAACGTGGATATGTGAGAAAGCTTGCCGGTAGCTTCTTGTGGGTCGGTGGTTCTTTCCGGGGTTTTCCCGGTTCTTCCTCCACCATTAATACTGGCCGCCATGTATAGCCTATCTTGTGCTGAAAAATGGTGTTAAACCCTATAACAACAACAACTACTAATATAAGTACTACCACATTTGCTCCCTCATCGCGATTTGTATTTACATTTATATAAACTATGCTGCTGGCTCCCTCTGGCGTTTGTATTAGGACAGAACTTTTTAGTACAAGTAACAAGATTGAAAATTCCTCTAAATTGTATTAAGAGTAAGTTTTGATTAAACTGTATTATAAGTAAATTGATAAATTATATTGGAAGCAATTTTCTGCTAAAATATATAGAGATTGAATCCATTTATTTGTGTTACAATTATATACTACTATTCAACAAAGATTACGCTATTATGATCAAGTACGAACCGTCTTATACGCACATTGCTTGTATCTCAGACTCAGAAAAAAGTACATTCATTAGGTTACGTAAATAGACGAGCTAGACAGATTCCATAGATTTTTCTAGAGGGCAAATGTGCTGATCTTGCAGAAGTACTTACATAATAATGTACATAGACCTAGACAATAATCTGTAAGAGACTACGAAGCCTCACTTTGAGATTCTGGCCTTCGCAAGAGCTAAAGAACGCGCCATATTTGGCGTTGTCTTAAGAAAGCGGGTATAAAAAGCCCCAGCCACGGGCCGACACCAGTTTTGCTGGCCAGAAACTCAAACAGGCTTTGTCTTTGCAGGTAAGATAACCGTCTATGTACAGTTTTTCATAGTATAAGACTTTTTAGTGTTATAAGAATTTTTAGTGTTAAGATGTTAACCTAACATCAGTATGTTTAAACATTAGATCATTTTAATATTTCTTTACTATTATTTAACATAATGTATAAGAAAGTTTAACTGTTTGAATAACTTGTATTTACTTATAATTATATTATTGATTATAGTAAAATCAACGTTCGCTACCAACTTCATACTCAGTAATAGTTAATTTAGAAATAAAATACTCTTTAAATAATAGAGTTTAATATGTTGACATTTTAGAATTAATTCAGTAAAATATATTTCAATTACGGTATTAGTCTGAAATATTGAATTTTAGATTCTTTTGCTATCGTGAATTTATTCGACATTTAATTATCTGTATTACATTCTAAACGGCAGATATTATACAAGTATGATGTTGGTAAGTGAAAGAATATCGTAGTTTTATATGTATTTCTTATATCCGAAAATTGAGCTTGTTGTAGTTGATATTGAAATGTGAGTTTATATGTTGAGTATTTCAATAAAGTTTTGCGGGCCAGAAGCTCAAGCAGGCTTTGTCTTTTGCAGCTCGATCCCGAGTACCTTCAATTCCCCAAGAATGTAGTCACGTCTTCATCATCGAGTGACACTACATCAAATGACTTGAACTTCCTTCCTCTCTCTCTCTCTCTCTCTCTCTCTCTCTCTCTCTCTCTCTCTCTCTCTCGGAATTGAGAAACGGATTGACTTAGAGTTTACGAAGCAATTCTTCACGTAAAAGCTGGTGAAGAAATTCTTTCGTAAAAGTTGGCGGAAAATCCCTTCGTAAAATTTGTATATTATCTGGTATTGATATACTAACGAGTTAGGATTGTACATTGTCTAGTAATTATAATATAGACTATTTAGTTTTGCAAATTATTTAAATTGATATTATAAGCGATTTAGTATTGTATACTGTCTGTATTGATATTATAGACGAGTTAGTACTTTATATAGTCTGAATGGATAGTGAAGACGAATTAGTTTTGCATATTGGCTAGTATTGATAGTATGGGCTAGTGAGTTTTGTATATTGGCTAGTATTGATAGTATCGGCTAGTGAGTTTTGTACATTGACTAGTATTGATAGTATGGGCTAGTGAGTTTTGTACATTGACTAGTATTGATAGTATGGGCTAGTGAGTTTTGTACATTGACTAGTATTGATAGTATGGGCTAGTGAGTTTTGTACATTGTCCGGTATCGATATTATAGACGAGTTAGTATTGAACATTGTCTTGGTATTGATAGTATAGACGAGTTAGTACGGTACATTGGTATCAACATTTTGGACGAGTTATTAAATATTCTTATTTAACATTTGTATAAAGCTAATAATATAATGTCATACAAGCTGAACTACGCCAGAATTAGAAAATGTAATGTATCTTTCAAATATTGAGAGTACACTTAAATAAACCCTGACAAACTTTTCAGCCGTGACGGAAGCCGGACGGACAATCGTAGTATATCCGTCTCCTTTCCATATTAGTTGCCAGCTTTCACCACCTCATAATGGTTTCAGCGCATATAGAAAACCAATATTCATTATAGAACGAAACTAATTAATCATAATGTTTACGCAACCCATATTCTTTATACAACGAAACCAACCCTAATATATAGACACACACACGCACACTTTTTGGGATGGAGGGGTGTTGCGATATTTTTTCAAAACCAGGACACTTTTTGTCTTTAGAAATTTTTTTACGACTAATATGATCGATAGAATTAGAAGTAGTTCTGTTTGTAAAAATTACAGGAGTATTTCTAAATTATGTGTGACCAAAATTGACTTTTTTTGGTATAAAATCCTTGCCCTTCCATCCCCACTCCGAAACCAATTGGTTTGTCCCTAAGTTCGTCTTAAAACCGAGTGAAGGAAAAACAATGTCACAAACACAGAGCGAGTATAGCTTGAGCACTTAGTTTCCCACATTTCTAAGAATCTTAAGACAATGTCGTTGTCAGTTAATAGCAATCTGATTAAAAATCAGATCTCCACTGTCAACCATGTAGAGGTCATGTTCTGGTGACCTATGTTATTAGCATACCTGCTAATTTTATCAGCCACTCAGATGAAGTCTTATTCTGTCGCGTCTGGGAAACGGAACAGTGTGACTGAAGAGGATCAATGTGTGCAAAATCATTTGATTCACTTCCAAATTTCCGAAAGCTGCATTTCCATGAGCTAATTGAAAGGTCGCCAGAAAATGACCCCAAAGCGATCGCCGTCAGATCTTTACGTAGACAGTGGAGATCTGATTTTAATCAGATTGCAGTTGATAGCTTCTTAAAGGAGCATTAGTGCATACATTTTTCAAACTTTTCTAATTTGCTTTCGTTTTATCTGTTAAATTCAAATGTTCAGAAAAATGTTTAACCTTATATCGGATCTAAAAATGTTTAAAATCGCATTTAAAGCAAAGAGGCCCTTATCATTGCTTATAATTTAACTATAAGTCACACAAATAGTATAAAATATTTCAAGGGAGGACACTTCTGACCTTTCTCGCGCGACCTATTTAAGAATCAGCGCTGATATTTTAAGCTACATTCCGCGTAACATAACAAATTTGGTACCGATGTTTAGCTCAGGTATTCAGCTTTGTATGCCTATCCAAAATTTGGCGTACAATCATACTTTTAAAAATGCCAGTCCATTTTATCCACGCTACTGCTCGACATGACTATGATAGCGCCCGCTTTATATGCACGTGAAATCCCTATGAATGAAATACTGTCCTCTCACTGGCTTAACAAATGACGTCATGCATTTATTTATAGCTTATTTTCAGTTGGCCAATAAGAAAGCAGTATTCAAATCAGCGCGTTACCACATCTCTCTCTCTCTCTCTCTCTCTCTCTCTCAAAATCATGAAAGTATGAGCCCTCAATCTGTTTCTCTACATGGTAAACACATGCTAATACAAAGTTCACCCGTAGTTAAAGTTTGATATTAACAAGTGTAGATGAGTTTCAGCATCGACATTGAAGACAGATTAACCCACAAAGATGGACAAATTAAATGCCATATACCGCCAGCTTATTGACATGAAAGTATAAAAATGAATATTTTAAACAGTTCGTAACCCTTAACTACTTTTCAAGACATTAAGTCAATTTTATTTGGATTAATGGAACTGAAAGAATCAAATTTGGCCCTGAAGATGACACAAACTTAATATGTCTACCTACAAGACTTTAAATTAATAGATTATTTTTAAAAACAATAAATACTCCCAAAAACTAGTTTCATCCCATGAGTTATAATGAAAATCCTAAAACTACTGTGCATATCTATAAATAAACCCATCGTGTCATCCCAAAGTTTCAAGTTTGTGTCTTTAATAGTGTAGGGGATACATTGCAGTACTAATGGACAGACAGACAGACGGACACATATGAAACCATAATCGCCACCTTTTTAAAACTTGCATGAGGATAACAGTCATGTTAATATGTTTTATATAAACATTATGACTATCAAAACACAAATTTATATATCTCTGAACTTAGTGACATAACTAATAACTTACACGCATTAACTATAATGACTAGACTTTTCTTCAAATTTTCAATGCTAATTATATTTTCATTACAACAATAAACAACATAAATTCTTAATGAAACATTATTTACCATCTAACCCAATAATTATAGATTACTGCAATTGTAAGGGGAAATATTAACGAGTTTTTCGGATGTAATACCGCACGAACTTGAGAGTGCAGTATATCCATCCAACAAAACAAGTTCATATTTTCCCATACAAATGCAGTAACCATTTATTTATATGCTCATTTTCTTATTGTACCTAAGGTTTAATTATACAAACAAAATACAATACAAGAAACAAAGCAAATGAATGTATGGCGTATTCCAAACTAAATACACAAGCGCAGATTCATCATTAGACAACAACAACATTATTAATGCGCACATAACTCCGCCCAGATAAATTTGAACTTAGTCGCGCGCTAGACAATAGTTTCGAAAGAAGATGGCGTTTTTGTCTACTTAAAATTGAAATTTGGAGTCATATTGTGAATGAATGCGCTTTGCAACAAGTTTTCCATTTGATCTGGAATGAATAGATTTTGGTATTTTTGTCGATTCTACGAAATTTCGTGATAATGGACTGGATTTTTATGTCACAATTCCACATGAAATACACCGGTTTGAAGAAGCGAGGGAGAGGCGTGTTGACATCTGCAAATGTGTTTCGGTTTCTGTTATTGAACGTTTGAAATCATAATGTGGGGAAAATATGAGGTCTTTCAATTGCCATTATCAAGAAGACGCTATGGAATTTAATGTTTATATCAATTATAGTGCAGTAAGAAGGATGTAATTGCAGTTATCATCGAAATTACAGTACAATTTCGAAATGTGTAATCAAGATTGAGAACCTATGACATGGCTTACGTAATTCGGATTTGCAGAACTAAGAGAGTACATTTTGAGGAAATTCAGATGTAAAACTGTAAGTATATCTTTGTTTTTTGCCATTTTTATTACCAGCTAAAGACAATTTATGCCTTGTCACTTGCATGATATTTGTAAGGACCCTTTCTGGCGTCTACTGTATTGCTAGCCTAAATCCGAAACATTGTATCAAAAAGTTAACGCGGAATGTGCCAAAGCAGCTCGTATGTGACAGTCCACGAAACATTTGCTTTACGTTATTCAGAAACAAATTTCATCGACCAAAACGTAAAGCTCCTACTACGCGACTGTGCATGATTTATTTACAAATCGAAAGTGCTGGCATCTGCGTGCATTGTTTGTTTACAATAGAAAGTAGTTCCTTTATGCTCGTGAATGTAATATAAAGGTGTGAAATATCGTAAAGTACTGAACGATTCTGACAATGTAAAGTTAACGGAGAAAAAAATGAGCATATAATAGTATGATATTCCTATTGTTCATAATATATAAATTTTCTTATTCAATAGTCATGCTATCAACTACATCATTGATGGACTCACGGTACTAATTCAGTTTCCATAGTAAACCCATGCAAACACCATGATATTAAAAATTCAATAACTTAAAATTTTTGAGTGCTCGTGATCAAACCTATGTTTATCAGTATAGATAAAATCTGGATATCAGCTTCTGTGTTGAGGAAAGGACTACGAGCCGCGACATTTTCTGGACCTGCATGTGTTGGAAACATGTGCTTTCGATTCCGCACCAAAGAGTCAGGTGCTAATTTTAGTAATGATTGTTCCAAACTCAAGACTGTTAAAGGACTAAAATTCCATCAATAAAACAATGTTTCTATTTCTTTTCACTTACAACCAGGATAAGCTCTCAAAAGATTCTTTTTCCTACACCGTAACTTACATTGTTAACCAATCCTGGCCAGCCAAACCCTTATATACTCTATTTTAGGTTCACCCATTTCCAGACTAGTTCCCATTTTTCCATATTATTAGTACCGCGTGTCCTAATAATCGATCGTTTGCAGTTAGTGTTTTGAGACGCTCTTCTTTTCCTCGTCATTTCCCACGGGCCGAGAGCATGTACCTCCACTGTATCTGCTGTACTTCCAGCTATTTATTTTTTCTCCTTCTCCGTCGTGCAACTAATCCCATCTGTACAGACGGTTTTTCCTCAAAACAGGTTTCCTTTTCTAGGACGCGCCTCTTCGTCATGCTGTTTAGATGGAACCGTCAGCTTCTACGATAACAGCTGCAGTTGTTCGAATGTGTTATACCTTAATCCTATGCTCTATTTATGAACTCAAAAACGAAGCTCGATGCTTTACAAAATCTCTCTATTTGAATTCGTTTATTTATGTATACCCTAATGTTTGATACTTGAAGGATCAGAAAATCGTGCTTTTACAAGGACTATAATTCCCTAAAGTTTTCTGGATTTTTTTTTTAATTATGCAGTAAGGTTCCTTTAAAGGTATTAATACAACATATTTTTCTATATTGAAACTAAGAACCACACAATCACGAGTCATAGTTCACACTCGTGCGTTTTTAATAACTTCGCACTGGTTTGATTTATCAGTATGCAGTTTAAAGCCACAGAAGGGTAATATTTGTCACATACAGGACCAAAACACCGAAAACGTCAAACATGTCGGGATCACATTTCTTCATACCTGTAATCTCTGCTTCTCCACTAAAGAAGAAGAAAAAGAAGATAGAGAGCAGGAGACGAGGAAGATGAAGATGATTATAGTGGTGGTCATGGTTGATGATGATGCTGATGACGATGATGATGGTGGTGATGATGATCATGATGATGAAGAGATTGATGATGATGTTGGTGGTGGTGGTGCAGTTGTTGATGATGATGGTGGTGGTGGTGGTGAAGATGCTGAGGTTGATGATGATGTTGTTGTTGTTGTTGATGATGATGATGATGATGATGAATAAAAAGCACGAGGACGATAAGGTTAAATAGATCGAATCATTCAAGGAAACACTTACAGTAAGTCACAGCCTCGTTACGTGTGGGTGCCACCAAGATGATGAATACAGCAGTTGTAAAACAGGCAGTTCTGATAGGGATAATCTGAAAGTAAGGTAAAATGGAATATACATATATTATTCTGGATATGTTTTCACCATACATTTCAAACTTTCTTCGTCGAAATGACATCTTTAAAAGAAAATATCTCTGATTTTGAAATAAGCACTGAATGTTAAACAAGAATTCACGATAATTCCCATAAAATCACATCATTAGGCTAAAAGGACAGCAGTTAATGGATGTTTTTCGTCTGGCTGAGTAGAGGAGCTATTGAAAAATCGTAGCTCGCAGGAAGGCACTGCAATTCGGTTATACAAAAATCACAAGGGACATTAAGATTATTGATAAATGGATAGAGAATTGGCGGGGTGGGTGGGGTGGTCCATTCTGTAACAAGATAACACAAATAAAGACCGATTCCACACCATCAGTATTTCCAAACAGAACATTTCCAAACTAATGAAAATTATTGAATATATTTAACATTTGCATAACTATATTTATTTACACTACTATGTATATATTTGCATGATACAATAAAATGATCCATTTCTTCATTTTATATCGTCTGCTTGTATTCAGTGCTGAATTTCATTATAGAAGTTGTTCGGAGCTTGCTTTCCGTCACTGGTGAAATCCATGGCTACATAAATGCTTTTTTGCAACTTCCGTTCCAGTACTTGTTAAATATATCAAAACGGCCAGAATCGTCAAGAAATGAAATGTTTGTTTTGAGATGTTTTCAAAATTTGTCGACTACTGATTATAGCTCGTGCACATTTTAAACCAGGAGATGAAAATAGTAGAAGCTAACGTGTTTGGAGATAACGAGGGGTAAGGAATCATGTCTTTCTTTGTATTATACTATTACAAGTTGGACCTCCCCCCCCCCTTCTATTTACAGAAACTCTTAATTTCCTTTGTATTCAGGCCCTGAGAGAAAATTTGCATACATTTCTGAATTGTAGTATTCGTACGAAAGAACATGTAGCTTGTAAAAGGCATCAGTCTTGAAAACTCTCCGTTGTTCCTAAGATAAGTTGCGTCTGTTGTGATATTAACAATCTTAAAACAGTTAAAATGTACTCACCATTATTCCATGCAAAAAAAAAATTATATAGAGCGTGTGACGATACCGGCATGCTTGAAATGCACGAGCGTCTCGTTGTGCTGAGGTTTTCATGCACGCAGTGCACAACAGGTTCATTACAGTACAGTTTGACCGTTTACATGTGTAATTTTACTGCAGTGCGAACATGATTTTTTTTAAAAAATATTATCGGAAATTTTACCTTACGAATTTGTAAGCATTTTGTTAAGATGTACGTCTTTGAAATTGAAATGAATCATAGGAATATAAAGCAAAGTTATCATAAAAAAGTTAGAAATTATGTTTGGAAGATATGGTCTTTGCTTTACCGGTACTAGTTTTATTTCAGTTGGAATTCAAGATAAAAAAATTATATTATGTTATAACTTCTTTGCTACAGTGGATGAAAATTTAGAATTTTGTATCGTAATTATTTTTCTTAATTTTGATACAGAATGTTATCAATCGTTTAGTATTTTCATCAGATACATATTTGAGGGTATTCAATGATGCAGAACAATATGTTCTGATTGCCACATAAATATAATTGTACATATAGGACGCTATACCATTTTTCTATCAAAACTGTCTAAATTTGATCAAATTTGCGATTGGTTGACGAACTTTTCATTAAAAATAAAATAAATCAATAATAAAATAAGTATTAAGTAGAAGCAAGAGGGGGTCGCCGATCCGTTTTTTTTTAGGGTGAAACACCTCCACAAAAAAGGCCCGATTCTGTAATCCCGGCCGAAACAAAATGTTATTTTTTTTAATACGAAAGGCTAATCTGGGACTTGTATGTAAGCCTGGTTTGAGCACAGGATCGCAGGCAAAATGTGTGACGTCGACTTTGTAATCAGGCCTAAACTATCCGAAGATAGTCGACAACAAAATTGAGACAATTCAATACCTGGAAAAAAGACTCCATTCTGCAATTGAGGTGCCTAAAAAAATGTTGATCTTTTGTTACAAAAGGCCAATAACAAGCCTTGTTCGCAGGATGTTTTTGACTGCATTACAGTGAGGTCCTAGTGTTGTAGTTTGTGGGTAAAATAAACAACGTACACTACTGTATACTTTGATCGTTTGTATCCGCTGACCTGTGATTTGTAAATTATTAAATCGTTTTTTGATAAACTAATAATGAGTGATTCTGCACTAACTCTGCAGTCTCATACGGCTAACCTAGCCCAATAACGACTAGAGGCAATTAAGAAATATATCCCCGTCTATGATTCTGTCAAACAGCATCGATAACAGCGTCATGAAGCTCGAGTGGAATTTACCGAAGGTACATAACAGTTATTTAAACTGGTCACAAAAGCTACAAACGGTCTTCTTCTGTCCCTGGAACAAACCGCTAAAGCAACTGGAGAAATAGCAGAAATAGCAACAACAAAAACCCAGAAAAGATTGTTCCAGAACTTCCAAGTGTAACAGCTGCTTAACGACAATTAAAGCAATAATTGCAGCAAGCGATTCAGGATATCAATCAAGCTTGCGTTAAGATTAGCAATGACAGTGATCTTGTTGCACCTGAACCAGAACATGTTAAAAAACCTACCTGCCCAATTTACGAAGAAAAGTTCCGATAAACTTCGAGACAACCCCATAGCGATTGCTGGATTCGTTTTGTAATTTGAAAGTACCAGGGTATAGATCGAATCAGTGATAAAAATAAGGACGAATTTAAAAAAAACTTGAGAAACAAGTCAATGAAGCTAAAGAAGCGCATTTACTGGAGACATGTTATCGCACCAACAATCACCACTCAGACCACCTAATATTGATGATGAAGAAGCAACCGGAAGTGGCCTTGTCACAGTGATGTTCAAACACATCGACGGCGCAAAAAACAAACATTGCTGGTGATTTATGACAAACTTTGTCCCAATAACATCATCGCTGATGCTGATTGGCTAGAAATTTTGTTTGGTGGAAGACGAGCCGGAAATAATTTCTTAGAAATGATCAGTGAAACAGTTGCTATCTTTCAGCGTTTATTTACTGATGGCGTCATGGACAGCAGCATCCATCGGGCACTAATCGATGAAATTGTTGACAATAACCACAGTGATTGATCAATTAGATTGGTGATAACAAAATAACATGATTATACACAATACCCAACATAGACCTGAAAACGTGAGGATGATAAATTAACAATTACCGGCTTTTAAAGCGATCTACGGAGATGGACTCGGTGATGCTGTTCAAGGTTTATTTGGAAGGATAGCCCCAAAAGTGATCCAGATTGCAAAACAATTAAGCATGAAACTATCGAATATTGTTAGTGATAAGAGTATTGGCACTGTTGGTGATGTTGCTTGTAAAGCATTCTCATCGATAAAGGGCATACTTGTGCGATTAGTACGATGAAAACCACAGCCGGTAAAATTGCTCAGCACCTAAGTGATACCAGCAAGTGTCAGTAAAATATTAAATCAAGCTGCAAAATGAGCGGTTGAAAGAATTAGCTGGCGGGCCGTCACTGACAAAACAAGCCGTAGCCAAGATAGAAAAAAAATAAAATAACCGCAAACCTAATAACGGGAAGTGTTTTGGAACATCGTCGTTGCTGATCAACCACTTACTGGTAAGTGAGAACATCGTTTCAGACAACAGCGAATATAAATGAAAATGTTCAAGCTTGTATCTGATCCAGCATTTGACATGGACGTATCAGTGCTCAAGGATCAGTATGTGCGGGGTTATCCATATTATTCATATGAAGCACGATAACAAAACCGACGTGGACGAATCGAATTACAAATCCAATATACATCAATGTATAGATCGTATATTTGCAGGCCTGAGTCGACATTCTGATTACGAGACAATCATTGAAGTTCAGGGTAAACTTTTCAAAAAAGATGATACCGCATATGCTGCAGACGAAAGACGTGGATTCGTTAACAATGTTCGATTTTCATGTGTGATACCACTGTCACATATTTTCAGATTCTGTAGACATGTTAGAAAAGTTATCTTCGGAGCCAAGCACACATACGGTTGCACTGGTTAGAAAGGTCGCCGATAACGATGCAATCTGGCGCGCTGCGATTGGTGGGGGTGATGGTGGTAAAGTAGCACTAACAAAACTGGCATTATGGATGCCAATGATGACTCCGTCAGTGACAGAAGAAACGCGGTTGTTATCATTCAGGGTTAGTGGTGGTAAATCAACGCTGGGCTGATATTATCTTGCGAGATTCAGGCGCACCCAAATATAACATCGTTGTACTTACTGACGACGGAAGAATAAAATCTCGACTATATCAATCGAGGAGATCCGTGATATTTTGCTACTAGTATAGATCTGCTCTCTTCCAGTCGTTGCTGTATCATTTCAAAATCATCGTTGATTTTTTCAGCATCAAGTTGAACTAAGAGATCATCTTGTTGTAATTGTTCATCCTCAGAGGTTTTCCTGGTTGATTATATAATAAATATTTTATAATAAATGCATTTACGTAATTAATGATATCCACAGATGATGCCACTAAATAAAGTTTGTCCCTTTAGGCCACCTCATTATCAGGTTGATCAACAACTGAATTTTACCAGACCCAGACAGATCAATCATAATGGCTCGAACATAATTTGGTAACAGTGGATCAAGCTTGACCAGTGCTTGCTCGCGAGTAGTGAAGTGGGACGATATAGCGTCAATGGGAAAATACATTACAGACCCATCCCCACCCCCGGGAAGATATGGCGTCAAGATTTATAGCGTCAATGGGAATTAGCATTATAGACCCCCCCTTGGGACGATATGGTGTCAAGATGAATAGTTGGGTCTGTATAGCGTCTGACGTCACGGTAGAGGAGATTAGTAACAATGTGGCAACTAAGGGGGAGGTGACGTCACAGTACTGAGGAAAGAGCGAGTTGTACAGAGATAACAGAGACAAGGGACAAACACTTATACAACATGAAACAACAAAAAAATTGGGGAGGCAAGAAAGCAATTTCTTTTCGAAGCATATGAGGGTGCCTGAAAAGGGCCTTTGGGATCTTCTTCTATTTTATCCATTTCCTGACCTTTCCCAATATTCCTTTCTTATTCTTTTCCGACTCTGGCATCCAGTCTAGATGGCCCAATGCTCTAAACTTCTCCTGGACTTTGATCCAATTATTGTTAGACCTCTTTTTTTCTTTTTTTTTTTTCTTTATATTGTCTCTTTACTTTCTCTCTTTAGTCCAGGTTTCTTTGATCTTCTTGACTTCTTCTGTCAGCACTTTCCTCATCAGTTCTTCTGCTTTCTTTAATTGACCTACTCCCCACTTTACAAAGGCCCACTCACTCCATTCCAAGATATCTTCTAAGAAGCACCTGACTCTCGTGACATGATCAATGGCCTCCTTCAATGTTCCCACTCTCACATAGGGAGGGTGAATGAAGCCTCTTAATCTCTTTACTTCTTCCTCTATTATTCCCTGGACAAGATCCATAGCTACATTGATGCTGGTTACTTGACTCGTCACAAAATCTTTGGTAACTGGATGTCTCCATTCATGTTCAAGCCTTTCTACTACACAGGCTCCATCCACTATCCAGTACCAACTGTCTTTTAAGTTGTTAAATAAAGCTATGACTGCTACCATCTTCTTTGCGCTTATTCCGTAGAATGGTGCAATGACGAACGCTTTGAGTTTTCATGTGTAACGCACGGACATATAGGAAAACATCCCCTACTTTTCTCTTCTCATATTATCTACTATCCACACAAAGGTAATGAGACAAAAAACTAACCACATTATATACTATCCACACACGCTGAGAAGAAAAATCAAACCCAAACTATACTATCCACACACGTTGAGAAGCAAAAACAAACACCCAAACTATACTATCCACACACGCTGAGAAGCAGAAACATAACCAAAATCTACTATCCAAACACGCGCAGAAGCACAAACATAAGCCGACTATACTATCCACACACGCGGAGAAGCAAAAACATAATCACAATCTACTATCCACACACGCTGAGAAGCAAAAACAAACCACAAACTATACTATCCACACACGCTGAGAAGCAAAAACAAAACCCAATTTACCATCCACACAGAAAGAAAGTTAAACAACCACACACTCTACTATCCAAATAAACGTACGCGAGCGCTTACAAACCCCAATAATCTACTATCCACACACGCCAAGAAGCAAAATCAAACCCAAACTCTACTATCCACACACGCGGAGAAGCAAAAACATAACCAAACTTTACTATCCACACACGCGGAGAAGCAAAAACATAATCACAATCTACTATCCACACACGCTGAGAAGCAAAAACAAACCCCAAACAGTACTATCCACACACGCGGAGAAGCAAAAACAAAACCCAATTTACCATCCACACAGAAGGAAAGTTAAACAACCACACACTCTACAATCCACACAAACGTACGTGAGCATTTACAACCCCCAATAATCTACTATCCACACACGCCGAGAGGCAAAATCAAACTCAAACTATATTATCCACACAGGCGGAGAAGGAAAACCATAACCAAACCCTACTATCCACACACACGCAGAAGCAGAAACATAACCAAAATCTACTATCCACACACGCGAAGGAGCCAAATCATAACCATAACCGACCATCCAAACAACGCGAAGAAGCAAAATTAAACCCAAAACTCTGCTATCCACACACGTGAAGAAGCAAAGCCATAACTATAATTTACTGTCTACACACACGAAGAAGCCAAATCATAACCATAATCTATCATACACACACGCGAAGAAGCCAAATCAAATCTAAAATCTACTATCCACACACGCGAAGAAGCAAAAAACTAACCATTATCTACTATCCACACACGCGAAGAAGCAAAATCAAACCCAAAATTTACTATCCACACACACGAAGAAGCAAAATCAAACACATCATCTTCCATCCACACAGAAGGAAAGGTTAGAAAACCTCACACTCTATTATCCACACAAACGTACGTGAGCGCTTGCAAAGCCCAATAATCTACTATCCGCACAAACGTACGCGAGTGCTTACAAACCCCAAAATATACTATCCACACACGCCGAGAAGATTAACAAACCCAAACTATACTATCCACACACGCGAAGAAGCAAAGTTAAACACACACACACACACACACACTCACACACACACACACACACACACACACACACACACACACACACACACACACACACACACACACACAGAGTCATATTAGTAAAGGAGTAAGTGTTTATTATAACACTACTCCACACTCATACAAATTGGCAACTTGAATAGTCTCTTTTCTAGAGTTTTGGTTTGCCCTGAAAAGGGCTGTTTTTTCTTGAACTCCAAATGCACCTATCAGTTATGACACCTTCCAGGTCTTGCCCCACAAACACATCTCCTGCTCCAGTCATTATCCCAGTTGACTGTAGCAGATGGGAGTGCAGAGGCTTGATGATTAGCCTCATCACCCCATTCTTCTGTCTCTGGGATGGTGAAAACTTCCCTCTGTCTTCTTCTTCTTCTATCCAGCAGCCTAGGATGATGTCCTGTCTTTGTTCCTGTTCTCTCTCTAGCTCCTCCTCCCAGTTTTCTCTCTAGTGAACAACTAGCATTTTTACTGGTTGAGGTTGTTGTTGACGTTATTGTTGTAGTTGTGGTACTGGTACTGGCTATGGAGGGACAATGGCTTGACCTCATGCAATGGTCTTATCATAAGGTGAGGCAGGATCGTTCTTTTTCTTTCTTTCTCCTCTTCCTTCTTCCTTTTATTCTCTTCTTCTTTAATCCTACCTTCTTCTACAATGGCCTCCGCTGCTAGCTCATTCAGGAGGCGCCTGGCGTATTCCAGGTGCATCTGTTGTTCCAAGAGTTTTGCGAGTCTACTGCTCATTCTTCAATCTTGTCTCGTTGACAATGGGTAGCTAGACTGCCGAGCGTTTCTTATAAATACTTTAAGACAGACGTGAAGGAAAACCTCCTCTGATATCACTGGTCAACAGTGATATCATTACAGACTTGAAAAGGCCCTAATCTGTAGTATTTTGGTGTGCCGAACACGAATATAACCGTGAAAAATTTGTATTGGCTCTCGTTTTGAAGATATTCATATACCTCATTTTCTATGTTTCACTGTGTAAATTTCTCCAGT
The DNA here is from genome assembly GCA_028554795.2 of Sinohyriopsis cumingii. NCBI lineage: Eukaryota > Metazoa > Mollusca > Bivalvia > Unionida > Unionidae > Sinohyriopsis > Sinohyriopsis cumingii. Next base: position 58,316,688 of record CM068838.1, read on the forward strand.
AGGACTGCAGCAACATCCGGAATAATGATGTAACATTGCATAATACCATCATGCTCACATCATCCACAGTTGATTGCATCATTTTCTGATGCAATGCAATACTAATGCCATGCGGCTGCTGAAGTAAGTTGACGTCAGCAGTGTACTATACATGTGTAGGCCTATTATACTAATGCCAGGCGGCTGCTGAAGCTGACGTAAGCAGTGTACTATATAAAGCCCAATCAGATAGGTTCAGCATTTAAAATATTTTAGACGTTGTGCGAGACAGTTCAAGCTACTGTTACATAAAACTTATTATTTTATCCATTTACGTACAATAAAGAACAGTAATGCCTCGAAAGTGTGTTAATTCCGCGGACAATTTTTGCTATATTTGTGGGGAAGTGACATTTGCCAACCAGAAGAAAAGTATCAATTCTCAAGTGAAGAAGGCATATCATCTTTACTTCGGATGCAAGGTTGGTGACCAAGACAAGCCTTGGGCTCCGCATATATGCTGTGCTACATGTACAACACAGCTTTCACAGTGGTTGAATTGCAAAAGGTCATCAATGCCGTTTGCAGTCCCAATGGTGTGGAGAGAGCCAAGCAACCACCTAAATGACTGTTACTTCTGCTTGGTTCCTCCTCTTTCCGGCGGAATAACGAAGCGAAAGAAGTCGAGAATAGTCTACCCAAACATTCCGTCTGCATTGAGACCAGTTCCACATGGTGAGGGACTTCCTATTCCAGAACCTCCAGCAGAATATTCTCTTGATTCATCTGACGAAGACAAAGGTGAGTCGACCTGTTCTTCTCCTGGTCCATCAGCATGCAGTGATCCAGATTTTCACTGTGGTGCATCATCAACCCCACACAGAATAACACAGGAAGAACTAAATGACCTGATTCGTGATTTGGACTTATCAAAGAACAAGGCAGAATTGCTAGGATCAAGACTCCAACAATGGAATCTTCTAGAAGAAGATGTCACAATTACTGCATATCGAAAGCGCCACCAGCAATTGGAGCCTTTCTTCAGAAAGGAAAGTAATCTGATATTCTGTTCCGATATTGAGGGCCTCATGAATGCTTTAAAAATCACTCATGACCCACAAGAATGGAGACTATTTGTGGACTCTTCGAAACTGAGTCTCAAGGCTGTGCTTTTGCACAATGGAAACATTCTTCCATCTATTCCAGTAGCGTATGCTGTCCACATGAAAGAGACATACGATAACTTAAGGCAGCTACTGAATTCCATTGAGTATAACAAGTACAGCTGGCACCTCTGTGGTGATTTGAAGGTAGTTGCCCTTTTAATGGGACTGCAGCAAGGATATACAAAATACATGTGTTTCTTATGCGAGTGGGATAGCCGAGCAAGGGAAATGCACTACATGAGGAAGGAATGGACTCACAGGCAGAATGTAGCCATTGGAGAGAAGAATATCCAACACCCAGCTCTGGTTGAGGCTCAGAAAATCTTGCTACCACCCCTTCACATCAAACTAGGTTTGATGAAGAACTTCGTGAAAGCCATTGACCGGACTTTGCCAGCATTCCGATACCTGCATGAAAAATTCCCTCGACTCAGCGAAGCAAAGATTAAAGAGGGAGTTTTTGTGGGTCCTCAGATTCGAGAGCTTTTCAAAGATGACCGGTTCAACAACTTGCTGGAAGGTGACGCGAAACAAGCATGGAATGCTTTTCGCCTAGTTTCTACAAACTTCCTCGGAAATGTTAGGGCAGAAAACTATAAGGAACTAGTAGAAGACATGTTGATGAAGTATAAGAAACTTGGCTGCAATATGTCTCTAAAGATTCACTTCCTTCATTCCCATTTGGATTTCTTTCCTAGCAACTGTGGTATTGTTAGTGATGAACACGGCGAACGTTTTCATCAAGATATCGCAACAATGGAACAAAGATACCAGGGAAAATGGTCCACTACAATGCTGGCTGACTACTGCTGGACACTCCTCAGAGATGCTCCCGAACAGCTGTACAAGAGACAGGCGAAGAAATCTAAGATGTAGTCAATGACTTGATTTTTTATAGGTAGGCTATTACAGTTGACCTTTTACTATTGGAATGCATTTCGTTATGTAAACATTAATTTCTTGCAGATTACAAAAAAACTAGAGCCAATTTTGCAATTTGACTGTCATATTCGTGTTCAGCACATAAAAATTGATAAGAATTGACTAATTTTATTTCAGTAACATGACTTTTGTAAAAATTTGTTGTCCAGTGTATCCAAACTTGCTTGCTTGCTTAGTTGAATTATAGCGATTTTTTCGCTCTCTAGAGTATACATTACTGTTTTATTCACGCACCACGTGATTTTTAATTACTCCTGGGGGAAGGAATGACAGCCTCATCCCCCAGGCTTTTATGTACTTATAAAGTACTTTTAAATTTAGCCACTCAGGTGTAGGACTAACTAGTCCTTAACAACCTGACTGAAAGGCTTTAAACATGAGTGGGAATAGTCTCACCACACACTCATGTTTCTTAGTTGGATTGAAATGCCCCAGGTGTCAACCCATGCCGTATGTAACGCCCGCTACGATTGGTCAGCAGCGATGACGTCACACTAGGACACCTGGGCGTGTGGCAGGTGGAAATCGTTCCACATTCTGCCACGTGTACGATGTCCGAGCGTGGTAAAGGAGTAAAAGGTGCTCGGCAAGCCAGCCATGGATGTTAAGTACTCCCCAAAACGCCAGCCCGTACTTATTTCAAATCAAGTCCAGTTTATGCTACCTGTACAATTAGTTCAAATCTTACGAGTCTGTTAAATTTCCTACTTCCTAGCGTATCTATCTAATATTAGTACGTACTGTACATAAAAATAGCCCTACTGGTCCTATTTAAATTAATATGTCTAAGCGACATTTAAAAGTTTTGTCACTTTAGGTTTAACAAGTTGTTAAATTTGTTGCGGTGTTCCAATGGGCCAAGTTTGTTTCGAGAATAGTTTGGTCAGGGAGGGATGCCAAGCCAAATATGGTTCCCTATTTAATAAAAGGCAATCTTTTGGAGCCCTAAAAAGAGCTGTTTTCTCTGCTAGAAGGTACCACGTCTTTCTTCCGCCCTCACGATCTTTTCCGCACTCCTAGTCTCTTGATTCTTGATATCAGGAAATGCGTAGCCATGATGGGCGGCAATGTAAGAAGCGGTTTCTACCAGTTGACTGAGTGGGTATCCAGTGTAGGCTCGTCTGTAGAATTGGGGGAGAACTCTGACCCCAAATACCCATTGAGAATGTCTTGGTTTAAATGTGTCTAGGGATCTGTAGGCAACGTATTGTATGGCTCTTATAAACTGCCCTGCTTTGTTGACGTCATACAATGCTTGATCTAGCCCCATTTCGGTGTACTTCTCAACGAGGGGGTCAGTGTCCCCCTTCTCTTCCTCAGCCGCCTCTATTTCCTCTGCCGGTTCTGATACTAATTCTTCAGTTGAGGTAGATAGTTCCAAATCCGCTGCTATGGTGTCAGTCGCTGTTATTGTTGTTGTGGTTGTTCTTTCAGCTGGGATTGCCTGTAGTATCGGAGTGAGAGAAGAACGTAGCACCTCCGATAATTGAGTCTGAGTTTGCCATGCCGCTTCTCAAAATAATTGGCCCTTTGTTCTGCCACCACTCTTTCCTGGGTGGGTTGTTTGTTAGGTATAGTCGGCTGTTGGCTAGATGTTATTTGTGGTCTCGAGGTGGGTGGAGTGCTAACTGGCTGGGTCTGCATTTCTTGCTCCCGCTGCTGTTGCGTATATTTCTTCCCTTCACGGCGAGTTCTGGGCCTAATTCTTTTAATTTCTTTGTCCTCTCATATTAATAAGAGCGTGGTTCTGTTTGCCTGTGCTCTTAGGCTCCAGCCGGAGGCTATTGTTAGACCTAAGCCTTGATTAGCGGTCAACGCCTGTGCAGGGATTAATTCCTCCGTCGCTAGCTCCATTGTGTTGCTCCTTCTATGTTCGCTGCAGACTGAATGATATCCAAGCTTACATTACCCATATTATTACCAGAAAACACGCGGACCTAAAAGAAACACGCACTCACTTTTTTGTACTGACAATCACTCATTCACCATTTTTGACAAGCTGCGGAAACGAACGACTTAGAGTCACACTTTCTAACTCAGATAAAGAAATAATGTGCTTATAGATGCACGTCTGTTTTTTTTTCTAATTGACTAACATAACATAGGCCATGGAATGATTATTTCTTTTCTAGAGTATGGGGTAGCCCTGAAAAGGGCTGCTTTTTGTGAACGAGGAGTGATGGCAACCTTTTATGATCTAAGATTGCGGCCTCCTCTGGTGACAGACTTTCTCACAGAATAAGGTCTGCTTATTCGGAAAGAGAAGGAGAACGCTTTGGTGTCGACACGGCAGGTGACAAAACCTCTGTCAGGTTCCTGTTGCTCTTGCTGTTGCTCTCTCTGCTGTTTCTGAAGTCTGTACTTCTCTGTCCATTCTTCTTTTTCCCTGTTTATTTCCTCTCTGAAGAGCTCTTCTATTAGGTCTTCAGTGACTTTTAACATTCTGACATTCTCTATCTCTTCAGGTTTTGGTATCATACTTTATCTGACACGATGCAAATTCAAGTAGGCTTCGTTCAAGTTTGGCTAATCTTGAGCACATCTTCGTAGGAAAATGAGTCGACAGTGGATGGTCAGACTGGAGACTACCTCTGCTTTTATGGTAAAAGCGCCGACGCGAGCGAAAACATCCCAACACGGTTTCGAGTCGGCACACTAAAATAGTTTGATGTGAGGTATAGAGAGAAGTCAAAGAGCATGGTTCATGATACCAATGGCAAAACAAATGACATACGCATTTTTTTCAAAACACAACATTTTTTATTCAAATAACTCACAACTAACAATCAATAAAAAAAACATTAAAATTAACAATTCAATTGAATAACAAACATTTTTCTCCAATAATCATCTATTTTGGACAAGGTTGACAACGTTGTGAATTAAATTGAGATTTCCACTGTTGGAAGTCATTGGGCCATTGATGTACACTATGTTTCCTAGCTAGAGACAAAAGATAACCATAATGGTCACAAAACCATTTATCTACTTTCTCGTCGTTTCTAGAAGAATGACGATCAAAATAAGTCACTAAATATTCTAAAGAATATCAAAGACTGCGTTGATGCAGAAAATACACACAATATTGTCCACACACCAAGGAATCTGTGCCTTGTAATTTCACATTATTGAATCGTGCTGTCTGAGCATTTCTTCTCATAAAGTCAATGATATCGTCTTCCAAAGGCAGCAATCCATACGAATCAAAATACTCCACAGATCCTTCTTGAGGAAAGTAGACGGCTACCCAATGGGATTCTGGGAGATGGCTGCCATCCGTGCTGATCACATAAGCTTGATGGTCTTGAGGTTTGCGATGAGGCAGTTCATCTTTAGCGCACACGACAGGATTCCAAGAAGCAGTGTACGAACTGTGGTTCAAAACGTAATAAAGTTCCCAGGTATCCATTTTTGTGTTGTTTATCTTTTTCTTGTTTTTCTTCACAGGTAATTATAAGTGATCGATTCAATCCAGACTCTTTGAATTTGTCTGACAAGTAACCGTTTCTTCGCCTCGTCTCCCAACTCGGAGCTAAGAGAGCTTCGATGTGATCGATCTCTTGAGTCGTTAATGAAGGACAAGAATGTTCACGCAAGCCTTTATACCACTGATTCAACACGTCTTCTTCCGAGATGAGACTCCAAGCTTCGTCCAGATATTCGTCAAATGTTTCTTCTTGACTCAACATCAGACATTTGTCGTGTTGAATTTATCTGGGATGATCGTTTGAACATCCATAACAATCTTATTTGATGAATTCCTTATTTTTTTCTGACAGGTAAGTATCAAAACAGGAGACTAAATGTTGTTCTTGTTCTTGCCATCTGGACTTTATCACGCAGTCCTTTTCGTCTTTGTCTTGGGGTTCTCCTTCCACAGTCTCCTCACATTCCATGTCCAAAGAATATCACAATATAAAGAGGGATAACAGTCTTCCATGGCTTCTAATAGTCTAGAATGACTTCTCTCAAACTTTTGATTTCTATGGTATTATCGAATTCTGCATACAGGATGACGTTCACCGTCTTGGGTACAGCTTCTGAAAACTGAAGTTCCACACGCAGTTGACCAGATTTTATAAGGTGGAAATGTCCCTCGTCACTGCCATGGTCTGGAGTGAAATCAAAAGCCCACAAAGTGTAACCTCCTGTATAATCATCGTACGAAATGCCGTGACTGGTGTTGGTTCCTAACTGTCCCGCGACTTCGTAAAGGGACAAGTACGATCTCATGTAATTCTTTTGGTTAAAGTTATGTTTGAAAGGTCGGGTACACAAGGCCTTGCCATCGCGACTGACTTAGATTTTGCAGACTCTGTAGTGCTTAAACTGGAATGGATTTTGATCGTGGGCTCCGTTGAGTGCTGCATTGCTCACGATGCCAACGATTAAACTTTTGGGTAACTGTTTTTGGAACAGATGATCTTCGATCTTGGATCGGAGTCCAGAGGCAATAGTGAAAGTTTTCACTTCCACGCGTCGTATCGGATACTTGGCGGCCATTCTGCTCAAAGTGTGACTGATGTCGTTTCCCACTTTAGGTAACACTTCCACGCGACGCACGTAGAGTCTGGCTTCTTGGATGATGGTTTTGTACTCGTTAGTATGGGCCATCAAATGAAATGCGGTACTGCTACGATTCAGTCTCAGGCGGATATCCACACCGTTCAGCAAATACTTCTCTTACAACCACATGTCCAAATGCAAACGATCCATTAGATCTAAACTTCGTCCATGCAGGATTTTCTTTCTACGGTCGTTAAAACCTACATTGTGAGCATCGTCATCTGATCTCAGGGCTATGTCGTTAAACGTGTTCTCACCTGCTGTGTCAGCTTTCCATACCACGCAAGCATCCAGATGAGTGTTCTTGCTCTCTTTTCCGTACGTCAAGAGATTTTCCAGGTACGCTTGGTAAGGGTAAGTATCCATGCTACTGCTGACCAGTTTGTTATTCAAATACAAATCCACTTCACTGAACAAGGAATGCATGAAATTGTTGACGGGAGCTACTCTAGCATCGGCTCCTGGAACAGTGTCGTCCGTTTTGATCACTTTGAATTTCAGATACAAGTAACTACTATACAGATCGATGTAATCTTCGGGTTGTCCTTTGATTTCAAACTCGATGGGAGCTGAATCCGTCAAAGAGGAAACGAGATGAAATTCGATCCATTGGGATTCTTGCATTGTCATCATGGTAGGAGGCATGGCAATCAGATCCAGTTCCGACTTGGAACAGGCGCAAGACTCGGTGCATCATTTCTGTTTCTAATATTTAATAATAAAAAAGTCTCCAGCACGTCTTCTTTTCTTTGTCTTTCTAGCTTTAGAAGTGTGAAGATTTGTGAAGGGGTGTTTTCTTCGTCGTCTCTTTCTGCCTTGTCCTTGCTGTGGCGTCAGGGAAGCAGGAATGCCTCAATCCGTAGCGTTCAGGGCATTTATAGGAGTTTCTCGTCGGCCCAAAATGTCTTTGCCCGTTTGCAGCAAGACATTTTTGCCTGCCCTCAAGAATGCTTCTTTAGGATTTTGTTTGTCAATGATGACATTTTAGAGAAATTCTTTACCGTGTTTCAATGCTGCATCTTTCAAGGCATGCAATCCTCGTGTGACCATCGGTTTCAACACAGGAGCCACCGAACGAAAGGCTGATTTTAACATATCTCCTAAACCATGTCCTCGCTCTCGAGCAACGCCTCGGTACACTGGATACATGACTTAGAATTCGTTTCACCGTGACTTTCTTTTGGAGAATGGAATATTTTGTCCAAGATCTCCTTTTTTAGCAATGTTGACAGTGTCAAAATACGACTTACTGACGGGCAAATAGTGAGGATGTACAAATTCACGGTGTACGTGATAGGTGTTTGCACCTTCCTGGTCATTAGTCGTGGTACTATCCACTTTCAAAGTAATGGCATGCAGTAACGGCACGGAGGTGTGTCCCACCACATGGTACTCCAGCACATCGGAGTACACAAAGATCAAATTTAGTCCTTCGTTATGTTCTACCGGGTTTCCAAAAGCCCTCTAGAAATCCATATTAATGTTGATCTTGGGGCTCAAATTGTTTGTTACCATTTGTGCATGTCCACCAAAATTTCAAACAAACTACCATTAAACCTGATGGACAATGTGTCCGTATCCTGAAATTTGATCATGAGGCGATGAGCCACTTTATGGTACTCAATCTTCACACATCTTTTGGCTCTGTTCAGGGCTTTGCCAAAGGCTAAGTCGAACCTGTCCACAATAGTGTCCACCAAATGTTCACCACTAAAATAAAACCCTGCAGGAATTTTCAATGTGTAGATACTGAAGGATGGATTGCTTGCTGGTCTTGTGTCCCCTAAAAACTCGATTTTATTTATTTGTTCTTACAATTGGGCATTCAGGATTTCCACCTGGAAGGTGTTCTGCTTTTCGGTGACGTTTTTAATTTGTGTCGGGTAAATGATTTCCACCAAAGCCACTTCCCAATGGGCTTCGTGATCTAATTGGATGGCCTGAGGTAATTTGGCCGTGTAACAGCACAAAGTATTATTGGGAAACACCTCCATGGACACTGGGAAAGGTTAAGTAAAATTGTTTATGGTTGTTCATAATTTCAGAGTTCTGTGACTATCCAAGGAGTTATTGGAAGTCAGATGAGTGTCTCCGCCCAAAATGGGGTTGTTGTTGTAGGAGTGGTGACTCACACTGGACGCAATATTCCCGTTGTTACCGTTCAAGAATTTCAGGGAAGGGTTGGGAAGCAGGTAACCGATGCAGCTGTTCAATAAAATGGTCCACAATTGTTTGTCTCCTTGTTGCAAACTCAAATTGGCGATGGCCGCACCGATGACACAATATACCACAAAGATTTGGCAGAAAAAGACGATTTGCATTTTATGCACAAGTTCTGCACATCACACCCACAAGGGATGTATCTATAGATGTTGCAGAGAAGAACTGGGTGAAGGAGCGGTCGCTGCAGTGGTAGCGGTAACTGAGGCTGTGTGAAATGGTATGATGGTCGCTTTTTTATTGTCGATGACTTGCGAAGCGTTAATCCAAGAATACAAACTGGGAGGATATCCTTTCCAACGCACTTTGACTTCTTTGACACGTCTTTTGCCCACATTTCGGGTTCTGCGTTCGCGAATGCTTTCGACGTCGTACACGTCGTCTTCTTGTTTCGTGACAAACTGTAACTCAGGCACAAAAAAACGTTCCTTTTAACACTTCTCCGTTCATGTCTTCCAATTTATATACGGCAGGATGACGGCCATGCACTCGTCCAGTGACACGAAAAAATTCGGTGGTCCAGTTGGGCAAGTAACCTTTGTCGAATGTGCGTTTGGTTTTGCCAATGTGCACCCAATCTCCTATGGAGAAAACTCCACTTTTCTTGGGGACAGCCACCGTCGGGGACGTACCATACAGGCGATCAGAAACCAGCATTTCGATGTCGGGAGTCACATCTTGGGGGGCACGTCCAATGCTTCGATGGTAAGATTCGTTGTACGCTTGAACCAGGTCCGGTAAGATGACGATGTACTTGAGAGTGTGGTGATGCATAAAATATTTCCACATGCGGTCTTTCAAAGTGCGTTGAAAACGTTCCACGATGCTGGCTTTGGTTTCGGGATTCTCGGTGGTGAAAAAATGAATGTCACGTTTTTTTAATTCTTTTTGGAAAGCTTGGTTCAGAAATTCAGAACCTTTGTCCGTTTGCCATCGAAGAGTGTGACGACCACTTTGTTTCAACAACCGTTGCAGGGCTCGCACTAATTCACTGCTCGATTTGGAAGTCAATGGCACGACCCAGGCAAATTTGGAAAAGATGTCGATGACACAAAACAAATATTTGTAGCCACGATTGTAGGTGGCCAAATGAGAGATATCGGCTAAATCGGCTTGCCATTGATGATGGATGCCTTCTACTTGGGTGCGATTTCTGGAAAATTTGCGTCGAATGGGTTTGTGCAAAGTGTAGGTAGCTTGTTCTTGTAACAATCGTTGCACTTGAGGTAAACGGAGACTCTTCAGCCGGGTTTTGGCAGCACGATACAATTTCTGAACTCCTCCGTAACCTGCAGGATGGGATGGATTGTAGTAAATGCTGTCTAACACCTTCTCCACTTTTTTGTTAATAAGTCACCCACTCTTCGCTGATGCTACTCTTTTTTTTTTCTCGTGTGGTATTATCTTGGTTTGTAATGCTTTGCATGTCCGGCAAGCGATAGGTGTCGAGAAGGAGGTTGTCGGAACAGGGGTATTCGGTTCTTGTTTCACTTCTATCTTCACCATCTTTTTCTCTTCTGATGAAGAAGGGGTGGTCAGCATCTTTTTAATCCATCCAATTCTGTATGTGGGTTGTCACGGAATTGTGTATGAGCTATATCAATATATATATATGTTGTCAAAAATGTACTCGGGTTTCGTTGCCGCGTACAGCGTCACCCGAGGGTTGTGTATTTTTTCGGCTCTAGTTATTTCGAAATACTGAGCGAAACGCAGGCTATGCTGCACGTGCAAATTGCCTGCAGCGAAAAACCTAAGTACCTAGCTGCGCATATCTGTCACAGCTAGTATACATATAGAGCAAATTCTCTATAACCAAATTACATTACGACGAGTCTTGTCAGGAAGCTTACCCCTTTACGGGAGTTGCATTGAACTACAGAAGGTATATCATTACAATCAACATCCGGTCGAGTTTTTCCGTACGATCAAAAAGGATAGATAAAACATCTCTATCTGCTATGACGCAAGCAACACTAGGTCGTACACAACAGTACACCAAGATTATTAGCCATATCCGTGGTTTTAAATTAAGCCTTTTCTTAAAGAGCTATTACCCCCCCCCCAAAAAAAAAATGGCCCCTAATATAAACAAACATGTAAGCGGCGAGGCATTCCTCAAGCAATTTTTCAAGACAGAGGCAGAAGAAATTGAACAAGGGCGCCTTTTTAAGGCATACCGTGACCCTTGGGCACAAGCAATCGATTTCTCTGAGGTAAACGTCACTGAAAGACCTACCACAATGGAGGTCATAGCAGCCCTAGCTGCTAGAGGGATTAACTCTGAAAACATGGATACACTGTCTAACATTGGGAGGGGAATTTTCATTCTATATCCCAAGAAGAAAGAGCTTCTACTGCCCAAAGGCAATATAATCCTGTGTGAGAGGGTGGCCAAAGTGATCCCCCCACCACCAATCACAAAATTAATACAAAGAAAGTGTCAAGATTATACATATAAGGCAATCCCAGTGCTCTGCACCAGGAAAATTATTGTAAGAGTAAACTATCAGGATGCTGCACACATACCAAATTTTTTCAAAATCTATGGATTACCGGTCCAAACCTGGTTCTACAATTGCCACAGGGTACGCCCTTGTGGCAACTGTGGGAAAAAGGGTCATGATAAATGACGATGCACTTACAAAAAACCAAACAACAGAACCAAGATGAGTTAGAAATTGACCTAGAAAATGAACCTGATGACAACTCATTAACACAACAGAACACAACTTATGCACAGGTGACAAGTGCAAACCCACCACCAACCAAACAGAACACACCAAAAACAACACAACAACAAGAACAAGATTCAGATACAGAACCAGACGAAATGTTGGTTGAGGCAGAAAATGACGAAACACCAACTATCACACCACAAAATCAAACACCAGAAAACGTTGACATGGAGACTAACACAACACCAACTACACCAACAACACCATCAACCTCAAGACGCAGAAGAAACAAACGAAGAGCAAATTCACCTAAACAAGAAGAACACAAAAGGAAACCTACAAAAGAAGCAGAAAAAACGACACCTCAGACAACACCTACACCAACAGAAGCAACAGAGACACAAATGACACAAGGAACAAAGAAAATAATAACAATGTTAAAGGAAATGACACAACCAACAGCAGTTATCCTCCCAATCAATGAACAACAAACAGCACCTGAAACAACACCACAAGCATCAACACAAGCAACAACTACACCACCAAACAATCACACCTACACAGCACTAAACTACAAAAATCCACCAATAAGCCCCAGGAAACAAAAAGTGCCTGAGGGACCCAAAAAAGTCCAATCAAAACAAAACAAACAAAACACAGAAGAAAAAAAAAACACCACCTCCACCACCACCACCACCACCAACAACAACAACAACAGAAGAACGTAATATAATAATTGACCATTTAATCATGCTCCTATAAACCAAAACCGATATAAACAATAGAAAACAAACAAATTCTCTCATATCATGGATAAAAAAGGAATAAAAATACTATCATGCAATGTTAACGGTCTAAATCCAAACAAAACTAACAAATTAATAAACTTAGCAAGGAACTATGACGTTATATGTCTACAAGAAATTCACAATATAAAAAAACCAATTGATTACATTGAAGATAAATTAGATGCATTATTTATAGTACAAAAAGACTATACCAACCCAAGTCCAGGAGTTGGAGTTATTATCAAAAACTCGCAATTACTATCTGACTGGAAAAATATTCAAACTCCCAAAATTTTCAGAGGAAGACTATTTCATATTTATACAAATAAAATGCATATAATAAATGCGTACATCCCTGCCAGAAGAAGTCAAAAACATCCTTTCCTTTACAGACTATCAGATTATATACACACATACAACGTTGAAGACATGATAATCACAGGTGACTTCAACACAGTATCAGAAGATATAGATAAACTAAGAGGAATCGAACAATGGGACATGCTTACATCACAAATACTTAAGGGTTTAATTGTCAACAACAATCTGATTGATACATTTAGATGTCTTCATCCAATTCAAAGGGAATACACTTGCATCAGACACAATTCGGCTACAAGAATTGACCAAATTTACACAAACTCCAGGCTTAAAGACAACATCTTTAACTGTCAGATCCTACAAGCAAAAATCGGAGATCACAATTTAACAACACTAGAAATTGAATTCCCCAAAACCCCAAATGGGGTAAAACACATTGGAAAATGAATAATGTAATACTAGAACTAGTCAATTACCAAGAAGAAATGAATGATTTTCTATACTCCTTATCAGATTATAATACTTTCTATTTATGGGATGATATAAAACTGGAAATTACAAAAATTAGTCAAAAATATGCTAGAATCAAAGCTGAAAATGAAAAATTTATTGAAAAGGAATGTAAAACGTTAATCGAAAACCAAAACTCCGAGCCAACTTTAAAAGAAAAAGTTCAAAAACATTAAATAAAATATATGACTCTAGAGAAAAGGGCCAGAAAATAAGAACTGGTTTACACCAGGACATTTTCAATAGCGAAAGAAAGATTTATAAAAGAGAAGAAATTAGAAAAGGTACAGAAAACATGATCACAACATTAAAAACAAATGAAGGGGAAACAGAAGATAAAAATAAACATTTAGACCACATAAAAACTTTTACACCGACCTATATAAATCTAAAAAAATAAACAACAACATAATATATAAATACACTAAAGAAATAAATTTCCCCAAAATAAATGAAACTGAAAGAGAAATATGCGAAAAAGAAATTACGGAGAAAGAAATAGAAGAAGCTATTAAAAAATCTAGGTAAGGATAAATCACCTGGCCTGGATGGAATAACGGCTGAATTCTACCAAAAATTCTCTAAAGAAATAACTCCCCTTTTAAAAAAAACTTTATAACAACTGCTTCAATGAAAAACAAATGACAAATAGTATGAAAATAGGACTAATAACATTATTATATAAAATCAAAGGAGATCAAACGGATCTAAAAAATTGGAGACCCATCTCCTTATTAAATTTAGACTACAAAATTTTAAGCACTGTACTAGCAAATAGACTAAAATTAACCCTGGAAAATATAGTAAATAAAAATCAAACTTGTGGAGAGAAAGGAAGAAACATCCAAAATAGCATACTATCAATAAAAACCATTATAGAATACATGGAAACAAATAATATAAATGGCGCTTTAATCCAGCTTGACCAGAAAAGGCTTTTGATAGAATTGAACTTAATTTCATTTTAAATATTGTTAACAAATTTGGGTTTGGCCCAGTATTTTCTAAATGGATAGAAATACTATATAAGGACATCAAATCAAAAGCACAAGTGAACGGAGCTAAAACCGAACAATTTCCAGTTGAAAGATCGGTGCGGCAAGGCTGCCCGATCTCAATGCTACTTATGTATTAAGCATAGAAACACTAAACCTAGCTATCCAACATGATAATAAAATAACAGGAATAAAAATCCCCAACATTAGAACCGAGTGCAAAACATTCCAACACGCCGATGACTGCTGTAATTTCATCACCACGCAGCAGTCCTACCAACACCTAATTAATCAATACAAAGCCTTTGGCACTGCCTCAGGCTCCAAAATTAACCAAGACAAAACAGAAATACTCTTAATCGGAAAATGGGCAGCAAACAATCCAGGTCTACCACCAGAAAAAATTAAAAACCATGTAAAAGTATTAGGTGTTTACTTAGGTTTAAACAATAAAATGCTAAACTTCAAACAAATAGAGAAAAAAATTATTAAAACATATACAAATCTGGAATGAGAGATATTTAAAACTAATGGAAAAAGCACAGATTGCGAAAACCTATCTATTCAATTCAATATGGTATGAATTTAATACTATAGATTTTGAATTATACTACATAAAAAAAAATGAGTCCTTAATACTAAAAAACTTCATGTGGAACCAAAGTAAAAGTAAAGTTTCAAATTTCACCTTACAAAAAGAAAAAGAACAGGGAGGTTTGAATCTCCCTAATTTAATAAGCAAACAAAGAACCAACCATATAGAGAGAATAAACAGTCTAACGACCCAACCAGAATACTATTGGCAAGGCCTATACATTTACTGGTTTGGTTTCTTAATTCCACACAGAAAGGATATTTACAAAAACAACAAATTAATCAAAATAATCAAACCACCAGCACTAAAAACATACAGAAACAACAATGAACTATGGAACCCCACCAATAAAACAAAAATATATGAAATAATTCGAGATTTGAGACTGCCAAAAAACAAAGTTGAATTACAACATCCCCTTTTGAACTGGGATCAAATTTGGAGCAAATGATCAAAAATCAAGGATTTAAATAAAAAATCAATTCTTTACACCTACCTCCACGACGCGTGGTGGACAGGAGAAAAAGCCTTTGAGAAAAAAATAATAAGGAAAATGCCTAAATGTCCTTTATGTAAAAAAATGTATGATAATAAAAACACATAATTCTTTCCTGTGAAAAATTAGAAATAAAAAGAAGAGAAGTAACCAACGAAATCTCCAAAAAGATAGGACTCTTTAATGAAGAAAACTTACTATATACAGATATGATTGCAGAAAAAAATCTTTATAATAAAACAATAAACTTTATCTTAGATGCAGTTGATCTAAGGAGAGAAAATATATGGATAAATGATAACTAAAAAACCCGTTTGGAATAGCCATCTATAAGATGAGCTAGCTAAACAGATCCAAACAAACATGTTTTCAATCAGGTCCGCGTGATTGAAGATTTCAATCCCTTTTGTGAATAGCATCTTACATGCTAGCTAAAAAGCAAACACCTTGGAAGAGCTATAAAACTAGCTATCCTGAACGGAACCAAGAGAAATATCTTATATTTATAGCAAAATATACACTCTGGCTGCCCTCTCGCAAAAAAACCACGGTTATGAACTAATACAGATATGGAACAATCACAAAAATACAGGAAGGACTGGGTTTTATGCCTTTTAGGCACTCAAAAGAGCAAAACCCAGACCCCCCCCCCCGTATGAAATATAACAAATAATATGACAAAACACTACAATACAAAAACACATTCTAATAAAATGTACAAGCACCAAGGTACTGTACAACTAACATCAATTAAGGTAACATATATCTCTTAGACAATCTGGAACTCATTCTCAATTTTGGCACAATATCACATACAAAAAGTATTCACGGTAACCCCAGACCACCCATCGAACTGTATGTTTATATTACTTATATATATTATTTATTTATATTATTTGGTACACATAATCCCAAGCCTAGCAACTAAACTATGTCCAAAATTAAGCAATTGCATTATTCTCGTGATCATGTTGCAACATAACTAATAATCTAATCTAAAACAATCTTGCGCCCAAACTAACACACATGTTTTCAATCACATCCGCGTGATTGAACATTTCAATCCCTTTTCAAAAATGAAGCCTCAAGATGCTTCAAAATGAAAATCTAAATACAAAAGGGGATGTTCTCCATCACGTCCGCGTGATGGAGACTTTCATTCCCTTTTTGTGCAAAGGTGCCAAGGTACCTACTCGTATAACCAACACATAAAACAAATAAAACAAATACTAAATACACAAGCAAATGCAAATATAAAATAAATACTCATCCCTAATGGAAAATCCAGATTAGACCAAACAACAAGTGCTATGGCACAAAATATACCAAACTTTTTGATACACACAATAAACAAGTAACTTACGCTAAGGCATAAAATAGATACAAGCAACACCCACTCACAAACAGTAAAACAATGCAGTATAGACACTTTATTATTTTTATCATTTGGATCTAAAGGCAAAGCCTCTTTTAAAAAATGTTAAGCCTTAAATAAGGAACAAAAACTGAGATGAATTTGATCGAAATAATGCCGTCCATACACAAATATGGGGACAATATACAACATAAACACCACGAACAACACACACTGGACTTTACTGACTCTGGCAGAGTCACTAATATAGCAAACAGATAAGCAAAATAAGGGGAAGAAAACTACCTCAAAGTTTATATAACTTTAGAGGGAGCTAGTACTCTCCTAAGTTCTTATGAGAAAATGGAAATCAGGCCCACTGCCAGCCCAGGCAAAGGGAAGATAGTACATTCTCTCCAAACCTCAAAGGGATAATCAAACCAATAACATTTGACGAACAAAACAAAGAGTAACACTGCTAAATTATTTATATTATTTTATTAATTTTAAAACACAAACATGTATAATACATTGGTGGGTGGACAGGGAGAACCCCATAGCATACAACACTATTTGGAAAAAACCAGGGTGCCACTTCTATGTCCTAACCAACCATATGTGTTGGGATGGGGCTAAGAGGTGTTAACACCTTTACGGGAGCAAATCTCCAGCTGTAGAGGTAATGAAATTTAAGTATTCTTTATTACTATTCGGTTTATGACATAATTGTTTCATACTTTAGATGTTTTAGAATTTATTCTAAATTCTACGGAGATTCAATACTTAGGTTATACAACGCCATATTAGAAATACTGTAGTCTGGTTCGAGTTAGCTATTTGTTGTAACTGAACAGACAAATTGAATTTAATTATACGCTGCATGCATTAAACGATTGATAGAATGGGTAAAGAATTCATGTGCGCGCATGCGCAACATATATCAATGCAGAAATACTTAACCGTATCATATGTACTACACGGTTTATTTGTTATAATTTTTGCTGCCTTATACATGGTTTGATGTGGAGTCACAGAACTCTGTGTGGTTTCTTGTGACGTGAACGCTGTGTCTGGTGACGTTGGTTCGGAAGAGTGTACTGGTGTTCTCGATGCGAGGGACCATGGCTTCGCAACCATCGGGTCTGTGTTAAATGTGAGGGCTCTCGAGGGATCCGTCAACAGACTGAGAGGGGCGGACCGTGCGTGGAAGCTTCTCTGACCATTGACTAGAGCGAGTGGAAATGGACGTCAAAATGGGCGCCACGATAGTTATATATATGTGTTCCATGTTGTCATTTTCACTATTGCTATCTGAGCAAATTTACACGTATTTCAATATCGTTATTTGAACTATGCATTTCAAATTTACATGCATTTCAATATCGTTATTTGAACGATACATTCAAATTTACATGCATTTCAATATTGTTATTTGAACGATATATTCAAATTTACATGCATTTCAATATCGTCATTTGAATGATACATTCAAATTTACATGCATTTCAATATCGTTATATGAACGATACATTCAAGACTTTGTTTATATTGGGGCGTAAATCATATACTTTTATTTTGTTGATCGGGGATAGGACTTAATTCACGTTTGTTTGAAATTCCATTTGTTAAATTCATGTTTGAGTTTTTTCGTTGAGTTACTTGTTGTTGATAGTTTCAAGTTAGGAACCTTATAATTTTACTTATCTTTTTGTTTATAATGGTGTCAGATTTTGTTAATATTTAATTTGCGTTTATGATAAATATCTTATTAACGCAGTTGCGTTGGGTGTCTTCCCTAATCCAGTCCCAACCCGGCTTCATCTTGTGACATAGGTGGTGTTGTTAACTTGCCTACTTTCTCTGGTGGTGTTGTTAACTTGCGTACCTTTTCTGGCGGAGTTTGAAACCATTCTTCTTCTTCTTCTTCTTCTTCTTTTTTCTGTCTTGGTCACTGGCACTAGTAGTGGTGGTGGTGGTGGACTTAAAATCTTTCAGAGTGGGTAGAGCTGTTTCTTGTAAAGCTTTCTGGTGAAAGAGTTGCAGTCGTTGCAAGAGTTGGCCGTACTTTTGTGATTTTTCTGTTTCGGACAAATCGTGGCGATCCATCAACGACTCCAGTTCGTGTTGTAACTTTGACATCTCGCTCAAGCTGGGACTGGGAGGCAAATGCGGGGTTCGTTGATCTTGCCAACGATGGTATTCCATCCACCGTTTGTATGGCACTAAAGCTAGTTTTCGTCCTTCCATTCCATGTCAAGGGTCACGTCTGAGATCTTGCGACTCCAGAGGTCCTTTTTATCTTGCTCCCACGAGTCCTCCCAACATGGTTCCCAATACTCCTTTCAGCAAAGGTCCTAACAATAGAGGCAAAATTCCTCCACGTTGGACCAACATCTTCCTTTTTTGACGAATGGGGATTTTCTTTTGAACCATTTGGCGAAGAACGTGACGATGTTTGCCAAAGCATTGTTTCTGGTGTTTTGACAAAGGGATCATGCCTTTCAAGACGTTCAAACAACATTCGCACACGGTATCGATGACATCTTTGGAGGCCGTTTGAATGAGGATTTTTTTCGCATGGGTGGAAAAGCTTTGGACAGGACAGACAACATGTCCCCATGTTTGACTAAACGAAGAGGCAGTCCTTTAGTTTTCTTTCCTTCGTGTTTAGAAGAGATATGTTTTCTGGGGGATAACATCTTTGGGTCTTCAGGAGCACAAAACACTGATACCCATGCTTTGTCTCAGACCTTTTTTTATACTGGAACGCGTCGCCACTGATTGTCTTTACGTCGTATCAACTTGATGACAGGCATCACGCGTCGTGGAGGGGTTCGCAACGCACTAAATCGAGACAGTTCTTGCTTGGACAAATCCAGTAAACTCTGTAACATGCCCGATCTCTCTTGGACTTTAAATTTTGAGCAAGTATTTTGTAAGCAGCTGCCACTGCAGCTAAAGAGAAGAAGGGTGTCACCGCTGAAGGAGAAGTTCTTGGAGACACCGGTTTCCATGGTGTCATCAACTGAGGACGAACGGGTGTCAAATGCGGTTGGGCAGGCATCGTCAGCATCGGAGAAGTGGATGAACCTGAGGCTACCGGAGATGCAGTCACCGACGTTGCAGGTCGTGGCTTGCGAATGCAAGGTTGTGTCCTGGCTGAAGTGCCTCTCTTGCGGGTAGAAACTGTTTTCTGTGGGCTTTTCTTTTTCTGGGGTTGTGACCTGGTATTGATACCGTTGCTCTTTTTCTTCTTGGGACTTCGTTTGGCTTTTTTGGGAGTGGCTTTTTTCTTGGGGAGAACTTTGGGAGCATTATGATCCCATTTTAAGAGGGAGCGAATGATGACACACCTAGAGTACCGCTCCCTCCAGGTTTCAAAATGATTTGCTTTCTGGTTTTAATTGCCGATACGGGGATTGGCCAGTTGTGTCAAGGCTCCTTTGTTTCTATCAACAACGCGTTTGGTTTGATGAGTAATCTGAATGGTTCCTTGCAGTAATTGACGTGCTGTCACCGTAAACCATCGTAAGACTTCTTTGAGACTGGCTTCTAAGACACGAGAACGTATTTGTGGATTCTTTTCGCGACTGATGCATACAAGGCACGAATCAATTTGACGGGAAGATGAGACTGAAAATACGTCATGCTGACAGTGTATGAGGTTTTTATAATTTGTTTTGGTCAAGTCGAGGACGGAGACATGTACAGGACAGGCCCTCCGTCCTGACACCAGTGGTGAAACAAATGGGTACGAAATCGCAAATAATCGGGGGTAGTGGGTTTCAAATCGACGAGTAAATAGGCGTGAAAAGTTTGAGTGGCATCGTCGTACACATGAGTTAGCCAAGGCGTTCCAAACCGTTTGGCTAAGACTTGCACTTGAGATTTATCTCGAGGGCTTTTAAACAAGACCATGTAATGAGATTGAGGCTGAGGATACGATGGGCTTTACTTTGTTGAAACAAATATTGAGTGATGTAAATGACGCTGGCATTACGGTGATGCCCTTTGCGCGTAAACCACAATTTAATTTCTTCTTCGTCTTCTCCTAACATGTCGTCGAAAATGAATTGATGGGTTTGACGGGGTTCAGACACGATTACGTCGTCTTCGTTAGGAATGCCTTCCACAAACACGAAGGAATCGCCTTGACTTTCTCGCAAGAGGCTGTACGCCGATTGCCACACTTTGTAACACCACACAATTCGTTGATGTGGACGATCGATCAAATGATGTTTATGTTCGATCAAACGTTTAACAAATTCGGTTTTGCCTTAACCGCTATGTCCAGCAATGGGCATGTTAAGGGATGATGAAGATACAAAGCCTCCCAACTGGCACGATCTAAGTGTTCGTCGATGACTTTGAAAGTGGAGGAAGAGTGAGCAGAGACAGTAGAGGTAGCCATAGTGCAAGGAATGTCACTTGTGACACGAAGACAGAAAAGACAAGATTTTATATACTTTTTCAGGACACGTTTATTGATGTTCCAAAATAAACCACGAAAGACTAAAATACATAAAAGCCAAAGGGATAAGTACAACGTTACAATGCACATCAAAACGATCAAAGTGGAATAGAAACAAGTCTCTATACAACATGTTTTGGGTAACCAATATGTCCTAGGAACAGTGTGTAATGTTCTTATAGTCTCAACATCGGGTAATGTCTGGTTTTTCAAACGACATGGTCGATCACTTCAATGACTTGGTCCCACTAAAAGTAGGTAGTGACAATCGGAGACCATCGAGCATGTTCTAGATATGCTGAATCTTGTTGTTTCCACTGGTGAAGTGACACACCGCAACTGAAGCACTTGACTTTATCCCTGCGCCCAAGTAGAAAAATCCGGATGAACTATAGATCTTGGACATTGTCCCTTTTTATATGCTGACCAATATCGACGGACGTGCCCGTACGGCAAAGTGAAGTAGTTGGGAAGCCTCACTCGCTTCTGGTACGCGATTTGATAGACCTTTTCCAAGGGTTGACTGACGATTTGGTGAGTGGGTTAACGTACAGTCTTGTTCGTGTCAAAGTACAGGACACGGTCTCCTAACAGTTCTAAAGCTTCGTACAATTTTAAGAGAGCATGGGCTGTCACATAAGCCGCAATGATGACATTTCCAGATTCGTCGGCTTGTACAAAGTCCAGATTTTCTTCATAATTGACTAAGATCAAATCCTCACGAACGACGTCCACGTGTTTCATGTATTTGGTTTTGTCGTGAATCATCTGGAAGTAACGGGAAGGTTCTGTCAAATATTCTGTCTTGGGTAAACACGGTCGTTGTGCCATTTTGCCCCACAAGCAATTTAACATCACTTGGGCAAACGATCGCCTGCCTTCGTTTTTCTCGATGTGGTCTAAAGTGATACCTTCATGCTCCCAGTATTTCTCTTTGAATGTATTTTGGTCTTCGTGAGTGTGACACCAAGAAGGATAGCCGCTGGCTTCTTGTTTCAGTTTCAAAAAGGCATCCACGTAGTCTGCGAAAATGCCTTTTTGAGTGGGGTCACCCTTGTGGTATTGTTATGTATTGGGAAAGTGGTAAATTTCATACACTTCTAACAGTTGGTATCCCATGTCCAGAATTTTGAACAATTCCGAGCTAACCCACGTTACCGTTAAGGCGCGTTCTTTCTGGGTGTGCTGACAAGGCTGGTCTTGGTTGCACATTTCGGCACAAGTACGGCACAAGGGAAATATAAGTTTTCCTTGGCAATGGTGAGGTAACACGAGATGGTACAAGTTCGTGGGAGGCAAAACTTTGCACTTGATCAAGCCTTCGTATTGTCGAATGTGGTTCAGGTCAATGTGTTCCGTCAACAATTGCGGGTGCCCTGCAGGAAAGCGACAATATTTGCACACGTAAGGATACAGCGAACACACGTCCAAGTATTTGATTTCTTCTCCTTTCTCTTCGTCGGCGTGGTACAGAAAACAGGTAGCATTTGTCCGTCCTCCGTACAAACTATCCCTCGGGTTCAGGAGGGCTATCAATTTGCAACTTTCCACGATGCGTTTAAACTCGGGATCGGTTTTCAAGTGGTGATCGTATTCGTGTTCCCACATTTCCATCACTTGGTATCCTTGCTGTTCTAACTTCAAGCGTCGCTGACAAGTGGCCTGGTACAAGTCTTCCATGGTTCGTTGTAAAAACTGATATTTGGTGCCACGTTCAGGGTAGCAGACGGGACATCCGTGAAATAAGCAAACGTTAAACTCGTACACAATCTTGGGGTTTTCTAAGTCTCAGCCATCTACCGAATATGTTCCGATGGTCTTTTCGCCCCCTCCGTTGTGGGCGTGCTGAATCCATTTGACTTCCTTGTTGCACAAGTAATGTAACCATCGTAGGGCTTTGACCGAGTATTGACGTTTAACAAAGTTGGTCGTTTGAGGACTGATGAAAGTCAGGGTGTTTTCAGGCATGAATCGTTGTCTATACATGCTTTGGCAATGGTGCAAGCTTTTTTCAAAGGATCGACCCCTCCGTGTTCCATGAACAGTTCTCGAAATTTTCCACAGCAACGCCGTAAAATGTCCACGTCGGAACGACAATACTTTAACATTTCTTCCTGAACGTCGAAGGGGTCCGAAGCGTGAGCCTGGTACCAAGCGTAGAAAGCTTCTCGTTGTTCGGTACTCATATTGTCGGGGTTGTAGTATTTAGACTCAGGCAAATGTGATAGGACGGCATGTTGATTGGCTTCGGTATTGAAAAAGTGTCTAAAGTATCCTTTGGCCATTTCTGTCATTCCAAACGTTTTAGGCATTCGACTCAAAGGCATGGCCAAGTAGCTCATCGAACCTTTAAACTGTACTTGTCCCACTTGCATGGAAATGCTTTTGGCTCCGTTCAAAGTCACTTTAGGACGTGTGGTGCCTTGTTCCGTATAGTATCTGAGAAGAAACTGTCCATCGTGTCCCGAGAAATTGTGAGCCATCACCGTGGCATGGCGATGACAATCTCCGTAATGTTCGATGTCCTCTTGGCTCAACGTCTCGTCGATAGGGTCTAAGATCCATTGAGAGAATTCGGCTAGCGTGTTCGGTCCCCGAAATATTTTTTCACGTCCTCCAGAAATCTTGCTGTAGTTAGGGCAATGACTAAAGATAGGTTCTTGGATGCACTTTTCGCACGCTCGATGAGCCACAAAGAAATTAGGAATGTGAATGCCAGTCTCTTGCATGCATTCGAAATCGAAAAAGATGAAATTGCCTTTCTTCTTGTTCGCATCATCTTGCTGTTGGGTCTGGTATTTTTTAATGTAGCATTGGTGTTCCAAGTCCACGATGTGGTGACAAATGTGACATCGTTTCTTTCCTGAACATACGTGTGCCTTGGTATTATTGGTACATATGCCTTGTCCACACGTAGGGCACAATCTCAGGAGTTGACAAGCACATTTCTTCTGTGAACCTTGTGTCTTTAGATGATGTTTGTAACATGTAGGGCTGACAATAGTGCGCTGACAAGCTGGACAATGCACTCGTTCTTGTCCTTCGTCCAGATAGGGTTGAGAGGCCAAACATCCTGAGCATTTCGAACCACAATGTGTGTGTGTTGCTCTCGAGCGATGATACTGGTAATGGCATCGAAATGCTCGTCGTGATAATAGACGTGAATGTATTTTCCATCCTTAAAATCTTTGCCTCGAAACAACAGAGGTCAGCGCACTTCTTGAGGGTGCACTTTCAAGGTGTAACGTGGAACTAGGACATCTTGTAATTTGTGCATTTCAGGAATGCCACAGGGTGTGTCTTTGGACAGACCCGCTTGTTGTAACAGGAGTTCTGTTTCGTTTCGTTGTTTGGCTCGGTCAGATTGTTGAATAGTTTTCCAAGCTCTTTTCCATTCTACCGTGTCGTTCTTGTCGGCATAAGCTCGTCCCACCACGATAGCCCTGGCTAAACACATGTGGTCTTGAGGGTTGTTAATTTGGACGAGGCTACGCTTGATACTACGAAGGTCGTCCACCAATAACACTTTTCTGCGTTGTCCGGTCCCTTGGGGGAGAGAGACGTGGGTCATGGACAGTGTCGCTTTATCATCGGTGATGTGAAACTGGTCATTGCACGTGTTGAATCTTGTCGATGACTTTTGGAAGGTGTCAGTTCTGCGAGACTGCTAAACTCGATCCAAACAGGGGATTTCAAACTGTCGTGATGTATGGATAGTCTCAAGCGATCGTCTTCTTTGGCTTGACATTGGTGTTTCAGTGTGGTGAACAAAGAATCCCGCATCTCGGTGATGAAGCCCCTTGCTTTCTCCAACGGAACGTTGAACTTGAAATCTTTAAACTTCACCGTGAAGGTGTAAGCTGTGGTTCTAAATTTTCTAGAGGAGCGCTTTTCCGTCTCTCGAATGTGGTTATATTTTTCAGGGTTTACTGGTGAACTTTGGTTAGGTGAAGACTCTCTGGGTCTGGATTCTGGTTCACTCATGTCATCTTCAAATGCCAAGACTTCAGCGACTGTACGAGGCGATACATCATGTTTCTGCCTCTTACTTTCTTCTTCTTTCTTCACGAATTGATGCGATCGTTTCATCGTGGCTGCAAAAAAGTCAAACGACTACATGTTAAACACCATGGGTCACTTTATATCCATGACAGACCAGCGTATATATAAATGATGTATCATGCCTTCCACTATTCATTTCACTCTCAAACCGAGCAGAACGATGGAAGAGCCTACACAGATCGAACGTTTGATCAGAGCTTTGCGAGGGGTCATCAGAAAATTTTCTTCAGACAAGCCGACGGATTACTCTCCCTCCTTTTGAGATAAAAGTCACGATACTTCCTATATGTGAAAGAAGAAAGGGCATTGGTCTTCAGAGTGTCCAGACCGTCAAAAAGCAAAACAGGGGCTAGAAGAGACAAAAGTCAAGATACTTGTTATCTTGTCAAGAAAAAGCACATTGGTCTTCAGATTGCCCTAAGAAACAACAGAAGCAAGAAGAAGAGAGGGATTGTGGAGAGGAAGAAGAGAGGTACCCTCCCCCAAGGAAGAACCCAGACACGTGCAGAAAGAGAAACAGGAGAAGAAAAGACGACATGGAGAAAGTGAGGAAGAAGTGAAGAAGAAAAAAATGTGACAGTGAAGAAATTTAAAAAACAGAGACAGTGAAGACAGACAAAGAAGAAGCTTATGAACTTGTGATGTGAATTGTAAAAATTGGATCACAATAGACCAGGCATAAAACGTAAGTGTCTCTTGGTTTTGAGTTTTAGAATAGAACCTACACTCATGCACTCGTACATTCACACTACATGATGGGTAACAGGGGCTTTTTTTAGTGTTAATTGATGTTGGCAACTGAAATACTATCTCTTTTCGAGAGAAGTGAGTGGCCCTGAAAAGGGCCTTTGGGTATTTGTTTGTTTAATTCAACTTTAACTGCCTTAAGCCTTTGCCACAGCCAAGGCCTACTTCTAGTTTGCCTCCTGTCGATGATGATTTGGTATAAATCACTGGAGGTGGTACAGCAGGCGTAGTCACAGGGTTGGGTTGTTTAGTTCGGGAAGGTCTTATTCTCTTCGGCCGTAATAAAGAAGTCTGATACATTTGTTTCAGACTCCTTAACTCTGCTAAAATGTCTAAGAGTACCTTGACCGTTTGACTTTCACTACCTTGTTTCTTCTTCCTGTCGTTTCCTTCTTATCTCTTCTTCTCGCTGTTGTTGAAGAAGCTTGTTCTGCTTCATTTTGCTGCTGTATAAATTTCTCCAATTCTTCTTTCTGTCTCTGTTTGAAATGATCAGCGAGTGGTAAAGAAGGAGAAGGTACTGGTACCAGAACAAATTCTTGCGAGGTAAGAAAATCCAAAAACTCCCAATTCAAAGTATCTACTTTTCTGGAAGTAGGTCCGTATTAACTTGGGTAGTCTCTGCTATTTCATTGCTTCTCGTCTCCACGATCGGCAGTAGTGAAGGGGGGCACTCTACGTACAATGGGAATTAGCATTAAAAACACCCTTGGGTCAATCTACGTACAATGGAAATTTAACATGGAGAAAAATCGTGGGTCAATCTACGTACAAGGGGAATTAACATGGGAATAAATCGTGGGTCACTCTACGTACAAGGGAATTGAACATGGCAATAAATCGTGGGTCACTCTACGGACAAGGGAAATTTAACATGGGATTTTTTTTTAATTTAAAAAAAATTTTTTTAAAAAAGGGGTAGGCAATGGAAAGGCTATCTCTTTTCGAGAAATATGGCTGGCCCTGAAAAGGGCCTTTGGGTTTTCTTCTTCTAATTTCTTCTTTTCCTCCACCAAGTTCTTATTTTATCTCCTACACTCTTCTTCTCTTTCTTTTTTTTCTTCTCCTCTTCTTTCTTCTTCTCTTCCTCCTCTTCTTTCTTCCTCTTTTCATTTTCTTCTTCTTTTTCAATTTTTTCATTCCATTCTCTCATCCTTATCCTTTCCTCTTCATCCTCCTTTTCCTCCTTGATTTCTTTCAACAGATCACTAATGATTACCTTCATTTTTCGTAAATTGTTTATCTCCATCTTCACTCTATGGGGACTATATGAGTAGTGATCCTCGTTTAGGTTAACCAACATTTGCTCAAACATTCCTAAATTGTCCATGACGTTTTGCAATTTTTCCATTTTGTTAAGGTGGTTTGACGCCATCTTATTTGTATTCTTTGCAGAATGGTTTGAACAACTAATACTGTGGGTTCTTATACGAAAAGCGCGAACGTGAAGGAAAACATCCCCCTGAAACATAAAATGGATCTTACCTAGATTATGACCCAACATCGCGCGTACGTGAAGGAAAACATCCCCCTACTTTCTCATTTCATATAATATAACCCTAACTATACTCTCCACATTTGCTAAAAAACCCATAATCTACTATTCACACAAACATACCTTAGCTCTTACTAACACACCAACACACTAACTCATACCCTCACACTATCATAAAAAAGAGTTAGTGTTTATTTTTACACTACTCTACCTACACACATTGGCAAATTAATAGTTATTTCTTTTCTAGAGTATTGGGTAGCCCTGAAAAGGGCTGTTTTTTTAAACTCCAGATGCACCTATCTAATGGTTGCACCTTCCTGGCCTGGCGCCGCACACGCATCTTCTTCCCCAGTCTTCTTTCACCTTTCTTCTGGGGAGCGCAGAGGGAGGATGATTCGCTTCAGCACCCCAATCCTCTGTTTCAGGAATATTAAACGACATCCTCTCTTCTCTTTTCTTTTCCTCCTCTTCCCTCTGTCTTCTCTCCTCTTCTTCCTTCTTTATTCTTGCTTCTTCTACGATAGCCTCCGCTGATAGTTCATTTACTATCCGCCTGGCATATTCCAGGTGCATCTGGAGTTCTAACAGTTTCACTATTCTGCTAGTCATTCTTCTGGCTGTGTTGATCAATCAACAAGGGTAGCTGGACTGCCGAACGAGTTTCAATTTATACTGAAAGCGCGAACGTGAAGGAAAACATCCCCCTAAAAACATAAAATTCATCTTACCTAGATCATTAACCAGAACAACGCGCGGACCTAAAAGAAACACTCGCTCACTTTTTTATGCTACCCATCACTTCAATAGACTATCCACATACTCAAAGCAATCCAATCTAACCCCAAATATACACCTCAAGCAGCCCAAAAAAAACAAACTAACATCATTTTAATCTACTATCCACACCAACCTACTTTATCACTTACAATCACAATCACACAAACACATACCCTCAAAATTTTTAAGAAAGAGTTAGTGTTTATTTTCACACTACTCTACCTACACACATTGGCAAATTAATAGTTATTTCTTTTCTAGAGTATTGGGTAGCCCTGAAAAGGGCTGTTTTTTGTTTTGCTATGGCATTCTTTTTTTAGTTTCTAAGAATGCGATGTCCTCTGAGGATAGACTTTCTGGTAATAGGTCTGCTTCTTCGGAAAGAGAAGAAGAATTCTTTGGTGTCGATACGACAATCGACAAAGCCTCTGTCAGCTTCAGGTTGTTGCTGCTGCTGTTGTTGTTGCTGCTGTTGCTGCTGTCTCTGAAGTCTGTACTTCTCTGTCCATTCTTCTTTCTCCTTGTTCATTTCTTCTCTGAAGAGCTCTTCTATCAGGTCTTCAGTGATTTTTAACATTCTCACATTCTCTATTTCTTCTGGCTTCGGTATCAAACTGTGTCTGACCCTATGCAAATTCACGTAGGCTTCGTTGAGCTTAGCTAGTTTGGAGCACATCTTCTTAGGAGGATGAGTCGACAATGGATGGTTAGACTGGGAACAACCCAGTTCTTAAAATTAAAGCGCGGACGTGAAGGAAAACATTCCCCACACGGTTTTCGAGCCGCAACGTTCATGAGAGGGATAGTAAGAAATGAAAGAGCATCAATCCAATATTCTTATAGCTAAACAAACCACAAAGGCATTTTTTTTCAAATCACAACATTTTTTATTCAAAAATCACTTAACACTGAACAACAACATTTCTAACATTTTTAACAATAATCCAACACTATAACATCAAACAATTTTTTTCAAATCAGAAACATTTTTTTCTTCAAATACTAACTACTTTGAACAGGGCTGACAACGTTGTGAATGAAATTGTGATTTCCACTGTTGGAAATCATTAGGCCATTGATGGACACTACGTTTCCTAGCTTGAGACAAAAGATAAGCATAATGGTCACAAAACCATCGATCTACTTTCACATCATTTCTAGCAGAAGAACGAGGATCGAAATGAGTCACTAAATGTTCTAAGGAATAGCCCAGGCTGCGATGATGCAGAAAATACACACAGTACTGTCCACACACCAAGGAATCTGTGCCTTGTAATTTCACGTTATTGAATCGGGTGGTTTGAGCATTTCTTCTCATAAAGTCGATGATATCGTCTTCCAAAGGGGGCAATCCGTACGAATCGAAATATTCCACACATCCTTCTTGAGGAAAGTAGACGGCTACCCAGTGGGTTCCTGGGAGATGACTTTCGTCCGTGTTGATCACGTAAGCTTGATGGTCTTTAGGTTTGCGATGAGGGAGTTCATCTTTAGCACAGACGACAGGATTCCAAGAAGCCGTATACGAACTATGGTTCAAAAGGTAATAAAGTTCCCAGGTATCCATTGATTTGTGTTTTTTTTCTTCTTCACAGGTAATAATAAGTCGTCAATTCGATCCTGACTTTTTGCTTGAAAATGTCTGACGAATAAACGGTTATTCGTTCTGTTTCCTCACTCTGATTCAGGAGAGCTTCGATACGATGGATCTCTTGAGTGGTTAATGGTGGACAAGAATGTTCACGCAAGTCTTTATACCACTGGTGCAACACGTCTTTGTTCGAGATGAGACTCCAAGCTTCGTCCAGATACTCGTCCAATTTTTCTTCTTGACTCAACATCAGGCATTTATCGTGTTGAATTTGACTGGGATGATCGTTTTGACATCCATAACAATTTTTCTTGATCAATTCCGTCATTTTGTCGACCAAGTGTTTGGCAAAACAGGAGACTAAATGGGCTTCTTGTTCTGGCCATCTCGACTTCATCATGACAATTTCTTCGTCTTTGTCTTGGGATTCTCCTTCCACGGTCTCCTCACATTTCATGTCCAAAGTTTCTTCACTAGGTAAAGAGGGATAACAGTCTTCCATGGCTTCTAGTAATCTAGAATGACTTCTCTCAAACTGTTGATTTCTATCGTATTGTCAAATTCTGCATACAGGATCACGTTCAACGTTGGATCAGCAGGGTCTCGATTTGCAAACTGAATTTCCACACGAATCTGGCCAGATTTTATAGGGTGGAAATGTCCCTCGTCGCTGCCTTGGTCTGGAGTGAAATCGAAAGCCCACAAAGCGTAGCCTCCTGCATAATCTTCGTACGTAATACCGTGACTGGTATTGGTTCCTAACTGTCCGGTGGCTTCGTACAGGGACAAGTACGATCTCAAGTAATTGTTCTGGGCAAAGTTAGGCTCAAAGGGTCGTGTACACAAGGTCTTGCCGTCACGACTGACTTCGATTTTGGACACGCTAGAGTGTCGAAACTCAAAAGGATTTTCGTTGTGAAGTCCATTGAAAGCTGAATTCCTGACGATACCAACGATCAAACGCTTGGGTAACTGTCCTTGGAACAGATGATCTTCGATCATGGATCGCTGTCCAACAGGAATGGTGAACGTTTTCACTTCCACACGTCTTATGGGATACTTGGCGGTCGTTCTGCTCAACGTCTGACTGATGTCGTTTCCCACTTTAGGTAACACTTCCACACGGCGTACGTAAAGTCTGGCTTCTTGGATAACAGTTTTGTATTCGTTGGCATGGGCCATCAAATGGAAAGCGGCAGTGCTACGATTCAGTCTCAGGCGAATATCAACTCCGTTCAGTAAATACTTTTCTTGTAACCACATGTCCAAATGCAAACGATCCATCAGTTCTAAACTACGTCCTTGCAAAATTTTAGTTCTACGTGTGTTAAACCCCACATTGTGAGGATTGTCATCTTCTGTCAGGGCTGTGTCGCTAAACGTGCCTGCACCTGCCGTGTCAGGTTTCCATACCACGCAAGCATCCAGATGAGTATTCTTGGCTTCTTTTCCGTACGTCAAGAGATTTTCCAAGTAGGCACGATACGGGTAAGTATCCATGCTGCTGCTGACCAGTTTGTTATTCAAGTACAAGTCCACTTCGCTGAACAAGGAATGCATGAAATTGTTGACGGGCGCTACCCTATCATTGGCTCCAGGATTGGTGTTGTCAGTTTTGATCACTTTGACTTTCAAATACAGGTAACTGCTATTCAGATCGATGTAATCTTCGGGTTGTCCTTTGATTTCGAACTCGATGGGAGCGGAATCCGTCAAAGAGGAGACGGGATGAAATTCCACCCACTGGGATTCTTGCATCGTCATCATGGTGGGGGGCATGGCAAACATATCCAGTTCCGTCTTGGAACAAGCACATGACTCTCGGTGCATCATTTTTTCTGTGTCTCAATAATCGAAAACGTCTAAGTCTCGAACGGTTCTTCTTTTCTTGGCTTTTCTAGCTTGAAGTCTGGTGAAAGGGTGTTTTCTTCGTCGTCTCTTTCTGCCTTGTCCTTGCTGAATGCCTGACTCGGTAGCGTGCAGGGCATTTATAGGTGTGTCTCGTCGGCCTAAAATGTCTTTACCCGTTTGCAGCAGGACATTTTTGCCTGCCCTCATGAAGGCTTCTTTAGGGTTTTGTTTGTCGATGATGACATTTTGGAGAAATTCTTTGCCTTGCGTCAGTGCCGCATCTTTCAAGGCGTGCAATCCGCGTGTCACCATCGGTTTCAACACCGGGGCCACCGAACGAAAGGCCGATTTTAACATATCTCCTAAACCGTGTCCTCGCTGTCGTGCAACCCCTTGGTACACTGGATACATGACTTGCTTACGAATCGTGAGAGAACCGTTTTCGAAAATGGAGTTTCACCGTGACTTTTCCTTTGGTAAATGGAATATTTTGTCCCAAATCTCCTTTTATAGTAATGTTGACCGTGTCCAAATACGACTTGCTGACCGGCAAATAATGAGGATGGACAAATTCGCGGTGAACGTGGTAAGTGTTTCCACCTTCCTCGTCAGCGTTTGCGGCAGAATCCACTTTGAAAGGAATGACACGCAGTAACGGCACGGAGGTGTGTCCCACCACGTTGTATTCCACCACATCGGAGTACACGAACATCAAATTCAGTCCTTGGTTCAGTTCTACTGGGGTACGAAATAACTTGCTAAAAGACTCGTTGTCGTAAACGATGGGTAATTCGTTGTTCTTGAGTATGCTCATTCTCAGGTTCATGTCTCCGCCCAACATGTCAAACAATTCAGGACAAAATAAAATGGACATGATTTTACTCCGCTCAAATCTCATCGAGAAGCGACGAGCTACTTTGTGGTACTCCATGGTGACACTTATTTTGGCATGCTCCAAAGCTTTCCCAAACACGCCATTAAACTTGGCAGCTATGACGTTGACCAAATGTTGACCACTGAAATAATAACCTGGGGGAATTAAAAAGTGGTAGGTCCATTTTTGAGTTTTCTCATTATAGATTTTATTGTCATACGTGACTTTCTTATTCAACTCCTGTTGCAATGACTCGTCATGAACTTCCACATTAAAAAAATTTTGATTGGGAATGACATTGAGGACTTGGGTCGGGTGAATGATTTCCACTAAAGCCACTTCCCAATGGGCTTCGTGATCTAAGGGGATGGCCTGAGGTAATTTGGCCGTGTAACAGCACAACGTGTTGTGGGGAAACACCTCCATGGAACTGTCACTGGGTAAGGTTAAGTAAAATTGGTTTTGGTGACTCATAATTCCAGAGTTCTGTGGCTGTCCGAGGGAATATTAGTGGATGTCAGAGGTGTGTCTCCGCCCAAAATGGGGTTCTGGTTGTGGTTGTTGGAGTGGTGACTGGCACTGGCACTGGACACAAGGTTCCCGTTCGAGGAGAATTTCAGGGAGGGATTGGGAAGCAGGTAACCGATGCAACTGCTCAATAAAATGGTCCACAATTGTTTGTCTCCTTGTTGCAAACTCAAATTGGCGATGGCTGCCCCGATGACACAATACACCACGAAGATTTGGCAGAAAAAGACGATTTGCGTTTTAGGCACACGTTCTCCACACCACACCCACAAGGGTTGTTTTTGTAAATCTTGCACAGAAGAACTAGGGGAAGAAGGACTGGTCGACGTAGCTGCGTCTGCTGTGTGAAAGGGCATGATGGTCACTTCTTCTTTTTATAGTCGATGACTTGCGAAGCGTCGATCCAAGAATCGAAACTGGGTGGATATCCTTTCCAACGTACTTTGACTTCTTTGACACGTCGTTTGCCCACTTTACGGGTTCTGCGTTCGAGAATGCTTTCGATGTCGTACACGTCGTCTTCTTTTTTGGTGACACGTTGTAACTCGGGCAAATAAAACGTTCCTTTGAGTACTTCTCCGTTCATGTCTTCCAATTTATAGACGGTAGGATGACGGCCATGTACTCGTCCAGTGACGCGAAACAGTTCGGTCGTCCAGTTAGGTAAGTAACCTTTGTCGAAAGTGCGTTTGGTTTTGCCAATGCGCACCCAATCTCCCACGGTCAACTCTCCACTTTTCTTGGGGACAGCCCTCGTCGGGGACGTACCGAACAGGCGCTCGAACACCAGCACTTCGTTGTCGGGAGTCACGTCTTGCGGGGCACGTCCGATGCTTCGATGGTAAGATTGGTTGTACGCTTGCACCAGGTGTGGTAAGATGTCGATGTACTTCAGAGTGTGGTGATGCGTAAAATATTTCCACATGCGTTCTTTCAAAGTGCGTTGAAAA
Source organism: Sinohyriopsis cumingii (assembly GCA_028554795.2). NCBI lineage: Eukaryota > Metazoa > Mollusca > Bivalvia > Unionida > Unionidae > Sinohyriopsis > Sinohyriopsis cumingii. The sequence goes on from CM068838.1 coordinate 58,350,647, forward strand.
CGTTCCACGATGCTGGCTTTGGTTTCGGGATTCTCGGTGGTAAAAAAATGAATGTCACGTTTCTTTAATTCTTTTTGGAAAGCTTGGTTCAGAAATTCGGTGCCTTTGTCCGTTTGCCATCGAAGAGGGTGACGACCGCTTTGTTTCAGCACTCGTTGCAGGGCTCGCACTAACTCACTGCTGGATTTGGAAGTCAAGGGTACGACCCAGGCAAATTTGGAAAAGACGTCGATGACACAAAACAAATATTTGTAACCACGATTGTAGCTGGCCAAGTGAGAGACATCGGCTAAATCGGCTTGCCATTGATGATCGATGCCTTCCACTCGGGTGCGACTTCTGGCAAACTTGCGTCGAATGGGTTTGTGTAAAGTGTAGGTAGCTTGTTCTTGTAACCATCGTTGTACTTGAGGTAAACGGAGACTTTTCAGCCGCGTTTTGGCAGCACGATACAATTTTTGAACTCCTGCGTAACCTGCAGGATGCGAGGGATCGTAGTAAATGCTGGCTAAGACTTTTTCCATTTTTTATTTTGTGTGTTAATAAGTCACCCACTCTTCGGTGATGCTACTTTGGGTGGGACGAAAGGGTGGTTTGGAAACGGATTTACGTGTCCGATGGGCTACGGGAGTAGAAGTCGAAGGTGGAGGTGGAGGTGGCAATGGAATGACTTTGGTTTTCTTTTCTTTTTTCACTTCTGGTTTCCCTTCTTTCTTTTTCACTTCTGTCGAAGAAGGCGTGGACATCATCTTTTTAACCCAAGCTTTCATTTCTTCTCGTTGGGGTGTGGGGGACGGGGTCAACAAGGATCCTGCAATCTTACTCGAAATGGGAGCTGCTGACGGTGTTTGAAACACTTCGCGCATCTCTTCTTCCTCAGGTCTTTGTGGGGTAGCATCTCTGGTAACCCTTGGGGATGGTAGTGGTGGTGGTGGTGGTGGTAATGATGGTGCTGGACTTTTCATCAAGGTCTTAAAATCTTTTAGAGTGGGTAAAGCTGTTTCGTCTAAAGCTTTCTGGTGAAAGAGTTGCAGTCGTTGCAAGAGTTGACCATACTTTTGCGATTTTTCTGTTTCGGACAAATCTTGGCGATCCATCAAGGATTGCAATTCGTGTTGTAACTGGGACATCTCGCTCAAATTGGGATTGGGAGGTAAATGCGGGGTGCGTTGTTCTTGCCACCGATGGTATTCCATCCATCGTTTGTAAGGCACTAAAGCTAGTTTTCGTCCTTCCATGGGGTTGTCAGGGATGAATTCTGAGATCTTGGGACTTCCGAAGGCCTTTTTATCTTGCTCCCATCAGTCCTCCCAACATGGTTCCCAAGACTCCTTTTAGTATGGGGCCTAACAAGAGAGGTAAAATGCCTCCACGTTGGACCAACATCTTCTTTTTTTGACGAATGGGAATTTTCTTTTGAACCATTTTTCGAAGAACGTGACGATGTTTGCCTAAGCATTGTTTCTGGTGTTTGGACAAAGGGATCGTGCCTTTCAAAACGTTCAAACAACATTCGCACACGGTATCGATGACCTCTTTGGAGGCCGTTTGAATGAGTTTTTTTCGTAGGGGTGGAGAAGCTTTGGACAGGACAGATAACAGGTCCCCATGTTTAGCTAAACGTGGTGGCAGTCCTTTCCTTTTTTTTCCTTGGGGTTTTCTGGAGGGTGACATTTTTGCTTGTGGGTTCCGGGACATTCACCGAACAGACACTAACGTCGATGACTTAACGCACACCCTTTTATCTTTTTTTCTGGGACTATCGCTTTGTCATAAAGGTGACAATGTTTTTCCGAAAATCGCCAAGGAATCCTCCCCTTTGTTGACGCCTCTTTTTCTTGGAACAACTGTGTCTTTTTTTAGGGTAACGTCGATGCTTGGCTAAGCGCTTTGTCGGATGACGCGTCTGCCTTTGTCTCTTTCTTTTGTGGCTTCTTGGAGGTGACATCTTTTACAAGTTCACTGATACCCCCGACTTGGTCACAGGTCTTTTTATACTGGAACTCGTCGCCACTGATTGTCTTTACGTTTTATCAGTTTGAGGACAGGCATGACACGTCGTGCAGGGGTACGTAACGGACTAAATCGAGCCAGTTCTTGCTTGGACAAATCCAGTAAACTTTGTAACATGCCTGATCTTTCATGGACTTTGATTTTGGGAGAAGGTACTTTGTGAGCAGCAGCCACTGCCGCTAAATTGGAGGGTCCTGCCACTGGGGAAGTTCTTTTGGGGGTCATCAACGGAGAAGTTCTTGGTGTAATCAACGTCTCCAAGTACTCTTCAGTTCCTGGTGACATCAACGGAGAAGTGGACAAACGTGAGGCTGCCGGAGACGCAGTCACCGCTGTGGCAGGTCGTGGCTTGCGAGTGTAAGGTTGCGTCCTGGCCGAAGTGCCTCTCTTGCGACTAGTTTTCTTCTTCTGTGGACTTTTCTTTTTCTGGGGACTTTTTCTCTGTTTCTTTTTCTGGGGGCTTCTTTTCTTTTTCCGGGGTGATGGTGGTGGTGTCTGGTAAGAGGAGGGTCCTGCCACTGGAGAAGTTATTCTTCTTGGGGACCTGGTCTTTTTCTTTTTCTTCTTGGGGCTTCGTTGGACTTTTGTCTTGGGGATAACTTTGGGGGCATTAGGATCCCATCTTAAGAGTGAGCGAATGATGACCCCTCCTAGAGTACCGCTCCCTCCAGGTTTCAAAATGATTTGTTTTTTGGTTTGAGTGTCGATGCGGGGATCGGCCAGTTGGACCAAAGCGACTTTGTTTCGATCGAAAAAGCGTTTGGTTTGATGAGGAATCTGAATGATTCCTTGGAGTAATTGACGTGCCGTCACCGTGAACCATCGTAAGACTTCTTTGAGACTAGCTTCTAAGACACGGGCTCGTGTTTGTGGATCTTTTTCTCGGCTGATGCCATACAAGGCACGAATCAATTTGACGGGAAGATGCGACTGAAGGGACGTCATGTTCACACTGTGTGAGACAGACGAAAAAGGGTCTGAGGTTTTTATAGATTTTTTTCATGGGTGGAGTGAAATGAAGTCGAGGACGGAGACGTGTACAGGACAGGCCCTCCGTCTTGGCACCAGTGGTGAAACAAGTGGGTACGAAATCGCAAATCCTCGGGGGTCGTAGGTTTCAAATCGACGAGTAAATAGGCGTGTGGAGTTTGAGTGGCATCGTCGTACGCCTGAGTCAGCCAAGGCGTTCCTAACTGTTTGGCTAAGACTTGCACTTGCGATTTATCTCGAGGGCTTTTAAACAAGACCACGTAATGCGCATTGAGACTGATGGTGCGATGGGCTTTACTTTGTTGAAACAAATTTTGGGTGATGTAAACGACACTGGCATTACGGTGATGCCCTTTGCGCGTGAACCACAATTTAATTTCTTCTTCGTCTTCTCCTAACATGTCGTCGAAAATGACCAAATGGGTTAGACGGGAGTCAGAGACGATGCCATCGTCTTCTTTAGGAATGCCTTCCACAAACACGATGGAATCGCCTTGACTTTCTCGCAAGAGGTTGTACGCCGATTGCCACTCTTTGTAACACCACACGATCCGTTGAGGGGGCCGATCGATCAAATGATGTTTATGTTCGATCAAACGTTTGACGAATTCGGTTTTGCCTGAACCGCTAGGTCCAGCAATGAGCATGTTAAAGGGATGGCGAAGATACAAAGCCTCCCAACTGGCACGATCTAAGTGTTCGTCGATGACTTTGACAGTAGAGGAAGAGGGAGCAGAGACAGCAGAGGTAGCCATGGTATGAGAAATGTCACTTGTGACACGAAAAAACAAACAAGACAAGAGTTTATATACTTTTTCAGAACACGTTTATTGAATGTTTCAAATATGAACACGAAAGACAAAAATACATACAACCCAAATAGTGATGTACAGGAATATAAAACACAGCAAAGCGATCAAAGTGGAATATAAACAAGTGTCTGTACAACATGTTTTGGTTAACCAAGATGTCCTAGGGACAGTGTGTAATGTTCTTACAGTCTCTACATGAGGTATTGTCACACAAGTGTCCTCCCGGAATGACCTTTCAGGCATGTCCATGACAGTCCTGTCCTGAAACGAGTGGTTGTTCTCGGTGACGGGTTCTTCTGGCACCGTCACTAACACGGGTTGAAAAGTAACTTTTTTCCTTGAACAACTCTTGTGCATACTGGGCCACTTCTTGGGTCCAAGCCTCAAAACCCCCCTTTTTCCAATCACGAACATCTGTCCAATGGGGATGTAAGTCACAAGCTACACACACATCGTCATACACGTCTTGGGTAGCTAAAAGTTGACGAATCTTTTTTTCCTGTTGAGGTCGAGAAGTATCCAGATGAAAACGCAAGGCTTTGAGCAAAAGGAGTTTTTCGTGACCATTTAAGGCCATGGAGGTGGTAAGTACTGATCGTAAAGAGTCCACAAGGAATCGGCTGGTAAACGAAATCCCAGAAAACAAGTCACTAAGACACACACCACTTGTCGTCCCAAATTGAATGGATATAGTTCTTGTAATAATTGATGGTAATGATCCACGGTTTGAATATGGTCATTGAGTTCCTTCCACGGAATCTGTTGAATGATATGTGACATAATCCGTGGCATGGCAACTTGATTTTATAGTGTCTTTGTTTCGGAAGCAATAAAGGTAATTTCTAACCAAACACGTTCGTTCTCCAGTAGGGAATTTAAATGTTACATACTGTAACTGAAACGCCAGAGTTTGTCTAGATGTTTCGTCTTTTTCTAAGCAGATTCCATGTAACAAATGTTGGTAATCCTTTAACTCGTCTTCCTCAATACGTTGCAGTAAGTGAATCTCCAAGTAACCAAAATTACGAACGTCTAGCCCATCATCATCATTCATATACTGAAAGTATTCAACAAGGTCTGACCAGTGAAAAAATTTCTGACGAATCAGTCCTCTTATACCATTCAGGTACCAGTGGTTAAAGATCTGGTGACGTAACGGATGCAATTGTTCTTTACGTTTCACTTGTATTTTCACCAACTCTCGATAAATCCTTTCTCTCAACTCCTCAGGCAAGCCCAAAATGTACTCTTGTAAAGTATCCATAAGTATATACACTGTTTTTGGAATCGCTGGGTGGTAGCCAATAGCCTCGTTTAACTTTGTGCCTAATGTAATATCCACTCATAATCAGTCTTCTTGTACTTTGGAACAGAGCATAATTTAAAAACGGATGAATCACTTTGAGTTTGCGTTTCACTTGTATTTTGATCAGTTCTCGGTAAATGCGTTCTCTCAACTCCACAGGCAAAGCACGAATGTTCTCTAGCAAAGTATCCATGAATAGGTCATACTAAATCCTCTTTGGTCTGACACAAGAAATGTACTCTTTGCACAAACATGGTTTCACTTCAGTGTCGAATTTAAATCGTTGAGTCACTAATCTACACATTACAATTCGTTCAGAAGTTTCCTCTTTCACCAAGTTGACATTGTGTTCAAGATGTTGGTAATTCGTTAACTCTTCCTCTGGAATTCGATGCAGTACGTTTACAATGATGTAACTACAATCGTCCATACCAAACCAATCCTTTTTAAAACTAGAGGATCGTTGATCAATGTCTGTCCGATGGAACACTTTCAATTGAATCAATCCTTGTATAGCCTTCAGGTACCAGTGGTTCAAACACCGGTGACGTAACGGATGCAATTGTTCTTTACGTTTCACTTGTATTTTGACCAGCTCTCGGTAAATGTGTTCTCTCAACTCCACAGGCAAAGCACGAATGTTCTCTTGTAAAGTATCCATGAACAAATTATTATGGTAAGAAGTTACTTCAATGTCTCGGTCCCACTAAGGGTAAGTAATGACAATTCGGTGACCATCGAGCATGTTCAACGTAGGCCGAATCTTGCGGTTCCCAGTGGTGAAGTGACACACCGCAACTGAAGCACTTGACTTTATCTCCTTCGCCCAAGTAGAAAAATCCGGCTCTGGCTAATTCTTCGGGGGTCGGTCCTCCCAGATACTTTGGCCATTTTCCTTTGAACGATTGAAGACGATTTTCAAAGTCGCAGTATTCCGACAAACGCACAGGAAACGAATATTCGTCTTTCACAGGTTCGTTTCGATGAGGGTTGGGTGACATGAACAGGAGTTTGCTCAGGGCTGGATGACATCCGTAGGGGGGTAGACGTGAAGGTGAACATTCCCCTTTAAAACGAAACCCAGTAAAATGTCCAAGAGGACGAGCAGCATCGCTTTCGCACCCCACAGGTTTGACACGCACAGCATCACTTTCCATGATAGGGGTAGGGGCACTAAAGTTCCCATGATGCTTTACGGCATCGCTCAGGTCACAACGTACAGCATCGGTCCCATCGCAAGGCTCACAATCGCACTCGTCTGCAAACTCCGTTACGCAATTACAATGGTAACCACATGGACAATCACAGTTTCCTTCCGGACATTTTCCGTCGCAATGCATGGGTCTTATCCATCCAGTATTAGTCGCACTAGAGAAAGATACAGCTTTTTTACAATCCCCAAACTGGAACGATGTCTTTTTCAAAGTATTCATCTTGTTCGCTCGGTCTTGGTAGTCACAATGAACTATCGATCTTGACCATAGCCCCCCTTTTTATACTAGTCTCAATGCAGTCTCCAGCTTGTACATCTTTCCTTTTTTACGTTTTTTATGTCTTGTTTCGGAAGGTACCGTCTCTAAGGTACCGTCAACATTGTACCGTAGTGTAATGAGTGGAAAGGCCATAGAAAGGTAAGGGCAGTGCGGAGACCATCGAGTATGTTCCAGAATAGCTGAATCTTTATAGATACATAGATCCATTCGTAACTTCAGTCCGCAAGCGAAACACTGTACCTCGTATCCCAATCCTGACTCAGGTCCCAAGTAGACAAATCCTGTTCTAGCTAAAACATGCGAAGAAGGTAATCCTTCCCTATCCGTAGGCCATTTCTGAAACGTGTCCAATCGACGGGCACAATCACAATAGTCAGGTAAGAAGACTGGAAAATGGTAGGGTTTGAACTTGGAGTTCTCATCGGGTTTCTCACTTGATTCTTGCTGTGGCGAAGTCATCTTTCTGGTGGGTGGCTATCCTCTTACAACCAATGTTTTATACCAACGTGTCCATACGGTAAGGTGAAATGATTGGGAAGTCGAACTCGCTTCTGGTACACGATTTGATAGACTTTTTCCAGGGGTCGACTGACGATGTGGTGAGTGGGTAAACGTACAATCTTGTTCGGCTGGTAGGTGGTCACTTTAAAGTTTCCATCCTCTCCCGATTGCAAGGCTTCTTTCAATACCCCAAAGTTGACCACTCGACTGGTACGATAATTCAGAGTCAGTCCTTTCACTTTGCACGTCGTGTGCACTTCTCCTTGTTTGTCCCGGTATTCGTAGCCGTAATTTTTGGGACCGCCACTGACGAAACTTAGAATCTTGTCGTCGGGATGCTCGTCTGTCCAGGCTCCTAAACGGTCTCCTTCGATGTTAGGGTGATGTTGAATCGGGTGATGGATGTAAATGCAACTGTCCGTGTCAAAGTACAGGACGCGTTCTTCTAACAGTTCTAAAGCTTCGTACAATTTTAAGCGAGCATGAGCTGTCACGTAAGCCGCAATGATGACATTTCCAAAAGGGTCGTCTTGTACAAAGTCCAGATCTTCTTCGTAATTGACCAAGATTAAATTCTCTCGAACGACGTCCACGTGTTTCATGTATTTGGTTTTGTCGTGAATCATCTGGAAGTAGCGGGAAGGTTCTGTCAAATATTCCGTCTTGGGTAAACACGGTCGTTGTGCCATTTTACCCCACAAGCAATTTAACATCACTTTGGCAAACGATCGCCTGCCTTCGTTTTTCTCGATGTGGTCTAAAGTGATGCCTTCTTGTTCCCGGTATTTCTCTTTGAATTTTATTTGGTCTTCGGGAGTGTGACACCAGGAAGGATAGCCGCTGGCTTCTTGCTTCAGTTTCAAAAAGGCATCCACGTAGTCGGCGAAAATGCCTTTCTGAGTAGGGTCACCTTTGCAGTACTGTTGTGTCTTGGGAAAGTGGCAAATTTCGTACACTTCTAACAGTTGGTATCCCATGTCCAGAGCTTTGAACAATTCTACGCTGACCCAAGTTCCCGTCAAGGCCCGTTCTTCCTGACTGTGCTGACAAGGTTGGTCTTGGTTGCACGTTTCGGCACAAGTACGGCACAAGGGAAACATCAGTTTGCCTTGACAATGGTGAGGTAAGACGGGGTGGTATAGGTTCGTGGGAGGCAAAACTTTGCACTTGATCAAGCCTTCGTATTGTCGAATGTTGACCAGGTCGATGTGTTCCGTCAGCAATTGCGGGTGCCCTACAGGAAAGCGACAATATTTGCACACGTAGGGATACAGCGAACACACGTCCAAGTATTTGATTTCTTCTCCTTTCTCTTCGTCGGCTTGGTACAGCAAACAGGCGGCATTGGTCCTTCCTCCGTACAAACTATCCCTTGGGTTCAGCGGGTCCATGAACTGGTAACTTTCCACGAGGCGTTTAAACTCGGGATCGGTTTTCATACGGTGATCGTACTCGTGTTCCCACATTTCCACCACTTGGTATCCTTCCTGTTCTAACTTTAGGCGTCGCTGACAAGTGTCCTGGTACAAGTCTTCCATGGTTCGTTGCAAAAACTGATTTTTAGTGCCACGGTCAGGGTAACAAACAGGACATCCGTGAAATAAGCAACCGTTAAACTCGTACACGATCTTGGGGTTTTCTAAGTCCCAGCCATCGACCGAATACGTTCCGATGGTCTTTTCGCCCCCTCCGTTGCGGGCATGCTGAATCCACTTGTCTTCCTTGTCGCACAAGTAATGTAACCAACGTAGGGCTTTGACCGAGTATTGACGTTTGACAAAGTGGGTCGTTTGAGGGCTGATGACAGCCACGGTGTTTTCAGGCATGAATCGTTGTCGATACACTAGGGAACACGCTTTGGCAATGGTGCAAGCTTCTTTCAAAGGATCCACCCCTCCGTGTTCCATGAACAGTTCTCGAAATTTTCCACAGCAACGCCGTAAAATGTCCACGTCGGAACGACAATACTTTAGCATTTCTTCCTGAAAGTCGAAAGGGTCCGAAGCGTGAGCCTGGTACCAAGCGTAGAAAGCTTCTCGTTGTTCGGTACGCATGTTGTCGGGGTCGTAATAGTGAGCCTCAGGTAAATGGGGTAGAACGGCGTGTTGATTGGCTTCCGTATTGAAAAAGTGTGGAAAGTACCCTTTAGCCATTTCTGTCATTCCAAACGTTTTAGGCATTCGACTCAAAGGCATGGCCAAATAGCTCATCGAATCTTTAAACTGCACTTGTCCCACTTGCATGAAAATGATTTTGGCTCCGTTCAAAGTCACTTTAGGACGCTCGGTGCCTTGTTCCGTATAGTACCTCAAAAGAAACTGTCCATCGTATCCGGAAAAATTGTGAGCCATCACCGTGGCATGACGATGACAATCTCCGTAACGTTCGATGTCCTCTTGGCTCCACGTCTTGTCGACGGGGTCTAAGACCCATTGGGCAAAATCGGCTAACGTGTTCGGTCCCCGAAAGATTTTTTCACGTCCTCCGGGTATCTTGCTGCAGTGAGGGCAATGACTGAAGATAGGTTCTTGAATGCACTTCTCGCACGCTCGATGAGCCACGCAAAAATTAGGAATGTGAATGCCGGTCTCTTGCATGCATTCGAAATCGAAAAAGATGAAATTGCCTTTCTTCTTGTGACCGTCCTCTTTCTCTGGTGAGGGTTGGTATTTTTGCACGTAACATTGGTGTTCCAAGTCCACGATGTGGTGACAAATGTGACATTTTTTCTTTCCTGAACATACGTGTGCCTTGGTATTATTGGTACGTATGACTTGTTCACACGTAGGGCACAATCTCAGCAGTTGACAAGCGCATTTCTTCTGTGAACCTTGCGTCTTCAAATGTTGTTGGTAACAGGTAGGGCTGACAAACGTGCGCAGACAAGTGGAACAAGGCACTGGTTCTTCGCTCAGACAGGGTGAAGAGGCCAAACATCCTGTGCATTTCGATCCACAATGTTTGTGTTGCTCTCGATTGTTATAACCATGGTCACATTTCTCACAATAATAAACATATCCCAGGAATCCAGTGATACTGGTAATGGTATCGAAATGGTCATCATGATGATAAAGGTGAATGTATTTTCCGTCCTTAAAGTCTTGGCCTCGAAACAACAGAGGTCCGCGCACTTCTTGAGGGTGCACTTTCAAGGTGTAGCGTGGAGCTAGGGCATCTTGCAATTTTTGCATCTCAGGAATGCCACAGGGTGTGTCTTTGGGCAGTCCGGCTTGTTGTAACAGGAGTTCTGCTTCGTTTCGTTGTTTGGCTCGGTCGGAACGTTGAATAGTGTTCCAGGTTCTTTTCCATTCTACCGTGTCGTTCTTGTTGGCATAGGTTCGTCCCACCACGATGGCACGGGCTAAACACATCTGGTCATGAGGGTTGTTAATTCGGACGAGACTCGTTTTGGTGTTGCGAAGGTCGTCCACCAATAACATCTTTTTGCGTCCAGTCCCTTGAGGAGGAGAGACGTGGGTCATGTCCAGTGTGGCTTTACCATCGGTGATGTCAAACTGATCATTAGATTGTTGTACGTGTTGAATCTTGTCCATGACTTTGGAAGCAGTTAATTCTGCAGGGGTGCTAAACTCGATCCAAACAGGGGATTTCAAACCGTCGTGTTGTATGGAAAGTCTCAAGCGATCGTCTTCTTTGGGTTGACATTGTCGCTTGAGTGCAGTGAGCAGAGAATCCCACACTCCGGTGATGAACCCTTCTGCTTTCTCTAACGGTACTTCGGACTTGAAATCTTTAAACTTCACCGTGTATTTGTAAGCCGTGGTTCTAAATTTTCTAGAGGAGCGCTTTTCCGTCTCTCGAATGGAATAGTACTTTTCAGGGTTGACAAAGGGTGGTGAACTTGGTTTAGAGGGTTCGGATTCTGGTTCACTCATGTCCTCTTCAAAATCACTGGCATGAATTTGTGCCAAGATTTCAGCCCTGGTACGAGGCGATAGATCACGTTTCTGCCTCTTACTTTCTTCTTCTTTCTTCTCGAATGAATGGGATCGTTTCATCTTGAAAGCAAAAAGTCAAATGACTCAAGTTCAAACACCATAAACTACTTTATAGTCATAGCAGACCAGCGTATATAAAAGGGTGTGTGTCTTGTCCTTTCACTATTCATTTCACTCTCAAGCCGAACACAACGATGGAAGAGACTGACCAGATGGAACGTTTCGTCAGAGCTTTGCGAGGGGTCATTAGAAAATTCTCTTCAGACCAGCCTACGGACTACTCTCCTTCCTTTAGAGATAAAAGTCAAGATACTTGCTATATCTGTCAGAAGAAAGGGCATTGGTCTTCAGAGTGTCCAGACCGTCAAAAAAGAAAAAAAACAGGGGATAAAAAAGACAAAAGTCAAGATACCTGTTATTATTGTAAAGAAAAAGGACATTGGTCTCCAGATTGCCCAAAAAAGAAACAAGAGGAGTCAGAAGAAAAGAGGAATTCTTCAGAAGAAGAGAGGGATTCTTCAGAGGAAGAGAGGGATTCTTCTGAGGAAGAAAGAAGACAGGTGAAGAAAAAGAAACAAGAGAAAAAAAGAAGAAGGGAAGAAAGCGAGGAGGAAGAAGAAGAGGAAAAGAGTGTGACGGTGAAGAAATTCAAAAAACAGAGAGACTAAACAAGGAGACAGAAGAAATTAATGAACTTTTTATTAAAGTGTTGAGTTATAAATTGTGAATTGGATTGTAAAAAATGGAGAAAAGAATAAATGAATGATATAAGGTAAGTGTCTTTGAGTTGTGATTTTAAAATAAGAAGCTACACTCACGCACTCATACACAGACACGTATTAAAAGGGTAACATGGGTGAGTTTTTTTTTTTTTGAGTTATTGGCAAATTGAAATTGTATTTCTTTTCGAGAAATGTGGGTGGCCCTGAAAAGGGCCTTTTTTCTTCATGGTGTAGGGGTGAGTTTAAGCAATCAATTTTAACTGCCTTAAGCCTTTGCCACGGCCAAGGCCTACTTCTGGACTGCGTAATGTTGATGATAATGATTGGGTTGAAATCACTAAGGGTGGTACGGTAGGCTTAGTCACAGGGTTGACATGTTTGGCTCGGGAAGGTCGTATTCTCTTCGGTCGTGATAAAGAAGTCTGATACATTTGTTTCAGACTTCTTAACTCCGCTAAAATGTCCAACAGTACCGTGACCGTTGGATTTTCACCCTCTTGTTTCTTTGCTGCTACTTCTTCTTGCTGTTGTTTTTTTCTTACCTCTTCTTCTTGTTGCTGTTGCTGTAGGAGAAAAGTCTGTTCCGCTTCCTTTTGTCGTTGTATAAATTTCTCCAATTCTTCTTTCTGTCTCTGTCTAAAATTCTCCACTTGCGGTAATGAAGAAAGTAACGAAGGTTCCGGAACAAATTCTTGCGAGGAGAGAAAATCCACAAAATCCCAATTCACCTCTTCTGAAAGTAAGTCCGGATTCCCTTGGGCAGTCTCCCCTGCTGGTGCACCCCACTGGATCGTTTTCTGAGTTTCCGTCATGTTGAATCACTGTCGCATAGATTGACTGCACACAAGCGCTAGCGAATCTATATTGACTACGTGACGTCACAGACTGCTCTCTTCGGATTGGATGCGAGCTGACTGAATTCTGTAACGCGTGTTCGGATTGGTAAATGAACTCAATCCGTTTCAATCCTTCCTCCGCCTATAAATAAGCGCCGTTCAATGCATTGATTCACCTGTTCTCGTCGCTTCAAGATGTGGACTACAGTTGAGTCATCCACCCTTGTGTCTTCCATGATGTTTCGGACAGACTTGCTCATGTATGTCCGATCGAAGTGGACCGTTGTCCACAGGACAAACACCAGCCTGTGGATACGTAGGATCTACGTCGAAAGACAAGGATGCCTGAAAAGAGTGCTGATGTACGGACCAACAGTAAGACGCAGCCTAAGGACAAGAAGAAGACCAATGCGGTGCCATTTATGTTAATGAATACATTAACATAAAACCCAAAGGCCCTTTTCAGGGCCAGCCATATTTCTCGAAAAGAGATAGCCTTTCCATTGCCTACCCCTTTTTTAAAAAAATTTTTTTTAAATTTAAAAAAAATCCCATGTTAAATTTCCCTTGTCCGTAGAGTGACCCACGATTTATTGCCATGTTCAATTCCCTTGTACGTAGAGTGACCCACGATTTATTCCCATGTTAATTCCCCTTGTACGTAGATTGACCCACGATTTTTCTCCATGTTAAATTTCCATTGTACGTAGATTGACCCAAGGGTGTTTTTAATGCTAATTCCCATTGTACGTAGAGTGCCCCCCTTCACTACTATCGGCTCACCCCAGATCATCGTCTTCTTAGTTTCCGTCATAATTGACAACGGTGTCGCATGGACTGACTGCGCACAGACGCTAGCGCCTCTATATAGAGGATGTGACGTCACAGACTGCTCTCTTGGGATTCGACGAATGACTTCGTGTGGTGACTGAATTTTGTAACGCGTGCTTGGATTGGTCAACAAACTCAATCCGTTTCGATCCTCACTTCCCCTATAAATAACCGCAGTTCTCTGCATTCCACGAAAAATTAAATTTATAAATTTTGAGTCATGCGAAACAAAAGAGTTGTCATCAATATCAGCTGCTGAAAACTATTTCGATATAAAACCCAGATCAATAAAGTATGTAGCAGATGGTATAACTAATTCACCTACATCTAAGTTGTTTAATAAACAAATTCACTTTTTCTTTATCAGTCATTGTCTAAAAAAAATATTCCATATTAGGGATCATAATAAAATTTCCTTTTAAATCAGAACATTTGAAAAGTCGGATTACAAAACTGAGACCTTCATGGTGGATGGGTGGGGGTGGGGGTCGTCGCAAGGTAGACGTCACTTTGTTTGTTGGGGGGGGGGGGTCAGCATGCTCCCTGCTCCTACCAGCTTACATACAAGGCCCAGATTAGCCTTTGATATTTTTTTTTTTTTAAAAATACGTTTTAGGCCGAGATTACAGAATCAGTTGTTTATCTTTTGGGGTGTTTCACCCTTAAGAAAAAAGGTTGGGCGACCCCCTCTTGCTGCTAATGTAATTTTAATTTAAAAGATACTGTATAAATTTTAGGAAATATCTGAATCACCTTTGTGTAGAACATATCGTTCGAATTTTACGTAACAGCTAATAAATTTTATAGGATATCGTCAATTATTTAAGATATCTAATAAAATGTAAGTCATAATGTATTTGAGATGAAAATTACATTTTCAAACAATTCTATTTTAATTACTTGTTTCTCGCCTATCGCAAAAGAAATTGTAGCATCCATAACGTAAAATATCTAATCTTGCAGCGTTTGGTTTTGCTCTCATCCATAAAGAAAACGACAAAACTTCGTGAAAAACGTCACCTAAAGTTATCCATCCTTCATGTTTCACGGACACAGTAAAATGGCTGCTAGTGCATATAGTGCGTGTTTGAAAAAGGGGATTAGTCTGTTTGTATTTTTACGACAGTGACCCTCATAACGATGCAGGCACGAATTAACTTCTACTGAAATAATTTAGGGGAAGTGACTTAGTGAAGTAAAAACAAACCTCAGAGTTTTCGAGAGTAGTCTCTCTTGTTAAATGAACATTACTGATCCGTAAGATGTCGGATTACATAGGTTTTTTAAGTGAACTAATGACGTCACTTTATCTAGTGGGAAACTTCTTTGAAGAATGTTCTACTCCGTTCTGCGCGTACCTGGTAAACCTTTTTGACTTTTCACGCTCAACTTGACACTAAACATCTTATAAATTGACGACACAAAACAAGTGCGTAGTATATGTTTACAAAGTAACGACACTCATGTTAAAAAACAACCCTCAGCTAATATTTTATCTCCTGACGTTTGCTTAACAAAGTCACTCCACGTGATCAGTACTAACCTTTTAACTCGGCAAATTGGGCCTTACGTGTGATGTTACGTCTGCAAAAAGTAAATAAATAGGCTGTCACTTATTTGAGACTATGCAATTTCATTTATTAGTAACTTTGACACTTTTGGGGCCATAATTATACTAAATATACGTTTCCCTAGCATTCTGGGACTTTACCTTGTTATGGAAGTAATTTCAATGAAGTGCTGAATATTATTAGTTCAAAACCTGTTTAGATAAATATCCTAAAATAAATACATACCAATATATCACTCGGCACTCTGGGCGCCAACACAGATAAATTCAGCGACATAAAAAAGAAGTGCTATTGTGGGTATTTAAATAAGTGTCGACATTGATATAAGGTACTTACTAATGTTCCCATGTCACTCCGAGTGTTTAATTCAAAGGATACAATTTATGTCAAAGAAAATGTAAATAATACTTTAAAGCAATGTTAGACATTTATTTGTACTTTAAGTGTCACAGTATGTATATATGATAAATCATTTTCATATCATATTACATGGGTTTCGCATGTACGAATACTCTGTGATCTTATATGGGTGTCGGATATATAAATTATATTCTCAAATATTATCGTCGTTGCAGAAATTATGAAATGTCTTCCCGAGTTGTTTCCAAAGGACAAAGTACATTTTTAATACCCCAACGCTTGAAGCGGTGTCAGCTTGATTCGATCCTGTCTATTCAATCATCCGTACTTCACCACAGATAGCGTGTTAGCACGATTATACCAAATTACTGAAATTCCCAAATTAAATTTGATAGGCAGCTTCTCTGACCATATTTCGTATTTTTAAAAGTATTTTATTTGCTTGCTTGTTTATTTTTTAATTACTTATTTCCCTTTCTTTAATGCAAACAAACGTTGATAGGAACACTTTGTAAAGACCAATTCATCTAGGTGAATGAAAGTAGATGGGCGTGTTTGTATTTATGTTAAATGATATAATCGGATTTTAATGCGATTTCATTGATTTTGAAATTATTTTGTTTTTTCACTTTATTATTAGGCTTAATAGCAACATCTATGTCAATTTATATTTTTTTAAAATACTTTTCTTGTCCAAATTTGGCGGCATCAATTGGCCGGGTGGCCGAGTGGTCGAAGACGCTCGCCTTTACGGATCACTTTCACATCTCACCTCTGCCCGCGTGAGTTCAAGTCTCTGCCCAATCAGTATGGGTGTTTGAGAAACTTTGCAGCAGCATCCAGTGGATCCATAGTTCTTCCCGGGATCTTTTTGATTCATCCACCACTAAATAGACTGGAGACCGTGTATATCAGTGCTGTCCAACCTTTTTGACACCATGGGCCAATGAAACATGTTTTTCTTGAAGCCGAGGGCCGCAGCAGAAAACTGAAAAGCCACGACATTTAAAATGTCGGGATGGACACCACTGGTGTATATCATATCATGTGCTGAAATATGGTGTAAAAAAAAGCCCACGAAAGCAAAACATTTCTCCGAAGTTTGATTTAGTTACGTCTCCTGTTTGATTTTGAAAGCTGGCTTTGGATTACAAATTGAAATTCCGTTCTATAGCTTATCAAGGTACATTAAAGCCAAATTCAGCGTGAAGATTAATATCAAGTAACCCAGATCATTGACTTTTTGCCATTTGAAATTTGACTCTGGTAAAGTCTCTGTGTAGCTTAAACGTTTTCTCTTGCATATTTAACAAAGTTATGTATTATAGTTGTTAATCGCTGACTCTTCGTTTACCTGCATGTGAGACCATAGAGACTCCCGTCCGTCCCTCTATCTCTCTCTCTCTCTCTGGTAAGTAACCTTTTAGGAGGGGGCATTATTTTGTTTGGTCAATGCTGACCTAACCTCATCAAGGAATTATTCACTGTCGAACTGTCGATAAAACCCTCTCCTCTTCACTTACTACTTTTCTCTTCAGACCGTTCTGGAAACTAAGGAAATCATTAACTTTTGTCAAGCCTTCTGCTTTCTGACATTAATAATTCTAAAATATTAATTCTTTATGCTGATCCCTTTTAATAAAGTTCTTTATTTTGTAGTTTACATTGCATTTCTCCAAATTCAGAAGAAAACGAATGCTATACTTTTACCCTTAATATATCATATTCTCTAATCGCAAACGTACGTATGCAACTTCGTGTAGTACTTTAATATGGTCCTTTTACTGTAAATGAAGGAAAACAATTTCATTTTAAACCACTCATTTTATAAAGACATTTTTATGATTCTGGTCAAACGCTTGATTGTATTTAATTTTATTTGAATTTTTAACTGGTTTCATGATGCGAATATTGGACGATTGATAAGTTATGTTCATCCGGAAATTTCTTCATCAGTCAGTTACAGTCACACGTTGAAACACATCTCCTGTCTTTTCACGTTATTCCATTTCCAATATGAAGGTACCCTTTTTAAATCTTGGTTGGCAACAAAATCTGTACTGGTCAATTGAAGATGACGATACACAGCTTTATTACCACATCCGTGTACATGTCATTTTCAATTTTGCGTCAAACAGTCTTCTGTAAAACTGAACCTGAAGTTAGTGTATACACACGATAATTTCTTCTCTGAAGTTAATAACGGATCGTTTTCATCGTATTGTACAGCAAATTTATATAAAAAATAAATTTAAAAAAAAAAATATTGAAACAAAGCGATATTACGAGTTGAAATGTTTCGTTTTTGGTTCCGCACGACTAAAAATAAACACAGGAAACGATTTTCATTATCATATACCAAACTTATTCCGGAAGTAGACGCTTGGAAAATTAAATTCACTTTTCGGCACAGCACCCTTCCCCCTCCATCTTTTCCTAAATTCACTTCACATTCGTAGGCTGATCATAATGATCTCTCCTATTTGAAAGATTATAATTGGAAGAACCTAATCAATCACAGTAAAAAAAATATTGTGACATTTTGTAAACTATTTGACCGTATCTGACCACAAAGCAAGGTCGGTTGTCAATAAAGCATGGGAAAATAATTTCATGAAGATGCGATTGGTGTCGAGTCCAGTTTGTTCGGTATACACATTTTTTTTCCATGCCGGAAATCTAATGTAGTTTCTATTTATTTGGTCTAACTCACAAAGTGCTCGATTTTGTTGCAGGAGGAATAACATCTTTAGGCACACACAAAACAAGCGTCATGTGGCATGATGGGAAATTTTATATTTTCACATGTGATAATATCGGAATCAAATAAATATGAAAATTATTTTGCATAACTGATGCGTGTGTATATAATAAAAGTTAATCTTCGCGCCGAATAGAGGATAGATCGATGTCGTGTTTGTATTTTGTTTTCAAAAACACCTAGCAAACTCTACATATATTATTAAAACCGAAGTCAGCTGTATGCTTACTCGAAGAGTCTGCCTCAGGTGGATCTTGTTTATTATCAAAGATGATATTCGTAGTATTGCATCATTCTATATTAAAGTGTACATAACCAGTCTATTTTCATTGCCTAAGACGATTATCTTTACTCACTTCAGACTCCTTACAAAGTCAATATTTACTGTTGTTTCTTTGGAGCCTATAAATAACAAGACCGGGTTTAATGAGGGTTCATCCTTGATGCAGATCTTCGCATGACAAATCACATGAACAAAAGCCGTTAATGACATGTAATGTAGATTTATAACCTGTTTGCACACGTTTGACTTTATTCAAATCTTCACAGAAGAGCAATATTGCCTCATAATTGTATCCACACAAGTAGTAATGTAAACTGCGGTTATGGCCTCGCCGACCGCCTCTCCCCTGTTGTGTGGAGATCACACATATCAATGGATAGGAAGAACTAACCATTTACGAAAAATAACGCTTACAAATTTGTTATCTCTGTCTCTCTACTGATACCCTTGATCACCTACCAGGGGTTGGGGCGATTGTTTAGATCATTTGACGCAATTTGCATTGCTACCTTATGATGATATACACCTTGATTACATTAAAATACTTGCCTTTATTTAAATGGAAATCAACCACTTTGGAAAAATAATATCAGAAACCGTTATATAATGGCGAGACCACAAGTGGTATAAGTTTTTATGGATCAATATAAATTGAAGCAGAAGCATTCTGAATTATATGAAATTACCAATGCGACTCTGGGTGGCTAAGAACTATTTAGCGTGCTATGCCCATGCCTATTTTCTAACGCTGAAGATATAGCACGTAGGAAGGTCAGAAAAAATCATATTATATAACGCTGCCGTGTCGATGGAGGATGCTGTCTGAGCTGGACATTAGACGCTATACAGAGATCATTATGAAATGAATAGTTGTTGGAAATCCTATCTGTATGAATGACGTAGAACCTTTCATTATTCTCCTGAAGGCTACACCATAATCGATAATAAAATTATTCTACACGAGTTAAAGTACCCGTTTGTTCCTGACGTCACCAAAATACAATTTATTTGATGTACGTTTAATCTGACTTTGATGAAGCATACTTGGATTCTCGTATTCTGCTTGTTCATCATGGTACAATACGACTGTCAATTTCACTACAGAGATTATGATCGTCATCGGGATATACTTGAATCAAGGTCAGTGTAACGTCGCCCTCTTAGTAAGAGGTGTGATTAATTGGGTTTTGATGGTGTTATCCAGAGGATGACCTCCATCGATATTATAGCCCGGCGGGAGTGAAAGAAGAATGGAATTTCAACAGAGAACTGAGTGAGAATACTGGGAAGAAATAAAGCAATACGAGCCCCTTTGACAAGAAAATAACAAATTTAATTAGAACAAATTAATAACTGTAATTCCAATTCAAGTTAGATTACATCA
The DNA here is from genome assembly GCA_028554795.2 of Sinohyriopsis cumingii. Lineage (NCBI taxonomy): Eukaryota > Metazoa > Mollusca > Bivalvia > Unionida > Unionidae > Sinohyriopsis > Sinohyriopsis cumingii. The sequence continues at coordinate 58,370,469 of CM068838.1, forward strand.
ATATAATTTAATGGGTGTGTCTAATTTAGATTTATTTCATCATCATAACGAGAGGTGAAAAGAGCGCAATGTCCACGACCGATTTGCATCACCTTCATGTCTGGACCGTATATCAACGTCTCCTAATTCATCCTTCCTAAGCTCTATGCTTTGCCCCTTCATGGACTTCCTTATCCTTTTGTTCTGAACTCGTCCTTCTTTTCCCCGGACTTCTGTCTTTAGACTGTCCCGTCTCTTTCTCAGAAAGCAGTTCCTTAAAGGACAAAATTACCCCATAATTCTGTATACCCCACTCTCTAGAGGTGCACACAATTCACATACGTTACTCAGAGCATTTTGGTTCCACACACTGCGTAAATTCTGACTTAGTACGGTAGGACATTGACCTCGCTTTCCAGCGACAGGTCTTAAATTACTATGTGAGCGTCTATCGAATACTACCGTATTCTTTTACATGCTACTACATGTTCTATTACTATTGCATGAAATTCACAAATTGTAACTCAGAGCAATCCTTAACCTACAAGATTATTCAAACATTACAAAATCAGATACAATTAGATAATTATCGTTAACTCATGATAGTCTGTAACGTCCTAACAAACAAAGGAAGTTATTTTCGTATAAACTTATGAAATCCTACACATATGAACATTTGGATCGCATGCAATCAATTCTACCAATGAACTAAAAACTGTATAATTAAAAGGTAAATTTCATAACAATTCTAGCATCAACAATTTCCATGAAACTGAATAAAATTAAATTGCATACTAAGTCTAACATCAACAAATTTCCATGAATTGAATAAACGATACGTAATATGGAAACTAGTCATAGCTAACACATTTGCATAAAATAAAAAATTAAATAATAGAATATAACGTGTTACTAAATTTGCGTACCTTATTGCTGCTCTTTTTCAGAACTTGTGCGTCCTAGCACTAAAGCATGTCTTTCTTTTTACAAGAAGGCCACCTGATCCCTATCTTGTTTATGCCTCCCCGGAGTCGACTGCTCTTCCTCCTTCCAGGAAATTTCCAGACTCGTGAATTTCGGCTAAGGTTGTCACTTTAAAGTCTGATTGCTCTGAAGTGTACGCCTTAATTTATTCTGCCCAATCTTAGGCAGCGGTCCCTAATTTTTCCCAAAGAAATAATTCGTTTCATAAGGTTTAGACAGCTCGTAATCTGTGAGCGACAGTGTGTGACAATTTCCCTTTGAAAAAGATGATAAGCGGACATAGGTTCCTGCCAAGCAGTTAGGGTTGGTAGCTCAAATGTTTGCTTTCTAAGGACCGTGTTAAGATACCCGGGTCGATTTCACTGAGTTAGAATGCTGCTCCTTTGAAGTTTACACTGACATGGGGGGGGGGGAGATGAACAAAGAAAGGTCGAAGTGACCCTTCACAGAGATTTTTCTGGCTTAAATGCGATAAAAATGTAATGCTCAATGCATTCAACTTTAACGTTTACTGCAATTCAAAATTCAACACTTCTCACAATGCATTTTGGAATTTTAAAAGTATTATTATTTGTTTGCTTGTTTATTTTTAATTACTTATTTCCATTTTTTATTTAATGCAAACAAACTTTGATAGGAATAATTGTGAAGACCACTCCATCTAAGTGTTGTTTGTATTTATGTTATATGATGTAGTCGGATTTTGATGGGATTTCATTGATTTTGAAATTATTTTGTTTTCTTCACATTACTGTAATGCTTAATATGAACATCTATGTCAATTTCTATTTTTTAAATCCTTTTTTCGTCCAAATTTGACAACATCAGGTGGCCGAGTGGTGGAAGACGCTCGCCTTTAAAGAACACTTTCTCATTTCACCTCTGTCCGCGTGAGTTTAAGTCTCTGCCCAATCAGTATGGGTGTTTGACAAACTTTGCCAGCAGCATCACATACGCCCGTGGTCATTCCCGGGATATTCCTGGATTTATCCTGCTAAATAGAGGGTCCGCCATGTATAGCGTATCATGTGCTTAAATGGCGTTAAAACACACAAAAGCAAATTATGTCTCCAAGTTTGATTTAGTTATGTCCCCTGTTTGATTTGGAAATCAGGCGTTGCAATACCGTTTTACAAATTTAATTTCAGCCCAATAAGTTACACTGAAACCAAATACAACGTGAAGCTTAATATCGAGTGAACATAGGTCATCGACATTTTGCCATTTGAAATTCTATTTGGGTACAGCTCCTGTGTGACTTCAATGTTTTCACTTGCATTTTAAAAGCAGTTATTTATTCTAGTCTTTTTTTATCTTATCGCTAAGTGTATACCGGCATATGAAAGCATAGAGACCTCTTCTTTCTCTCTCTCTCTCTCTCTCTCTCTCTCTCTCTCTCTCTCTCTCTCTCTCTCTCTCTGGTAAGTAACCTTTTAAGAGGGAGTAGGAGGCATTATTTTATTTTGCTTGGCCAATGCTGATCTGTCGTAATCAAGGAATTGCTCACTATCGAACTGTCGATAAAGCTGTGGCCTCTTAGGTTTCTACTGGTATCAGACAACCGTTGTAGAAAATGTTCCATTGAGTAGACTGGATTTCATCATGGTACAATACGACTATCAATTTCACGACAGATTATGATCGTCATCGGGATATACCTATCGTGTACGGCATAATACAATTTTATGAAGACAGTGACCGCAATGAGTTGCAATGAAAATGCAGACAACGATAGCGTAGTTACATACAGCGGCTACACAGATCTTGGCAAGGCAACGTAATTAACTCTGCTAAAACATCTGAACATGGATTTGCTCGAAGACCAGTCATAACCGTGGACAAATGTTTTGAGCCGTATGAAGATGCCATGGAATATTTACAGCAGAAAAATAATTTAATGGCAAGATCGGTTGTCATTATGTTGATTGTCCTGGTTATTGAAAAATTATCACCTACGTTGTTCACAAATTACGAAACTGTGTCACATCAAAGAAAATATATCAGAATAAACTAACAATGTTCATGTTAAATATTGCTAACATACTTATCGTATTTGCTGATGCTGCTAAGAAAACGATTGCAGTTAACGCAGACATATTGGTCACATACGATGGTACTGAGAAAGCCAATTCAGATTTTTTCATACGTATGAAGCTAGATAATATTATCATGAGGTCGTCGGAAATCGTCAAAAGAATGTCTGGAATGTCTTGATAGTTATGCGCTGATCGCCAAAGGGCTGGAAGATCAAGAAGAATGCTCACTGAAGAATACAAATAAATTAACAGAAACAAGATCTCCTTACCATTACGTGCGAGCTAAAGTTGATGAAGGATCTCTCATCCCACAAAATTATTTTGCTGTCATTGTCGTCTGCCTGCCATTGTAAGATGTAGCCCTTTTCCATATCACTGAAAAATACCGCATTTGTCCTGGGTTGGTTTTTTTTTTTTGGGGGGGGATAGCATTTTGTTTTCCGTCATACTTGCTCAAGATCATCGGCGACAGGTCTGCTGAGATATCATCGACCGATTTTAACTCTTTATGCATGTTTGTATACGAATTAGCATCTTTGTAGAAGTCACATACGCATACCGGAGTATAAATATTTTGTTTTATAACGTTGGGTCTTAGTCTCGTTTCCTCCTTCTTATGCTCCCTGCGTTAGACTCCGCTATACTTATGAGACCCCATTACATTTTCTCGCTATTGCAATGTATTTGTTTTAAGTATTTCTTTTTCTTTAATGGAAGCAAACATGAATAGGAAAACTTCGTAAAGACCACTCCATCTAGGTGAATGAAATTAGATAGATGTTTGTATTTATGTTATATAATATGATATAGTCGGATCTTGGTGCGATTTCATTGATTTTGAAATGTTTTGCTTTTTCATTTTATTATAAGTTTTAACATCAGCATCTATGCCAATTTCTGTGTGTGTGTGTGTGTGTGTGTGTGCGCGCGCGCGCGCGCGCGTGTGTGTGTGTGTGTGTACAAAAATCCTTTCCTCATCCAAATTTGATAGCATCAGGTGGCCGAGTGGTCGAAGACGCTAGCCTTTACATATATCACTTTCACATCTCACCTCTGTCCGCGTGATTTTAAGCCAAGGCCCAATCAGTATGGGTGTTTAAGAAATTTTGCCAGCAGCATCACACAGGCCCATGGTTCTTCCCGAGATATTCCTGGATTTATCCTCTACTAAATAGACTGTCCGCCTTGTATAAGCCTATCATGTGCGTTAAACCCCACGAAAACAAATTATTTCTCCTAAGTTTGAGTTACTTGTCCAGCTTAATTTGGAAATCTGGCCTCGCATTACCAGTTTACAAATTTATTTTTCCGCCCAATAACTTTAGATTAAGTTTCACTGAAACCAGGTACAGTGTGAAGATTGAAATCAAGTAAACCTAGGTCATCGACATCGTGTCATTTGAAATTTGACTTGGTTATAGCTCCTGTGTGACTTAGATATTTTCCCTTGCATCTTTAAGAAAACGTTATTTATTCAAGCTGTTTATCGGTAAGTGTTTACCGGCAGGTGAAAGCATGGAGACCCTCCACCAAGAAGCCTCTCTCTCTCTCTCTCTCTCTCTCTCTCTCTGATAAGTAACCTTTTAGGAGGAAAGAGGGGACAATATTGTATTTGGCCAATGCTGATTTAACGCAATCAAGGAAATACGCACAATCGTATTGTCGATAAAGCTGTATCCTCTTGTGTTTATTACTGGTATATATAGACCGTTGTGGCTACGTGGATATCATTTACCGTTGCCAGTCCTTCTGCTTTCTGACTATAAAATATTAAAATATGAATTTGTTGTACTGATCTGTAGTAATTCCATATAAGAAAGTTCTTTATTTTTGTGGTTCGCATTGCATTTCTCCTAATTCAGAAGTAAACGTATGCTTTACTGGTACCCTTCATGTATATATTTAATCGCAAACGTACGTCGTATCCAACTTCTTGCAGTATTTAAATATGGCCCTTTTACATTAAATGAAGGATTTTCTTTTTGTCATTTTAAAGCAATTATTTTATAAACACATTTTTATGACTGTTCAAGTGCTTGAATGTAATTAATTTTTTGGGAATTTTTAGCTGATTCCATTTTATGCAACTATTGGGAGATTTATGAGTTGTCTTCATCCCGAAATTTCTTCATCAGTCATTTATAGCCATAGTCGGAAGCATCTGGTGTCTGGTAAAGTTCTTGAATTTCCAATATGAAGGTTCCCTTTTTATATTTTGGTTGATAATAAAGTCTGCTCTGATCAATTAAATATGGAGACACACGCCTTTATGATCACAGCCGTGTACATGTCATTCATATATATATATATATATATATATATATATATATATATATATATATATATATATATATATATATATATATATATATATATATATATATATATATATATATATATATATATAGTGTAACCAGGTGAAGTCACGAGCCGAAATGTATCTGTTTTGGTCCCGCGCGACTAAAATATCTGGAGGAAAAGAATTTTGTTATCATATACCAACGTAAATTCACCTACTTTCTTAGGCTGATCATCTAAATATCTGAGATATTATAAAGAAATGGCTAAATCAGACGCAGTAAATTATATCTGTGACATCTGGTAAACTATTTGACCCTATCTGACCACAAAGCAAGGTCGGGTGTCAATGAAGCAAGGTGAAATAACTTTATAGAGATGCTAATTGTGTGGAGTCCAGTTTCTACGGCAAACAAAAATTATTTCCATGCCGGAAATGTAATGTTGTAAAGTGATTGATTTTGTTGCATCAGGAATAACTTGTGTAGGCACATACAAAGAAGCGTCACGTGGCATGATAGAAAATTTAGCATTTTCACACGTGGAAAATTTAGGCTATATTTTTGACATGCGATAATATAGGAATGAATAAATATGAAAATTATTTTGCAAAAAATTTTCTACATTTGACACCTAAGTATATAATACAATTTAATCTTCGCGCCAAATAGAGGGCAGATCGATATCGTGTTTGTATTTTTCTTCTGAAAAACCATGCAAACTATATATGTTATTAAAATTAAAGTCAACTGTGTGCTTACTATAAAAATCAAGTGGATCATGTTTATCATCAAAGATGATATTCATAGTATTGTATCATTCTATACTGAAGTGTACATAACCAGTCTATTTTCATTGCTTAAGACGATTATGTTTACTCACTTCAGAATCCTTACAAATTCAGTATGTACTGTCGTATCTTCGGACGCCAATAAATAACAAGACTTGGTTTAATGAGGGTTCATTCTCGATGCAGATCTTCGCATGACAAATGGCATGAAATGGCATGAACAAAGCCATTAATGTCATGTAATGTAGATTTATAACGTGTTTGCACAAGTTTGGATTTCACCAATCTTCACCAAAGAACCACGTCGCCTAACAATTTTATCCACACAAGTAGTACTGCAAATTGCTGTTATGGTCTCACCAACCACCTCACCATTGTTGGGTAGTGATCAAACGTATCAATAGATAAAGCTAACCATTTACGAAAATAATGCTTATAAATATGTTATATCCGTCTGCCTACTGACACCCGTGATCACCTACCAGGGGTTGGGGAGACGGATTAAGTCATAATCCGGAATTTACAATACTAGCACTTGACGATATTCCCCGGATTATATTAAAATGGCAGCTTTTCTCTGAATGGAAATTCGCCACCCTGGAAAAAATTATATCATTTACCGTTATACAATGGCGACAACACAAGTGGTAGAAGTTTTTAATAATCAAAATAAACTGAAGCAGATTAGCCTGAATGGCGTGATGTTTAAAATACAACACTGGGTGGCTAAGAATTGTCTAGCGAGCAAGGTCCATACCCATTTTATAACGCTGACGATTAGCACGTAAAAAGGTGATTTGAAAACAAACGCTGCCGTTTTCATGGGATTCGTTATTTGAGCTGGTCTTTAGAGGCTGTACAAAAATAAATAGGAAATAAAGTTATTGGAAATTATATATGTATCAGTGATGTATAAGTCATTCGTTATTCTCTTGAAGGCTACACCATAATCGATGATAAAATTATTCTGCTCGAGTTAAAAGTATCTGTTTTTTTCCTCACATCACAAAAATAAATATTACTTGCCACAAGTTTAATCCGTCTTTGATGTAGCATTTGTGACTTATCGTGGGCTGCTTGTTGACAGTTTCCAGAAAATCTTCTTTTGCTCAGACTGGATTTCAGCATAGATCAATACGACTATCAACTTCACAATAGCGAGTATAGTCGTTATCAAGATATGCCGGACATGAACGGAATAATTGCCGTTTATGACAGGAGTTACTGCGATGCAGTAATAATGCAGACGCAGACAAATGATTCGTTGTCGCTGAAAGCAGTTACTTAGATATGAAGATGGTTTTGCTCATCTACAACAGTTACAAAGTTGTGGACGAATTTTTTTTTGAGCCATATGAAATGCGGTGGAAACTTTACTGCAGAAACATTATTTAGGGCAATCTTGTAATTCGTGCTCGTAAATGAACCCTCACTAAGCTCTCCTGTAGCATCTTTAAGCGTGTACGTGACTGGTAGCGTCTTCTGGATTTTATTTACCACAAGCACTTCCTCTGTCCAGTTTAGTGGGTATTCTTTTTCAAATTTACAGTTTTTGTCTGCTGATTCTGACGTGGTCGCCGACTTGAAATGAGTGCTTAAAAATAACGCTTCTGTCACTTCTGTTTGCGGCCATCAGTTCGTGCTTCCGTGGGCATCATTTTAATGCCGCCGTGCTTTGTGTGATTATACTAGTACACAATAGCTTGAAAAGTTTCCACATGCAGTTTTTCAGCGTTCTGTTGAATGTTCAATTACCACATATTTGGTCTGATGATGCGTGCTGAACAATATATTATTATGTTTTGGAAGAAAATCCGAGACGGTTTTATTGTAAAACTCGCTGCTGTGATCGACCCATAATTTTCATTGTTTCGGCGACCTTTGGGCACCACCACCGGCGCGGACAAATCCGTTGCCACCGATAATACTACTTGCTGAAGAAATCAATAACGGTAAGCAAATATGTAAAACTATCGTTGTAATCTTTAATCTCCACCAAATCTGCTGTTGATGAAACATCATCTACCGTCATATCAATGACCTTACATAGAGGTTTGTGCAGCACTTCCGCTAGCGACTCTGTCGCCAGTTGTGTCTGATGCGTTCTAATTCTAGGAGTTGTTCCAACTAGGGGTTTCATACCGGCACCAATTATAAGATTAGCGCCAATGATTTCACGCACTAAAGCGCGGTCCACTTGCTCCCTGAAATTTTGATGTTTTAAATCCCTAATATCCATCTGCATGATGTTATCGCATCCTGCTTTATCGTCGGGATGATCCCGATAGCAAAGATCGTGTTCACCACAATGGCATCCAGGCCGTTATAAGGCTCTTGGCCAAGCAACGGTTGATCGTTTTAGTTAAGCTGCTTCTTCAGTGGAATCAAGGCACGATGTACTTGTGACCAGGTAGAGTCAAGCACCGCTAGGTCTGGGGAGATTACTGATGATTGTATGGCTGTCGAAGGCGCCTCATAAGATTTTACATCCCGTGCACTCGACACAAACCCTCCAGATACATACAAAACATATTTCGCTCTATCCAAATATCATTGTTGCTCGTAACCAGCCCACATCGAAAACAATGTGCTCAGTGCATTATACAGCCTGGTTGCATAAAACATATCGATTACGCTAACACGTTGAGTTCAGTAGCCACGATCCGCGATTTTCAACACCATACATATCGCACAACAATGTGACCATGAGACGACTTTTTTTTCTAGTCACTTCCGCCAGGTCAATATTATCCGTTCTAGACCTGCTCTTGAGACGCGAGGAATTACCAATGACATGGTTTATACTTAATACATCTACTGAATTTAAAGTTGGAAGACAACTTAGAAAGTTGCTAGGCAACTTAGACAACTTAGAAAGTTGTAAGGGCAGTGATAACACTACTTCCAAAGTCGTAAGACAACATAGAAATGGTGCGCATTTATCAGCGATACGATCTTTTGTACAGGGGAATTTTCACTGTATCTTTGCCGGATGTAATCAATGCAATACCTAGCACACGTGCTATCGTAGATGTTCTCTCAACTCGCGCTTTATATCTAAATTGGACATTAGCCCGTGTCGCCGTCACAAGGTCAGACCTTTACCTTCTCTTGCTTTTAGGCCGTATTCGATGCATGTTTTACCTAAAAATAACTATCTGGCGAGACCGGCCAGCAGCGATCCGATTAAACCTTATTGCTTAGCGTACTGAGATGCAGACAATCAGAGAATGACGCCTTTATCATGAGCGGTATGTCTGGCTTTAGATTTGGCCTGGTGCTGCATCATCATGAGTTGATCCGGTTAGCGCGTGTGCACAGAGTTTAATGGACATCGGTCTTTTCCCGCCTGTTGCTTCTAAAATGTTTTTCCTTTGCAGGGGCTTCAAAGTAACTCCTACTGGCATGTACGGCGCGATTATATTAAGCCAGTTGCTCTAATGTTTTTTGTAAGGATTACGGTGTCTCAAAATGAAGTATCAATGATACGCATTTGAAGGCCATGAAGTTCTGTGCCTAATACTGCTTTATATGTAACTCCATATATCGCTTCTCTAGCTGTGGAGCGAACTAATGTCAGCAACACCGAAGTGAAAAGTTAAGGTACAAACGCGTTGACGAATGCACTGGCAATGGAACCATTGGTGCGTTAGCCACTTTGACACACACATCGCTGTCCGCATTTCGGTTGGTCACGTGGTGACTGGCGCTGTCTTTTTGGCATGTTTTATAAACATTTTTAGACTATCCACGTTTCTCAACCGGTCACACCACTGATTGTCTTTCAGAACAGTTTAGCTGCTACACAATGACGATCATTTTTCAATTTAATACGCATAGCGTCATAAACCGGTCCGATGTCACCAGCGCATAACACAGGTAATCCCCACTGCGATCGTCAATTATCCACACGATCTCGATAATCGTGGAATCTTTGAGACGTTCGGAATGCTTAGAAACATCGAAATGGAAAATCCAGCGAAATTTGCGTGTTCTTGTCCGTGTCCTGATATTTTTGCATGGCCTCCATGAGCATTATGCATTTACGAGTTAATTTCTAGTGGAGCCGGCAAAATTGAACTTGAATTCTCGTTCGGGATATTGCCTCGAAATGATGTGGAGGTGAATGAAAAATAAATTACGATTAACAAACACATGACTAAGGTTGGGTCTGCTTGCCGTGCCGCAAACTGAAATGCAACAAACACGTGTCGAAGTAGTTCGCTACCAGCATTTGTTGCTGGGCCCCATGATGTTGTCAGCTATACCCTGGCAAACTTCTGCATGTACATTCGGTTTTGATCAAAGTAAAGTTTATTGGTAAATTTAGCCATCACCTATTCTAATTCAAGCGAGTGCGTAATCGACAGGGTGATTTTGTGCATCCACAACGATGATATGATAAACAGTTGTTGTAATCCTCTAACTCTTTCTTTGGCATTATCTGTAGTATTGAAACTGTGTAAGTAGAATGAGTAGCATCGAAAGCCTTCAAAATCTCTGGTAGTTCATCAATGTGATACCATTTTAATGCTTTCTAAAGAAGCAATCACCTTATAGCATTCAGGTACCAGTGGTTAAAGCATCGGAGACGTAAAGGATGCAATTGTTTCTTGCGTTTTACTTGTGTTTGGACGAACTCTTTGCATATGCATTTTCTCAACTCCAAAGGCAAACCACAAATGTTTTAAAGTATCCATGAAGATATTACTGGGATCCCACTAAAGGAAGATAGTGACAGTGCGAAGATCATCGAACATGTTCCAGGAGTCTTTCTGCTCCCACTCGTGAAGTGACACGCCGCAACTGAAGCACTTGACTTTATCTTCTTCTCCCAAATAAACAAATCCAGCTCTGGCTAATTCTTCGGCGGTAGGTCCTCCCAGATATTTTTGCCACTTTCCTTTTGAATCAACTTTCAAAGTTGCAGTATCCAGGCAAAAGCTCAGGTTCATTCCACGACTCGGTACCCTTGCGGTTCTAACTTCAAGCGTCGTTGACAAGTGTTATCGTACAAGTCTCCAATGGTACGTCCTGAGAATGGGTTTTCCGCATCACGTTGAGGGTAACAGGTCGGGTATCTGTGAAAAAAAGCATCCGTTAAATACGTACACGATTTTGGGGTCTTCTAAGCTGTAGCCATCCATCAAATATGTTCCAATGGTCTTTTCGCCTCCTCCGTTTCTGGCATGTTGGATCCATTTGTCTTCCTTTTCGCACAAGTAATGTTACCAGCTCAGAGCTTTGACCGAGTATCGATGTTTGATGAAGTCCGTGGTTTGAGGGCCAATGACAGCCAGGGTCTTTTCGGGCATGAATGACTTGCGTTACGCTTTGGAGCACGCTCTGGCAAGGAGACGAGCTTCTTTCTAAGGATCGATTCATCCGTGCTTCATAAACAGTTCTCGAAATTGTCAACAGCAACGCGGTAAAATGTCCATGTCAGAACGACAATACTTTAACATTTCTTCCTGAAAGTCGAAGGAGTCCGAAACGTGAGAGTGGTACCAAGCGTAGAAAGCTTATCGTTGTTCGGTGCGCATGTTGTCGAGGTCGTAGTAGTGAGCGTCAGGCAATGTGGCACGCCGGCGTGTTGATTGGCTTCGGTATTGAAAACGTTTGGAAAATATATCTTGATCATATCAGTCATTCCACAAATTTTAGGCATTCTACTCAAAGACATGGCAAAATAACTCATGGGATCTTGCATGGAGATGATTATGGCTACATTTAAAGTGACTTTATGGCATTTGGTCCCTTGTTCAGTATAGCATTGCAGAAGAAAATGTCCATCGTATCCCTAGAAATTGTGAACCATCACCCTGGCACAGCGGTGGCAGTCTCTTCTGCTTCTCTTTGTTGCTTGACTCGGTCCTATCCTACAACGTTTTTCCATGCTCTTTTCAATTTTGCTGCGTGTCGTTCTTGTCGGCATACTTTCGTCCTACGACAATGGCTTGCGCTAAACACATCTTGTCTTGAGTGTTGTTAATTTGGACGAAGCAGCGCTTGGCACTGTTTAGGTTCGTCCACCAATGATACTTTTATGCGTTGTCCGTCACCTTTGGAGGAGAAACGTGGGTCACGTAAAACCTAGCCTTTCCATAGGTGATATGAAACTGGTCGTTGGATTGTTGAACGTGTTGAATCTTGTCGTTGACTTCGGAAGTTGTCAGTTTTGCTGGGCTGCTCAGCTAGATCATAACGGGCGACTTCAAAATGTCGTGATAAATGGAGAGTAACAAGACATCTTCTTATTTGGCTTTACATTGACGTTTCAGCGTGGTTAACAAGGAATCCCACACATCGGTGATGAGCACTTCCGTTTTCTGCAGAGGTACGTCTGACTTGAAATCTTTAAACTTCACCGCTGAAGTGTAGGCCGTGGTTCTAATTTTCTGGAGGAGCGTTTTTCCGTCTCTCAAATGAATAATACTTTTCTAGGTGATACTGGTTGACATTGGTTTGAAGGAGACTGTCTGGGTCAGAGTGGAGACGTGGGAGGCTTGGATACAGGCTCGATTATGTCGTATTCAAAATATCTGGTGTGGATTTTAGCCAAGGCTTCAGCTCGTGTTCAAGGCGATATGTTTGGTGAGTTTCTTGCCTAAGAGTATTCATTCCACTCTCAAGCAGTCAAGAATATGCAAGAGCCAACGTAGATCGAACTTGTGATCAGGGCTTTGCGAGGAGTCATACGAAGGTTTACTACAACGAAGGTGACGGACTACTCTTCCGCCGTTTGAGGTAAAAGTTCAGATACTTGTTATATCTATCAGAAGAAAGGACACTGGTCTTCAGAATGTCCACAACATCCAAGCAACACAGGCGTTGAGAGACAGGGGTTAGGATACATGTTATCAATGTCAGGAAAAAGGACATTTTTCTTCAGACTGCTCTAAGAAAAGAGAGAACCGATCAAAGAAACAACAGGAGGAGAGTGCTTCTGAAAATGAATAAGAACCGTGCGAAAAGGATGAAAAACCCATATCAGTCCAGAAAGATAAAAAAAAGAAGATGAGAAGAAGAAAGTGAAGAAGAGGAAAAGCCTGCGGATGTAAAGATATTTTTTTTTTAAAAATGTAAAAAGATAGTGAAAATAGAAGCAAATGGGCTTTTTGTGATGTGTTGTGAAATTTCATTGTAACTTCTAGAAGAGAATATACCAGAAAGAAAACTTACGTGTCTCTTGGTCTTGATTTTTATAATAATAAGAACATACACTTACGCACTCACACACATACAATATTCATTTAATTATCGTGGCAAAAGGGATATAGATTTTATTTGATTTGGTAAACTTTGAATAGTTACTATTTTCTAGAGAGAAGCGTGGCCTGAAAAGGACCGTTGGGTGTTTTTGTTTTATTAACACACTCAGGAACAGGAGGCAATGAGCTTTATCTGCCTTATACCTTTGCCACGGCCAAGTCTTACTTCTTCACTTGCTACTGTGAATGATTCGGTAGTGATCGCTGTTGCTGTTGGTATCTCATGGGTAGTCTGGCTAGGGTGGAGAGTTTGGCTCAGGAAGGTCTTTTTCTCTTTGGTTGAGTTATAGAAGTCTGGTACATTTTTCTCAGAAAACTTAACTCTGCAAAATGTCTAGTAGTACCGTGACCGTTTGACTTTCACTGTCCTTCTTCTCTCCTTGGCACTTTCTCTTTTCTTCTTCTTCCTCTCGTTTCCTTCTTTCCTCTTCTTCTCTCTGCTGTTTTCGAATGACAAAGGCTTGTTCTGTTTGCTATTGTAGAAATGTCTCCATTTCTTCTTTCTGCCTCTGTCTAAAATCCTCGACTTTAGGTAAGGAAGGAGAAGGTGGTAAAGGTACGGGTACCGGTACAAAATTCTGAGAAGAGGTGAGAACATTGATTAAATCATTCTCCTCTGGAAGCACCAGCGTGGTTGCTTTGGTAGCCGCTATGCCATCACTCCTCGTCTCCACTTCAGGCGCACCCAAATTGTCGCCCTCTTAGTTTCAGTCATGTTCCAATAATGTCGTATCCATTCACTTCGCACCGACGCTTGTACACCTGTTTGGGGTATGTGCTGCCACACGTAGTTGTCTTCTGATTGGAAGAGAGATTCAGCGCTGTGACTGAATGTTGTAACGCGCGTTTGGATTCGTGAAAGAGGTCGATCCATTTCGATAAGCTCTTAAACTATAAATACCCGTAGCTTGCCTCATTCAATTAACCAGTTTTCGTGACTAGATGTGGACTAATGTGAAGTAGTCTACCCTCGTAATTCTCATATTGGGGATGCTGTTCAACCCGGACTATTCCATGTATGTGATATCATCATGGGCTATCACGGTGATCACAGATACGGCTATTTGGAAAAGAAGGATATTTGTGCAGATTTTATTTGATTTGGTAAACTTTGAATAGTTACTATTTTCTATTGTCTGCCTGGAGAGAGTCTTAATGTAGGGACCTGATGTCAGAGAGAGTTTGAGGAAGAGAAGAAGACCAGTGCGATTCCCTGTATGTTAACTCTATGGTGTTAACAAATCCCAACGGCATTTTTCAGGGCCACTCTGCTGTCACGAATTGTTTTTGACTTTATCTTGTATAGGTGTTTGTGTGTATTTGTTTGTTTATGGATGTTGAACCCATAAACCCTTTTGACCCTGTAAAAAATCTCATGTTCCATATCCTCTGTCACTATAAAGCGATGGACGTCACCCCTGTTCCATTCCCCATTGTCATCCAAGCGGCCCAGAAACTATCCCCACGCTAAATTCCCATCGTTGCTATAAATTTCCTTGTCGCTATATTCTATATTCACTATTTTGCGGGGCCCCGAGTGGCCGAGTGGTCTAAAGCGCTCTCCGTTACGGATCACTGCCATCTCACCTCTGTCTGCGTGGTTTCGAGTCTCGGATTCGGCTAATGTGGGTATGCGAGAAAGCTTGCCAGTAGCTTCTCGAGGGTCGGTAGTTCTTTCCGGGAATTTCCCTGGTTCTTCCTCCACCATTAATACTGGCCGCCATGTATAGCCTATCGTATGCTGAAAAATGGCGTTAAACCCTACAACAACAACAACAACAACAACAACAACACTATTTTGCATGGAAGTCCATTGTAGCCCTATTGCCCCCAGTAACTACTACGGTATTAGAACTCTTGCATATGGTCATAAAGTTACCTGACAACTTGATGAGCTTGGCTTGATGTAGGGGTGGGGCAGGGTGGGGATGATGGAGGCTTACAAGGTTGCTTTTACATGCAACTAATAAACACGAAGAGGACCTACTTTTTACATACAAAACAGGTACTGATAACAAATATGGAGAGGAACTGCGCCCAAAAATCACTTCTTTTTCATGGTCACACAGCTCCTTTTTTGCATATAGAAATGGTAGTAAACTAGAAACCAGCCAAAACACGAAAAGCCGACCAATTTTCGAAATAAACCCTATTTCAAAATGTCAGAATAAACCTGTTTCACTGTGTTCTGAACCGCATCTTTTTTACATACTACTTGTAACCTAACCCATTTATTGGGAAATAACCAAGTTCTTCTAAGAACCCACCTGACCGACCAGTCCAACAGAATGAATCTTAAGCCTGTAAACGTATTTATTATTAATCAACATTATTAATGGCCATAAGCAGGGCCATAAACAGCGAACAAAATTTTTCTCATATAAATTTAGAAAGTGTTGTTTGGCCCGGGCCTCCTTACCGACCTGGGCCCGGGGACATATTCCCCCACCCCTTGTCGGCTCCGGCTGTAAGCACATACATCAACAACTATTTATAGGTCCTACGCAATCTACACTGTTAATATCTACAAATAGAATGTTATGCCAGTGTACAAAAATTACCTAATATTTTGACTGTAGATTCTCATTATAATTTATAGACCAGCTCAGCATTAAAAGGTTAGTGTTAGGACTGGTCGGCCTGGTGTCAGGATAATGTGACTGGGTGAGACATCATTCTACATGTCTGCGGCATGATGCACCAGTGCTAGACATTACTATAAACTGTCGCACTGCAGACATCGTAGCGATATGACTGAAAAATTGTTAAAGGTACGTTAAAAATCCAAATCACACACACACACACACACACACACACACACACACACACACAATTTATAGACATGAATAAAAACTTCACATAATTTAGTCACAATCATGTACAGAGAGTTAAAAAAAAAAAAGTTATACATACCACTTTACCAATTACGGATAGAATCAGCAGTATCGGATTTATGATGACTCTGGTTGTGTTGTAGCAATATTATCTGGTGTCAACAACATTGGCCCAGCTGTGATCATTCTCAGTATTAAATTATAGATGCGATATTTGAAAAACCACGCGGTCTTGTGGTAGTACAAGTAAAATGCTACAAGTTTATCGCGATGGAAAAGACTGAAATCTTCTGTTTCTTTCATTATACCTTATGCACCAATAGTCAGCATCATTTGCAGCGTGTTGAGGAATATCTTCCTTTATCTCGTAAATTATCAACATGTGATTTTAAGATGGTTTCGTTGTTTTTATATCGCGTACATAATTTATATGATGTATCTGGTGTAGTTGGGGCAGGATCCTATTCAAATTGATTTGGATGAAGAAAATTAGATATTCGTTTATATTCATATTTTCCTTGCTGCGAACATTTTTCTGTTCCTTTTATAGCCTTGTGCATCGATTTATATCCTCAAATCAATTGTAATTAAAACCCAGTATTGAAATAATAATTTGCTATTTTTAAAATGTCCCGCTATAGATTATTCACATCAACCTGATCTGGTGCTAATAGTGGCCCTTCTTTTCCTGGTGCTGGCTGTGTTCTCTCTGACGTCAAATTTTCCTATAAAATATCAATTTTTGTAATAAATTTGAGCTATTATCAAAACACGATGGTCCCCATTCAACAATCCAATTCATATTTTTACAGACAGAATCTAAAGTATGCGTGAATACACTTTTCTAGAATATCGTTCGGGTTGTCGCATGTGCACCTTAAGAAAAACAAATAAAGTTTAAGTTCGTCAGCGTTCATTGGTACCTTGTATTATTACAATGGTCAAGTATTAACTATATCGAAACTGACGTTTCTGCTGCAACGAACGCATAAAATAATTTTGCCATATACCACAATTACTATATGTCCACTGTAACATGTATACACGTGATATAGTGAAACTGTCAAATCAACCTTTAATGTCCTTCCTAAGTAAATGGGCGTTTGTTCGCCAAAAACTGCAAATTTCGCCAAATTTCTGCATGTTTAAAAGACCTTAAAAAAATGTCTATGAGCTCAATTTAGAAAAAAAGGTCTAAGTTATTGACGGAAGATATTTTAAAAACCTTCTGGCAAATTTGCAGATATCAAACGTATTCTAGTTTGCGCTACACCTTAACGAAACCAAATGTGGAAATTCGTGTCCTTAGCTATCCCCCTATGTCCCTCGCCATATCTGCCAAACATTTTGAGTATAAAGTATCACAAAAATGCCTTTATCTCCCAATTTATTTTTAAAATGACATTCAAATTTCGCCTGCCATTTGTATTATTTTTGTCTCTTCTTTCGATCGCATTTTGGGGTATTGTGAATATTGGGATGAATATAGTTAAGTATAGAAGAGACGCAGGAAGGAAGTCTACCACCACCACCAAAACCAAAAAGCAGTTTACGGCCTTATTTCACTAACAAGGGTCCAAAAGACATGAAATGATGATAGAAATTATAATTACAGTGCATATTTGCCGTTTTAAATTGCATTTATTGCTTTCATTTTTTTTAGTAGACTATATTCTACCCTTGAATGAATCCACAATCTTGGACCCTGAAAAACCTCTTCAGAGTATGATAATAATGTGAATCAATAAAAAAAAACTAATAAAAGTGAATGCAATAGTTATCTAAATAGTATATTCAAGAAAGGGATTATATGGCGGTGTTATGAATAATATTATACTTGTAATGCAAAGATTTGAATAAAATATTTTTCAACCGAGAACAGAATTTTATCGGACAGAATTGGTCTTATCCATAATAACCCCACACGAGTATACAACACAATAGTTTGCTTATCACGATTGCAAGAACTCCATGTGGTGTAGATTTAAAGTGCATGACAGCGTCAAACCACCCATAGCAACAAGCTATGAAACGACTGAAATCAGCACTTAACAAATTTAAAATGCAATATGGGTCATCATTATAACTGATGTTTCCTTCACAGAATCGTCTGCTGAAGGCTATATTTCGTTATCAAGCTCAGAATAATAACGCAGAAAAAAGGAAACTGAATGCAGCAGTTATCGAAATATTAAATATTATTTATTGAATGAAGGGATTATATGGCGGTGTTAAGGATTATACATTACTTGCTATGCAAAGACATGTATAATATCCTTTTGAAGGGAGAACAGAAATTTAGGGCATAATTGATAATACCCATATGAACTCCACGCGGCAACTCACTCTCTCTCTCTCTCTCTCTCTCTCTCTCTCTCTCTCTCTCTATATATATATATATATATATATATATATATATATATATATATATATATATATATATATATATATATATATATATATATAATAGTGTTCTTGTCACGATTTTAAGAAATTCAGGTGGAGTAGAGTTAATATGCATGACTGCTTCAAATCACCAATAATAGTAATCAGGAAACATTAACTTATATATATCTTGTAATTTAAAGTGCGTTGTATATGTGCTTGTCGATCTTAAAATTTTGAGTGAAATCGTCGACCATAACTATTCCATTTTGTTTCAAATCAAATCAGAGCGGACAGCTGATTTGGGCCTTCACCGCCTGTTAGAAAATTCTCAATAACCTTGAGCAAACAGACTCTTTTAAAAAGTCTCAGCGTCCCAGCGTCTCAGCGTCTCTGGACTTGTTGTGTGTGTACATTCATATCTCTGTGTGTGTGCACGAATTCCATACTGATGTAGCTATACAATATTTTGGACATTTTTCACCAGAAAATCTGCTGTTTTTCTCTTTAATTGTTCCTTCTCAGATTAATTTTGAAAGTTGTTTACGTCTCTTCGAGGTTTAGTTTCATGTTTACGTGCTTACACAAGAGAAATGTTACCATGCTAAAGGACATAGGAGGTTCTTTATTTAAAGTACACGAATATCAGCTTCATAAAGATAAAATGCTACGGTGCATGTCCGGATATTTAGAAAGAGACCATTCTCAAATTAAATGTCACTTAACATTAAATGTAAACACTCGGAGATATAAGTACAATAATTGGCACGATTCTCTCTAAAAACGAAATGTAGAGCCGCTCCCTGATTATATTAACCACTCAATATGCAGCAGCTTAAGGGATACATACCATGTACTTAAAGCAATTTGTATAAAGGTCTTAATGTTGAGTTTAATTGGTTATTCCACGAGCCATGATATCTATTAAAAAGGATCATATATAGGCGCACTGGAATAAAGGTTTTTTTTCCCATTCCATCCACTCTGGAGACCCATTGGATAGAAGATAAGAAAACAGTGCCCCTTCACTCATCACCTCTGATATTAGATGTATCAAAACATTTCTGATGGTGAAATAATACAACCGTGCTATATATGGTGAACAAGTGATTCACAAGCTATGCATTTTACAGCATTTGTCTTCCCCGCCCCATAAATTGATAGAAATATATGAAATTTTAGGATTGATTATCATCATAAGGAACATTTTTTTCGAAATATTTATAAAACAAACAAAGCTTTTCCTTGAACGATGGATAAACAAAACTGCTTTACTCGGTGACGTTTTCAACATTTATAAATCTTCTCTATACAAAAGTATCAACATTCGGACACCATTAATGTGCAAACTGTATTCACTACATTTTTGTGGGGAAAAAAAGATAATGAAATACATAAAATACGTTTTCTGAGGCGAATCGGGCAAGATTTTGAAAGCAAGTTAGCCCTAAACATAGACGCGCGAATTGTTTTAAATGATAACGAGAACAGCACAGACGTAATCGATCGAACCTAAAGGAAATGTGTACATTATATACACATCGAAATGAAACAAATATCACGTTGTATAAGTCTTATCACTGGCATTTATGCAGACTGCATGCAAATGCATAATTTAGGATTTATATCTTTCGACAACATGTATGACAGCACCTTGTTGCCAACATACCTGTAATCCACAAATCTAGATACCACAACGAAGAGTTACCCATAACTGTTAATTTCATTATTTAAAAGCGGTCCTGGAAAACAATGAAATGCATATTTAGGGAGGAGAGAGGGGCCTATTTTATCTATATAAATTTAATCTGGCTCTGATTATGGACCGAAATCGATTCTTACCTACCTCTTACCTACGTCTTTGCTTCTGTCCTTCAGATGGTGCAGTGCTTGCCAGTAGCTTCTCGTGGGTCGGTTGTTCTTTCCGGGGTTTTCCCGGGTTCTTCCTCCACCATTAATACTGGCCGTCATGTATAGCCTATCGTGTGCTGAAAAATGGCGTTAAACCCCACATCAAAAATCAGATGATGCAGTCTTTTGTTTGCTTTTAAAAGATTTTTGTCTAATCGTTTTACTCAAACATGCGAAATATTTGGCCAGTGAAAATACTTTTTTGTTATATAAATTTCTGTGGATGATCTTTTATTCACAACCGAGTATAGTTTCAACAAATACAGGATCTAATTCAGTAATAATTGTCTGTGCCAGAGTTACCAATTTACCAATTTTTTATTCACTATTGCTGCTACATCGTAGCAAATTGAGATTTTTCATGTCGTTACCTCAACCGTGCGCTGCATATCTATCCAACATTTTGTGTTTATGGCAACGGTACTCCATTCATTGCCAGCATTTCTTGCCTTTAAGTGTGTCCCAAAACTAAGGTACGCGCTAGAATAATCAGACGACTCTGATGGGGTAAACCCATTTCGGTTACCAGTATTTCCGGCTACCAACTTTACAAATCCTATATTATTTCGCTCATATTTACGATCCACTTAGGACATGCCGGTCGCTTGAGTATCCAAGATTGGGACAGCACTGAGTACGACTGCATTCTTGACCCATATGCAAGCAACCAGTCATTGTTTCTCTGGCCAGCGTTAGTTTGCCGTCGGAGTACCCAGCGAGGTAATCTTGTTGCTTGAAATTGACCGCACAATGTTAAGTGTCATTCCTGCGTGGTGGATTAAAACTATTTGAGTGTGGTCTGACTCTATGCATCTTAATCCACTTGTGGAGTAACTAACGTCAACTAACTTGTTCCAATCGATGTCGATGTTTGAGATAAATCGAAATGTTATCGTGGTACCATTGTTCATTTCCTCGTTGAGACCTAAAAATCCAAGACCAGTTAGTGGTTTTGGCTCGAGGAAATTACCAAGATATTTATCATCGATTTACTTTTATTGGTCGCGTCAATGTATGTTGTTGCCGTGCCAAGGTTAGTTATCAGTCTGCTTCCAATATTGTTATAATACTGCAGCTTGCCGCCTCTCAAGGACAATTGTGTTTCTGCCTGTTGCTGAACCTACGACCAAGTTGTCGCCTGTGTGTCAATTTCTGACCTCTAATTTCACCTCTACTGCGGCTCAATTTGGGGTTAAGTAGCGTCTATACATGGGCCATTTTCTTGGCGGCATATTCTTCTAGCCGATAATCATTGTGTAGATCAATTAACCAACTGTTGTTCAAGTTGCCCCCACCCCCACCCCCCACTCATAGTGTCTCCGGTTTATTCGGCGCGTTTTTGCAGCAGCGTATTAAAGAAACAGTAATTGCGTGGATAATATGTTTTCCGATGTGGAATCGATTATTGTATTAACGCGCAATACATAATCAAGATAATTTTACTCGGATCAAAATCCGCGACACAAGCTTAGTTGTTTAATTTGCTTATTGCCACTACATTATCATGGGCCAACAGGAAAGTCCAATCTGCTTTTAAATTCTCATGAATGGCGGACTAAATTAGGATCACGTGATCATCTACACGTTGAATCCTACGCAGGATAAATACAAGACCCTGAATTTAATGACGAACTGGAGACAGACAAAGCCGTATTTGCGATACTAGAACCGGATGTAATTACCCCTGTGGTAACGCTAGACGCCACAACTGACAGCATAATTGTTGTTGACGATATAAAATCGACCGCGTCAACACAAATCACATCAAGGAATATTTTTCATTGTCGCTCAACAAACGCTATAAAGTAGTTTATCTTGCGCAATGTTATTATGAGGTGCCTAAATATATCAGGCGCAAAAACGGATGTTTCGTCATATTTTCTGGTCAGAACAATCGCGGCATAGATTATATCGCTTGAGATCATGCACGGGTTATTGTTATTGCCGCACAGGACGGCATGACTTTATGGTGTTTGACAGAGACGCACATGAAATACCGGAAATGTACTGCAAAGGTTTCGATGAATTTTACAACCCGTGCACTGACTGCGTTTGCTGTCCTCGATCAGATATAAATTATCTAGCGCACTGTTATAATATCATTTACCTAGACAGATTACCAGAGAATCGTCCGGATATTCTACGTAGATTTCCAGAGCATCGTAAGCAGCTGTGGAAAAAGTTATTTAAACCGGTTACAACACGTATGTCAACGCATGTTGAAAAACAAGATAAACATATTAGTAACGAGAATACATGGCGATCACGTGAAAGAGTTTGAAGAACAAACCTTATTATATTCGGAGTTTTTGTTCTCCATTAACTATGCGATTTCAGAATATTGGAGTATTTATCCATGTCGCCGTTCTTCATACTGCACAACAAGTGTCTAACACTATCCTGTTACTCCTTAAAATCGTTCCCACGTCGCTCCCGTGGAGGTGAAATTGCTGTCGTCGCAAAGAACTGCATAATGCACCGTCTTAACTACACTAAAACGTTCAATTTCGAATAATTAGACGACTCTGACGAGGTAAACCCATTTCAGTTACTATTATTTCATGCTAGCACCGGTTAAAATCCGATGTTATTACGCACTCATTTAAGATCCACATAGGATTTTATTGGTCGCTTGAGTATCCAAGATAGGTTCTGTGCAACACGGCATTTTGACCTATATGCTGACTACCAGTCATTGGTCCTGCGGCCAGCGTTTGTTAGGCGTCGGAGTACCCAGCGAGGTAATCTTGTTGCTTGAAATTGACAGCGCAATGTTAGATGTCATTCCTACGTCGTCGATTAAACATATCTGAGTGTGGTCTGCGTCTATACAGCTAAATCCACTTGCTGCTTTAAAAGTGATCGTAGAGTAACTAACGTCGACTAACTTGTCGCAATGGGTGTCGATGTTCGAGGTAAATCTAAATGTTATCGTGGCAACATTGTTCATTTTCACGCTGAGACCAAACATTCTTAGAACCAGTTGGTAATTTTTGTCACGATAAAATTGCAAAGATATTTCTCGTCGACGAATGTTTTATTGTCGCATCAATGTCTGTTGTTGCCGTGCCAACGCTATTTATCAATCGGCTCTCCATGTTGATCTGGTACTGCATTGTGCCGAATTCGAAGGCCAATTGTGTTTCTGCCTGTACCTGAGCCTACGACAAAGATGTCGCTTACGTTTTGTTACCTGACGGATACTTCAGCGGAATTCGTATAACACGTTTTTTTCCATGTGTAGAATACCTCTAAATTGACCTCCACTGCGGCTCAGTTTTGAGTTACATAGCACATCTACATGTGACATTCTCGTGGTAGCATATTCGTCTGGCCGATAGCCATTGTGCAGATCAGTTATCAAATTGTTGTTCATGCTGAGGTTCCCCTGCATAGTGCCTCCGGTTTAATGGGCGTGTTTTTTTTAACCAACGTGCTGACGTCAGGCTCCAACATGTGATTAAGGAGTGGAGAAAGAGTACTTGCGTCGACAATTTATTATCCGATGTGGCTATGATTATTTTATCAACGCATAATACATAATGAAGATACTTTTCATCCAGATCAAAATTCGCGACAGAAGCATTTTTTATTTCCTGATTGCCACTGCATGATTATAGGGCGAACATGACTCGGTATGTCCAATATGCTTCTGAATATGCTCATGAATGAGGAACTTAATTACGGTCACGTGATCGTCTATATGTTGCATCGTACGAGAGATAATTGGGAGACCCTGGAAGAATTTAATGGCGCACCGGATACATACAAACCAGTGTTCACGATACTAGAACCAGACAAAATTACCTCCGTGGAAACGCTAGACGCCGAAACTAAAAGTTATTTTTCAAGATATCAAATGGACCGCGCCAACATGAATCGCATCAATGAACTGTTTTCTTTGTCGCGCATAAAACGCTAAAACTCAGTTTATCTCATGCAGCCTTCTTATGACGTGCCTAAGTATATTATGCGCAACACTGGATGTTTTGTTTTATTTGCCGGTCTGGACAATCGCAACATGGATTTCATCGCTCGAGATCACGAGAAGGTATTGCTGCACAGGATTTTTAAAAAAATATTACCACGCATTGACACAGCGACGGTATCATCATCATCTTTATTTCCTTCCATGGAAGATTACATGACATAAGAATAAATCATCTGAATACAATCAATAGATAAGTATTAAAAAATAATAATAAAAATAAATTAAAAAAAATAAATTTAAAAAATAATAATAAAAAATTAATATTAGAATACAAGATAAACTTATTGATACGTTAACTAAAATACACGACGATCACGTAAGAGTTACAAGAACAGAACTCAATATATGCATGCATTTTTTATCTCCATTAACTTTGCATTGTCGGATTTGTGGAGCATTTCTTGATACTGCAATGCAGCATACTGCATAACGCCGTTAGTCTGGCACCGGTGAAATTAGTGTCATCGCAATGAACGCCACAATTCACCGTCTCAACATCACTGCAACTTTCAATTTCGAACACACATCGTTTGAACTGGTCCAAAACTAGCTCAAAATGGAATAAACATAAGACAGTTTTTTTTTCTGCCTCTACCGCTCTCCCCTTAGTCGAAAAATAAACTGACTGAATCTCTATGTTGGTGCAGTTTCCTACACTACTGGAGTATGGAAATTTGAGAAGTGGCAATCTCATTATTCTTGGAGATTTCAACTTTCACTTTGACTGGAAACCCACACGTATCAAAACTCCTAACCATAAAAATGGTCACACTTTAGACTGGATTCTTCATAGACCTGATGATATTATTCTAAGGCTTTCAATGGTGTATCAGATATGCTCTGCGTTATATTCCATCTCAACGTATCAGTCCCTAATCCTCCATCTGTGTTTGCTACTAAGAGAACCCCCCGGATGATAATTTGAACCCAACTAATGCATGGCATACAAGTAAACCTAACAACTTCGTTACCTCAATCAACAGTGCAACTTGACGGGTGTTGACGCTTATTGCTTGATAAACATGACCCAAGATCTAAGTACAGAGCATCGTTCTCCATGGTAAAGTATATTTAAACACGAGCTTCACACTTCTAATAAAGAACGCCGTGAGGCTGAGAGGATCTGACTTTCCACCAGCCTCACTATTCATAAGCAAATCTTTGAACCTGCTAAAAAGAAATGTTAGAAACATAGTCCATGCATAGTGCAAAATCAGCTTACTACAGGACTAAGACCACTGAAGATCCAGCTGCAAAGTGCTCTTCGAGATTACGAACATGCTAATCTCAAGGAAAAACGTACACCCCCTCCAACGACCTTGTCTCAGGTCGACCTTCCCTACCTGCAGGTTTCTTCCGTGACAAAACTCAATCCATTAGAGATAAGTTAAACATAAATTCAAATGACACAACGTCACCATACAGTTGTGATGCAGAACATACACGTCTACCTTTAACAGCATTTGAACCTGTCTCTGTGGATTTGATACATAGAATTACAATGAAGAGCGTCCAAATTCATGTGAATTTAATTCGTTTCCGACATCGTTGCTGCTGCAGTGATTAGCTTCAATATTGCTTTCACTATCCTATTTTATCAATATTCCTCTTTCATGTGGGTAATTCACATCATTTTTCAAAACTGCCACGGTAAAGCCGCTGTTGAAGTAACTGACACTTAACCCAAATGATTTAAGAACCTATTACCCTGTTTCGAACCTCTCGTTCATTTAAATAATCGTAGAAAAAGTTGTTCTATCTCAACTTGTATCTCATTTGAAGTCAAATAGTTTTTTTTTCAGCAATGTACAATCTGCATATACCCCTAGCCATGATACTGAAACTGCCATTCTGAGAGTAGTTAATGACCTTCTCTCTACTTTGGATGGTGGAAATATTAGTCCTCGCCCTCCATTACTTGTTTCCGGCATTCGAAACGAATAGACCATGACATGTTACTTCACAGTTTCCAAGATGTGATTGGTATTTACGATACAACCTTACAAATGTTCAAATCCTACTTACTCAACAGGATACCAAAATATGTCCGTAAATGGAAAACATTCTAGCCCAATTCATCTATATTTTTTTGTTCCACAAGCCTCAATTCTACGACACGTTCTCTTAATTATATACACTCAGCGGTTCTCAAGTGTCATAGAGCGACAATCGATGTCTCACAAATTGTGCATTGGTGACAATCAAATATACAAATCTAGCTGATCAGCTGAAGTTGAGCTACCATCCAAGGCGTAGAAAGATGCATTTCCAGTGTGAAGATACGGATGACAAGTAAAATGCTGAAAATGAATGATGATAAAACAGAAGCCATTCTGGTCACCACCCAGTGACTTTCTCGTTCATGTCCTGTGCCTCAAACAATATGTATCAGAAAAACCAACATTAAATTCACACTGATTAAAATCAGTTCTCCGCAGTCCTAGGTGAAGATCTAAAGCGACCGCTTATAGTCCATGTTCTGGTAACCTATGTTATTATCATACTCGTTAATTTTATCAGCCATTCAGATGAATTTTTGAACCTTCGCGTTTGGGAGACTGATCAGTGTGACTGAACAACATAAATGTGTGCCGAACGATCTGACTCTCTTTTAGATTTTTTAAAGTTGCATTTCCACTGGCTAATTCGAATGTCACTGGGACATGGCCCCTATGCGGTCGCTATCAGATCTTCACCTAGGACAAAAGAGATCTGATTTTAAATTCACAGTCAATACGAAATCTAAGCGTCACTCTCGACAGTAGCCTCTCATTATACAAGGCTGCTATCTGAAGCTGAGACACATCAGTTTCATTCGAAATTTTCTCTCTCTTGATGCTACTAAAACACTTGTATATTCCTTAGTACTTTCAATGCTGGACTATTGTAATTTACTATTATCTGGTTCGTCCTAGTATATGCTACAGAAACTTCAGAAAGTTCAAAACACGGCTTCTCTGATCATCTTTAAAGAACGAAAACGCATGCACGCCTCCCCCACGTTCTTCAACCTTCACCGGCTACCCATTCCATCCAGAATCAGACACTACATCTGTTCACTGTGCTTCATTTCTATGACTGACTCCAGTCCAATATACCTATCTGACCTCACTCATGAGTAACCCCATCTAGAAACTAACTCTCCACTTCCAACACTTGCATTTTCATTGCTTCCACTGTTAGAACGAAGTCATACGGACAACGTTATTTTACGTACAAGACTCAGCTACCTGGAAGGAATTGCCCATAGATCTTAGACACAAGGACGCTGTGATCTCATTCAAGAGTGCTCATAAAACTCATCTATTTCGACTACAAGAAAAGATTTAAAGACTTAATACTTTACTTGCTTAACTATTATGAGCATGTTTGTTTGTTTTTTTAAAATTATGTTATAGTGGGTTATTTTTGGTAATCTTGTCTTTATATATGTCTTATGTATTATCTAATATTCTAAAGCACGTAGAGCGTCGAAAGATTTGGCCATTAATCCACATTATTATTATTATTATTATTATTATTTCCTTGTAGTCTAATTTATAGCGGTTCTTTATGTTTGAAGGTTTTAATGATGGGCATAAGAAGCATAAGGGACATATCTTGTTCTGAAAGATAGGAAACTTTATGGTTTGATCATTAGCAAATAGCAGAAATTCTTCATAAACATACCATCTAGGTTCATGACTAGATTCTCATTCGTTCCACTTATTTCATTTCCCTTTAACGTGCTCAGTATCTAATAGATAAGTTTATGGTTCTTCACTTTTATGTTCTCTTTTATGTTTTACAAGTGTAGAGGAAATAAAATTATGTTTTAAATTTCCATTTTAATTGCATGTGCTGTAATAAGACAACGTTACCATTATTATCAATATCTAACAATATTATAGTGTTATAAATTGTTTTTAATTTATAGAAACTAGTTAGCTTACATAAGAGATGGCTGGGATTTCGAGTTATTAGTTTTGTCTGTAGATAAACAAAACAAGCTCTTTGAAAGTAGGGATGATAAAGTTAACGATGTGGATGAGTTCACTGAGTGACTAAAGAAACTTTTAATCTAGCAAATGAATGAACATGGTATCGGCAGTGTCCAGCGATGGCTTCATGACAATACATGTGAAATATGCAGTAATAAACATGGTATCCGCAGTGTCAAGCGATGGCTTCATGACAATACATGTGAAATATGCAGTAATGAACATGGTATCCGCAGTGTCAAGCGATGGCTTCATGACAAGAAATGTGAAATATGCAGTAATAAACATGGTATCCGCAGTGTCAAGCGATGGCTTCATGACAATAAATGTGAAATATGCAGTAATAAACATGGTATCCGCAGTGTCAAGCGATGGCTTCATGACAATAAATGTGAAACATGCAGTAATGAACATGGTATCCGCAGTGTCAAGCGATGGCTTCATGACAATAAATGTGAAATATGCAGTAATGAACATGGTATCCGCAGTGTCAAGCGATGGCTTCATGACAATACATGTGAAATATGCAGTAATGAACATGGTATCCGCAGTGTCAAGCGATGGCTTCATGACAAGAAATGTGAAATATGCAGTAATGAACATGGTATCCGCAGTGTCAAGCGATGGCTTCATGACAATACATATGAAATATGCAGTAATAAACATGGTATCCGCAGTGTCAAGCGATGGTTTCATGACAAGAAATGTGAAATATGCAGTAATGAACATGGTATCCGCAGTGTCAAGCGATGGCTTCATGACAAGGAATGTGAAATATGCAGTAATGAACATGGTATCCGCAGTGTCAAGCGATGGCTTCATGACAATACATGTGAAATATGCAGTAATAAACATGGTATCCGCAGTGTCAAGCGATGGCTTCATGACAATAAATGTGAAATATGCAGTAATGAACATGGCATCCGCAGTGTCAAACGATGGCTTCATGAGAAGAAATGTGAAATATGCAGTAATGAACATGGTATCCGCAGTGTCAAGCGATGGCTTCATGACAATACATGTGAAACATGCAGTAATGAACATGGTATCCGCAGTGTCCAGCGATGGCTTCATGACAATACATGTGAAACACGCAGTAATGAACATGGTATCCGCAGTGTCCACCGATGGCTTCATGACAATACATGTGAAACATGCAGTAATGAACATGGCATCCGCAGTGTCCAGCGATGGCTTCATGACAATACATGTGAAACATGCAGTAATGAACATGGTATCCGCAGTGTCCACCGATGGCTTCATGACAATACATGTGAAACATGCAGTAATGAACATGGTATCGGCAGTGTCCAGCGATGGCTTCATGACAATACATGTGAAACATGCAGTAATGAACATGGTATCCGCAGTGTCCAGCGATGGCTTCATGACAATACATGTGAAACATGCAGTAATGAACATGGTATCCGCAGTGTCCAGCGAAGGCTTCATGACAATAAATGTGAAATATGCAGTAATGAACATGGTATCCGCAGTGCCAAGCGATGGCTTCATGACATGAAATGTGAAACATGCAGTAATGAACATGGTATCCGCAGTGTCCACCGATGGCTTCATGACAATACATGTGAAACATGCAGTAATGAACATGGTATCGGCAGTGTCCAGCGATGGCTTCATGACAAGAAATGTGAAACATGCAGATATGAACATGGTATCCGCAGTGTCCAGCAATGGCTTCATGACAATACATGTGAAACATGCAGTAATGAACATGGTATCGGCAGTGTCCAGCGATGGCTTCATGACAATAAATGTGAAATATGCAGTAATGAACATGGTATCCGCAGTGCCAAGCGATGGCTTCATGACAAGAAATGTGAAACATGCAGTAATGAGCATGGTATCGGCAGTGTCCACCGATGGCTTCATGACAATACATGTGAAACATGAAGTAATGAACATGGTATCCGCAGTGTCAAGCGATGGCTTCATGACAATACATGTGAAACATGCAGCAATGAACATGGTATCGGCAGTGTCCAGCGATGACTTCATGACAATAAATGTGAAATATGAAGTAATGAACATGGTATCCGCAGTGCCAAGCGATGGGTTCATGACAATACATATGAAACATGCAGTAATGAACATGGTATCCGCAGTGCCAAGCGATGGCTTCATGACAATACATGTGAAACATGCAGTAATGAACATGGTATCGGCAGTGTCCAGCGATGGCTTCATGACAATAAATGTGAAACATGCAGTAATGAACATGGTATAGGCAGTGTCCAGCGATGGCTTCATGACAATAAATGTGAAATATGCAGTAATGAGCATGGTATCGGCAGTGTCCAGCGATGGCTTCATGACAATGAATGTGAAACATGCAGTAATGAACATGATATCGGCAGTGTTCAGCGATGGCTTCATGACAATACATGTGAAATATGCAGTAATGAACATGGTATCCGCAGTGTCAAGCGATGGCTTCATGACAATGAATGTGAAACATGCAGTAATGAACATGATATCGGCAGTGTCAAGCGATGGCTTCATGACAAGAAATATGAAACATGCAGTAATGAACATGATATCGGCAGTGTCCAGCGATGGCTTCATGACAATACATGTGAAACATGCAGTAATGAACATGGTATCGGCAGTGTCCAGGGATGGCTTCATGACAAGAAATGTGAAACATGCAGTAATGAACATGGTATCCGCAGTGTCCAGCGATGGCTTCATGAGAATACATGTGAAACATGCAGTAATGAAAATACGATTCTGATTATTGAAACACTTATTTAGGAGAAATATTTCTTGCGATTCACAAATGGAATGATTCAGACAATGTGCCATGCTATATGGGGTCTATAAAAATAGCACAGAAAGGTATACGAAAGCCAAGGCTATCCCATCTCCCTGATAGATGTCCCATTTTACACATCAGTCGTAGTACTAAATTACAAAATAATGCAACGGAAGAAGCCAGCTTCTGGTAGAAAACCAAGACCCTAAGAGCTAATAAGCGAAGACGAGGAAACCTTATTTTCCTCTGGCCAAATGGGCTTTAACACATCAGATGCTTTGCAATTATCACCGTTTTACTTTCTTTGAGAACATGTTTGGATTTATAGTATGTCATACAAGTCAAGTAAATAGTTGGAGTACCTCCAGCAAAGAACATGCAAGTGATAGGACATACAAAATATGTTATCTGACTTATAGCTGGTAATAACAATGGAAATAAATGTACTTATCTTTCTGTATCTTGACTGTCCTCAAATTGTATTTTCTTAGTTATTTCTGCTAATCATAATTACATGGGATCCAAAACTGACGCACAACACGAAATTGTACTGAAATTTAAACTACATTTCCAACAGAAATCATATTCCAAAGGAGAATTAACTGCACTTAGAGCGACATTAATTTGACATTCACTATCCAAAAATATTTAATCCTGGGTCTTCTTGAGAATTTCGATTGAAATAATTGTATAATTTTCCCACGTTGTGATTCCGAACATTCAGTGACAGCAACGAAACTGGCGTGCAGCTTCGTCAAGGATAGCCAACTCAGGTCACCTGTACAGAATTGACCCAGCTAATAAATCCATCCTATCACATATGTAAAAGCAGAATTTAGGGAGATCGATAGAAAAACTAAATCCCACCATTAAAGAACAACTGGAAAAGTTGTTTCAAGGCGCAGTCATTTAGAATGTGACTCTAAATTTCAATTTTAGGTAGACCAAACCGAAATTTCTTTATTAAACGGATGCCGAGCGCGCGATAGGATACAAAGTTGAAAAAGTCACTGGGCAGTACTATGTGCTCATGGATATTGTTACTGCGTATTTCCTGAAGTACGGTTGTGTGTTTACTTTGGAATCTAGCAGAAATTCAGTTCATATATAACAAAAAAAATTTGGATAAACATGATTTAATACAAACGGAACAAGTGTTAGAAAATGTTGCAAATTGAAACAAAGGCCTTGGTGTAAAAATACGCAGCAAAACTGCCACGCAAGAAGAACATTTTGAATATAACTACAGCATGATGCTTGTGGAAATATTTTTAAAAAATTATGGAGAGATAAAAATCAGACTAAAGTGGTTGTCCCGACATGGCATATATATGTGTGTGTGTGTGTGTGTGTGTGTGTGTGTGTGCACTTGATCCAGCAAGGGATAACGTGTGTCAGGGATTGATTAAGATAAATGCAATAAAATGACAATTAACAGTGCGAACCTAGTGTCTAGCTAGCCTGGGCGCTTTCGACTCTTTAATGAGTCTTTTTCAAAGGCAAATACAAAAAATAGACAAGACAAACGAATCAAACAGAAAAACGGTTATGTTTGCTAAACTTTACGGGCTGTTTCTACAGGAATTCAACCTTTTAACTCTATTATGTGTCAGCTAGTTTATTTCAGCTTGTTGCTGATACTGGAAAATATTTGTATTGACCTAGAAATTGACGAGCCATAGTCCAAAAGCAGGAGCGGAAATGAATCTTACTGGATACGCCGCTTTAGAACATTGAAACTATGCGGTTTAAACCAAGAAAACTAGAAAGGACAAAAAAAGCCATGCACAAATAAAATTATCTTTTGCTGGAGACACATTTTCTTTTAAATAATTCTCTAAATTTGCCTAATAGCCTATGACTACTATCACAATGAAATATCCGGGATATCATCTGCGCTTACATCAATTTACATAAAAATAACAGATATCGCAATGGCTCATCAATTTCTTGCGTGGCGGTACAAGAAACCTCACCTCGCCATTTGGAGTTCTCTTCTCCGTTCCATCTGTAGCATGTTTATGCAACTGCGCCAGAGTTGCGTCTTCTTGCTGCAGTTTCTTCAACTCGGATGGAAGCACGTTATGAACCGGCGACGAAGTAACTTCCACTGGAGTCGACTTTGCCTGACGACTCTTGGACCTGGTGTCCACAGCACTCACCGGTACAGGTGTACAGGTTGCTGAGTTAGGATGCGGTAACACATAATGACATCACATTATGACGTCATGTGCCAATCCAGATAAGCACGCGGCTTACTTTCCCCTTGCACGTGCGGCGAATCCATGTAAATGATGGCAAATGGTAACTAGTCGTGCGTGTTGTTGGCGTGCTGGACCGCATCAGTATAACTTCTTGTTTATCTGCACCTTTCATATTGCATACATCACACCCACAAAAATACCACTATCTAAAATCTCAAACTTTTATTCATCCACATTTTGATATCAATAGTTATTTCAAATGAAAAGGGAAAATTATTCGTATTATTTACGTGAGCATCAGACGCAGAATGAATATGCATTTTGTGCACGTCTACGTTTATCGTTTATATTTACCTTCCCTTCTGAACATTAACAAATGTATTACCTGTACCCTGGAATGTGTGCAGTTAACTGACGTAATGGCAGTCAGTGTAGAAATTGTTTAGACCTACATTACTGAGTTTCTTGTGTGTTTTTTTTTTTTTTTTTTTTTTTTTTTTTTTTGTTGTTGTTGTTGTTTGGGTTTTTTTGGTTCATCAAATGAAAAATTTGTTGACTCCATAAACTGTTGATAATCCTGAGACTAAAACAGGTTAAATGTTATTATAAAGGACTTACTAAGACCCCGTTTAAACTAATTCGTGATGAATCGAGTGTAACATTTTTTAAACTTATTCAGTTGCTACATCATAATTTTCTCTCTTGTGACGTAATCTAGGCAATAAGCATCTTAGATTTTTAATTTATGATATATTTATCTGCTGAAGTTCTGGTATTGATTTAAATTGTGGTATATCTTTTAGTTTCGGCTATACTGTTGCTCGCTTTCTTTGGTTTGTTCTTTGACATTGAAATGTAATTACACTTTGCCTGTGCTTGGCTATCATCTACGGAAGACCATTAGCGCTAGTTTAGAAAACTAGAATTTACGGTAATACGAGAAGATAATGCGTAATGCTAGAAAACATTATTACCCGATAGTATTGTGCAATCACGCGATACAGTTTTGTCAGTACGAAAGAGAATTGCATAATAACGAGATTCCTTAGCGGCATTACAAGCTAAGATTGAGGCTTATTTCGGAGACTAAGATTTTTATTTTAGATTGATTCATAGAAATGGTCCATACTTTGTATATAGACAAATTGATAAGATATTATTTTTATAATAAATATTTCGCAACATTTTGAAAAAGACGTATTTATAATAAGATGCACCATTTTCGAGTTTCTAGAAGACAATTTATTATTGATATAATAGATAAAACAAAACATAATGTCAACAGCCTCCCTTTTGTTGCAACTAAAATCATATATCTGTGCATGTAAATTTAACAATTTAACACCGAAAATGCCAACTTAAAAACAATGCGAAATTAGGTTTTACTGTTTGCCAGGCCAATAATCCAGACATATCGACCATACATGGAGAACGTGTTTGATGGCAAATAACAACTTAATAAACATCGTTCCGAGAGACGTGTACAAACATCATTTTCAGTGATTTGTACCTTAAGAATATCCTCTCGGTAATAAACATCATGTTTACAAATCGTGTTACAATACGGAAACTAATAAAGAAATGTCGAAATTTTGAATTATGCAAAATGATACAGTGAAGGGGTGATGTCGATCGTATACGTGTTGGAGATACAAATTCTTAATCCAAAAAGAGTTGAAGTCGCTGTTATCGTTCTAGAGTGTACTTTAGTCATGGACCCAAATTCGTATAGCTTCGAGATTCTAATGATATACTCAAACCATACGGAATATTCACTGAAGGATGGATTGGTGTATTTTCTGATTTATCATTTTTTTACAGGCTAGTGGTGGAGGAAACACGAGCGGAATTATTTGTTATTTCATAGAAACTCTAAAGGGTCAACAACATTGTCCTAGAACAGTGCACACTGCAGCGAGAGTGGAGAATCCAGCCTGATTTAAAATGCAGACTTTTCTCATTAGGCAGTATCTTAACGTTCATGCTAATGATGAGTGTTGTATTATAGGACAAACTGGTGTGTTTAATTCTGAAACAATGACCATAGGAAACAGTGCCTACAATTCTGTGTTGATCTATTCCGACAAATACAAGAAGAGGGTTACTTTAGCGAGTACTTATAATAAAGTATTGATGTGCTGACAGGTTGCTAAAAGAAAAATAAAAAAGTGAGTCAAAGGTATTATTAATCATGTCATATTATTTCCACGTTTAAAGAACACTTTGTGAATAAAAATGTCAGCTTTAAAATGGTGTTTGTTTTACCAGACTTGCGGCCCAAATTGTTCATCTTGTTTCGTTTTATGTTTTTTTTTAAATATCTCTCAAATAGCTCTCTTTGGTCTGCAGATTTTAAACTATCGCACAGAGCAACCGGCGTCGACAAGAAACTACAACTAGTTAAATTATAATTTGATCCAAGTTACCACCACTTAAGAAAAACCTTATCTATTTATGTTCATCAACCAGACAGTACAATATAATATAATGGATCAGTTTTAGGTCATCCAAAAAAAAGATGTCAAAGGTAAAATGATTATGCTTTGAAAGAAATCCGTGTAACTCAACCTCACTGAATAATAGGCACACGAAAACCACTGTAACCAGATCACATATCAGTAACTGAATCTGGGGGCCAGTGTACTTTGAATTTAATATTTAGTATTTTTAGTACATTGTAGCCTTTCAGCTTAGGACTTCGTATGTACTTTAGTTGCTATAACGCAGTCTCTACACACCTGTACTTTTATAACATCTTTTATCATTTTTCTCCGCTAATCATAGTCACTTTCTTCTCACAATTATTTAATTGTATATGCAGTAAGCCAGTAAATGCAGTATATCAATTCATTTTTTATGTCATACGCCAGTAACTACAATATAGAAATTAATTACGTATGCAATACACAAGCAACTGCGATATATCCATAGTTCGGTATGATTCTTATTCACTTCAGTGTTTCATTCATATTGAATTTTACTTATTTAATTTTAGATTACATATAATATTTTCGCATCCATATTGATATGTTACTCAAATGTATCATGAACCAACTATACTGTTGTACCTTTGGCATAATCAAACATAATAAGGATATGTGGATGGAATTTTAAATGAACACACATACTATTCCTTCTAGAGATTTTCTTTAAGCAGTAGGACAAAACTTCTTACTTATGCTTGCATAATTCGTTGCAATTGTTAGAATTTCTTTTCTTTACTTTTCATAGTTCATATACAGCGACTCATCAGAGTCAGGTATAGAAACTGTTCAAAACAAAGTTGGATTAAGGAAAGAACACGGTGACTCATTTTATGAAATAACAGCTGTTGATTGCACCACTGGAATTGCAACATTTGTCATCGATCTGAAATTATTCGTACTATTATATGGTTTGAAAAACAAACAAAAAATGTTGGAAACTTTTAAAATAAACAAACCAGTTGTATATGAATATGCTGTTGGCTTGATGATTACTCCAAAAGAATTTGTATTGTACTTACAATACTCCCTGGATATCATTTTATCGTTTTAAATAGCTAACGTAGGATAGTTTACAAAGATTGTGAACGATCAGTACTTAGGGTATCTTTATCACGAGTCTGAACGTACAACTGTTTGCACCAACATCACGCTAAAAGAAACCAACGTATGCTGAATTGAAAGAAGGGTTAACCGAAAAATCCACCTTAAGGCACCCAAGCAAGCGAGGACTATAATACCTATTGAAACGTCTGTTATACTCGTGTAGATGAATAGCGGTAATAGACATTATTCACATGCAAACAAGATCATGCAATGGATATGACTACGTCTTGGCAATTATCATTTTTGGTAATTTTACATGAGCTTTACAAGCAAATGCAAACACGAGATGACATATACGATGTTTTAATGTGAATTTTTAAAAATTAATACTGAAGATGGTTTGATGACGAAGGTGAACTGTACAGCAAAAAAAAAGTCCATGATATTTTGTCCACTAAAAATACTGAAAACTTTTCAAGTTACTCAAGTACAAATGTATCTCTAATGGAAACATTAATATAGTTCGGAATATTCTGTTGTAGAAGGATTTACTCTAAACGAAACCTAAAAATGGATCAAAATTTTATCAAACCTAATGGATGGATACAATAAACCCCATCACACATCAATATATATGTATATACCGGTACTAGGTCAAATGTGTGGATCGATCTGTTTTCGGTTAATTGATGAATGATACATACCAGACGCCTAATTTCAATACTGATGAAACAGTAAGCATTTCAAAATATATTTATAAAAAAACTTAAAATTATCCTTTCTAACTTCACCGTGGAAATATTCTAACTTCACCGTGGGAATGTGTGGGTCACTCTGTTTTCCGATATTTGATAAATAATACATACGGGACACTTAAAACGGAAAGAATTTCAAAATTTAAAAAAAAAGCTTCCTTTCTAACATAACCGTGGAAATTTCAAAATCATCCAGTACAAATAATCTAGATTTAACTCATTTTATATATATATAGTTATGTATATCCATAATTCTGTAACTTCTGGTATATGATTTTATTTAATTTTCGTAATTTGTATTTATGGTCGTTAACTGTATTGAATATTTTTGATCATAAATTGAGTGCGTAGTTTGGCTGTGTTTAAAACTCAAATTACATAGGATCTATAAATAGATGTTTACGTACGTTCTGACAATTAGTAATAATATTCTTAATAATAAGATTTAAAATTGCGCCTATAGCGTATTTTCTCAGTGCCTGATGGGATATCGATGTTTCCAGAGCAATTATGTGGATTCCCATTGGTTGCGTGAGGTAATGTGACTATAGTGTTTGTCGAAATTCAATAGTGCATGCTGTCCATTGGGGTCTATTGCGAACTACAAAATGCAGTGTTTTTAAGGAGAAAATTAAACACTCAGTTTCATTCCGATTTTTGGAGTCATTCACACTTGTTGTGTTCCTGACTTAAGTCTGCAGACGTATTTTATGTTGTACTTAGATATTTTCGAGAGGAAAAGCATTTGTTTGGACTTTTTCAGTTGTGATAGAAAGTGCTTATTATATGGACAATAATATTATTCCAGAACTGTTATAAATTATTTGAAAAATTTCTGAACGATGCCATACTGACAGCGTCACGGTTCTTGGAGGACCGTACACTTCCGGTGTTGAAAATGTAAGGGACTTTTCATTCGTTTAGGACGTTCATAGACCTTTATAAGGACTAATTTAGATTTTCTTCATTATACTGTACGTTTTTCATTTATTATTTCAATAATTAAATTGTTTGTTAAGTTTAGCAAAACTTATTGGCTTTGCTTCTTTTCTATTATTTAAGTTTGTGAGCATAAGTCATATATACATATAGGTATACGCATTTACACATACACACACACACACACACACACATATATATATATATATGAAGAGGAAATAAAGAAAGTCAGTCAGTCAATAAGTCAGTCAGTCATACATAGATCCATGCATGCACGCACGCACGCACACACACACACATAAACATAATACATACATACGTACGTACGTACATACATACATATATACATAATATTCAAGCATAAAGATAGTGAATTGTTTAGAAACATCAGGTATCTTGGTTGTCGAATAAATTATGTCCACATAAACAATGTTTATGTGTGTGAATAATCCACGATTTCAAGATTCACAGATAACTAGTCGGCGGTTTCTTCTAACGATCAATGGCAAATACGTTTACCTGGAAAATTGCCGAATTTTAACATATTTGCATAAACAGTCAATGATCTTGGTTTCACGGTCTGTAATTTCCTTCTCTGGTTATGTTACAGTTGAATAAATCTGTGTACAATTTTCTCGGTATTTATTTCCACCACATGACTTGTTTTTGTATCATAAATTGCAAGTTCTGATCAGATATCTCGTTATACGTGCATCAATTTAAATTACCAATATGTCTGAGAAACCTACTTGTGCATTCACGCAGAAGAATGGGAAAAATAAAATGATATTAAGGATCTTTTTCTCCAAAAGTACCTGTGTCAGATAATTTTCAAATCGGCACTTCTTTCAAATTGATTGCACTAAAATTCGACATAGAATTTTAGGGATATATAATGAAGTTTTTCTAATCAGCTCCGCTTCTTAACACGACATTTCCTTCTGTTGAATTCAGTGATATGTATTTTCCAGTGTTAGCTGTAAAGTTTGTAACTTGTCAAAATTATTCGTATCTTATTCTTTACAAAGTAACTCGACCAAAAGTAACTCGTACAAAAGTAACTGGGACAAAAGTAACTCGTACAAAACTGTGCTTGTACATTCACGAATCAGGTAACTTTGCTGGCAAGTTGACTAGAGTGACAGATGAAGTGCAGGAGTATGATATTGAAGTTCTTGTAAAAATTATTCATTTTAAGAAGGCATCCGAATATAAAAAATAACATATTTTCTTATAAAGCTTTCATTGACTGTTTTGCGAATGACCAAGTATTTCCTTGTCTGCTGAAAGGTACTGGCATGTGCATGGAGAGCGAATGGGTAATGGGTACTGGACTAACATTTAAGTGACGATCTTTTTTAATCTGATATTCCAGGAAACCATATAAATGTGGTTCATGGGTTATTTACTGCTAGTCATTCCAAGGCTTATTAGTCTTAAAACTGTCTGTAACTTCAACTGACTGGGTGCAAACAAAATAAACGTTATGCATTTCGGAAACAACATGCAGGCCAGCTACCAGCAATTGTGTCCACATATTCTAAGAGTGAGAATGTAAAAGTCAGCTTGCGTCGAAATATGTGAGCAAAGATCATCTAAAGAGGACACGTTTATGTTAATGCATATATAAACAATTGGAACATTCCTTCCAAATGCACTCATCATGGTTACGTAAGGCAGCATTCTTTCTCCCCTTATGATTTAAATGTGACGGATAAACATAACGGAAGGCATTAAGTTCCCAAACACCTTTTAGTATGAATAAAAAAAAAAATAAAGAATTGAATGTTAACTTTTTACATAGGTTATCATTGACATGATAATTTTGTAACAACAACATAACTAACAAAATATTAATTATGAGATTCATACCTATTTTTGCATTTTATTGAGACATTTACGGACATACCTAGTCATACCAATACCTTCTTGAATAACAAGTATAAGCCGCAAACAAAGCCTCCATTCCCTACCATACTATTAATCTCTGTCATGTCTAGGCATAACAGTACACGCCATTGTCACACTATAGTATATTTCCTGAAATAGCTAAAACAACTAGCTGCATTGAGAGTTCCTGGTCGCATCAACATATAACCATAAGCAGAGGTTAAAAATGGCTTTTAGATTTAGGGTACTGACAGAGATCTAAGCCTTTTATACCTGGTGATATTACAATTTTTACCCAGATGGTCACACGCTTTATCACAATAATATATAAATATAACGCTATTGTTAAAGGTTATACATAGCAAAAGCGGAAAGCGGAAAAACTATGGAAAATACAATCATTAGTTTCCGACAATGCAACCACTACACTCTTTGTAACGTCAACGATGATGCAATGCAAGGTCTGTCAGGCACTGTTTATTCTTTGTGGCTATCCGATGTTTTTTCTATGCTACCAGTTACTATGCAGAAATAGGATTATTGATCACCACTACACTCTGTCTACTTTTCTATGTTGCATGGTTATTATTTCATATTTACCGTGACAGAAAATAGTTTATACTGACTGAATTACCATGAGGATATTTATATTAAACAATTACCGCTGTATATATAAATATAATCAAACAGCTTCATACCAATGATATTTGTGCATGTGGGATAATGCAGCCTATGACTGTTGGCAGGTTTCTGTGATTTAATCCAGCTCACGCGGACATACAAAAACGTATGACAGAAAAGCGACTATGGACGCTTCTTTGAAGTTGAGCTGGAGGATCCTGACGAACTTCACCACAGACGTAACAATTATCCACTAGCACCGGAAGCTCTATCGGTACCTCACGAGTTCTTTTTTTATCCTTCTGTATCAGTGTGGGATTGTAGACGAATTCGGACATTAAGGTTACTGAATGCATCAAGCTTTTCCAGAATCTTCGGAACAAACATAAATATGTTGTGCACGTACAAAACCTGAAGCTGTATTTGTGATTGCGAATGGATGTAAGCAAAGTCCATCGAGTGCTTGGATATATCCAACGAGCTTGAATGGCTCCTTATATCCAGGTGAGCACAAATATGCGAATGGATGCTAAAAACGAGCTTGATAAAGACTTCTTCAAACTGATGAA
Organism: Sinohyriopsis cumingii; assembly: GCA_028554795.2. Classification (NCBI taxonomy): domain Eukaryota; kingdom Metazoa; phylum Mollusca; class Bivalvia; order Unionida; family Unionidae; genus Sinohyriopsis; species Sinohyriopsis cumingii. The sequence goes on from CM068838.1 coordinate 58,412,212, forward strand.
CAATTCTGTATTCCACAACACTATGGACAATCTTCAAAAACGAATCTGCATTGATCCTGATTGTGATAGTGAGCAAGACAAATTTCCAATGCTTATTGTAGACGCAGCATTTGAATTCCAGGCGACTTTAGATGGTGGACTCATTGCCGCACAAGGTAAAAATATCGAAACTGAAGCTGACAAAGCGTATGCTACCAATTTTAATGTTTATGTACGAGTTTTATTATTGTAACATATTGCATCAGAAACACGAGCGAATGAATTATTAAAACAGCGAGTATCCGAAAGACAATCCACTGTTTAGTAACACCAACAAGAAAGTCATAGAAACATTTAAAGACGAATGCTAAGACCATGGCATCAAAGGGAATTCTACCCGTGAGTATTCAGTGTTGAATATTTTCTCGAAGAATGTGGATTCGCACACACAGCGAACAACGTGAATTCGCACACATAGCAAATATGTTCCCGTAAACATCGCACAAGTGTACACCGATGCACCAATGAACGTTTGTCACCACTGAACACCAGATAATAGATAATGCCCTAATTAATCATCACTTAGGCTCACAGAAACAGCAAGACTGTGTTTTTGATGCATTAGCGTATCAAAATATACCATAATAATGTTTCTGTATTCGCGAAAATAATTTGTTATTCTTCTCGCACAAAAACATACTGCTTGTTGGACGCAATGCTGATTGTTCATCCGCAGGCGCCAAATGATAGCATGTTCCCTCTCCTGGAAAATCAATCCAACACGACAGTAGAAATACATCGACTGATCATACGTGGTCAAAAATACGACGTTGTCCACCTTCTAACTCTCCTGCTGCATACAGATGTCTAACGAAATGGTTTGCGAGTGATTCTAACAGTGATAGTTTTGAAATAATTATGTAAATAACGGTGAGAGTTTTCCACCGAATCATACAGGCGGGATTTAATAAAATTATGCGTGCGATTTCATTATTTAATGCATGTAGGGCTGAATGAATCCACGTTACCCATGAGACCTCATCAGTAATTCCTGCGCGTACTGATGTCCGAATAATCGTGTTATGTATATTTAATTTTCATTGTTTTGTTAGTTATCTTTTTTGATTTTTTTCATAACATGTTCTAGTAATGTAACACCGTATGTTGCCCAAAACTGAGTTCATTTTCTGCTTGACTGAAATGACTTTTTTATATTTTATTCTGTAAACACCCAAAACATAGCTCAATTATTTTCTATGTGTATAGGTTTAAAATTATAAATATTATTAATAGAAGTAAATATGTTCTTTTGGGTCTAGATCTAGGTCTTGTAATATCTCTAGTGTATTTGACATAGTGCAGGTTCTGGTTTCTAAAAATAAATGATATTTTTATTTTGTAAACATCATGTTCATTGTAGAAGGTTAGATTCCATTAGGTAATAGTTTTTTTTAGAAAATGCTAATTGAGACTTGGGGTCAAGTAAAAGACTATATAATCTTGTCACTAAAGGGAAAATTAATTCGTGCTTTAACGATTTAGCACAATCAAGTTGTATCATATGTTGTGAACAGTAATTTCCGACTGGAATCTATTTCTTCAAATATTTTAATACAAGAGATCATTTTCCTTGGAAAAACATATGTGCTCCGATAAATGTCTTGGACAAATAAATATATTCATTGGAATTTATAGTGAATTCAAACCTAGAATTATATTAATATGATTGAACAAAGATTGTTGACACATCAACAATCTACGAACTAAAACAGACACATAATCACCTTCAGTTTTGGTTTAAGTTTGGACTTCAACTGAATTTTATTCTAGACTTTAACTTATGTGTCTGTAATTCTATGACTTTTTTTCAGATTTAATACGTAATACCGTAAGTTATTTTTTTTCCTTCTAATTTTCCACCTTGTATTTTAGGAAAATAAATTAGTTGTTGAATTTTTACAAAGCTTGTTGCTTTTGACTCTTTTGCATTATTGATTATTTAAAGAGCTTTCACTTGTAACAGAAATTGTGCGCTGGTCCTTGCAATAATAATTTCTCTTAAAATATTTCAGAAAACTCTATTTGAAATTTAAATTTACTTTGTTTTGGAATTTTCGAAATCCCAGGTATTATTTCGCATTTTATTAACCCTTAGTGAAACCTTCAAATTTGTACAATATCATCTAAAGCAGAGAACTTTAGTTGAATCCTACCCAGGAGTAGTTAGACAGTTCGGCTTTAAAAAAAAAAAAAAAACGTTGGAATTAGAGATACGAGAGGTTCAGTTTCAGATAGAAATGATACAAATGCAAAGAGAAATGGAAGTAAGGTAAATACAGTTTCAGATAGGGAAAGGTGAAATAAAAATGCAGTTTGAGAAAGAAAAACAAAACAGGCTAATGCAGATGCAAAAAGAAAGAAAAAATGGAATTTCAAATTAGATTAAAAGAATTAGAGCTGACAAGTGGAAAACACTCCAATATTTTTTTTATGTTTTCAGCAGTACCACGTTCGTACCTCTTTTCAGGTAAATATGGTTTTACAATGTTGTTCATTTTAAGAAATTTTGAAGTTGCCAAGAGATAACTGTGCTTTATTATTACAGCCTGTACTTATTGGCAAAGCTCGTGATATTTACATTTCACTGTCACTACGGCAGAGTGTTTATTATGATTTTATTATGATGTGGTTAAGGAGTTTATCCTGAAGGGTTAAGAACTGGTAGCTGAGGCATATCAACAAGGGTTTAATAATTGTATAAAATCAACTGACCAGACCTATGTCAAAATTGCATGGAAAAAGGTCGATAATTTGATAGGTGGTGCTCTTTCGAAAGAGTTAATCAAGATTACAAACATCTCCAACAACTCATTAGTTGAGGAGCTCAAGAACGATGTCCAGTGACGTTAAGACTTATCTTAATAGCATAAAGTGGAAACTTTAGAAATGCTACTTGTACTTCTGACGAGTATTCCTTAGCTCCTTGCACTCATCAGTCGTATGGTAAAAAGTATTTTAGCTTAATACGAGCCCTTCCACTCAATGTGGCACAATGTTTCGAAATCAAGTTTCTGATAAGATTGATCAGAAGTCCTTGTCTCTTCCTGTGTGTACCTATTGCAAGATAAAATGACACGTTATTTCGGATTGCTGCAGATTCAAAAGTAAACAACATAATCAGGACTAACCTATTCCAAATGCTCTTATTTCTAATAGGTCATGGTCATTTATTATGTATTGAAAGCAAAGCATTTGTTGGATCAAAAAAACGAAAGCCTGATTTTATTATGGAGAATTATAAACCATTCATGTCGAAGGATTCTACGTGACTTATGGATAATTCAACCAATCCTATCCCTATTAAAATTGTAAGGGACACGGGAGGATCTCTTTTATTATCAGATACTTTGCCTTTTATTGAGAAGTCTTCTTCTAATGAGAGTATTCATATTTAGGAGTAGGTTGCGGCTTTGCTAATGATCCTTTCTATAGTGTACATTTTTCATCAGACTTAGTCTCAGGATCCGTGACAGTCAAAACAGTGTCGTCTTTACCCTTCGAGGGCGTTCATTTATTCCTAGGGAATGAACTAGCTGTAGGTAAGGTTGTGAGTAATCCACCTGTACCTGACAAGGCTTGTGTGGATCAGAAAGTCGCTCCTTTTAGAAAAGTAATGGCTGATTTATACACAGCTTGTGCAGTTACTAGAGCTATGGCAAAGAAAGATCTTGAGAATGACGTTGATCAGGAAAGTATTCCTTTAGCTGACACACGTATTTGTCAGGCTTTCGATAAGGTCAAGGTTACTCATTGCTTGGATCAATCGAAGTGCATTGACTTTTAACTACTCATTCTCTTTATTGTATTTTGGGTGACAAGCAACAATCACTTGTCGTCGAACAGGAAAATGATCCCGAGGTCTTCTGTATGTTTCAGAGGGCCAGAAGCGTCTGTTTTTGTCATTTTGTTAAAAATGGGGTTCTTATGAGAAAATGGAGACCACCTGAGGTACCTGTGGGTGACAAGTGGTCAATGAACTATCAAATCGTAGTTCCAAATTCGTACAGACAGAAACGTTTTAGTCTGGCCCATGAAACTCATTGGACTGGTCATTTAGGGATCAATAAGACTTATCACAAGATCGTGACTCACATTTATTGCCAAAAATTAAAAGTCATGTTTGTCAATACTGCAGAGCTGGTCAATGGTAGGAAACCCCAATTAGAAGATAGCTAAGTCTCATCTGCAACATATTCCTGCCTTTGACGAACCATTTAGCAGATTAATAGTAGATTGTGTCGGTCTCTTAAATACGATCAAGTCAGGTAACCAACACTTTTTGAGGATATTGTGAGTCTACAAGATTCCCAGAGGCAATTCCTTTGAGGTATATTAAAACCAAAACAATAGTAAAAGCTTTGATAAGGATTTTACTCAATTTTGCCTTCCCAAATCTGTCAAATCCGATCAAGGGTCATGTTTAATGTCTGGAAGTTTTCAGCAGGTTATGTACAAATTAGGCATTAAACAGTTCAAGTCTTCTGCCTATCACAATGAGAGCCAATGGCCTTTATAAAGATTTCAAAAAGCTTTGAAAAATATTATTCAGTCATATTGTTTTGATACAAGAAAAGATTGGGAAGAAGGCGTTCGTTTACGTTTTTTTGCTGTTAGGGAATCAGTTCAAGAATATTTATGATTCAGTCCCTTCGAACTAGACTCTGGACACACTGTTTGGACCACTGAAGTTGTTAAAAGAGAAAATTCTTTCTCATGAAGATACCGAAATTAATCTTCTCGATTATTTTTCCAAATTTAAGTATAAGTTGTCAAAGGCTTGTGAGGTTCCAAGAACTAATCTGCACTCTATTCAGTCAAAAATGAAATTCAGGTATGATGAAAATAAGAAGGAAAGGAATTTTCAGCGTGGTCATAGAGTTCTGGCTCTCTTGCCCGTACAACAAAATCCTCTTCAGGCTAAGTAGTATGGTCCATACACAGTTGAAAAGAAAATAAGTGATTTAAATTATATCATCAATACTCCTGAAAGGCAGATACAAAATAAATCAACTTTGCCATATGAATAAGTTAAAGGAATATGTTGATAGATGTTAATCATGCAAATAATGTTGTTGTACCTGTCACACACACTGAGAATTTAAGTGAAGGAATGCAATCGGACTCTATTGTTTTTTGAGTAACGAATCTTCTGAATTCCAAAACTATGAATATTCTGGACCTGAAACTTTCACATTTACACCAACAAGAAACGAATGAATTAAAACAGTTATTACTTGAATATGAGCACTTATTTCCAGATGTACCTACAAGAATAAAAAAAAATCTACCATGATGTTGAAATTGTAAATTCCACACCTGTGAAACAACACCCATACATGAAGAACCCTCTCAAACAGAAATGCTTGAAGAAAAAAAAAGAAACTGAGTATGTGCTGGAGAATGATTTCATACAGCCGAGTAAAAGTGACTGGAGTTCACCGTGTATATTTGTTCCGAAACCAGATAATAACTTTTCGCATGTTTACACACTGTGAACAGTGTGACTAAAACAGATTCATTTCAATCACCAAGAATCTACGACTGCATTGATACAATTGGAAACGCAAAGTATGTCACCAAATTGTACCTACTAAATGAATTTTGGCAAATTCCATTGTCGGAAAGGTCAAAGAAATTTCAGCATTTGTGAATCCAGATACACTTTATCAATATAATATTATGCCGTTTGCTGCTTTTCACTCTTTTCTGTTACTTATTTTAAGAGTATAGACTCGTAACACGTTTCATTTACCTTCCACACGGTCAGATCAATAACGTTGCAGTAATTCTCATTACGATCCGCGTAATATTTGTAAAGAGCCATGGACTTATTTGGAATATAAGCTGTAATGTTTTTTAACAGGGTATATCAAATGGATTTGGTCATTATTTTAAAATTTGATAGTTTTAGGTGTATACAATCACATCGGTCTCCAATTTCTGACTGAGTAAAAATACATTTTCCATCAGCGCATCCATAAACCACAAGGTTATCATATTCACCAAAAAATAAAATGATCCCAACAACCGAACGTTCGTCCTTAAACAAGACAAAATCTGGGCTATGCAACTCCATTTTTGTTTTTTTAATGAACGCGATAAAAATAAAGAAATGCCGGAGGAATGTTACATCAAAGATGTCATATTATAAAATCCAGAGACACTGGATGAAGCTATCGCCACGGTTTTTAGAAATAAGATTTAATGTTTCCCATGTGTCTTTACAATGACTCATCAAAACCAGAAATTGAATTTACCGACCTATGATGTAGCTGTTAAATATTAACGGTCCAATTTTGAAAGATTACCGCGTCCCTATGTTGTTATCACCTCAGGATGATCTGTCAAAGGAAACATATTAATTTCATCAATTGACTCCGTTTCAGAGTCAAAGTACAAATTTTGTATATGGTTAGAAAGATAAACATAATAAACACAAGCCAACAATATTGATTAATCTCTTAATTCAGCATTCAACAGTAATTGTGTCCATCTAGTCACTTAAGATCGTCGGTGTACAGGGGTATATCACTGACAGGTAAGCGAACATCGACTAAAATAGATTTTTCCACGGATCCCGGTAAACTGAGCATTTAGATTTGCAATGGTAATAGTTACAACCACTACTATAATATACCATGCATCAAAAACAACAAAATGCATTTTGAAAAAGTTTTATGAAAAATATGTTACAATGTGCTTCAAAAATTCTAGATATGATATGAAGTTTAAACCTTTTTGTCAAAATCCAAACTTGTAGCACAATTCATGAACGTTTTATACATTTGACACCTTTTATATAATCTTGAAAGCAAATACGGATGCTATTTTGAAAATCATGCAGCTGTCTTTGCATTCCATAGTCTTCAGTTTGGATTGAAGTTAAATTTGTTCCAAATATTAGCTCAAACCTTTGCTTCGCTTCATTTTGCGTAACCATTCGTCTTCTGTTTTGGCCAAAATGTATTTCCTTATTTGATGAGAAGGCTTTGTCAAATTTACATTTCTTTGTAACGTTTCGGTGACCTTCCTTTTCAGCATCTAATCGTTTGCCAGTATTCTCTTTTGTTTCCTGACACTTTAATATTCATCCAATCACACACACACAGACACACACAGACACAGACACACACAGACACAGACACAGACACACACACACACACACACACACACACATATATATATATATATATATATATATATATATATATATATATATATATATATATATATATATATATATATATATATATATATATATATATATATATATATATATATATATATATATATATATATATATATATATATATATATAACAATCTCACTGTAGGATAGTGGTTCATTCGTTGGCACCAGTTGTCTTACATTACTGAGAGACTGATTCAGAATTAGCTACATAAATGATGTCAAAGCATCATAAAAATTTATTTATTAATTTCGATTAAGGTAACTACGTTTTTAAATTGACGATACAGTTTGTTGCATACACACCGATCAAGCAAACCGTTTCGACTATAATATTAAACATCTCAAGATTACCGGCTATTTCATTCCTGCAGAAAAGGTTGCATGATGAATGGCGACTACTGGTCACTTTCTTCATCTGTCAATTCGAGCAATAGGCAGGTTTAGAAACAAACACAAAACCCCTTCAAAGTTTTAAATTTGGTTGAGGCTGGTATGCTAATAACGTCTGATGACGCGTGAAGACCAGCCGCTAGATTGGGTGTTCCTGGAATAGCTGGGAGTTCAGTTGTTCCTTTGGCTTGAATGGATGTGGTATTATCCGTAGAGGATTTGTGGCCCAAGCATTCAAAGAAAAGTCAATAAACAAAGTTTAAATACGAATAAAAAGCATCGCCAGAACCTAGAGACGTTAATATACCAGGCCACAATAATGCCTTTGCTTGTACTTTGGTATAGTGATTTTTCATTTTGATTTGAAATGTTCTCGTATCCGAACGAGATATACTATAAAGGAACATCATATCCACTTGACTGGATATTAAAATTTAAAAACAAATGCATCATTAAAAATGTTCTTGAGTTGATAATGTGCAATGGATCTTCTACTGCTTCTTGCAGCGTCTTCAATTTGTCAATTTGGTTAGTTGCCATTTTGCTGTATTCAATATCGAATATCGCGAATGAGGAACACTTGACTTTATATTTGTCAAGCACGGATATGAAGGAAAACATCCATCACAATAACGTATTATCTACTATCCACATACGGGAAGAGGAAACAACAAACCCGAAATCTACTATCCACAAACGGAAAGGGGATAAAACCACAATATTTACCATCCACATAAACGTACGTGAACGCATACAAACACACACTCTACAATCCACACAGAAGGGAAGAAGGAAAAAACCCACAATATATACAATCCACACAACGTGCGCCACCGCATACAAACCCCAAAATATACTATTTACACACATGGGAAGATGAGAAAACAAACCCCAAATATACTATCCACACAAACGTACTGCGAACGCATACAAACCCCAACTATACTAAACACGCAAACGGAACGCGAACGCACACTCTACTGTCCACACCAACGTATAAGAACGCACACAAACATATACTCTACTATCCATACAAACGTACAAGAAAGCATACAAACACACACATAGATACACATCAGGAAAGGAGTGTTTATAATAACACTACTCCACATATACACCAATTGCCAACTTGAATTGTGTCTTTTCTAGGACCGCTCCGGTGGCCTTGTGGTTAGAGCATCCGCCTCGGATGCGGGAGGTCGTGGATTAGATCCCCGGCCGAGTCATACCAAAGACTTACAAAAATGGTACTAAAGGCTGCCTCGCCGCTTGGCGCTCAGCATTAAGAGGTTAGTGATAGGACTGGTCGGCCTAGTGTCAGGATAATGTGACTGGGTGGGACGTCATGCTATATATCTGCGGGACGACATCACTATAAACTGTCACACTGCAGACATCGTAGCGATTTGACTGAAACATGGTTAAAGCTACGTTAAAAATCCAAATCACACACACACACAGACACACACACACACTTTCTAGAGATATGGTAAGCCCTGAAAATGTCTGTTTTTGAACTACAAATGCACCCGTTTAATGCTGCCATCTCCCAGGCCAAGCACCACAAACACATCGATGGCTCCAATCGCTGTTCCAATTGATTTGAGTGGTTACAAGCGCAGGAGGGGGCTGAGTCGCATCATCTCATGTTTCAATTTGTGGGACCCTGAAGACTCTCTTCCTTACAATCATTCGTCCTGCTTGTGGATATGCTGCTGTGGTCTCCTGACTGCTGTCTTTCCACCTCCTCCTCCCATTTTTCCATCTGGGGGATTACTGCTCATGGTAGTGTTTGTGGCAATGCCTGTACCTGACGTGTTTGTGTAGTGCTACTATTGCATATGGAGGTGTCCTCACTTCAGGCTTGACCTCACACAGAGGTCTCAGAATGAGGTAATGTAGGATCCCTCACTTTTCCTTTTCCTCTTCTTTCCTTTTCTCCTCTTCCTCATCCTCTATCTTGGCTTGTTTGGCTATGGCCTCCATAGCCAGCTCATATAAAAGCCGCCTGGCATAATCCAGGTGCAATTGGAGTTCCAATAGTTTCGACATTCTGTTGCTCATGATTCTTGTAGTTGACTAGTCAACGATGGGTTGCCAGATTGACGAACGCTGCAGTTTATATTTGTGAAGCACGGACCCGAAGGAAATAAAACATACACCAATGCTAAAACTTACAAGACTTATATAATAAAATAAAGTACAGACAAACACAAATCCACATATTTTTGGCAAGTGAACTACTATCTCTTTTCTAGAGTATTGGGGTAGCTCTGAAAAGGTATGTATTTTGTGAACGGGAATTATTGCAATTTTTTATCGTCTAAGATTGCGTCCCTGTCTGGTGGCAGGCTTTCCCACATGATAGGGTCTGATTCTTCTGACAGAGAAGAAGAACTTTCGTGTCCTCACGGCAGTCAACAAATCCTCTCTATGTTTCCTGCTGTTGCTGCTGGTGCTGTTCTCTCTGCTCTCTTTGCGTCTGAAATCTGTACTTGTCAGACACTCTTCTTTTCTTTCTTTATTTTCTCTTTGAAGAGCTCTTCTATCAGGTCTTCTGTCATTTTCAACATCCTGATATTATCTATTTTTTCTGGCTTTGGTATCAGGCTGTATCTGACACGATATAAATTCACGTGAACTTCGTTCAGCTTGGCTAGTCTTGAACACATCTTCATAGGATGATAAGACAACAATAGATGGTCAGACTTTAAACTCCTTTGCTTTATATTGTTCAGGCGCGAACGCAATAGAAAACATACCTACGATTTTTTGTTGGGTCGGAATGCTGTGATAGTTGATTGTAGGGTGAGGGATAGAGATAAGTCAAAGAGCATTTGTAACGGATAACAAATTGAAACAAACGACAGACACAAATTTGTTCAAAAGAATATTTTTATTCAAAATAACAATCAGCAATTAACCAACAAACAAACAATTTTTCAAATAAACTATTTTGGCAAGGTTGACAACGTTGTGAAGTCAAGCTAGACTTCCAGTGAGGTAGGTCATTTGAACATTGATGTACACTACGTTTCCTAGATAAAGACAAAAGATAACCGTAATGGTCACAAAACCATCGGTCTACTTTGTCATCGATTCTAGAATAGTTACGATCAAAATAAGTCACTAAGTGTTCTGAGGGATATCCAAGACTGCATTGATGATGAAAATACACACAATATTGTCCACACACCATGGAATATGTGCCTTCTAAGTTCGCATTATTGAATCGTGTCGTCTGGGCATTTCTTCTCATAAAGTCGATGATGTCGTCTTCCAAAGGTGGTAATCCATACGAATCAAAATACTCCACACAGCCCTCTTTCGAGAAGTAGACGGCTACCGAGTGGGTTCCTGGTAGATGACTGTCGTCCGTGTTGATGACATAAGCTTGATGGTCTTGAGGGTTGAGATGAAGCAGTTCATCCTTAGCACAAACGACAGGATTCCAGAAGAGGTATACGATCTGTTGTTCAAAAGGTAAACAAGTTATCAGGTATCCATATTTTGTGGTGTTTTCTTTTTCTCTGTCAAGTAATCGTTTCTTCGCTTCGTCTCCACACTATGGGCCAAGACAGCTTCGACGCAATCGATCTCTAGTGCAATCATTGGAGGAGAGGAATGATCACGCAAGTCTTTATACCACTAATGCAACACTGCTTCTTCTGCGATGAGACCCCAAGCTTCATCCATATATTCGTCCACTTTTTCCTCTTGACTCAGCATCAGACATTTATTGTGTTGAATTTGACTGGGATGATCGTTTTGATATCCTTAGCAATCTTTCATGAAAACATGAGACTAAATGTTGTTCTTCTTCTGGCCATCTGGACTCCATCACTAAGTCATCTTCGCCTTTCTCTTCGGGTTCTGCTTCCATGGTATCCTCCCATTCCATTTCCATAGATTCTTCACCATTCAAAGAGGAATACGTGTCTTCCATAGTTTCTAATAATCTAGAATGACTTCTCACAAAATATTAATTTATATTGTATTATCGAATTCGGCATACAATATGACGTTCACCGAATTGTTTACAGGATTTGGCTTTACAAACAGAAGTTCCCGATTTTATAGGGTGGATAAGTCCCTCGTCGCTGACTTGGTCTAGTGTGAAATCAATGGTCCACAAAGTATAACCTTCTGCATAATCCTCGTACGTAATGCCTTGTCTGGTGTTGGTTCCTAACTGTCCTGTGGTTTCGTACAGGGACAAGTACGATTTCAAGTAATTATTCTTCTCGTCACTATAGTAAGGTTCGAAAGGCCTGGTACACCAGGTTTTACCATCTCGACTGACTTCGATGATGGGCGCGTTGAAGTGCTGAAATTCAAAAGGGTTATCCTCGAAGGCTCCATTGAAAGCTATGGGTAACTGCCCTTGGAACAGATGATTTTGGATCATCAATAGATGGCGTGCGGGAATGGTAAAAGTTTTCACTTCTACGCGTCGTATCGGATACTTGGCGGTCGTTCTGCTCAAAATGCGACTGATGTCGTTTCCGACCTTAGGTAACACGTCCACACGTCGTGTGTAGAGTCTGGTTTCTTGAAGGACTGTTTTGTAATAGGTAGACTCAGGTATCAAATGGAAAGAGGCACTGCTACGATTCAGTCTCAGGCGGGCATCCACTCCAATATTTCTCTTGCAACCACATGTCTAATAGCAAACGATTCATCAGTTCTAAAATTTTGTTGGATCCTTTGATTCTGTTACGCCGACCGTTGAATCCCACATTATGGTTTTGTTCATTATCTGTAATCAAATCGATATCGTTGAAGTTGCCTGCATATTTCCATAACACACAAGCATCTATATCGGTGTTCTTGACTTCTTTTCCGTACGTCAAGAGATTTTCCATTTACGCTCTGTAAGAGTACGTGCCATGCTGCTACTGACCAGTTTGTTATTCAAGTATAGATAGACTCCACTGAGCAAGAATGCATGAAACTGTTAACGGGGGCTACATTATTCTCGTTCTTTTCATTGAGACCGTCCATCGATGTTTTAATCGCTTTCACTTTCAAGAACAAGTAACTGTTATTCAGATCAATGTAATCTTCAGGCTGTCCTTTGTTTTCAAACTCGACTCGATGGGAGCTGATCCTGAGTCCTTGACAGAGGAGACGGGATGAAATTTGACCCATTGAAATTTTTGCATCGCCATCACGGTGGGCGGCATGACAAACATATCCAGTTCTGAATTGGAACATGCTTAAGTCTAACGGTGCATCATTTTCTTTCTTTCTGTTCTCTCTCTGTTTTAATAATAAAAAACGTCTACGTCTCGGATGGTTCTTCTTTTCTTGATCTTTCTAGCTCTAGGTGTTTGAAGGCCTCTGAAGAGGTGTCTTCGTCGTCTCTCTGCTTTGTCATTGCTGTGGCGTCAAGGGAGCAGAAATGTCTGACTCATCAGGATCCAGAGAATTTATATGAGTTTCTTGCTCACCCAAAATCTCTTTCCTTGTTTGAAGTAAGACATTTTTGCCTGCTCTCAAGAAAGCTTCTTTAGGGTTTTGTTCGTCAATGATGACATTGAGGAGAAATTCTTTACCGTGCGTCAATGCGGCATCTTTCAAAGCGTGCAATCCTCGTGTCACCATCGGTTTCAAAACGGAGGCCACAGCAAAAAGGCCGATTTCAACATATCTCCTAAACCCTGTCCTCGCTTTCGAGCGACTCCTCGGACACTGGAAACATTACTTACAATTCGTTAGAGATTCCTTTTCGAAAATGGAGTTTCACCGTGGCTTTTCTTTTGGATAATGGAATATTTTGTCTCCGATCTCCTTTTATAGCAATGTTGACAGTGTCAAAATGCGACTTACTGACGGGTAAATAGTGAGGATGTACAAATTCGCGATGAACGTGATATGTGTTTCCACCTACCTGGTCATTCGTCGTGGCAGAATCCACTTTCAAAGGAATGACACTTAGTAACAGTACTGATGTGTGTCTCACTTCGTTGTTCTCCATCACATCGGAATACACAAAGATCAAATTTAGTTCTTGGTTCAGTTCTACCTGGGATCCAAAAGCCATTTCTATTGATCTTTGGGCTCAGATTTTATGTAACCATCTGTGGATGTCAACCCAAAATTTCAAACAAACTTCAAACCTGATGGACAGCGTTTCGGTATCCTGAAATTTCTTCAGTAGGCGACGAGCCACTTTATGGTACTCAATATTAACAATCTTTGGCTCTGTTCAGGACTTAACTAAACGCTGTCTCGAAACTGTCAGCAAATGTGTCCATCAAATGTTTACCACTAAAATAATAGCCTGCCGCATTTTTCAACGTTAAGATGCTGAATGATGAATTGCTTGCAATTGGACGTTCACGATTTCGACCTGGAAAGAAATTTGAGTGTCAGTGATGTTTTTGATTTGTGTAGGGTAAATCATTTCCACCAAAGCCACTTGCCATTGAGCTTCGTGATCAAATTGGATGTCCAGAGGTAATTTTGCCGTAACAACGCAAATTATTTTTGTAAAACACCTGAATGGAACTGTCACTGGATAACGTTAAGTAAAATTGGTTGCTGTTGTTCATATTTCCAGAGTTCTGCTGCTGTCCGATCGAGGGGACACTCGAAGTCAGAGGAGCCTCTAAAAGATGACTGATGTAGTGGTTGTACTTGGGGTGGTGACTGACACTGGGCACAATACTCCCGTTGTTCCCATTAGTGGATTATGTTAGTGAAAGAATGGGAAGAAGGTAACTGATGCAATTGCTCATTAAAATGGTACACGATTGTTTATCTCCTTGTTGCAAACTCAAATTGGCAATGGCAGCACCGATGGCACAATACACCACAAAGATTTGGCAGAAAAAGACGATTTGCGATTTAGGCACACGTTATCTACACCACACCAAATAAGATTGCTTTTGTAGATCTTGCAGAGAAGAACTGGGTGAAGGAGTGGTCACGGTTCTAGTTGCAGATGAGGCTGTGTTGAAGGGCATGATGTTTACTTCTTTTTATAGTCGATGACTTAAGAAGCTTCGATCCTAGTATGAAAACTGGAAGGACATTCTTTCCAAAGAACTTTGACTTCTTTGACACGACATTTTCCTACTTTAATGGGTTTTCGTTCAAGAATGCTTTCTATGTCGTCCACTTCGTCTTCCTTTTGGGTTACGCGTTGTAATTCGGGCAAGAAAAACGTTCCTTTTAACACTTCTCAGTTGATATCTCCCAATTTATAGACGGCAGGATGACGGTCACCCACTCGTCCAGTGACACGAAACAATTCCGTGGTACAATTGGGTAAGCAACCTTTGTCAAAACTGAGTTTGGCTTTGCCAAAATGCAGCCAATCTCCTACTGCTAACACTCCACCTTTATTGGGGACAGCCACCGTCGGGGACGTACCAAACAGGCGCTGAAAAACAGTCACTTCTTCTCAGTAGTCACTTCTTGGGGGAAACATCCGATGCTCCAATGGTAAGATTAGTTGTACGCTTGGATTAGGTGCGACAAGACATCGATGTACTTGAGAGTGTGTTGATGCGTAAAATATTTCCAGACGCATTCTTTCAAGGTGCGTTGAAAACGTTCTACGATGCTAGCTTTAGTTTCGGTATTCTAGGTGGTAGAAAAATGTTACATTTCTTCAATTCCTTTTGGAAAGTTTGGTTCAGAAATTCGGTGTCTTTGTCGGTTTGTCATCGAAATGTGTAACGACCACTTTGTTTGAATACCAATGTGAGGACTCAAACAAATTCACTACACGACCCAGGCAAGTTTGGAAAAGACGTCGATGACACAAAAACAAATATTAGTAGCAACAATTATAGGTGGCCAAATGAGAGACATCGGCTGAATCCGCTTGCTATTGATGATCGATGCCTTCCACTCGGGTGCGACTTCTGGAAACGTTTCGTCGATTGCGCTTGTGTAAAGTGTACGTTACTTGTTCTTGTAACCATCGTTGCACTTGAGGTAAACGGAGACTTTTGGTAGTGATGGTGGTGATGGACATTTCATCACAGCCTTAAAATCTTTCAGAGTTGGCAGATTTGTTTCGTCTACCAGGTTTTTGTTAAAAGATTTGCAGTCGTTGCAATAGTTGACCGTACCTTTGCGATTTTTTTTTTGTTTTGGACAAATCGTTACGATCAATCAACGAATGCAATTTGTGTTGTATCAGGGACATCACGGTCAAATGAGGATTGAGAGGCAAATGCCTGGTCCGTTGTTCTTGCCAACGATGGTATTCCGTCTATCGTTTCTAAGGTACTAAAGCCAATTTTCCCATTTGATTGCAAAGGCCACGTCTGAGATCTGTTGACTCCATATGTCCCTTTAATCTTTTGGAACTTGTTAGCTTAGACCCATGGTTAAAACACCTCCCAGTAGTCCTCCCAGCATGGCTCCCGGAATTTCTTTGATAAGAGATCTTAAATCAATCCTCCGCGTTGCGCCATCATCTTTCTCTTTTGACGGATGGGCATTTTCTTTTGGACCATTTGGCCTGCAGACAAAGGTAATGTGCCTTTCAAGACATAGAGACAACATTCGCCCACGGTATCATTGACATCTTTTAAGGCTGTTTAAATGAGTTGTTTTCGAATTCGTGAATGAGCTTTGAACAGGACAAACTAGCTACATGTTTCAATCTTTGGCTAAACGAGGAGGCAGTCCTTTCCTTTTCATTCCTTTTTTAGCCACAGAGTGGTTTGCACTTCTTTTATAGGACGCCTTTTGGTGCAGGAGCAAAAATACACTGAAGTCCATCGCCTGACATGCGTCCCTTTATCTTATTTGTCTGAGACGGTTTGAAAAGAAAACCTTCCCTTTGGGTGTTCCTTTTTTTCTCAGGGGTAGACGTCTATGCTTGGCTAAGTGTGTTTTTCGGATGACGAGACCAGTACCGGATTACCAATTAGGCAGAGTAGGCACCGGTCTAGGGACCCCGAGATAATGGATTCAAATAATATTGATGAAACGTATTAGGAAATAATCTGCGAAGGGGATATCGTTTGCCTTAGGACCTAAGGGCCACTTCAGGGTTTAATCCGACACTCGACAAGACTGTTCTTTTCTTTTTTATTTTCCTTATTGGGCAGAGGAACGACAAGGGTGACGGTGTGCGCTTCTTTGAGGTGATATCTTTGGGCGTTCAGGAGCCAAACGACACTGATACCCATCCTTTACCCCAGGTCTTTTTAATACTGGAATGCGCCGCGAGTGATTGTCTTTACGTCGTATCACCTTGATGACAGGCAATACACGACGTGGAGAGGTTCGCAAGGGACTAAATCGTGACAGATCTTGCTTGGACAAACCCAGTAAACTCTGTAACATGCTTGATCACTCTTGGACTTTGCTTTTGGGGGCAGATACTTTGTAAGCAGCTGCTACTGCAGCTAAAGAGGCGGAGGATGTCACCGCGGGAGATGATTTTGGAGACGCGGGTTTCCATTGTTTCATCGAATGAGGAAGACCGGTTGTCAAATTGGGTTCGGCTGGCATCACCGTCGCTGCAATTTGTGGTTTGCGAATGTAAGGTTGCGTCCTGGCCGAAGTACCACTCTTGTGAATAAAAGCTGTTTTCTGGGGCTTTGCTTTATCTGGGATTGTGACCTGTTCTTAGCACCACTACTGTTTTAATTTTGGGTCCGTTTGGCTTTTATGGGAGTGACTTTATTCTTGGGGAGAACTTTGGGGGTATTGGGATCCCATTATAAGAATCAGAGAATGATGACACCTAGAGAACCACAGTATTTGACGTTGAGAGTGGCTTCTAAGACACGAGCACGTATTTGTGGAGTTTTTTCACGACTGATGCTGTACAAGGCAAGAATCAATTTGACGAGATGAGACTGAAGAGATGTCATGTTGACGAGGTATGAGATAGCCCCAAAGTAAACAAAAATTGTATAGATTGTTTTGGTGTTGTTAAGTTGACGACGGAGACGTGTAAACATCAGGCCATCCGTCTTGGCACCAGTGGTAAAACAGATGACTACAAAATCGCAAATAATCGAGGGTGGTGGGTTTTAAATCCACCAGTAAATAGGCGTGTCGGTAATGAGTGCCATCGTGGTACGCATGAGTCAGCCATGGCGTTCCTAACTGCTTGGCTAAGAAGACCACATAATGAGCATTGAGACTGATGTTGCGATGGGCTTTACTTTGTTGAAGCAAATTTTTAGTGATGTAAATGACAGTGACATTACGATGTTGCTCTCTGCGCGTAAACCACAGTTTAATTTCTTCTTCGTCTTCTCCTAAAATGACCAGATGGTTTTGACAGGGGTTATACATGATCATGTCATCTTCACCAGGAATGCCTTCCACAAACGCGATGGAATCGCCTTGACTTTCTCGCAAGAGGCTTTACGCCGATTCCCACTCTTTGTTACACAACACGATCCGTTGAGGTGGACGATCGATCAAATGATGTTTATATTCAATCAAACGTTTGCCAAATTCGGTTTTGCCTGAACCGCTAGGTCCAGAAATTAACATGTTAAAGGGATGGCAAAGATACAAGGCCTCATAACTGGCACGAACTAAGTGTTAGTCAATGACTTTGAAAGTGGAGGAAGAGGAAGCAGAGACAGTAAAGGTAGCCATAGTGTAGGGAATGTCAATTTCGACACGAAGACAAACAAGACAAGAGTTTTTAACCTTGTTTCAGAACACGTTTATTGATTTTTTAAAATGGAACAAACCAAAGGCAAAGAAAACATAAAGCCAAAGGGTTAAGTTCAGCGATACAATGCACATTAAAGCGATCAAGGTGGAATATAAACAAATCTCTGTACAACATTTTTGTTGATAAAGATGTGGTGTCTAGGGACAGTGTGCAGTGTTCTCTACGTTGGGTACAGTCTCACAGGAGTCCTCCCGGAATGGTTTTTCGGGTATGTCCATGACAGTCCAATCCTGAAGGGAGTGGTATTACTCAGTGATGGGTTCTTCTTCCGACACTGTCACTAACACATGTTTAAAAGCTTCGTTTTTCACTGGAAACTTTTTCATTTGAATGCATAACACAAATCTCAGGCAATGTAAGCCACGTCTCGAAACCCCAACTTTTCCAGTCACGTACATCTTTCCAGTGAGTGTGTAAGTCACAAGCTACACACATATCGTCGTACACATCTTCAGTACCTAAAGCTTTACGAATCTTTTTTCCCGTAGAGGTCGAGAAGTATCGACATGAAAGCGCAAGGTTGTTATCAAAATGAGTCTCTCGTGGATATTTAAAGGTACCACTTTCATGTTTTGTTTTGGTGGTACCTCACTGTACAAATCGTACAGAGCCCACAAGGAATCGGCTTTTGTAAACGTATTCCCAGAAAGCAAGTCACTAAGACACACACCACACGACGAACACAATTTAATGTAAACAGTTCGTGTAATAAGTGTTGATAATTCTCCACCGTCTGAATACTGTCATTGATTTCCTTCCACTGAATTTCTTGTATCACGAGTGATAAAGGTCGTTTTTATATCCTCTGCTGTAAGGTAATTCATCGGTTTTATTTTAATATCGTAAAAAATTGTTTAATCCTTAACTCACACACCCAACGTCGTATAGAAGTGTCTTCTAGAACCGAGATTGGATGATATAATCGATTTTGGTAATCCTATAACTCGTTCTATGGAATTTGGTGTATTATGACCACCATGTAAGTGAATGAGTGGCATTAAACTTTATGAATCTCACGCGATTCATCCATGTCTACCAATGGAACGTTTTCAAATGAATCATTCCTCTTATAGCATTCAAGTACCAGTGGCTCCAACATTGGCCACGTAACGGATGCAATTGTTCTTTGTGGTGGACTTGGTTTCAACCAACTGTTAAATGTGTTTTCTCAACTCCAAAGGCAAACCGCGAATGTTCTCTTGTAAAGTATCCATCCAGAGATTACTGAAGTCGTCCCACTAAAGGTAGGCAATGGCAATCCGGAGACCATAGAGCATGTTCCAGGTAAGCCGAATCTTTCTGCTCGCACTCATGAAGTGACACATCGCAACTGAAGCACTTAACTTTATCCCTTTCGCCCAAGTAAATAAATTCGGCTCTACCTAATTATTCGGGGGTATGTCCTCCCAGATATTTAGGCCATTTTCATTGGAAGGTTTCGAATGACTTTCAAAGTTGCAGTATTCAGGCAATCTTTCACATGTTTATTTCGATGAGGGTATGGTGCAATCCGCATGAGTTTACTTAGGGTTGGATGACATCCTAAGTAGGGTGGTAGCTAAATGGTTTCACGTGGAGGATGACATTAACAATGAAAACCAATAAAGTGATAAGGTGTTCTGTAACGAGCGTCATCGCTTTCGCATCCGTCAGATTTGACACGCACATCATCATTTTCCATGCTAGGTGTAGTGGTAGTAGTAGTCATAGCAAAGTTCCCATGATGTCCTCATGCAGTTGTCATAACGAAGTTCGAATTATTCATCTTTCTCAATTGAAGCTGATAGTTACAATGAACTATCAGTCTTGCACGTTTTCTCTTTTTATATGGTGACCAATATCAACTGTGACTGTACAGTAAAGTGAAGTAATTGGGAATCCGCACTCGCCTCTGGTACACAATTTGATAGACTTTTTCTAAAGACCGATTGACAATTTGGTGTGGTGGCAAACATAAAATCTTGTGCGGTTTGCAGGTAGTCATTCTAAAATGTCGATCCTCTCCAGACTGCAAAGCTTTTTTCAGTACGCCAAAGTTCACCACTCGACTGGTGCAGTAATTGAGAGTCAGTCCTTTCACTTTGCATTCGGTGTGAACTTCTTGTTTTCCCCGGTATCAGCAGCCGTAGCAAAACTTAGAATCTTGTCGTTGGGGTGCTCGTCCGTCTAGGATTCTAAACTATCTTCTTCGATTTTTGAGTAACAGTGACTCAGGCGATCGATGTAGATGCAACTATTTGTGTCAAAATACAGCACACGATCTCCTAACAGTTCTAAAACTTCGTACAAAAATAAGAGAGCATGGGCTGTCACGTAAGCCACATTGATGACATTTCCAATTTCGTCGACTTCTACAAGGTCCTGTTCTTCATCGTAATTGACTAAGATCACGTCCTCACGAAGGACGTCCGCGTGTTTTATATGTTTGGTTTTGTCGTGAATCATCTGGAAGTAGCGGTAAGGTTCGGACAAATACTCATTCTTGAGTAAACATGGTCCTTGTGCCATTTTGCCCCACAAGCAATTCAACTCAACATCACTTTGGCACACCATCGCGTTCCTTTGTTTTTCTCGATGTGGTCAAAAGTGATAAATTCCTGCTCCTTGTATTTCTATTTGAATTTCGTTTGGTCTTCGGGAGACTGGCACAAGGAAGGATAGCAACTGGCGTCTTGTTTCCGTTTCAAAAAGTCATCCACATAGTCTGCAAAAATGCCTTTCTGAGTCGCATTACTCTTATGGTACTGTTCCGTCATGGGAAAGTGGCAAATTTCGTGCTATTCTAACAGTTGGTATCCCAGATCTAAAGCTTTAAACAATTCCACGCTGATCCACGTTCCCATCAAGGCGCGTTCTTCCTGGGTTTGCTGACAAGACTGTTCTTAACTGCACGTTTCAGCAACGGTGAGGTAAAACGGGATGGTACAAGTAAGTGGGAGTCAAGACTTCGGCACTTGATTAATCATTTGTGTTGTCGAATGTTGCCCAGGTCGATGTGCTTGGTCAGCAATTGAGGGTGTCTTCTTGGATAGTGACGATATTTGCACACATAAGGGTACAATGAACACACGTCCAACTATTTGATTTATTCTCCTTTCTACAAGTCGGCATGGTGCAGCAAACAGGTGGCATTTATTCGTTTTCCGTATAAAATATCCCTCGGGATCAGTGGGTCCACCAACTTGCAACTTTCCACGATGCGTTTAAATTCGGGATCGGTTTTCAAACTGTGATCGTGTTCGTGTTCCCATATTTGAACCACTTGGTATCCTTGCTGTTCTAACTATCAACTGAATACGTCCCATAGTCTTTTCGCCTCCTCCGTTTCAGACATGTTGAATATATTTGTCTTCCTTGTCGCAGAAGTAATGTAGCCAGCATAGGTCTTTGACCGAGAATTGACGTTTGCCAAAGTTCATTGCTTGAGGACTTATGATATCCAGTGTGTTTTCGGGCATGAATCATTGGCGGTACACTAAGGAACACGCTTTAACAATGATGCAGGTTTCTTTCAAATGATTGATCTCTCCGTGTTCCATGAAGAGTTCTCGAAATTGTCCACAGCAACGCCGTAAAATGTCCACGTCGGAACGGCAATACTTTAGCATTTCCTTCTGAAAGTCGATGGGGTCTGAGGCGTGAGTCTGGTACCAAGCATAGAAAGCTTCTCGTTGTTTGGTGCGCTTGTTGTCGGGGTCGTATTAGTGAGTCTCAAACAAATGGGATAGAACTGCGTGTTGATTGGCTTCGGTATTGAAAAAGTGCAAAAAATAGCCTTTGGCCATTTCTATTATTCCAAATGTTTACGCATTCGACTCAAAGGCATGGCAAAGTAACTCATCGAATTTTTAAACTGCTCTTGTTCCATTTGCATGTTAATGATTATGGTTTCGTTCAAAGTCCCTTTCAGACGTACTGTACTTTGTTTCGTATAGTATCTGAAAAGACATATCCAGAGAAATTGTAACCCATCGCTGTATGATGGCCATGGCAATCTCCGTATTATTCGATGTCCTCTTGGCTCCACGTCTCGTGTCGAAGTCCATTGGGCAAAATCCGCTAGTGTGTTGGTCCCTGAAAGATTTTTTCACGTCCTCCATGAATCTTGCTACAGTGACGGTATCGACTAATGATAGTATCTTGGATGCACTTCTCGCAAGTTCGATGAGCCACGTTGAAATTAGGAATGTGAATGCCGATCTCTTGCATGCAATCGAAATCGAAAATAATGAAATTCCCTTTCTTCGGGTCATCTTACTCCCCTTTGGCAACAAATGGGACATCGTTTCTTCCCTCGACAAACGTGTTACTAGGCACTATTGGTACGTATGCCTTGTTCACAAGTTGGGCATTATCGTAGCAGTTGACAAGCACTTTTCCGCTGTGAACCTTGCGTCTTCAGATGTTTTTGGTAACAGGCAGAGCTGACAAAAGTTCGCTGACCAGCAAGGCAATGCACTCGTTCTTGTCCTTCGTCAAGAAAGGGTTGAGAGGCAAAACATCCCTCACATTTCGATCGACAATGTTTGTGTTGCTCTCGACTGTTATACCTATAGTCCCATTTCTGGCAATAATAACCGTATCCAAGGAATACGGTGATACTGGTAAGGGCATAGAAATGTTGATCGTGATAATTTTTGCATTTCAGGCATGACACAGGGTGTGTTTTTATTAGTCCAGCTTGCTGCAACAGGTTCTGCTTCTCTTCTTTGTTTGGCTCGGTATGATCGTTGAATATGTTCTCAAGCTCTTTCTCATTCTACCGTGTTGTTCTTTTCGGCATACCTTCGTCCCACCACGATGGCACGAGCTAAACACATCTTGTCTTGAGGGTTGTTAATTTGGACAAGGATCGTTTTGGTGCTGCGAAGGTCGTCAAGCAAAAACACATTTTTGCATTATGTCCCATGGGGAAGAGACACGTGGGTCATGAACAGTGTCGCTTTTCCATTGGTGAGCTGAAACTTGTCGGATCGTTGCATTTGTTGAACCTTAACAATGACTTGTCGAGGGAAGGTGCCAGTTCTGCTGGACTGCTAAATTTAATCAAAACGAGGGACTTTAAACTGTCGTGATGAATGAAAAGTCTCAAGTGATCGTCCTTTTGGATTCACACTGTCTCTTCAGTGTAGCTAATATAGAATCTTGCACCTCGGTGATGAACTCCTCTCCATTCTCCAACGATGCGTCGGGCGTGAAATCTTTTAACTTCACTGTGTACGTGTAAGCCGTAGTTCTAAATTTTCTAGAGGAGCCTATGGTAGTACTTTTTCAGGGTTTTCTAGTCTTGGTAGCCTTTGGTTGGGTGAAGACTCTCTGGGTCTGGATTCTGGCTCACTCATGTCATCTTCAAAATCGCTGACATAAATTTGAGCCTAGACTTCAGCTACTGTGCGAGGCGATAAATCACGTTTCTGCCTCTAACTTTCTTCTCCTTTCTCCACGAAATGATGCGATCGTTTCACCTTGACTTGCAAAACGACAAAATGACTACATTGTAAATGCTTTGGATCCCTATATCCATGTCAGACCAGTGTCGTCCTATATAAAGGGTCACTGTCTTCCCTCCCAGTATTCATTTCACTATCAAGCTGAGAAGAACGATAGAAGAACCACCACAGATCGAACTTCTGATCAGAGCTTTGCGAGGTGTCATACGAAAGTTTTCTTCAGACAAGCCGATGGAATACAACCCATCCTTTCTAGATAAAAGTAAAGATACTTGCTATATATTTAAGAAGAAAGGGCACTGGGCCACGAAATGTCCAGACCGTCAAAAAAGCAGAACAGGTGTCAGAAGAGACAAACGTCAAGATAAAGTTGTTCCGTCGGGCAGTCTGAAGAAGAATGTTCTTTCTAACGACAACGAAACTTTTGTGATATTTATTGGTAGGATAGCTAGGTACTTACATGGCTGGTTTAGGCTGAGTGTAGTAGCAAAGACCTATGAAGCACTTATAGATTTCCGTCAGTTATTCTACGGGGAATAGAACATTACTCCCCTCTCGTTAGCAGATCCTACTATGGGTATTGAAACAGATACCAAAACTATTAGTCGCCCCAAGCATGGCTCACCAAAACAATCCTAGTTTCATAAGAGTAATGTACTTCCTAATGGCTAATTCATCACTCGCATTAACAGCACACGAGTTCCGTTCTAGTCTGAATTATATAAATGAATGAATAGAATTCATTATACGGATGAACTACGCTATTTCAGCTAATACACACATTCAAGTCTTTATCATACGTGAAATCACACTCCATGGCTTAACACCGTTAATTTCAGTCAATATGTAATCAAGTCTTTATTATACGTGAAATTACCTAAGATCGGTGAATTCACACAGATTCTCGTAACTCATATCAACTAAATTAATACAAGAAATTCTTAGAACCTAGCTCCTAGGCAAACAAGACGACTAATTCAAACAATTCGACAACTTATATAAAGACCAATGTACGACTTCATATAGATAACTTCAACACAGTTACACTCACATCAAGAGAATTGATCTACGAATTTAAACTAATAAATTCATGCAAATATAATCAACTAATTCAAATAAATCATTATATTGGTATCAACGAATCTCATGAATTTGACGCAAATACCTTTGTGCTTTCAAGACTAATTAGAATTTTCTATGGGGGGAGGAATATTTACAGCTAGGAAATCTCGTGTGGGAAACACGCCCCTATTTAGCGTAACGAATCAGGATGAAATATATTTACCGCCTTTTCCCCATGACAACAAAATTGCGGTCAGCTTGCCCTAGGTTTTCGAATAACCGTTTCTGGAATTTTTCAATTCTGACAATTTCACTATGAAATCGAAGCTTAACCGTGTCCCTAATAGTATGTCTGGCTGCTAGATAAACGGAAGTTTAATTAGGAATCACCACCTCCACCGACCAGACATTATAAATCATTGCAGTATAGCGATTTAACAAGCATCTGTCTCCATAAATTTAATTAATTGCTCTCTGGCCCATACTAATGTGCTTTTCGTAGATCGACAGAAATTTTCCCCCTCAAAACAATGTAAAAAACTTACCGATATGTTATTGTGAACTTTCAGTTGAACAGAGACAAGAGGTCGAGAATTTGTTGCAAGATTTGTCAGAGATATTCACGGACAAGCCAGGCAATATCTTTCTGATAGCGCATGACATTCAGTTGAACAATTCGAGTTAAAGGATATTATATTCTTTTTCATTCTGAGAATCTAGTTATGGAGGAAATAGAGAAGATGTTACAGCAAGGTGTCATTGAACCTTCTAATGCTCCATGTACTTCACCAGTCCTACTTGTACCAAAAAAGGACAACATAGTTAGGTTTTGTATTGACTTCAGACAATTAAATAAAGTTAGTGTTTTTGGTGCGGAGCCAATGCTAAATAATTAAGAAACATTTTCAAAGATGGCAGAATACAAATTCTTCAGCAAACTTGATCTGAGTAAAGGGTACTAGCAAGTGTCATTGTCAGAAAATGCAAAACCAATGACAGATTTTGAAACGTCTCAATGATTATTTCAGTTTAAATTGATGTCATTTGGGTAAGTCAATGCGCCTACGACATTCTGAGAAAGGTTCTGCATGGTTTGAAGCATTCAGATAGTTTCATAGATGACATAATGGTGTTTACTCTAAGATGGCAGAGTCACATTGTAGCATTACTGGAATTGTTAACAAGACTGAGAGCTCCTAGATTAACGGCACCTCCTACAAAATGTAATGTATGATATCGCAGACTATATTGTTTAGGGCATGTGATAGGAGGAGAGTCTCTGCCGTTATATCCATTGCCTAGTAAAGTGCAGTCGATTGAGGAAGCAAAACGTCCTCAAACCAAAACGCAGGTGCGTTCTTTTCTAGGTTTAGTGGGTTTCTATAGGAAGTTTAGTCCTAATTTTGTTGCTATTGCTATATCACTCAGACGTGACCGAGAAGGGTCAACCGAAAACAGTTGTATGCGGTGAAAGCGAAGAAAGAACTTTCAAGGTGTTGACAAATAGTGTGATAGGATATCCCATTCTAAGACTGCCAGATCTGGAGAAACCATTTATCGTTAGGGTAGATGCTTCTTAAGTCGGTTTAGGCGCAGTATTATTACAGGAACATGAAAATGAAAAACAATTCCTGTTGCCTATGCCAACAGAAAACTCTTACCTAGAAAACGTAAGTATTCCGTCATTGATAAGGAATTTCTAGCAGTAGTACGGGGTGTTTCCAAATTCAACAGGTACTTGTCTGGAATTAATTTTATCCCAGAACAGACAACCAATCACTCATTTATTTTAATACGTCAACAATGGCAAATTCCAGATTGATGAGATGGGCGTTAGTACTCCAACCGTACAGAATGAGAGTTCAAGCATTTCCTGGTCGAGAAAACAAGGATGCCGATTATTTGAGCCAACTTGATCAGGCACTGAGGTAGTTTTCTTTCAATGTAAATAAGCTCGTCGTTTCAGACAGAAAATAAATAATAGAATGATTCAAAAGTTAGTTTAGTAATACTTTTGTCATTTTGTATATCCAGATTATTCGATAAATTTTCTTTCCTAAGAGGAACGTGTGTCAAAAAACTGACCTAACATTATTCCTTTCTTTTATGCATGCATTAAAAAGTTTAGATTCTTAGTATAATAAAAACCTGAAAATATATTATCTGCAGTCGACCGTGCTAAAACGCATTATCCGAAGTTCACTGTAGAACACAAACTCACGTAAGTAATATAATCGTGATAGTGGCGTAATAGTTATCAACAGGCGAGAAGCTCGTGCAATTCATGATACCTGCAATAGGTCAGTATAACGCGACCACATGCTGTTGTTGCTGTTGTTGTTCAAGGGTTTAACGCCATTTTTCAGCACAGTATTAATGGTGGAGGAAGAACCCGGGAAAACCCCAGAAAGAACCACCAACCCACGAGAAGCTACTGGCAAGCTTTCTCACATACCCACATTAGCCGAATCTGAGACTCGAACCCACGCAGACAGAGGTGAGATGGCAGTGATCCGTAACGGAGAGCGCTTTAGACCACTCGGCCACTGGGGGTCCCGCGACTATATGCAATGTAACATTTGGCAGTCACACGTACAATTTATATGGACAGGAGCTAAAACCTGGACATCTAGAGCGGCCAGATTAAGTCCTTTCCTACCCTTTAGAGATAAGGCCAGGCTGAGACTGCTGACAGAAGATTTTGCTGGCCAGGGAATTCTGCCACAAGAGAGCATGCAGTCATATGAACCGCTTAATTAGGGCTAGTTTGAGAGACTGCTGAAGGAAAGAGTTGTGCTAGCCAGGGAATCCTGCCACAAGGGCAGACCGACCCGGTACGTCCTAAGAACGTCGGGACATGGGAGCCTAGTCACAAGTATCTTTGAATGTATTACACAGTAGATAAGCCATAGGAAGGCACACCTCCACAATGAAGGAGACATTGGAGGGAATACATATGCAGTGAATACGCCATTGGAGGGCTTATTTTCAATTAATAATTGTTCAGTGTGGAAGTATCAGCGAACATAAAAGTGCTCTTAAGAACTATAAGAAAAGACAATATTTAAGAACGTTTTAATTGCAGTTATTTATTTTCATATTGTGAAGTATAATTTTAATTATTGTTCATCATAATCATCTAATTAAATCAACCTATTTTTTTCCGTGTTGTCTTTGTGTTCTCCATAAGTAACATTCCAACCATCGTCCGTTCTGTGACAGACGTTGATTTCAAAACTTTGTTGTACATCATTTATTACTTTTCATTGGAACACTGAGAGTTGCTTCAACACTCTGAGGTCCACATGTACTTTCATGCTTATGTTGGTGGTCCATTTTCAGTGACAATCGCAGCGTTACTCTTCCCGTCACAGGCGGTTACAGATACACATCTTTAATTCTCTCTGATAAGTCTCTTTGATAAGTCTCTTTTGGACGGCACAGGTTGCATAATGACTGTCATGGAAGTAGCGTCGATTTTTTTTTTAAGTTGATTTACACTTTGTGCAACATAGACGTCAAGTTTCCAACATTGGGAGAAGTATATGGCATTGTAAAAATATTTTTCTGGTATTACCACGATATCTGAGTAACTTCTCTTGTAACACCTGGAATCTACATATCGTCTGCTTATCAATCGTTTCCCGCAGCCAGCTGATATAAACTGGAAAATAAATGTACCTTTATACAGAGCAAAGGACAACAGATATGTGTATATATATATATATATATATATATATATATATATATATATATATATATATATATATATATATATATATATATAGTCTTGATGGTCAGTGTTTTTATTTACTTATTCGCCGACCCGCAAACTTTACGAACCACGATACCATAGCAGTCCGGTATACTTAAGAAAAGACACATAAGCACTGTCGGCGATATTACTCTTTTGTACACTGTTATTCCCACCACCACCACCACCACAACAACAACAGCAATTTTTTATTTTGCGATCTCGGTCTCCCATCTAGTCGAGTAAGTGGACAATCTAATCATCCAGATAGTTGTGGCTGTTTAACAAATCACATTATTTTGTCTACGTTCTGGGTTGGTCAAGCGATCAGTCAGTACACCAGTAGGTCATCTTGTACCCAAATAGCACACATCACACAGTTTTATAATGACACCATCTGACTCTCTCTCTCTCTCTCTCTCTCTCCCCTCTCTTCTCTCTCTCTCTCTCTCTCTCTCATAAAACGTACACCACATACCTAAAGAAGTTATCTATGATTGTTTCCATGGAGAATAACGACGTTTATAAAGAAATATATGTAGCAATTACCTCACCATTTTCTCGAGAGGACAAATGTTTGACGTATGACCCTGAGGAAAGTAAGCATTACAAATTATATCAGAGCTTCAGTGTAGTTTTTGATCATTGTGGTGCAATTAAGTTTAAATGCGCCGGTCTGTACAATTATGACAGCTGTTGGCATAGCGCACACGTGTATGCGAATCTTCACCGTATGTGTTGCCGTTTGTCATCAAGATATACTGAGTTTGACTTCGGACTGCCTATCTTCAATGCCCTCATTTTAGATGCGTCAGCAAGGCTGGTCAGATTACATGTAATTAATCTAGACGTATAATTTGTGCGAATGGGTTCTACCTTACTAGTCTTTATCAGAACTACGCATGGATATCTTTCAATGACATTGATTTATAGAAGTTTCAAATTTCACCGTCGAAAAGTGCACATGACCCTTACCAAGACTGGTGTCCTTTATTTAGATAATACAGTAACACCAGTCTATAGTCCGGCACAAATGATAAATTTATGATAATGTAAATGGCCCTCATTTTGGTAGGCATAGATAAAATGATTACGATTTTGTTTAATCATTTCTGGATGTAGATGTTCATACCGACAGGTCTTTGTATTCACCAATAGTCGTATAAAACCTACTTTATCCAGTACAGAAACTTTTATATGTGCTTCCATCAAACAACTGAATTCGACACCTATAAATGCTGATTGCCAAGTGAGTAAGTTCTTGTGTACCTCGTGTCCTTGACTTTAATCATGACCCGTTACTGTCACGCTCTCTGTGAGAGCGTGCTTCGTCAATGTCTTTACGATGATGCATTTTTTTTTTTTGGGGGGGGGGTGAGCTGATCAGTATAATCACTAGACTGAGAAAAGAGCTCTCTCTCTCTCTCATTGTGTGTGTGTGTGTGTGTGTGTGTGTGTGTGTAGTGAATATGTACCTTCACATCATTATGCATTGCTGTTTGCTCAAATAAAGATTTGTTACGCCTCTAGGGTCATAAACTAATTAACAGAAAGAAGCAGAACCAAAATGTTTTTTAAAACCTAGGAAACAAATTAATTATCAATGTTATAAATGAAATTTGAGATGAACTTACAGTAATATTGAGTGATTCCAAAATAATCCTGAAAAAGTTCTATTAAAGTATTAACAAATGAAAAGATCCGTATAAATGTAAAAAAATACAAATGTACTGGTCAACCAAGAATCATGACAATGTAAAAATAGCGTTGGTCTGAACTTCTTTGAATAAATCACATTAGTTCCAGAGTAATATTCCAGACTAATGAGCACTTTCTGTTTTCACTGAATAATCCACACGACTTAGGAACAACAATTTAAGAGCTTACTGACAACTCATTACCAGCGGGTACCTAAGATGGATTCCATTTTGTCATAAGGACCCCATTTTTTTCTCCAGAAAATAGCAAGTTGGTACCTCTGCGGAATAAGCTTCGCTAATAGCCTTCTGAGTCAAACAGGAGATCTCATGATCATTTTCCCGTTCCACGACAAGTGATTGTCGTTTGTCAACCTGATTAGAAATTAGAGAATGAGTGAAAAAAAGATTATCACAATGGTCAATACCTTTTGATTCATCAACAATAGAAGTAGCAGTAATCTCATCAAACGCCTGACCAATAAATGTTTCAGCGAAAGGTAACATTTTCTGATCAAGTTGATTCTCAAAAGCTATATTTAACATGGATGTAGTAGTAACTGCACATGCAGCGTATAAATCAGGTATTTCATCTTCAACAGGATAAATATTTTGATCCGAACAAGGCTTGTCAGATACAAATGGATTAGCGACAACCTTATCTCCAGCCAAGTCATTGTCTAGCAATATATGAACACCCTCAATGGGCAAAGAATTCCCTGCGCCGATACTCATTGGGCCTGAAACTAAGTCTGATGTTAAATTAACATCATTTAACGGAATTTCAATAAAACCGCAATCTACTCCCTGAACTAGGACACTTTCAGAAGATGAAGAGTTCTCAATGTTACGACTCTATGCTATTAAAATTAGTAACAGATAAAAGGGAGAGACAATAAGCTTTGTAGAATTTAACAAATATATTCATTTCCCTAGAATACAAAGTGAAAATGAGGGGAAAAACAATTTCGATATTGCGAATTAAATCCCAAAATAATCAAAGAATTACAGACACAAATCCTAGTAATTTAAAGTCATGAATAAATTTCAGTAAAATTCCAGAAAAAAAAGTTACAAAACTTAAGTCTATGACGTGCCTGTGGTAGCTATTGAAGTGTTGAAGTGTCAACAGTCGTTAATTCCAGGTTTGAATATACTCTAAATTCCAGTGAGTATCTTTATCCAAGAATTTTATCAGAACACGTTAGTATTTCCAGAGAAAATAATCACTTGAATTCAATGATTTGAACAAAGAAGAATCTAGCCCCAAACTCCTGGTCACAACATATAATACAACTTCAAAGTGATAGATGTTAAAGCACGAATGATCAAGTCCTCACAATCACAAGAATATATAGTTCTCCACTTGACATGAGGTCACAATTAGCATTTTCTAAATGAATATTACCTAATGGAAAATAACCTTCTAGAATGATCCTGTTGTTTGCAAAATAATAACCTGGATTTTGTATAATTCGCTTAGGAAACTTCAAACCTTTGACCCAAATCAACAGATTTACCTCTTCTATTAATAATGGTCCTGATCTTAGGCTCATACACATAGAGAATAATTTAGCTGTGTATTAGTTATTTAAAACGAATTTTAAAAAATTAAAAAGTCAATCAGGTCAGACAGAAATGAACTCTGTTTTGGACACGGTAGAGCCCAGCATACATATATTACATTATAAAAGCATGAAATGACATTTTTATATATAAAAAACAGTTTTTAAACTAACAAACAAACAATTCAATTAAGTATACATAAGATTAGAGAAAAGCAAAGTACCTTACAATAAAAGAATATGTGAAGCTCCTGTGTCGCTTAATATTTTAATAAGTACAGGATTGGCTGAATCACCAATAAGTGATAAATAACCTTTCAGCATGAATGGCTTATAATTCTCCATAATAAAATCAGACTGGTTAGTTTGACGCAACAATATACGACCTAAGAGAAACAAGAATATTCGGAACTGTTCTGTCATTATTATGCTGCTTACGTTTTTGACTTACAGCAATCAGAAATAACGTACCCCATTGTCTTGCAATTAATGCACGTAGGTAGAGATAAAGATTTCTCATCGATCTTATAAAACGTTTAATTTTTGTAAGTTGTGTAAGATGGAAATTCATGATTCTTAAAGCCGTACCAGACTGAAATTCGTTAAGAACTTACTTGAGACTGAGTTGGTTTCTTTATGACCATCAGATGAGAGGAAAATTTATTGACAATTGAAACTGTGTGAGCAGAGGAATAGTCGTCAGCTGTATTAGCAGCGGTTACTAAAGTGTCTACCTGGTGTTCATCAAGATAAATCCGGACTTCGCTATGGACGCAGTTCTTGAGCGCTTTGATTAATATGAGTTGTGTATGTTTGTCATACTTTTTATCAATATTTTTATATGTACATGACCTATCAAATATTTCTTTTTCTTTTCCCCTAGTAAATTCGACATTGGTTTGGTTAGTTTCTTTCTTGCAATTCCTTAACTCTTTCGATATGCCTCAGGTACCAGCTCATACCCATGCAAAATGACCACTTCATAATCAGCACTTGGTTATAAAAACAGTAAAGTATAAACTTCACGAGCTTTTCCAATGAGTACACTTTGTAGTAACAAATCCCAGTGCTCTCTTAACCATTTTTCAAAATGTTACAAATGTTGATCTACATCTTTTTTTAAAGGAAGTACTAATCTAATACTTTGGTAAAGTTGAAAAGTGACTTTTCGTGAGGTGAGTGCTTTTTGCTTGCCAATTTAAATTTCAACTGTTTTTCATCTCCCTTTCTTTTTGTATTGGTAATCTTATTTGCATCCCCTTTTCCTTTTTTGGATCTGTATTTACATTTACCGTTCGTCCCTTTCCCTTTCTTCCTTTTACATTTGTAATTTCATCTGCATTTCTTTTTCTTCTCTCTCTCTCTCTCTCTCTCTCTCTCTCTCTCTCTCTCTCTTCCATTTCTCAATCTCTTTCTTTTTCCAGCATTTTCATCTCTCCTTCGTTATTTTCTTTTGGAAGCTCAAGTTTATAGCTATATTTCCGTCTTGGGTATCAATTTCGATTCTTTTAATTCCATTTAATTTCAGAACTAGATAGACTTACGAAATTAATCCTAAAAAGCATTTGCATTAAAATATCTTTTCCACTTTTTATACTTGACCAAAATATTTTGTATCTCCTGCTTTATATAAAAATATTGAATGTCGAAAAGAGAATAGCGGTTGGCAAGCTACATCAGCTCATCTTTCCTTAAACACTGAAACACTTCCTGTGTCGGAATGGGATATATAAAAAATCCACCCTAGTTGATATTGTGAAAGCTTGTTTGCATCATTGTGTAAATTCAAAATATCAGGGACTAAGAAAATAACGAAATAAATTGTGTTGGATTATGTAGTGACACTTCCTATATTATCAACAAGCTCTCTTTTAAAGTGTGTTAGCTATAGCGTAAACTTGATGGTCCCACTTTAGTTACAGTTTCTATATTACAACTTTTACAACGATTGACAAAGGCATGGCAAATTCATATACCATTATGGTACTGACCATTTAATTTTCGGCCGCGGAGAGGGGAGGGGATTGCCTGCGATTTTCTTTTCAGCTGAGATATTATTTTTTCTTTATCTCAAGATAATTACATTTTTTCGAATAATAAAATGGATGTAATATGGTTTTATTTTTTTATATATTGGATCACAGAACTTGTTCAGGTTATTAACAGACAGAAAATTGAGACTATTAAATTGTTGGTCCCTGATATATTTGCGGTACATCGAGATACGGGTCGCGGTATATTCAATAATACCGCAGTATTAAATATTCACGGTACCCAGTAATAGTTATTATTGATTGGGTTATCTGGCTTATACCGTATGTAGCCTGCATATTTTTAATCATTGTATATGACAGCTTAATTCAAGAAACGCTGTGTTCTTTGTCGCCTTTAAATCTCCAGGAGGAAACCCAAAATCCTTGTGTGTAAAGCTGTCTTGACCACCCTCAATCTAAAAAATTCTAAATTAAATTATTGTTAGTAGAACTGTTAATGTGTATTTGAAAACAAAAATGACTACATCTGGGTACCAAATGTGTACGACTACATATGGGATAAAACGTTTTGTGCTACGTAACATTGATAAAACGTTTTGTACTACATAACATTGATAAAAAGTGTCGGACCATGAATACGATATATACACCATATTGAATATAATTGATGATGATACAGTACTTCAATAATAAAAAAATTCATATCGATTAATGGTAGACGAGCATCATGTGGTTTATCGCTAATGCTATTAAGTTTATATCTGAGGGCTATTTTTCGTTTCCTTTGTAAGACTACTCAGGGGACTAATCGGTTAGTCAGATTCAAATCAAACTCGTGGAAAAGTTTTCCTTATAATTGAATATAAATGTATCTCATTGGTTCACGCAAAATGTGAAATTAAAATCTGATGATGTACAGTTGCTGCCAATTATGATTTCAAGTGACTAATAATTCTTTGAGACGTAATCTGATTTCAAAAGATCAGCTGAGCCTCCTATGGTGTTTAACACGATCTGAGAGGAGACTGTTTCCGTTTGCGCGATAATATTCTATCAGAGAAGTACACCAGGTTTGCCAATATATCGGACTTTACTGAGTGTAACAGCTGGATTGCTGTTGGCGTTGACCCGGGTATGCTTCTGATTTTTCAAACTAGAAAACATATTTATGCCCAACGTGGAAATCAGTAACTTTGGTTGGCGCCATCACAAGAAATCTGGCCGAGTTCATCAAAGCCAAGGGAATCATTGAATTTCTCGTGGCGATTGATTTTTGTAAAGACAAGTACAAAATTCAAATTTAGAACATCACGAACGGAGATTTTATTATGAACTAAAATCGAATCGAACAAATGCAAGAGTACATCGATGATATTGCATTTGCGTCAAAACTATACGTTTATGTAAAATTCTGTGACATCAAGCCCATGGATAACAACACCAGATTGTCATAAAGCTTATTAATATATCTATCAATCAGATCCTAATGTTGAAGTTTAAATGTCTGATTCCAATTATAAGTCATCAAACAATTATTCGGTAGCAGACCCATTCGTGATTAACGAGTTTGAAAGAATAGAGATACATCTGGCAAATGTTTGGAATGAAACGTTAGTAACCGTCTTTGATATGTTTTTGAAACTGCTAGCAGTATCCATGTCTGATGAGACGTCTGTGAAAATAAAATGATTAACAATGGTGAGTTTGAAATGGTGCTGTTCGGAATGGAAAACCACAGGCGACAGATACCAAACAGGGGCACCAGCATCCAAAAATGGGCAGCTGATTAATATTAAGTAAAAATCGAGTAAATATTTTGCATGCTAGCTGCAACGTTGTATTGATCGACATTAGCATACTGCAGAAGCGCCTCGTGATAACTTTGGTTAAAGTCTCGGATGCGCGCGTGTTTTGAAATATCTCGAGTGGGAAAAGCCATGGGGATATTAAAAGGCGTTTTAGGATTAGGAGCATGAAACGGTCAAACTCATACCTCCAGATATTTCTCTACGAACAAAAGCTATACGTCCTTTCAATATTCCTCAGTTAATAAAAGGTGTTTTCTCAGATGAAGATTTCAGATGAACTATGAAAATGAGGTCGTCTTCACACAACACAATATTTGCACTATCCACCAAGTATACTCTTGCAAATGTGGGTGTTATATACGTGTAATGTTAATATCTGTCACTGATAACCGTTATAAATTTACTTGAGAAGGATAGTCCATATATTAACAATGTTCTTTATTGGTCGCAAAATGCTCACATTTTTTCCACGTCACTATACAAACCCGCTAGCGGAACAAGCGTTATACAAAATTCATAATATCT
The DNA here is from genome assembly GCA_028554795.2 of Sinohyriopsis cumingii. NCBI lineage: Eukaryota > Metazoa > Mollusca > Bivalvia > Unionida > Unionidae > Sinohyriopsis > Sinohyriopsis cumingii. The sequence goes on from CM068838.1 coordinate 58,448,359, forward strand.
GATCATTCTTGCGTGCATCGTCAATGCCTAGACTGTGTACCTTTTTATGTTTCTGAACTTACTAACACCAAAATCAGCACCGTGGGTTCATCTTGTTATGACCATGTGAGCAGAGGTACGTGTCCCTTTAGACATAAACGCGGGTTTTGTGTTATGGATCCAAAATGAATTTTAACATTTTGGCAACGATTTTAAAACTTGCTTCATGAGTTTTCACAGGATGAGTCTGTATGTTTGTAATGACGTAAATGTTTGTTTGGGCTGTAAATTTGATCGTAAAAAATGGATGATATCGTATTTGCTTGGGGTTTTTTGGATTTTTTGGGTGTGGGGTTGGAGTGGGGTTTTTTGTGGGGGGTGACTTTTTTTAGCGTTTCGACTTGATTCAATAATGTTAGTTTGCAAGAAACAGATTACAGATTCATTTCTCGTTGTCACATAATGCTGCAAAAGAAACAACAGTGACAAACCTTTATTTATTATATCAATCCACTTCTAAAATTATAGGAATTATGCGAATAGTGGCGGGAATAGTTGGGGGCTTGTTTAAGACAAGGAGGGCAGGGACAATTGGGGACATTATAGAGGAGTATATATTTTATCTTTGTTTAAACTCGGGATGATAGGTTGATAAAGGGGACTAGGGAAGTTGTTTTTATTGACAGGGTTTTTAGTTCTGTTGTTATCTTATAACCGTTCTTTTCCACTCTACTATGTGTGAATTGGATGTTATTTTTTTTTATATAAATGTTTGTACATTATAGATGATAGTAGAGAATATTACTTTATTTATGAGATAAGTGACTGGTTAGTAAACGATATAGAGAAGTTGTTTTTTTTATATAACTTAAATTTATTTCATACTACTTCTTTTATAGCCTAACCTGTGTTGTCAGCAAAAGAGTGGGTGCTGGTCCATCCAAATAGAGTTATGAAAGTTATAAGGGATTGGATTGCTTCATTTATAAGGAAATTATAGGGTTTAAGGGATGTAGAGAAGTAATTTTGTTTGTATGGGATTTAAATTCTATTTTTTATCCCGTCTTTTACATCCTATGTGTGAATGTGATGATGCTTTGTTGAAAATATGAGAGAACGGGAGAGTACATACATTACTGGTTGGAGATGGAATTATACACTTTACAAGGTGGGGGAGGGCTGATAGGGAATTTATAAGTGAGACAGAGAACACAGTTTTCTTTCTAATGAATTAAATTCGTTTTCGACACTCAATGATTTACATACTAGCCTGTGTAAATAGGTTGTTTGTTTTGTTTAAAATACAAGGGGAGGAGAAGGAAATTATATAGGACATATAGAAGGACCAGAGGTTTACCTTAATTTTAATGGAGATGATACGGCAGTAAGGGTGGGGACATTTTTTTATGCCCCTCCATTTAAAACCTTACATGTGCTGTCAGTAAATGACCGAAAGTTAGTCATTTCAAAAGGTATTTTAAACATCAAATGTAGTTTTGTCATCACATTCCTCGTTATAGCTCAAAGGCCACATACGCGTGATAAACCTGTATTCATTACAGTTAGACTGCAGATAAACTTCCGTCAAAGAATAATTAATTTGTAACATTATTGCCATTCTAACCAGACAGACTCATTCAACGCAATACAAAGAAAATATAAGCCAATTCAGCGATTGCATTTCCAGCCAAAACAGACATCTGACTTTTTTACAAACAGACTGACTCATCCTGTAAAACCTATAAACCAGACAATAACTTTTTTCTCTATATATTTCAAAATGGCTGCCTAATGTTAAAATCCCTTTTGACGTTTATTACTCGTGCGTTGCGCTCCGAAAATGGATCAATTGACACATTTTCCATGATTTATTGCAACCTTGTTAAAACTATATTTGGGCTCTTTCGCCAATTAAAGTTACACCGATGGTGCGTCTGAGAATAAACATGTACACTAAAGTTAAGTCGCCATGACCTACTTTGTATAATTTAAACAGTATTTTTTTAAACTCGTGTCTCTTCTTTATATCAGTCCTGTAACTTCTACAGTACTTGCCTCCTGTGTATTTTGTCGCACAGCATACTTTGATCACTGCGACCTGCTTTTGACAATTTCCTGAAAAGTGTTAAAGACCATGTCATGTATCCAGTTACGACATTGTTTCATCAAATTTATACTGCATCATGTGATAATTTTATTCTCCACAACAAAACTGTTACAGTGGACAAATCTCACCACCAAAATCACACATTAGGTCATGGGTATGTTTTTCTTTTGATGGGTTCTCTATTTACTTATCAGGTACCACCTGAAATGAAATGCATTCAGTTATGTTCCATTATTTATAACATAGTGTATATAGTGATCAGTGTTCACTTAACGTTTAATTATGCGTTAATATTAGTTATTAACGTCGTTAGCACCTACGTAGTTAACTACCGGTGGAGTATTAGCTAATCTAAATAAATCGACTTCAACAGCAGTGTTCCAGTAGCTTTAAAACCATAGCATATCTGTTGCAACAGATCTCGAGTAATCCTCACTAAAAGACACAAGGTTGAGAATAGTACTTGCTACAGGCAAGTGCATATAAATATATTTTAAACAAACTCCAAGCGTTGCTAACAAGTGTTATTTGTGTATTAGCTGCAATATCGACAAGTTGATTTACTCAAATAATAAAATGATGAAACAAAGGGAGAGATATCATATAAAATATCTTTACAATCCCCAAACAATGGGTGTTACAAACCCCAAAATTAGGCAACGGTTAAAAGATTACATGTATGGAGTTACACACTCCGTCACCAGCATAATTAGCTACCAGTCACACTGGTCAATCAAGCAGTCAGTATTCCAGATAGTCACCAACCACCATTCAATTCCTTGGTCAATCAAGCAATCAGCGCCCACCAATCTGTCAGCAACCCCGATCACCTGCTACTTAATATCTTAATAAAAAAAAATAACATGCCTCTTCAGCTGAAGATGTGCAAGTCCTTAAACTAGACCGCTCACTGACAAGACGTTCCATAGTGTGAAGATAAAGTCTTACGGTGATGCATTTATACACAGACGAAACAGCCATACATCGGCTGTGCGCTTGAAGTATTCTGTTTTTTCTAACTAAAGCACTTCGCACATGCGGCACAGAATGAACCGAACTCACTGTTTGAAATATTGTACAATATACATAAATAACTCTCTGGTATCTTTGTACACATAAAACGAAACTCGAGTACATGTTTTTAATAAATAAAGGGATTCATACAAATCCGTGACATGCGGTTATGTGCGGCAACAGAAACACATCTGCGTCACGTGTGTTAAAGGTTCGTATATCAATATTGTTAGGCTCATTTGAATTTTAATCGAGATACTCAACATACTCAAATTCTGTTCTTCAATTTTCTACTGTTATTTCCTCGTTAAGGTCGCGGTAATTTGTATGGTCATTTTTTTATTTGTAATTATTAGATAAAATCGCAAATCGCTTTGTGGTTTGAGGTTGTAAAAGCAACCCACTAGAACACCGCAATATCTGGACTTGGTTTAGTTTTATTTACTAATTTTCTAATAATTTCTTCGCCTTGCGGAGATGGCAGTTTTTCGTTGTTTTTATCAACGCCATAGCTGTTTCTGATTTTGGTACTATTTCAGAAATTGCTTGTTTTATATCCCTATCGCTAGCGATAGGCGGATTTCCCTTAATTTCATCAGCAATCGTTTTTTCCCAACAGCTGTACGTGTTGAAAAAGCTTTTTATGCGTCTAACGTAATTGGTGGTACTTTATTTGAAATTCTAGGAACATTTTCAGCTATTTTAGAGAAGATATTTCCAAAAAAATACCTCCAACGATTTTCTGCGATAAATTTTTCGTTGCTTCATCTTGTTATACAAAACTGTGTGATAAAATTTCTCTTGGAGTGCAGTGCTCACTCTATCAAAAAGCTGGTTGACCCCAAATACAGATAGTATGCTACAAATGCGTTATTCAGATTGAGCTGTCGCCCTGACTGATCGATCAGCATCATCGTGAGAGAATATATTTGATTTTCATTGTATATCGGACAGTGGATTATTAGCCGTAGATTTACTTGCATCAGCGAATCTGGTAGAAAATCGGGGAAAAACTATAAATAGTTTGTCCTTGACTGCCACGTATTGTATGCGATCCGCCAGCAATCGAACAGTTTACTAAAATCGTATTTACTTTAGTTACATCCACTATTAACTCACCCTCATACGGTATTGTTGCAACTGTTGTTGTTGCAGATACAAACTGTTTTTTATTGAATCCGAGTAATGATCAAATTGTATCTTGTTCATTGAGATCGATGAACAGGTTGTTTTAGTGTTATTCTTCATCGTAACGTGTTATAGTCTGGAATGAGCTCAAAATTATCTGATGAGATACCATGCTGCCAGCGGTTATAATATTTTTTTTGTTTTGTTCAGATATATAACGTTGTAGGCGCTTTGATGTATCTTAACAGAATTCCATGCGATAACACCCCCGTCTTACTCAGAATGTAAAGTCATCACTGATGTTAGTTTTAACATTTGCCATTGAGTGCCAGACAGTAGACAAATGTAAAGTTAGTTATAGACAATTTTGTGATAAAATCGGGTTATACGATGACATGTGCGTTAAACATGAGCGCGAAAAAAATCACATTGTCGTATAGCGCAATTGCCGCATCGGATCCTACAAATAAGCAGTACGTGGACGTTGAAATAAGTGCAGCATCAGCAGGTACACTTACTACAACAGGTGCAATTTATAAGAAAAATCTGGAGATACGATATCAGGTGAAATCGACATGGGCAATAACAATATAACTTCAACGTATATACATGTTGATGAATTTGAACGTGTAAATACACAGTATGTGGATAGTTTTGCTGCATGCAGTAGGAGAATAAAACGAGCTTAAAGCTAGTGTTGGTCACATCCCACGTCTCGCTGATGCTAGAAATACTCGTTGGGATTTTATTGCATCTGCGTCAAGTTATTATTCCGAAAATATTCCTAATTGTGTTTAACAGCCCTATACCTGGCGAGTCAGAGTGGACCACGAACGGAGAAACATCTAAATTTTGGATCAAAATACAGTGTCCAGAAGCCATAGCAATATGGAAATTTCAACTACGTGGTCGACTAAATGTGAATGTCGGACGAATTTATAATTGGCAATTAGAAGGATCTAACGATAATACAACATGGGCTGAGCTGTACAAGGAATTGGGTGCTTCTGTTAGTAGTTCTCAGCAATTTACACTTGATTATGAATCAACTATCAACAAAAACTCGTTTTTCCTGATTCATGTTGCCAACGTGGAGAGTGCTTATCCAGGTTTGACAATGTTTCAGATATATACCGTCGATGACTTATCATAGGTCACTGTGATTTAATGTGATTGTTTCTATAATGTCACAAGCGATCTCATCAGACCCACCATTAATCAAAGTAGCTAAAGAATTTTATAATTATATACGTGATCCTAAAACAGAAATAGTTATAGCTAATGTTGATCAGCTAGGCCCGGAAAGTGATAACGAGGCTCGAGCAGTAAATACAATCTGCGGAATGAAAAGTTTAACGCTCGAATCACATGATTTAACTGATAACGAAGACAATTTTGGGAGAGTTGCAGGAATGAGAGGTCCACAGCTGAAAACGCTATAAGAGATTTGTATATTAGTAGCAAGTACTGTCATCCAAGCGAGTGTGAGGAACAGCGATTAAAGGTTGAGTCGTTGTTGATAAATACACTGACTGAGATTAATGGAAAGTATTCTGTGACAGATCTAGTCTTATAAAACCAAAGTATCATGATGGTAAATAACCAGAACTGAAACGAATAAAAAAAACGTTCGCGATGAACTTCACGAACTAGCTGAAACAAGAAAAAAAAACTTACGAAACTCGCAGAATATGAGACAGTTTTGTTAAGCGTCGTATATTTCGTGAGTTAGGTATGGACTATCCTTAGTTTTAAAAAAAAATATATTGGAGGTCGTAGATTAACATGATGATGCCAGTCCATTAGACGATTATCTAACAAACAGTGATTATAAAAAATATTATGTTGATCAGATAAACTTCGCATTAATAGCAGTAAAATATATTGAATCAAAGATTGAGTCTTACAGCGATGCTGAACGAGACATATTTTATCAAACACTTGATGATATAATAAGTATTATTAATCTTATCAAGCCTGTTGCTCATGATATGTTCGATAATGATTTTATCAGAACGATTTCACTAAAAGACTATAAAAAGGAAACCGAAAAAAAATCTGGTTGTTTGGTATCTAACATTACCAGAGAATGACATCAAATTTAACAACCATAAACGTAGACTTCTGTCTTTTGCAACAGCAAATGTAATACTCGCACACCTTCTGGTACGTATTACTTTTAGCTTAAGAAGATTTTAGATTTGGATTAGGTTATATTAATTACACAAAAGATCTTTATCAGGAGAGTGTGAATGATATCACTGAAATAGCAACGAATTTTGATCCTCCTATTAATAGGATTCATAAAAATGTTTTGATGACGCCAGATATGGAGATATATGAAGATACGTCATCAGAGGTATATAATGAATATAAAAAATTTCATTTCTGATCCTGTTCATATCACATTTCGTCTGCTGATTGATAAAGCTGCTGCTGAGAAAGCGTTTACTTTTCATGAACAAAATTACTTAAACTGTTTCATAACTACAAAAAATTCTGCTTCAGTCATATTTCTTCTAGTCTGTCAGGAAACGGCAGCAATGAGCTGATCAAATACTACAGATATTGCCTTTTTTTTTAGACACACCAGAAACTATTCCAGCAAAATAATAGTTATGCTAAACTACATCCCTATGTTACTTACAATATCAGGACTAGCATCAGCAGGAGGGACAGCAAATCCATTACTCCTGATAGTGTCAGGGGCAGGTATTGTATTATCAGCAATAAACCAAAAGATCGAGCCCAAATACGAGAACAAAAATACGTCCTGTAAAAAAAACTATGGCGACCTACAACATAATTCTTAATCAACATCGAGCTTATCTCTGATGGGGAACATTTATTATGTTAGGTCTGTTACAGGAACGGCGAGTCAATGATGATTTGCTCGTTCATATGATATCGAACAGAGTTGTGAAATACGAAACACAATATTCAGTAAATTTTGTGTGAAATAGAAAATACGGAAAATATTACAGTAGAGGATACTACGTGAAAGATGAAAATAATTCTTTTTCGAGGCAAGAATATGACAATTAGGCATGTCATTGAGAAATATAGTACGTATTTCAAAGACAGAAACAATATCAAGTTGTCTCTCGTTTGAAAGGAGGATTCAGATTTATTTTAGTAAGATTGCTTCGGTTATAAATTGTAATAGTGGGTATAAACGGGGCGTTCTGAGTGAAACCCTATTTTGTTTGACGACAATGATGATTTCCATGATAGATCATCGAGTTAGGTAATCGATAATGAAATCAACGATGTTGCCTCAACAAATCTGTTTTCGTATTTTGTTTAGACTAACTCGGGGGGGGGGGGGTCATGTTGCCGTCCTGGTTCAAAATAGGGTTTGACTAAGTCACCTTCTTTAGATCCACTGCTAACGTTTGTCCAGTTTTACAAATAGGCGACCTGTCCATCGTGTTTAGTTTCAGACCAATATCGCAACAAGAACAAAGGAAATAAGAATGACTCCAAATTAGGAATAAATCGGACTGTTCGGTTCTCTCTTTAAATACGCATGCCTTCTTATTACGACTATATTTCACAACATACCCCAACGTAACAGATCCTACGATTCAATTTATTTCGAAATTTGCCTATCCATGTGACTTATCCCAAGCAATGGGAAATTATTTAATTCTTTTAGAACAGTCCAAACCATTTTATCGGGTGTTAAAGACAATTTATAATTATGTATGCCCAACTTAGAACATAAATTACAGTTCACTTAATCAATATTTATTTAATATGAATAATATCCCATTAGAAATCTCCCCTTTCTTTTGTCCATATTTCCTGAACTTTCTACACAATGTTTATCACATTTTAATTGACAATTTCTCATTTTAATTTTTATTTATTTATTTATCCTCGTCTTTCATCTACTCCCTCTTCGTTCATCAAACTTCTTAATATTCATTGTCACAACGCTAATGTGTAGCCAAAAGACTCATTACTTTGACTATCAATCAATTTATTTTATTTATATTAAAGCTTAATAATAGCATTCGCCATATATCTATATTAATATTTATTTGTAACTTTTGCATCGTGAAAGGATAGAAACATTATGAGCCTTTGGCTTTCGTTCTAATCTTGTTCATTCTATATTGTGCTTCTTGTAATCTCTAATTACAAATTTATGTTTAAACTAAATGCGTGTGCGGTGACCTACGTTATTTTGATTATCCACATTATTGTTTACTTAACATAGAATCAAAGTTGTGTCCTGATGTGGGTGTGTATGTGTGTCCGTGTGTGTGTGTGTGTGTGTGTGAGAGAGAGAGAGAGAGAGACAGAGACAGAGAGAAGATACTGAAAATAACTTTCACCGTTTATAAGTAATAAGTGTGTGTTTGTAACACTGGCCACTGGACCATCACACATATACAAACATCATCCGGTATCGTTTATATATGAATTAGGAAAAGAAATATAGATTTAAGTTTTTGAGTTGACTGTTGATGAGTGGAACAATAAGTTAGGAAAAGGAAACCGGAAATTTATAGAATAGGTTGTATTCTGAGAACTTTATAATTATTAATCCTTTGACAATTTTAAGTCATACTGCGTATATTGGTGTAGATTGTATCATTCAAGATTTATATAATTGCACTTGTCTTCGTCGCTGTTGTTCTTGTTGTTGTTGTTTATGTTGTTGTTATTATTGTTGTTGTTGATGATGATGATGATGATGATGATGATGATGAATTGGGTGATGGACTCTTTTGTCCATGATTGTAGATTGTAAGGGTCATTTGTAAGCAACATATTACATAGCTAACCTTTGTCCATGAGTGTACATTAATACTTTTAGATAGTGATCATTTATAAACAACATGTTTACTTAGATTGGCTTCAGGACATTGGTTTCCCCGAGGACATTGTATGGTTTACCTGATGTCTGCCAGATTGTTTGATAAAATTTAAGTAAACTGACCGGAACTTGTTTACGAATTTGATTTAAAAAATTCCATTCAAAATGGCTCCGATCAGTCATCATATTGGGTCTTAGGTTTCTTTTAAAATTGTTTACATGAAATTATTAATTCGTCTCTTAACATCCGTATTTGTGGAATCAATTTTAGGTGTGCTCAGTTATAATTTGAGCGGATTTCTTTATTGAATTATTCATTGGAATTACGAAATGGTTATTGACATTTGGACTGAAAACACTATTTCGCGATTAGTGTGAATTCGTTCACAGACATTCTGGATTATTTTATTCTGAAACAGCAAGACTGTTGGCACATGGATACATTCAAATCTATTGGCACATCAGTATATTCAAGACCTTTAATTCATTCGGAACACACGATAGCTTTGGACATTGATAGAACTTTTAGGATTTTGGGGGATTTAATTCAAAATACTGTAAAAATAATTCTTAATTTTCACTTTGAATTATTTGGAAATACATTTTTTTGTTGAGTTTTAATAAGCTAGTATTGCTTTTTCTTTTAATTATAAGAAGACTACATTATCTTAAACACTCGTGATGTAGCATTTTTCAAGCAGTCTTATCAAACATATCCACAAGCAAGAAAAATTTGGCATACATGTACATTTCGGACAGGCTTAAAAACACTTATCGTGAGATTTATTATTCCGCTGTCGCTAGACAGTTATTAATTGCTTCTGAGTATAAAGGCATATCATGCGATAAAACTGTCACTGTGACCTTCGCATGGTATTAACACTGACTAACCTTCCATTACAGAGAGACTATTATGTGAGCTCACTACTATCTCTTGCTTTACTCAACAGCAAATCATATACTGAATGCCAAAAGAAAACATTCAACTCAGGGATTTTGTTTATAAAAACCACTATGAAGGACATATTCTACATAGCATTTACCCCAAAGTATATTACTTCCATTTTGGAACACGAGCGCATCATTTTGTATTGTTTTTCTGATTCAGACCGAGATCTTGATAAGGAAATCACTCCGTTAGATCTCGGTGCATAATCTAATGGTTACGACATATAATGCCTTTCCGTTAGATCTCGATGCATAATCTAATGGTTACGACATATAATGCCTTTCCGTTAGATCTCAATGCATAATCTAATGGTTACGACATATAATGCCTTTCCGTTAGATCTCGGTGCGTCATCTAATGGTTACGACATATAATGCCTTTCCGTTAGATCTCGGTGCATAATCTAATGGTTACGACATATAATGCCTTTCCGTTAGATCTCGGTGCATAATCTAATGGTTACGACATATAATGCCTTTCCTTTAGATCTCGGTGCATAATCTAATGGCTACGACATATAATGCCTTTCCGTTAGATCTCGGTGCATCATCTAATGGTTACGACATATAATGCCTTTCCGTTAGATCTCGGTGCATCATCTAATGGTTACGACATATAACGCCTTTCCGTTAGATCTCGGTGCATAATCTAATGGTTACGACATATAATGCCTTTCCGTTAGATCTCGGTGCATCATCTAATGGTTACGACATATAATGCCTTTCCGTTAGATCTCGGTGCATCATCTAATGGTTACGACATATAATGCCTTTCCGTTAGATCTCGGTGCATCATCTAATGGTTACGACATATAATGCCTTTCCGTTAGATCTCGGTGCATCATCTAATGGTTACGACATATAATGCCTTTCCGTTAGATCTCGGTGCATCATCTAGTGGTTACGACATATAATGCCTTTCCGTTAGGTGGCGCTCTACAGTTTCGTATTTTGCATACGTTGTAATTTTAAAGAAAAAGAATTTCTCCGGCTTTCCTCACTGGCTATACTGGCTATTTAAAAAAGACCTTGTATATCTTAGGTATAATTCAAAGAACCTTTAATTCCCTTTATTTTGATGTATGATTGATGGGTGTACTATGGGTTATAGAGTATACAGCTTGGCCTTACTTCAGATGTGCATCTTTCAAAAACATGCTAGCTCTATTTGGTCATTTTCACTTCCTGAACTTCAGAGGTAAATTGTATAAAAAAGAGCCGATAACTTTTTTACATTTTATATATTTGGTAATTCATTCATTGCACTTTCAGAAGCTGGTATTGTCTAGTCTGGCAAAATTCATTTTCCCTATTTTAATAGCTGCTATGTATAATGTACTTTAGACTAATTCGGGCTGATTTTTTAACACAAGGGAGCAGTCATTTTAATTAGCAGTGTGCTTAAATCGTGTAAAATTTCCAAAAGTACAATATCCAAAGAAATATCATCCACATTACATTAATGTAGCATAAAGGTATGCCAACCTTCTCTCCATTGTGCATGTTTTAAATGCGAACTACTTCACCTTACATACGTCACTCTCTCAAAAGTACATATTAACTCGGTGCATAATCTAATGGTTTCCGACATATAATGCCTTTCCGTTAGATCTCGATGCATAATCTAATGGTTACGACATATAATGCCTTTCCGTTAGATCTCGGTGCATAATCTAATGGTTTCCGACATATAATGCCGCTTTTGCTTCAGTTTTGTGTTATTTTTCCGCTACTCTAGTTTCCGTCGTCACTATCCTTCTATGACTTGAATAAGGAAACTATATTCATTACAAGGGACCCCAAGGCTGCTTTCAGTTCACAATGTATCTGTTAGTTTTAATATATATAATTTAGCTTATATTACGTCAATATAAGGGACCCAGGGTGGCCAATTGATCTTAGCTGCTCACCTTTACAGATCACTCACCCATCGAACCTCTCTATACACATGGGTTCGAGTCTCATACTCGCCCAACGGAAGTATATGAGAATGCTTGCTAGTAGCGTCCCATGGGTCGGTGGTTCTTCACAGGGTCTTCCCATTTTCTTCCTCCTGATATAATGTAAAGCCTGTCATGAGATGAAATATGGCGTTAAAAGCAAAACAAGTTCACGAGGGAAAAAAGTGTAGGCTCCATACTTCTTTATTGCACAATAATTTTATAATGTTTGTTTGTTGTTGTTATTTTTCTGCGGGGTGCTGTATTAGTTTTGTTTTTCCTTCCCGAAAATGAAGAAATCAATCCGCTTTATACATCCGAGTTTTACTTTTAGATTGAGAGAAAAGGCTGAGGTTGCTCTGGCTATAATTTGTTTCTTTTTCTTAAAATATTTATTCTTTTTTAAACGATGTTATCTTTCAGAATTTTATAGTTTATCAATTTTTAAACAATGTTTTTTGTTTTTTTTTAAATTAAATCCTTTTTAACAGCTATTCGTCCTTGTCTACAGGCAGACTTACGACCTTGAAAGCACCTTGACACTTAAAATGACCAGTCAAGTCCGACAGTAGAGTTTATAATGGTTTTGGTCCCCAAACGAGAACTGAAGTATGATAACAAAGGAAAGTCGTTGATATTGGCACGTAGAGTTCCAAATCACGTAGTGTCAAGGACCGATGTTAAATTCTTTCAATAAGTATATAAGTCGGGGCTTTGATTTAACTTGCTCAGATGACGTTAAAACAAAGAAAACAGATAAAACCTTCACGTACACAAATGAGTGATAGCTTATGTAGATAAGTGCAACGGTGGAAATGTTTTTATTTCCATTTCCATTATTCGTGCTGTTTACTATAAACTAAAGTTGATAATTAAATTTCTCAGACGTGGCTTCAGAGCAGACAGACAATGAAACAACAAAATGGGTCAAAAATCACACTTTCGTTCTTAGGATTAAGATGGACGTAGTAGTTTGTCCATTAAGAGAAAATTACCACTTTTTTCCTTTTTTCTGCTTTCACTCTTTCCATTTGAGAAGTTCCTTTCCTCACTACCGGTGAAATTGTAATGCCAGTGCATCATACGTGGAATTTAAAATTCACGTTTCAAAAGCTGAACCAGGGATATTCAAGTGCAGTATCATAGTGATATTTCAGAGCCCGCCCTTCAACTAGTTTACACCCGATTAAACAATATTAGACCATACTGTCATTTTTGTAATTTTAACTATAGCATACGGATGCCAGAATATTTCCGGATCAAACATATTTTTGTGAATCACCATCTCGTATCAGGGATAAGAGAAGATTTTTTAGTCAATAATACGTGTTTATGACAGTATCGTGTTGGCATACAAGACTATTTCTGTACGACTAATATTTTTCTGATTTTGCATCGCTTGCATTGATATGAAAACAATTCTTGACCACTCAGCTTTTTCGTATCAGCATCTTGTAATGGCTAATTATAATTTCAGCTTACACGACTGACCGCTTGTAGCCCCACCCGACCCCATCAATTTTAAAAATGAAAAGCATCAAGGATGCATAAAAGAATATAATGAGGAACCTGCTATCCGTCATTTTCGCAATTGTGGAAGAGTTTATTCTCAAAGTTAGGGTAGATTCAAGTCCTAAATACACATTTTATTTTTGAAGATAAAGTATTTGGATACTCTGAAGTTTGCATCCAGTGTATGCAGTGTCTCATTATAATATTTCCAACAAACACTTAGTTGAAAAAAGAGAAAACCTATGATATTACACCTCAACGTTACGGAAATTCACGAAATTATCTGGACCTTACAGAGCTCTATAAACTGCAACACTCTTACTTGCTGCATGAACAACACATACTCGCCTACGCAGATGTGGACGCCATGTTAGTGTCGAAGCTTCGTTAGGTTTGAAACGCGAAGTTGACATGTTAGGAATCGATAGGTGGTAATGAAGTTTGAAATTATAAATCAAGTTATGAAATCATTAAGTTTGTGCATTTTTATAATTGATACTTTTTGCTTTTAAAATTGGTATAGTATACAAGTTGCGGGGGCTGTACGCTGAAATTATACTAAAGTTAATTAGCATAGTTGTGAGGCTTTTTGACTTATTAGTGTTAATTAGCTCACTGCTTGAACTACTGAAATAATAGTTTTAATTAGGAATCAAGTTGAACTACTTAATTAGAGTTGGTATTAGCACATAATTCAAAGTATTGAACTGGAGGTATTCTCTGCGGGTGTACGAGTTGTCTAAAGCGCTCTCCTCTACCGATTGCTGCCATCTCACCGCCGTCAGGCTAATATTGGTATGTGTGAAATCTAGCCGGTAGCTTCCCGTGGGTCGGTGGTTTTTACCGGGGATTTCCCGGTTTCTTCGTCAACTAATTAGTGGGGTGGTGGTGGTTTGGTTTTGTTTTTGTTTTGGTCTTTTACAAACAGAGTATGAATATTTGTATCAGGCTATTCGGAGGCCGGGAACGTTTGTTTCTAGACAAACTAAAAGGATGTCTAGACCCTAACCCCATCCCACCCATCCACCACAAAAATGGATTTCTAAATAGTTCTTGTTATACTCAGACATTGAAGAAGACAGTTACATTCTTTTATATATAAAACTCAGATTTTGGACAGTGACATGACAAAAATTGAGAGCTATGCAGAATTTTCTTTTTGCGTTTCTGATTAACCAGTAAATTTCATTTTATGTTTTGAGACAACAACTTTATCGTGAATTTTTTTAAAGATGTGTAAACACTTATTATGATTAGATTATACGTATAGTATGCCTATTACTAAAAATACCACCAGAATCATGTCAGAATGGCGGTTTTGCTGCACGACTATCAGAATATTTATTTTTACGATACCCAAACATGCACTGGCCATATTTTTTCTGAGGTCAATGCATCGTCTGTCCGTCCTTTGTCTGAGACACAAACACGGTCTGACCGTCATTTGTATGAGGCCAAACAGTCTGACCGTCTTTTGTATGAGACCAAACACAGTCTGACCGTCTTCTGTATGAGACCAAACACAGTCTGACCGTCTTTTGTATGAGACCAAACACTGTCTGACCGTCTTTTGTCTGATACGCAAACACAGTCTGACCGTCTTTTGTATGAGTAATTGTATTGTTATTTACGATAACACATTTCGAGCATGTGTGAAATACTCGCAGAATAGTTAAAGGCAGCCTATGTCGGTTGTGAATCTGACCTATCTTTCTTTTTCATCATCATCATCAGCAGCAGCACCAGTAGTGATAATAATAATAGTACTCTTGTGGAAATCTGGTTTTTCCAGTTCTTATCCTTTCTTCAAACATAAGCAAAGTTACGACTTTTATTGCTTAAACTATGTGACTGAAAGAAGTGACACCAACAATGCAAGAAAAATCAAGAAACAATTTATTTCTCTACAAAAGGAAAAATTTAAACAATGTTATCTTACAGTATGGTGAATTAACTCCCAGCTAATCCTAAACGTCCAATCACAAGTCCAAAAATACAGAATGATCCGAATGAATTCCAATAGTCCTGATGTACCAAACTGATACAATCCAGAATGTCTTTGAATGAGTTCGCAATAATTCCAAGTTATTATATCAATTAAAAATTTGTGAGCACTTAATAATTCCAATGAATAATTTAAGTAAATAACTTCTCTCAAATTATATCTAAAGATAAGTGCAAGTTCTGATCATGATTTGATTACCAGACTGATATAAATAAATGAATTTTTTTTACCAAGTCACTATATATACACATTTCATTTGACCTAGATGTGAATCATTTTAATGGGAAATTCAAATCTAACTGTAAATACGTTTCTTTGTAGAAGATCCTGAGCAATTAAAGGTATGTCAACATTTTATTTACAACATATAATCATGGACAAAAGTTAGCAGTGTAAACAAGCTGTTTTTAAATGACCGTTATCTTAAAGTAAAATAAATGATCAAGGACAAAAGTTAACTGTGTAAACATGCTGCTTGCAAATGACCGTTATCTTAAAGGAAAAAAATGATCATGAACAAATGTTAGCTGTGTAAACATGCTGTCTGCAACTGGCCGTTATCTTAAAGTAAAACAAATCAATGATCATGGACAAAAGTTAAGCACACACTATAGATGTATATAGTAGTATAAAACGTTATAGTATATACAATTTACTGTTGTATTATCACATATCGATTGTACATTAAATTTCTTTTCCTGAGATGGTGTTTGTTTTATAACTGTACTGGTTGCTAGTACCGCATTGGTCTTGTCCTGCGTTTTCCCCGAGCAGAGAAATGTAAACTGGATAAGAAAAAATAAATGTCGATACAAAACTACCTCCTAAATGCAAAATAGATGAAGAAAGAAAATCGTGCTTGAGTTTAGCGAAAACATTTATTACAACTGTGTTATACTGCATACTTGAGAAACCTGAGGGATGGAAATGTGATTCATTTTAAGAAATGAAGAGAAGAAAGCAGAAAAAACGTAAGCGAATATATAAATATTCCATAAAAATGAAAACTGTAGCATTTCACAAACAGTAGGAAATATAACCTTTACGTACACGAATGGGAAATATTACATCATATACGACGTTAAAACACTTGGCATTCCATCTATTTAATTTCGCGTAGCATGAAGGTATTACTGATGATAATATGGGCTTATATCATATTAATGATGATGATTCAGGTATATGTCATGTTAGTGATGAGGATTCAGGCATATAGCATGTTAGTGATGATGGTTCAGTAATATATCATGTTAGTGATGATGATTTAGGCATGTGTCATGTTAGTGATGATGATTTAGGCATTTGTCATGGCAGTGATGATGATTTAGGCATATGTCATGTTAGTGATGATGATTTAGGCATGTATCATGTTAGTGATGATGATTCAGGCATGTATCATGTTAGTGATGATGATTTAGGCATTTGTCATCTTAGTGATGATGATTCAGATGATTCAGTAATATATCATGTTAGTGATGATGATTTAGGCAAATAGCATGTTAGTGATGATGGTTCAGTAATATATCATATTAGTGATGATTTATGCATATGTCATGTTAGTGATGATGATTTAGGCATGTGTCATGTTAGTGATGATGATTTAGGCATTTGTCTTCTTAGTGATGATGATTCAGGCATATATCATATTAGTGATGATGATTTAGGCATTTGTCATGTTAGTGGTGATGATTCAGATGATTCATTAATATATCATGTTAGTGATGCTGATTCAGGCATATAGCATGTTAGTGATGATGGTTCAGTCATATATCATGTTAGTGATGATGATTTAGGCATTTGTCACGTTAGGGATGAGGATTCAGGCATATAGCATGTTAGTGATGATGGTTCAGTAATATATATGTGTGTGTGTGTGTGTGTGTGTGTGTGTGTGTGTGTGTGTGTGTGTGGCCCCGAGTGGCCGAGTGGTCTAAAGCGCTCTCCGTTACGGATCACTGCCATCTCACATCTGTCTGCGTGGGTTCGAGTCTCGGATTCTGCACATGTTGGTTATGTGAGAAAGCTTGCCAGTAGCTTCTCGTGGGTCGGTGGTTCTTTCCGGGGTTTTCTTGGGTTCTTCTTCCACCATTAATACTGGCCGCCATGTATAGCCTATCGTGTGCTGAAAATGGCGTTAAACCCTAAAACAACAAAAAAATCAGTAATATATCAAGTTAGTGATGATGATTTAGGCATTTGTCATGTCAGTGATGATGGTTCAGTAATATATCATGTTAGTGATGATGATTTAGGCATTTGTTATGTTAATGATGATGGTTCAGTCATATATCATGTTAGTGATGATGATTTAGGCATCTATCGTGTTAGTGATGATGATTTAGGGATTTGTCATGCTAGTAACGATGATTCAGGCATATATCATGTTAGCGATGATGATTTAGGCATTTGTCATGTTAGTGATGATCATTTAGGCATGTATCATGTTAATGATGATGATTCAGGCATATGTCATGTTAGTGATGATAATTTAGGCATATATCATATTAGTGATTTTGATTCAGGCATGTATCATGTTAGTGATGATGATTCAGGCATATGTCATGTTAGTGATGATGATTTAGGCATTTATCATGTTAGTGGTGATGATTCAGGCATATGTCATGTTAGTGATGATGATTTAGGCATGTATCATGTTAGTGATGATGATTCAGGCATGTATCATGTTAGTGATGATGATTTAGGCATATGTCATGTTAGTGATGATGATTTCAGCATATATTATATTAGTGATGATGATTTGAGCATTGTCACGTGCCCCCCTACGGAATTGTTACGAACACTGGACAAGGACGGACAATTAAAATATTAAATAGCTCCGAGCTCCCAGTCTTCAAGGCGGACGGTCTAGGTATATAAAGTATTTTTAAAAAAATAATAATGGTAAAGGCATAACTATTTAATAAACTATATCACTATATTCAATAATTACAGAACAAATTTTCAATGCAAGTACTTCCAATCAATACAAGACCTATTCAAATTGCCAGGTATTACATCTTACGAAATTAAAGTAGAGAGTGTTTCCTTCCCTTGTCCCTTTTATGTTACTCATCTGCAACTTCCGCCTTGTGTCTTGTTCGGTACGTCTTCTCCTCTCTCTAATATTCGGGTGGCGCCCTATCACACCCGGAAAGCTTCCTGTGAATTAGAAGGGACGTACAATTTTGTCTCCTTGCTCGATCACACGAGAATTAACACGCTCTCACAAACCTTTCATCAACATAATGGCAATTAAATCATTAGGTCAACTCATATACTCACATCTAAATATTCCACACACGCTTGTTATATAATAAAGGCTATAAAACAACAATAATGTCACGACTTCTGATACATACACACACATCCCTAATTCTCTATATTGTAAACTATCAACATCAACAATATTCCTACGCTGTTCCTACCTTACAAATTATAAAGACATATGCAAATATAAAAATGCCTCGTTAATCGTGCACAAGGCTAACAATGCCTAACCCTGCATAATCAACAACTATATATTCAAATACAAACAAGTACAATGTCTAACAATACTCCCTATTAAATTCATGTATGCCCCACGATGCAACATCGTCTCAGATTGCACCATCCACTTCCATTCTATCTAACAACTATATACATTAATCGTGAATATTACTAACTTGCTATATGCTACATTACTACATGTAGATAATTCAGCTATAAATCTTACGACACCTAGTTAGGATAGTGAGACAGATTCGGGCGAAGATATTTTAGCTCAGTAGCCTTTGTTCCTAATCTCGTCCGAAGTTCCTAGAACTCCTTTTCCCCGCTCTATTTTACTAGTGCCCCGTTTTCGCTAGAGTACGTGATGTTTCTTTAGTCAAATCCAAACTGTACTGGCTCTTCCAAATGAATGTAGCAGGATAATGTCTGGCTGAGTGAGCATCTCGCCCAAAATTTGACTAACTTAGTTCTGATTGGGTACCGATGGTCTCCTTGAGAACGGTCTGGGGTAGTAATACTGATATGTTATAATGTCGGGTTATCCGGTCTCTAAGCCTAAAATGATCGGTGATTTCAATGGCTGATTGCGAAACAGAATTTCTCGCCATCGCGGCACGATTCTCTTTAAATGAACCGCGACCTTGACTGTGACGCAATGGCTAAATCACGGAAAGGAAGTTTTTTTTTATTATTTCAGAATCGATCTAAAATTGTAATATTATATAACACGTATTGATGGTACCCAAAGTACTTCGAATTACGAATCCTATCACAAGACATTTATTACATGAGGCAGAAATTGTTAACAAATTTTCTCATACAACGTGACAAGTATATATAATGTTAGTGATGCTGATTTAGGCATTTATCATATTAGTATGGGGCCTCGAGTGGCCGAGTGGTCTAAAACGCTCTCCGTTACGGATCACTACCATCTCACCTCTGTCTGCGTGGGTTCAAGTCTCGGATTCGGCCATTGTGGGTATGTGAGCTTCTCGTGGGTCATTGGTTCTTTCCAGGGTTTTCCCGGGTTCTTCCTCCACCATTTATACTGGCCGCCATGTATAGCCTATCGTGCGCTGAAATTGGCGTTTAACCCTACAACAACAACAACATATTAGTATTGATAATTTAGCCATATATGAAATTAAATGATATTTAATGCATTCGATGTGCCCCTTTTTCGTGTTCTATTCCAACAAGAACGATGTATTCACAAACACTAGGCACATGTGAGCCAGCAGAAACAGATTTTCAAATTGCTAAGATAGCATCCAAAAATGAGATGGAAGACCACAAGGAAGGAAAGGGTTTAATTAGTCTATATGGATACCTTCATCACTCCGGAGATATTAAACCGTAGAAGCTAGTTTCTCATTTTACTAGATATGAATAGATTCTCCTGCAAGCCACGTTTCCTTTTAATAAAAATTGTACACAACGAGTGGTATATCACTGATACAGCGTACATACTGTACATGTATTTTATTTATATCACATACAAATACATATATCTGCCCTTTGAACGGAGTTAAGATTAACTACAGACAGCTGTGTATTGACCGAGTGAATGAATTCCTCACATCCCAGAGTGCGTCAGCTACAAAATGTAGTTCTAAGCCTTTTGTGGCTATTCACAATCACCTTTGCACATTGATAAGTTAATTGTTTTCTTTCTTTTAGCTTGCAGTTTACTTCACATTGGTTAAATCAATATAATACACACTTACGATTTAAACATGAAAGATGGTTTTAATTATAAAAGTAGAGCACTACAAACACTTGGTTACCTACGCCATTCACTTAGTTATCTATGTCATTCACGTACAGGCGCATGGAAATGAATGTGGAGCAGAAAGTAAGCGAAACGACGAACCAACAAGAGGTAATTAAAATATTTTAATTTATTTACAATTGATCTAAGTCATTATTCTGCTTAAGTACCAGTACCACCGACCATAAACTCTCTCTCTCTCTCTCTCTCTCTCTCTCTCTCTGGTCTGTTTGACTTTAAAACTCTTTTTCTCTCACTCTCTTTCTCATCCTTAGGCGCTTTGACTTAACTTTTACCATTATTCATAACTCAGGAGACATCGTGGAATGACACAAACGAGAGAGAGAGAGAGAGAGAGAGAGGCCTTTGGACATTTTCATATTTATTTAACAATGATCGATATTTTGAACGTTATAGTATGTTTAAGAAACAACAACAACAAAACATTACATATATTACATTATGTGTACCTCGTAACAGAGAAATTTACCGTATAATGTCGACGTGATTTGTAACTTTGTATCATTGTTAGCACTGTAGATAAATCCCAAGGAAAGTGCACACATATCGTCACGACGAACCATATTCTTGTAGATTACTTGGTGTAATTTCTATTTCAAGGTTTTATTCTAGCCCAGATTTCTTCTCTCACTCCAAATTTCTGCGTAGTTTGTCGGTTATGTATGAGAGGGAAAGGGGAACAGAAAGCAGAAAGGATTGTGATGAAAATGTGTACTATATTAAATTAATTTAGAAAACGGGAATTAATAATACTTTGTATCGCTATTTTCATATGTCACTAATGATTAATGTATGGAAATTGATAATTGATCTTGAATCAGCTGAAGATGGTCGCGGATCACAATTTGATATACCAACAGTGTGTGTGTGTGTGTGTGTGTGATTTGGATTTTTAACGTAGCTTTAACAATTTTTCAATCATATCGCTACGATGTCAGCAGTGTGACAGTTTATGGTGATGTCTAGCACTGGGGCATCATGCCGCAGACATGGACCATCATGTCCAACCAGTCACATTATCCTGACACCAGGCCGACCAGTCCTAACACTAACCTCTTAATGCTGAGCTCCAAGCGAGGCATGTGTTAGTACCATTTTTGTACGTCTTTTGATTGACTCGGCCGGGCATCGAACCTACGACCTACCGCATGAAATTGCTTTATACCAAAACTTTAAATGCCATGTTATTTTTAATGTAGGTGATATGTTCATATATATATATATATATATATATATATATATATATATATATATATATATATATATATATATATATATATATATATATATAACCGGATAGGATATATTATAGACTGTATTCTGTACCAGAAGGTGGAACTATTTCTTTTCATAGCACATTGCGTTTCCTTCGGAGCCGAGTCCATTACATTTTTCATGCCTTCCTCATTTCCAGCCCATGCGACAGAGAAATCTAGCTGTTTTGCTAAACTTACTTTTCTTATCTTGGTCTAGTCATCTCAGACCAGTCGTCGCAGTCAAGGTGTCCACGCGTTCAGAACTACTTTTAAAAAATGAAACCCTTGTTTTCTTCTGCTGTGACTGACGTAAATGTTCTAAAATAAAAAAAAAAACAAAAAAACAACATAGTAACACAGACAGGAAACCGTCAGGCAGCACGTCAATCCGTCTTTGAGAACACACCATACAAAAACATTTCGAGAGAGACAAAAACACACAAGCATAAGATATCGAGCTTTTTTGGTATTATGACAGTTCCTTCCACACAGTATGGTCAATTTTGTCCTATATGCATGCTTAGCTCAGTACATTTTCAGGTCAGCGTCATTAAATGTAGCTACCTAACTAGTTTTAAATACTTCGTGCGAAACAAATTATATACTGTTAGCTACATTTAATGACGCTGACCTGAAAATTGACTGTGTTACAGACAGGATAAAATTCTCAATGCTGTGTGAAATGCACATAGACTGTAGACCTATACACTTCATAGCCTCCCAACTCTCTTAACAAATACAGAAAACTTAGTAAGAGCCAGAAATGTGTTATGTCAAACATGCTTTATTCTAATTTTGTTAAGCATCTCCATTGTGCTCCAGCTGAATCAAAAATATACCTACACTATTTAATGACAAATAATACACTTACCAGCCAGAAGGAATCATTTATCCGTGAACACATTCATCCAGAAGCGAACTTCACTGTAGCACATTCCCTATTTCCAAGACAGAAAAGTAAATTTTCAAAGAATCCGTGAACTTGAAAGTTTAACACATGGTTATCCGCTATGGTCCGTATTTGGAGCGTCTTTTATAAACGGGGATAATTTTACAATCAGTATTAAGGACAACACAAGTATGTCACATCAGTTTCACCTCCTCCTAAGAAAAGAATAGTTATATACATTAGTGACACAGATCACTAACTACCCATGAATAATCTAATGCAACATGTTACTCTTCCTTACAGCTTGTACTAAGTATAATTACAGTAGAGATGTGTACCCAGTATCATTTCATTATTTACAATATAACTTTTCAAAACTGGAACTGATGAAAATGAAACAGTTTCTTGTAATAAATATGTATTATTTATTGTCCATTTCATATAACATCCATATATTAAATGTGATAATACCTCATTACTATGCGACGTTTTATTTCCTTTAGTTTTCTTTGCTCACGCGTATAAACTATACTTCGGATGCAACGGTCACACCGCAGCCGTCATTAACATATTTGTATTAATGATCCGCATGTAAACATTTGCACGTGAACAATACCACACTAGCAAAGAGTTCTTTTTATTTTAAAGGAAAATATTGGATGAGAAAAATAATCTACGTTGGAGTTTGAAATGAGACAAGGAAATCCCAGCCCATGTCTCGGTCCTAACCCCAACATAGATTATATATATATGTCTGTCGCTGTGTGTTAATTTGCTTTTAATATGTATTATTGTTACTACAGTGCTACTTTCAATATCACAATAAACAACATACGGAACCTTTAATTGGTGTTTGATATATTTTTGATTCTACAATTAAGCCTTCTTCGAGAATTATATATATATGAAGTTATCAACACCGTAACATAGTATTTTGTGCTCTGATATTTTTTGGCGGACAGAAAATAATTCAAGCATTTTATTTTGCAGAGATGTTTCTGTCTTTCGTGTATCTCATTCGTGTTAACAAAGGAGTAATTTTAAAATACTTTTTACCCTTAAAATATTCTAGCCTTCATTTATGTTGTCATTAAATCCACCATTAGGAAATATGATTAGCGCGTCAACATATGTTTGTCTTTCTATTTCATATACTCTAACATATTCCCACGCTTTTAAGTCAATGCCAGTAAGGGCACTGCCTGACCATGCCAACCCAGTAGATATGTATTTGTCCATTTATGTTCAGCCAGTATTTATATGGTTATATAGTAAGTACCTTTTCAAGTCATGAGCCAGGGGCAAGTTTCTTACTCTAGAGGCACGGTCCATTGTATATATGGTTATAACCTTGGGATATTAACAGTTTCCAATTTATTATTCTTCAACAATGCCCTAGCCAGACCTGAAGATGGAATCCCAAGATCAGCTACATACGTTATAGCCCTGGCCATAACGACGATGCACGCCAGCTTATAGGACCAATTCAGTTCCCACAGTAAACCTATGCAAACACCATATTAAAAATTCAATAACTTTCACATTTTGAGTGCTCATGATCAAACCTATATTTATCAGCATAGATGAAACCTGGATGTCAGCTTCTGTGTAGAGAAAAGGATATGAGCTGCGGCATTTTCTGGATCTGCATGTCTTTGAAACATGTGCTTTCATTTCCGCACCAAAGAGTCAGATGCTAATTTTAGTAATGAATATTCCAAACTCAAGACTGTTAAATGACTGAAATGCCATCAATAAAACAATGTCTCTATTGTTTTGTTCACTTACAACTAGGATAAGCTCTCAAACGATTCCTTTTCCTACACCATAACTTACATTATTAACCAATCCTGATCAGTCTAACTCATATATACTCTAATTTATATTCATCCGTTTCCAGGCTGGTTCCCATTTTTCCATACCATTAGTACCGTGTTTCCAAGAGATCTCCACCGCGAATACTTTAAATAAAAATTAATTGCGATTAACTAGCCTGCCTACTCCTATGGGTCACATCGAAATTTTAAAGCGAAATTGCAAATATGAAACTAATCCCAATCACATCTAAATGTTTTAAGTTTGTATTTTTGACGGTGTAGGGAGAAATACACTAAGGCGGAAGGAAATTGTTCCTGACTTTATTGGCCTAAAAGTGTGGAGATAACGCAGTATCATAATTGAAACCGCTGACTGATAATTAGGGTCAGTTTATGTGTAATTGAAATATACAGACTGAACACATGGTTTTACCCATATTGCAGCATTCTCGAGGGTGTGAATTGCAACTCAGAATTAATAATAATAATAATAATAATAATAATCATAATCATCATCATGGATATTTAGTTAAGATTCGAACTAGTTGAAATTTTATAAGGAAAATGCAGATAGTTTGGGTGATTCATTAAAAAATTTGGTGGATGGAGATAACTGCATTACTTGGAGAGGAAGAAGTGCTGAAGGTTTAGACTGAGTAAGGCACATCGCTGACATCTGGTTTGAACAAAACTGTATTTACAAGTATCATCATCTAAAATTTCATCGAATGTGTTACCCGAAATATAATCATCTATAAGTTTATCGAGAATAGACATTACTGAAAATAACAAGTTAATGAATACTATATACACGTGACTCATTATGCTATTTTACTATTCTTTTCTTCTTTGGTCATATCGTCTCCATTTATTGATTTGTCGGTAGACTTTTTTCACTCTTCTAGCAGCAGGTCTAGACAGGTTGATAGACAGGAACCCGTGAGGTAGCACGTCTTTGGGTGGATTCAAGTTGATAGACAGGAACCCGTTAGACACAGGGTCGGCGCCAGACTATCTGGCGCCCTAGGCAAGGTTAGATTCTGCCCCCCCCCCCCCCCGAAAATATCGCGTGATTCCACGGAAAAACTCGTGACTTATAAAAACACGCGAACGTAATTACGTCCTGAAAGTTTTGTATACGCGCGATTTTCACTCACTCATTTCGCTTGTTCCGGTCCTCCTGGTATTTCGGTCAGAATGAATCTTCCCGATTATTTGTCCCTGTATGAAACAAACCAGGATAGAAAACGACCCTCAAAAAAACTGAAATTTATTTATTTATTTTTCAAAATTTTTGTTGATTTGGAGAAATGCGCCCCCTGAAATCAGCGCCCTAGGCGGCTGCCTAATTTGCCTATATGGTAGCGCCGGCCCTGGTTAGACAGCACGTCTTAGGACGGATTCAAGTTAACAAAAGGAATAGTCTTAAAGCAGATCTTTGAATGGATTCAAGTTAATAGAAAAGATTTTCTCTGTGCGGTGACCAGGCTGCAGAGGTGAATTCTACTTGTGGGATATTGACTGCTCCAATGGCCTAGTGGTTAGAGCGTCTGCCTCGGATGTGGGAGTTTGTCGGTTCGGTCCCCGGCTGAGTCATACCAAAGACTTTAAAAAATGGTACTAACAGCTCCCTCGCTTGAGTCGACGCTCAACGTTAAGAGGTTAGTGTTAGGACTGGTCGGTCTGATGTCAGGATAATGTGACTGGGTGGGACAGCATGACTGCCACACTGCGGACATCGTAGCGATATGATTGAAAAATTGTTAAAGCTACGTTAAAAATCCAAATCACACACACACACACACACACACACACACACACACACACACACACACTTGTGGGAACAGCAAAGCGTTGCAGGCAACTGCTTAAAGGTTTTCTTTATGAATCTTCGTGCCTTGTTTATGAATGTTAAGGAATTGTGTGTTGCTTTGCTTTGAGTTTTTGTTGTTTGCTTGTCGTTTGTATTGTTCTTGTTGTTGTTTTGAGGAGCGGTTTATAGGTGAGTGGGTGTGCTAAAGTGTTTTGTTCCTGGAACGTGGACACCATATGTTGTTGCAGAAGTTACAGTTTCTAAGTGAGTACCCTGAAGGATATACTGTTTTGAGGTAGCTCTGGTAATATGTAATGTTTCACATTTGAAATGGTTGATTTTCATATCTACCTTTTGCTTCCAGTTTTCCAATTTTGTCAAATTTCGGATAGTTTTGTTTTTGCATTTGTTGATTTTTTTGTTAAATACATGACAGTGACATCTGTAAATAACCAGATTTGACATGTTTGAATAGTTGTAACAAGTAAGAAATAGAATGGGTCCAAAGATAGATATTTGTTGAATCAATGGTGTTACTTCCGTGCTATGGTACTTTTAACCATCAACTAAGTTTGTTGAAATTTTACTGTCAAGAAATGGTTTGAACTAATTCAATGTTTTACCTCTTATTTCATACTCGTGTTATTTGATAAAGTTTGTTTTATGACTCTTTTAAAAGAATTAGTGAAGTCTAATATGATTAAATCAATTTTTTGGCACGAGTTCTTCAATAATTAGTGTCGGTTGGGTCTCATATTAACTATTTTCTCGGAACACTTTTTGTAGTTCATGAAATATGTTCCCACTATTGAAATTCTTTAATTATGTATGTTGTACATGATGTTGTACCTGTTTTGCGATGAAAACAAATGAATAATATATGTCTGTAATTTGCTAGCTTGCATCTTCTGCAATCTATTTAAAATCAGATCTCCACTCTTTTACGTAAAGATCTGACGGCGACGGCTTAGGGGTCATTTTCTTTTGACCTATGCTAATAACATAATCGCTAATTTTATTAGTCAATCAGATGAAGTCATATCTTCGCGTTTGGGTGACTGATCAGTATAGCTGAAGATCATCAGTGTGTGCCTAATGATTTGGTTCACTTTAAAATTTCTGAAAGCTGAATTTCCTCTGGTTAACGTCACCAGAACATGACCCCAAAGAAGTCGCTGTCAGATCTTCATCCGGGACAGTGGAGATCTGATTTTAATCAGATTGGCATCTTCTGCATTCTTGCAAATAAGCAGTCATAAACAAGTATCCAGATGGTGAATGACCTATGGATAGAGCATCCATAGCTATTCCTACTCAGTAACATAGCACAATATATTTAAATTCAAAGTATTTTATGTTGACACGTATCCAGTGTGAATTAGTGTTACTTTTCTATGCATGCTATAATTATTATAAAAAGTGTTAAAAATACCTGTAGTTTGAATTCGTATATGATATATGACAATTTGATTAAAATCAGATCTCCACAGTCATACGTGGAGGTCTGAGAGACACGAATAAGAAGTCATTTGTGTTGACCTTCCCGTCCATCGAACAAAATCCCAACTTTCGAATTTCTAAAGCAACGCACCTCACTCGGAATATATATAATTACTAACGATAATTATCCCTAACACGAACTTGAAACGCTTTGTCCGACAGGATACTAAAAATAAATTAAATGGAAATGTCAGATGTCACCAAAACATGAGCTTTTATCGATGTCTGTCAGATCTACACGTAGGACTGTGGGAATTTGATTTTAATTAGATTGTGATATTTCGTGGCAGTCCGATAGATGACAGGCATTAGGTTTAATTGTCCGACAAGCTACCAGTGTGCTTGTAAATCACACATGTTCACACCCTGTTGGCGATATTATTGGCCGGTAGCCAATGGGTATCTGAACGTGCTAGTGTTTTAAGTTAATTGACAAGTATCGATGTACCGTGGAGCAAACTATGCAGTAGTGGAGCCAATTACATATGTAGCGTTTGAGGATAGTAGGTCTTACCGTATATAAGTCGAGTCAAACTGCAAACTAACGAAGATCCTGATCTGCCAAAGCATTATACGCCTGCATATCAGAGTGCATGCAGTTTGCTCTACTGATTAATCATTACAAACTGCACTGCAGTTTTCAGTTTTAATCGTCTTATCCGCTAGTATAAACGGTGTTTGATCGGATCCTGTTGTTTTGGGGATTTAGTGTATATAGTAGTCCGGCAATATCATGTGTACAAATTACATTGTGAGGCTTCCTAGGGTACGGGCTGCTATGGAAGAATGGATGTTGTCTCACTGGTCCTGTAGTTTTTATTTTGCAGATGTATTTGTATGACAGTTGTGATGAACACTAGCTGAAAATGTCCATTTTGTATTGTTGTCTTAGTTTTGTGTTCCGTTTATGTATTACGAGGTGAGCCACTCGTGTATCATTCTCGTTTACATTGTTTTAGAAGAAAAAAATGTTAAATTTCTAGGCCTTTGTTGGGTCAATATGTTGTGGATTGATTGAGGTCTGTCGTCTTTATTATTGATCCCTAATATGACTTGTGGGTAGTTTTAATCTGGGACTAGACGTGTGTGTGTGTGTGTGTGTGTGTGTGTGTGTGTGTGAGATTTGGATTTTTAAGGTAGCTTTAATAATTTTTCAGTATATCGCTCCGAAGTCTGCAGTGTGGCAGTTAGTAGTGATGTCTAGCACTGGGGCATCATACCACAGACATGTAGCTTCATGTCCCACCCAGTCACCTGGCACCAGACCGACAAGGTCGATAAATCAGCCCTTCACCCGTGATGATATTGATGTTCGGGTGAGGGGCTGATATCACATATTCATTAAAAGCTGCAATTATCTGCAATCAAATTTGTCTGCACACATCGGTGTACATTTTATACGCTTACCGGTATTTCTCGCGGCTGTGCAGCTACCGTCGGCTGAAGTTTTCTTTTGGTGTCATGTAGACTATATGTCCTGAGCAAATCTTATGTTTGTGAAGTTTTAAATCCACCTGGAATTGCACAACCATCTGTCCTGTGGCCATTTTGAATTTCGCTTTTGATATGGCTGTTACATTTTACTGATATGTGTCTAATGTGTACGCGTGTTTGTTCCGGAATCATTTGCGTGCAACAAAATTGCACATTTTAATGAACAGGTGATATCAGACCC
Source organism: Sinohyriopsis cumingii (assembly GCA_028554795.2). NCBI lineage: Eukaryota > Metazoa > Mollusca > Bivalvia > Unionida > Unionidae > Sinohyriopsis > Sinohyriopsis cumingii. The sequence goes on from CM068838.1 coordinate 58,478,054, forward strand.
ACAGCATTTTCCATCAGTATCAACACAGATTTACGTGGTTGCTTTATCGGACTACAGGCCGACCCGTCATAACACTAACCTCTTAATGCTGAGAACTTAGGGAGGCGGCTGTAAGTACCATTTTTTTTATAAGTGTTTCATGTGACTAGGTCGGGGCCACAATTGCGGTCTAGAATAATACAATTTAATGTCAGTTTTCATACGCTTTTAGAGATTGTTTTCTATTACAGTGAAACCTGTTAAGACCAAATCCCATAAAACTAAGTACAGGTTTCGGTTTTGACGAGTCTTTGGTTTCCCGAGCCTTTGTATTTCACGTGAAAATGTACGCAATCACTTATATCCACCCACCCACCCATCAATCAAGTGTATATTGATTAGTACATGATTAGTGTTTTATTACTACAATGCTCTTGTCTCTGTTGACATTAGACTGCAAATATTTACACTAATTTTGTTATAAAACATGCATTTGTGCTTTTATGATAAATTATTACTAGCCGGGAAATTTGAGACCATTGTGCATAACTTCTTTTGACGGCCTTCCTCGGCAAAAATGTCACAGATGAGGGCGTAAGTTGGGGGTATCAGATGGTCAGCAAAAAAACAACACCACATTTTACATTGTTTTGCACACTCACTGGTACTATATAACAAAAGGTTAACTTTGGAAGTTGTCAATTCGTCCATGTCCATAAGCGACTGATTAGCATGTCATGTATACAACTGTCTTCTGTGTCAATGAAGTTCTTTGTTTCTTTTTTTGTTTTTCTTCAAGCATATGCCTTAGGCTATATACTGACCGTGAACCGACCCCATAACTGGGATCTGTCATCTACCTGGCCACATCTTGAGCAAGTTTCGTTTTATGGAGTTCCAATCTGATTGAAATCAAATCTTTTAAATCAGACTGATGAAGTTCATTTTAGTGTTAAAACGAAAGCTGGGACCGACGATTTGTATTAGTGCTCAACGAAGAGAGTTTTGTCCTTATTGATTTTGTTTATAACTTAAAATTGAAAGGAAAATTCCAGACTAGAAAAAAGTCTACTTTTCAGTAGGATTACGGTTTAGTGAGGTTTCGGTCTTGAGAGGTTTTATTGTACAGGATATAGATGAATGAATGGATATCAACTAAAAACACATCGTTGAAACTGGGTTCCAAATTGCAAATACTTTGTACTAACTTATCTTTATTAAAAAAAAAATAAAAAAAATAAAAAAAACCAAAAAAAACCCAAAAGATTCTACCAATTATGGCAGTAGATTATGATCAAATAGCATGAACCGGTTTAATAAGGTTTTGATGAAATTTAGAATAAATGAACAAAGACAATGCATAAATAAAAGAAAGAAAGAACGCATTTATTGTACACTTAAAACTAATAACAATCATAAAACTATTACAAAATGGAGCGAATGTTTCATTTGTTTATTCAGTTATTTATTTATTTAAACTAGTATATACATTTCATGAATTTATTTTCGACTGATACAAATTTAATAACTGACACACTGTCTGAAAAGCCGATGTGTTAAGGAATTTCAAGCTTGAAGAGGTTTCCAATATGTTTTAGCCTATACATTTTTTCCATAAGCGTACCATTGCCTTGTTTGTGAGATGATTAGAGAAATGTATGCAGTGGTGGCAATCTGATAAAATCGGATCTCCACTGTCCTACGTGAATGGACAGTAGAGATCTGGTTTTAATAAGATTGACAGTGGTGGCGCGAGGATTCCATGACAGTTTTCTTTAGTGGCATCCATACTGAGGCGCCGATGTGGGGGTGGAGACAATGCTCTTTAGTGGCTATTTTGCTACAGAGAACAGTTTCTGTACGGGTTTGTTTCAGTTGCCACCCCCTCCCCCTCCCCGACAAGTTTTATGAAGGATTATCCCCCTTCGAGGTGAAATGCTATGAACTTTTAAGCTGCAACTAAACAAAAAGCTCGCTAGAACGCCCCCTTCCCACCTCGAACCACCATGAATAATAATATATTTCCTCATTATGTTTTAATTAGACGGGACCACGGGTACACCAATTATGCAACATAATGAAGTCTTATTTTCCCACAGGATTAAACACACACACACACACACACACACACACACACACACGCACGCACGCACGCGCGCACACACACACACACACACACACACACACACACACATTAGTGATACATGGCTTGACGCCATTTTTTGCACATGAAAGGCCAGTATTGTTGATGGAGGAAGAAACCAGCAAAAACCAACGACCCACAGGAAGCTACTGGACATAGAACACAATTAATTTTACTATACGTTCTCTACATTTGTTTCTCAGTACTGACCTTTCCACTGTGTGACAATCAATACAAATCATATGTTAATCTAAAATACCTTCAAAGATGACTTCACGGTGAAGTTCTCGTCAAAGGTTGACTTGCTCTTTTTTGAGATGCTGGACTGTCAACATAGCAGCATGTAAACAGAACACAGATTTCACTTCCGGATCATCACCAAGGCCTTATTACTCACTGTGCACTGTCTCCGAAATACACACAGACAAAAACACTCTGAGCTCATATTATCAAGAATAAACAGTTACCTTTAAATCCCTACCAAAAATGCATAAATAAAACTCTTCTATCACCACCAAAATGAGAGAGGAAAAAATGTTCTAAAAATAGACTAGAACTGCATTCGTGGGTACTGAACTGGAAGTATTAATTGTGACCCGATTCCTACTGTCAAGCTTTCTCACATGCACACGTTTGCCGAACTGAAACTCGAACAAACACGGTCTGAGATGAGTTGTTAGTGACATCAACCGCCATTAATAGCTTAGACCCAGTCTTTTGTATGTCCATCAGTCCATCAGTAATGGATGTCCCGGCTGGTCAAGTGGTCTAAGACGCATACCTTTACCATTTTCGTGAAGATTTTGGGCGTTTTATTTTCATGACAAAGGTTGACTTTTTCGTAGAATCTTTTTTTTTTCGTATCCTCACTATGTTAGTGACACGAACGCCCAAAGATATGTAAACTTCTGTTCTTCGGTTTTCGTAAGAATTATTATTTGTTATAAACACAATAATTTCACAAGGACTTTATATCTTTTAAAAGGTATATGTCCCTCAGTGACACGTCATCAACTTCAGTTTGGGGATATTTTCTAGACTTTCACTTAATTATATCCAGGACTTTAAATTACTAGGACTTGTGTCTGCAATACTGGAATTGTTTTTGGATTTAATTCGCCATACCGTAAGTTTTTTTTTAATCTCATTTTTACCTTGTAATTCAGGGAAATAAATATATTTGTTAAATTTTACAAAGCTTGTTGACTTGCGCTCTTTTCTTTCACTTAAAATTTAAGAGTATAGACTTGTACCAATATATATGAATGAGTACTATGATTTAAACAGACGATAACGACGGTGAATGCTGAATCAAATATGACGGGTACATAGAAAATATTACCGTTGGTTATTAGATATAAACTATTTACCAAAAATATGTTGGCATATGGAGAGTTGAGACATAATCCACATTAAGTTAATAGACATTGGCACCTCATTAAGTACTGGTTAACTTGTTTCCTTACAGATAAATGTATTCTTGACAAAATAAAATGCTTATTGATTGCGAATAAAAGGATAAAAACTGGGTTTCATATGTGAAAATTTGTTACTGATCTCACGCTTTGGAGAAGCTTGGAAGAACCCAAATTCAGTTCAGATTTCTTCCTTTGTATTGCTTTTTAACCAAACACTAAATATATATCTTATTCTCATTGGACCTCAGCCGTTGCTTCGAAAACTTCATATATGTAAAAAAGATACAAAAGCTATCTCAGAAACTGTTTCATATCTTAAAATAATTGCTAATGCCAGCCACATAAAAGCTGTAAGTAGATTGAGGGTTTCAACGCACCCATCAAGTATAAAGACTAGTAGAAATGTAGGAAACGAAAAGAATGAAATGGCATGTGAACTTTGTGTAAATGATGAAGTCGAAGAGGATTACCATTTTGTCTTAATCAGTCTTCTATACTTCTCACACAGAAAATCTTATATTAATCCTTATTAATGGCACACACCAAGTGAGTATAAACTATTGCAATTGTTGAAAATGAAGAGCCGACAACTTTAAAAAATATGTAAATATGCGTATAATATATTCCAACTTAGATTATCTAAAATCAATACAGACCTCTATGTTATGTTATGTAATGTTACGTTACATTACGTTATGTTATGTTATGTTATGTTATGTTATGTTATGTTATGTTATGTTATATTATGTTATCATTGGCGTAATTAGACCAGCTCAGCCAGTCTACTTCGCACACCCTTGCCCTATTTATTATTGAATGTAATGTTTTGCTTTTCAAATAATTGAATCATTTTTCTAGTTTTCTTTTTTTCATATTTATTTGCAAACTGACGACGTTTGACGGATCACTATTTTCATATTCTCGAAGCACACCGCCGTTTGAACTACGTGTCTTTACATCATTAACTCGAGTGCTTTGTGTCATTGCTACCCATTAATTTTACCCGTGATCCGACGTTGTCTGAACATTTGCCAGTATGAGACTTTTTAAAATCGGCTCTCCGGAATTTCAATACCTAAATGATGATGATGATGATAATATGAATTCCTTATTATATTTGTAATATGTCTTTCTAGGGACGTCCATTAATTATATCAACAATTTTTAGGCAGCTTTTTACCATCACCCCCTTGTCAACAACTGTCAAACTTTCAGTGACCCTCCTAATAAAATTTTACCCCACCCCCCGACCCCCACAAACTAACAATATTTTATACGGCTGGCTTTTATGCTAAAAATAGAATTATGGAAATTAAAAGGTCTACAAATAAATTTTAATACATTTTTTTACTTGTTTAACAGATTTTAAATTGACTATAACTCTTTGAATTCATGAAAAAATCGAGAGTTTATATTCTAGCTTTTATCATCTTCCCATAGGGAAGCCAAATGTTCCTCAATTGTTATAATGGGCATAGTGGCTGATCTTTTTGTAAAAAATAACATTGTTGACGTCAATTTATCTTGAACTCCCCCCTCCCCCATGTCAACAACTGTCAAACTTCTTCAAACCCCCTCCCCCACTTTTGTTGACATAATTAATGGACGAGCCCCATGGCACTCAAACTCTTTACAAGCCCTCCTAATTGTTTGTTCGGTTATTTCTCTCCATTTTAAAAAAAAATATGTTTCCATTCTTTCAATACTTTCAGTAGTAATGATAACGTTTAAGTCTGTGTGATGTCTTTGGCATTGCTAATTGACTTATTTATGTTTTTACGCAATTCCCTGAGTGACTTTCTGATTTGAAAATAGTATGATAGTTAATAGTAACTATTGTATATTGGGCTGTGTAGAGCCATCAACGTGCTAAATTGAAAATAAATTGTTCCTGCAGCATGTACAAGTTATATATCTTCATCACCGCAGGTACAACTTTGCCATTTACATTCTGATACTTTTAATTCTCCAATAATACTAGTAACAGAGACTGGGTTCTTTCAAAGTTTGTCATAATTATTACAATTTGCAATTCTATAACATGTTTATATATCTTCTTATTTATGTTCTCGTACGAACCTGATATGAACATTTCTTTTAAAATAAAAACTTAAATTGTTAAAGTAAGATATGTGCATATGTCCAAAACTAATCACCACTTTCGATGGTGAAATCATGAACCTGCATTACAATTTAGTATCAGTCACAAAGCTTGCTTCGTGTAGGACCTTTGTCTGAGATGTGAATACTTCCAAATCATAGACTTCTCGTCAGTCCACAATTGTGTCGTTCAACGCATCCATGGTATTTACCAATCATAACTCGACATTATCTTATTTTGACTGACCATGACGGATACCATTAATCCCGTATTACCCCATCTTGACTGGCCATGACTGATACCATTAATCCCATATTATCTCATTTTGACTGACCATGACTGATATCATTAATATCATAGTATTTCATCTTGACTGACCATGACTGATACCATTAATACCATTTTATCTCATCTTGATTGACCATGACTGATACCATTAATCCCATATTATCTTATCTTGACTGACCATGACTGATACCATTAATCCCATATTATCTGATCTTGATTGACCATGACTGATACCATTAATCCCGTATTATCTCATTTTCACTGACCAAGACTGATACCATTAATCCCGTATTATCTGATCTTGATTGACCATGACTGATACCATTAATCCCGTATTATCCCATCTTGACTGGCCAAGACTGATATCATTAATGCCATATTATCTCATCTTGACTGACCATGACTGATACCATTAATCCCATATTATCTTATCTTGACTGACCATGACTGATACCATTAATCCCATATTATCTGATCTTGATTGACCATGACTGATACCATTAATCCCGTATTATCTCATTTTCACTGACCAAGACTGATACCATTAATCCCGTATTATCTGATCTTGATTGACCATGACTGATACCATTAATCCCGTATTATCCCATCTTGACTGGCCAAGACTGATATCATTAATGCCATATTATATCATCTTGACTGACCATGACTGATACCATTAATCCCATATTATCTTATCTTGACTGACCATGATTGATACCATTAATCCCGTATTATCCCATCTTGACTGGCCAAGACTGACACCATTTATGCCATATTATCTCATTTTGACTGACCAAGACTGATACCATTAATACCGTAGTATCCCATCTTGACTGACCAAGACTGATACCATTAATCCCATATTATCTTATCTTGACTGACCATGACTGATACCATAAATTCCGTATTATCCCATCTTGACTGGCCAAGACTGATACCATTAATCCCATATTATCTCATCTTGACTGACCATGACTGATACCATTAATCCCATATTATCTTATCTTGACTGACCATGACTGATACCATTAATCCCATATTATCTGATCTTGATTGACCATGACTGATACCATTAGCCCCGTATTATCTCATCTTGGCTGACCAAGACTGATGCCATTAATCCCGTATTATCTCATCTTGATAGACCAAGACTGATACCATTAATCCCATATTATCTTATCTTGACTGACCATGACTGATACCATTAATCCCATATTATCTGATCTTGATTGACCATGACTGATACCATTAGCCCTGAATTATCTCATCTTGACTGACCAAGACTGATACCATTAATCCCGTATTATCTCATCTTGACTGACCAAGACTGATACCATTAATCCCATATTATCTTATTTTGACTGAACATGACTAATACCATTAATCCCATATTATCTCATCTTCACTGACCAAGACTGATACCATTAATACCGTATTTCCCATCTTGACTGACCAAGATTGATACTATTAATCCCATATTATCTTATCTTGACTGACCAAGACTGATACCATTAATCCCATATTATCTTATCTTGACTGACCAAGACTGATACCATTAATCACGTATTATCTCATCTTGACTGAACAAGACTAATACCATTAATGCCGTATTATCCCATCTTGACTGGCCATGATTGATACCATTAATCGCGTATTATCTTATCTTGACTGACCATCACTGATACCATTGATCCCATATTATCTGATCTTGACTGACCAAGACTGATACCGATAATACCATACTATCTTATCTTGACTGACCATGACTGATACCATTAATCCCATATTATCTCATCTTGATTGACTATGACTGATACCATTAATCCCATATTATTTGATCTTGATTGACAATGACTGATACCATTAATCCCATATTATCTGATCTTGACTGGCCATGACTGATACCATTAATCACATATCTTTAATTATCAACATAATTTTGAATCCGAGTTGGTTTCAGTTTTTGGGATAAATCATTGTTCGGAAAATCTGAAAATCGTAAACACTTTTATTTCCTTGAGTACCTATAGTTTAAATCAAATTTGATGGTTTTAGAATTATACTGCATAACTGTGTATAACGATCAAATAAATATTTTTACCAACAGGAACGGGGTTTTGACCCATATAGTTAAAAGATAAATTATACTTAACCGCATCCTAAGTACCAAATTAGACATTACCTGTTATGAAGACATACTTCCATACAGAAAAAGAATCAAATAAGAGAGCTTTTGAACATAAAAAATACGATTTTTTTTAAATTCCGCGAGTAGTAAAACTAACAAACATGCTCATTAACTGGATAAAACCGGGCCGAATTCAAAGCTAGAATCTGTTTCAAGTCTTAAAAGTCTCTGTGCATTTTGAATAAAAGGTTTCTTATGCATCCGAATTCATGTAGATCCTTTCAGTGCATGAAAGATTTATCATTACCACGGGTTACATAAATTTGATAAATATATCGAATGCAACAGTATGCTAAAACTCATTGTGAAAAACGAGTGGAATCAATGGAAATATTCAGATTAGAAATTAATATTTTGTTACATAAGATGATTTTCTATATGATATTATGCAATATGGCTCAAGAATAAAATTGAACAAAGGGAACACGAGAAAGCTCTCTCACACACACACACACACACACACACGTTTCCTTACTTTTCCCATGCGTTGATAGGTGGATATGAATCGCTTGTGTCTGTTTCTGAAGATATGTTGGCTTTTGTACTATCTTGGTCTTCGGTACGAATTTATGTTCGCAATCAACATTTATAATATACATTTTGTCATTTAAATGCAAACACAGACCGCTCCATGAACGTAGTTGCTTTGCTTCAAATATAATACCAGACGCTTGTGTGGAACAATGTATAATCAATTAAAAAACGTTAACGACTAATTACAGTCATTTAATCAGGTCTTAAAGAGAACGGACATTTATGCTGATCAGGTGCCTGTCATTAATTGTATTGCATTGACTTGGTGGCTTGAAATCATATGGTTATTCGCTTACGACTATCTGTGTTAAGTAAACACAGTAGACTAAAGTCGTTTAAAGCAGTTCTCATGGTGTAGGCTTTTTATTTGAAGGATTTTGATTAGCTGATAATTTGTTCGCTTAAACCAAAATAGATTCAAGCAGTAACAGAACTCACGCACTCAAGACAGTTATCAATTACTACCTGCTGTAGTATTACAATAATTTCAGATGAAAAACTTTTAGTTGCGGTTGTCCAAAACTGGTACTAAGGTTCTCCCTTGCACAACTAGGTTCCCTTTTAGTAGTATCTTCGTTGTAGAAATTTACTCTTTTTTTTATAAAGCTTACATAGATTGTACAAGTGATCACACATTACAACCAGTTGTCTCTGCGGATTACCGTCTGTTCTCGCTTATAAGAGGGGTCCAATTGTAAACAATACAGAGGTCTGCCGTCGAATAATGCGCCCGCAGGTAGGTCCCTTCACATGTTGAGAGAGAGTCGGGAGTCAGTTCTTGAACTTGAGGCCTCTAGGCTCTGGTTTTATTGACATTTGGAAATAAATTAAATGTCAAAACAAGTCCATATAATTTAATACATAAATATTTAAAAGACAACTAAGTACCCAAACTAAATATATTTATTAGTATATTTTTATACATATAAACCGAGGCCTCTTAGGGTTTGAGGCCCGTTCACCATCTCATTGGGCCTGCCTGCAGATCATATTTTATGTTGTTTGGTCCACAAATTACTCGTAACAAATTGAATAGATCTGCCGGCGCACTATGCGAAGACAGACCTAGGTCAATGCAGTTTGCAGTTCGATCCCACTTATACGCAAGTATGTACGGTAGGTGTTTGCTTACGGAGTTTTTACGGTAGGTGTTTGCTTGGGCATTTTTACGGCAGGTGTTTGTTGTTTCTACGGTAGGTGTTTGCATGAGGCGTTTATAGGGTAGGTGTTTGCTTAGGACGTTTATATGGTAGGTGTTTTCTTAGAGCGTTTTTACAGTAGAGATGTGGTGGGAACACAAAGAATCACAAAATTTTTGACAAGTAATCGAATCCGAGACCGCTTAGTGTGTCCAACAAGGAAAAGTAACAAGGTTACCCAGAAATATAACTTGTGATAGCAATATTTCACCAGATTGTTATATGACCTTTTATTACGAACATCTGCTCTTTGATGCCCAATATTTGACAAAGACGGTAAAACATAAACTTTAAACATCCAAAAACATATGAAGATTGTACTTTCCATGTGTGTTTTATTCAAAGTCACCGTTATTTATAACAAAATACTACATGCACTTTTTCAAATAGACGGGGAAGATATTTTTTTCTTCTTCTTTTTGCAAAGATCTTACTGTTAAATAATTTCTGCACAAAAGCGGCATTAGTCGATTACAACGTGCTCGTACAAAAAACATGTTAGGAAAACAAAAAATTCTTCTAATGATCCCCACTTTCGCCATGTGTCTAAGATCTGTCCCTTTTTAGGAGCCGGGGTGACTTAGCATTTTACCTGACTCGGCTAACACTTAGGGATTTGCGGGTTCGAATCTTGCCTATACTCGCCTGGATCAACTGCTGTAACCTGTCTCTGTGGAAGGTACTTGACTTCCACAGCCTGGCTATTAGATACGATATTTAAAAAAAAACAAATTAATCAATCGTTTCCTTGTTAAATTAATGAGTATCACAATGCATTGATACAACTATTAGTGCCGTCGTGGACATTTTGTTAGTTTGGAGATTTCAGGTGAAGTTATGTGTACTTTTCCTCATTCTTTTTTTGTTTTGTTTTGTTTTGTTGGTATAATTAAAACATTTCTAGCATTCTCGTGACAGTAAAATTCTCTCATTACAGAAATGGACGAGTAGTGACTACTATGTTTTTGTCTTTTTGTTTAAAGTGCATTATGTCAGAACGTGTGCACGCTTATCCGTAGCAACGAGCAACTGTCTTATGTGCTTAAACTGACACTGACGATATAAATGAATATTATACAATTAAAAAGGACAGCTTAACTTGCCGGTAGTGAAAATTCAAAACAAAATCGGTAAAGTAATTTTTGGGAACATTCTAAAATAATTTTTGGAAGATAATTCATTACAAATGAAATACCTTTTCCTGATTTTATGAGATCGCACTTGAGGATTTTTTTTTTTTATAAATTAAATTTTCTTTAGCAATATTGAAAATCATTTCTTTCTCTTTTATTTACCTTAACCTTTGTCTTCAGATAAATATATTTTGTAAACAAGAAAAAATAACCATTTCTTAGATTGAGGACAAAATGGATTTTTACATTTTTTTTTAAACAAATTAATTTTTATTTTTCTGGAGAAATGATGAAAAAATCTCCAATTTCAGTATATTCTTAGTCGGCTTAACATTTCGAATGTGTCGGCTGTTATGCGAATATAATCCTTCAAAAATAATGCTGACATTTGAATACATTTAAATTTTATTTAAATCGTTGACTTTCAATAATGGGTTATGCTGAATTTATCCAATAACTATGTTTTGCACCACCCTCTTTCTACTTGAAACTTGCACCAAAATGTTTTGTAATAGGTCATTCAAACTTTTAAAAATAAAAATAACAAATCGATTTACCGTGACATCGTCAGGACTCATTAACATTCATGAGATTGACCTCAATTAGCTCCCCTGAAATCTTGTAACTATCTCCAAGACTTATTAAACCGATTTTGATGGAATTTACACCCAGATCTATGTTAAGATGACCTACTTATTTTGAGTTGCAGTTATTTGTACGCTGCAGTGTCAGTAAAGCGCCATCGCCAAAGGTCCCGAAAGCTTAGCGGGCGCTGCAATGAAATATTGATTACACTAAAGTAGGTTAATTTTTTTTATAGAAAATCTTAACAAGAAAAGGTCATTCACTTTGCTGGTTCCTCCTAAGCTCCTCATGGAATGACATCATAACGGATATATTTACAAATGAAAAGAGGCATTATCGTCATCTTCTTCAATACAAATAGTACCATCTTTCCTACAGCACTTAATATAGTTGATAACAAATATGTATAGCGGTGTACTAACTTAACCTGGATTCGATAGATGACACAGTGTCTTTACAAAGGGGTTTCCTTTATCATGATTCCATTATCAACAGCGACAAGTCCACTTAATGTAATTGATAACAAGTATGTATGGCCGTGTACTAACTTAACCTGGATTCGATGGATGACTCAGTGTTTTTACAAAGGGGTTTCCTTTATCATGATTATATTATCAACAGAGACAAGTGCAGGTATTTGGTCTCCTTGACGTTGACATACAACAGCAAATAGAAACGGCGACATACATTCTACTGATAATAAGGGGCCATCCATTTAGTACGTACGCAAAAATCTGGCAAAGCTTGACCTCCCCCCCCCTTACACATGCGTACCTTTTTTACATACCCCTCACCTGCGTACGTACGCTTGATGCCCCTCCCCCCAATTCTATAGAACGGCCTATATTTAATCCATGCAGAAACCATAAAGGATTAATAAAATTAACATGTTTAATAAAACAGATAGTCCACCGACGGCTGCATCAAAGAAATAAGCTGCGTAACTTTAAAAAGTTTGTCTAGTGTCCGCTAAAATTCAAACTCCAATTGAACCCAGTCGAACAGGTTACGTATTAGACAAAATTATTATCGTGGTTTCACCCCCACCCCCCAGTTTCCTATGCGTACGTACATTATCAGTAGGCACCCCACCCCCCAAACGCAAGCGTGTGCATTTGGGTTCACCCTCTACCCCTCCATGCGTACGTACTAAATGGACGGCCCTTAATCTAGTCATCCAGAAGTTTAATCGTGAGGGCTATTGGTAATGCACAATTCAGTAAAGGTGGGTATGAGACTGTACTCTGTGAAGAAAAGACTACAAATTACTAATGGTGTCCCATTTCTTTCAATTAGGTAGTCTGCGACATTTAGCAGTGTACATACGAAAGAATAACTTATACATTTAAAACAATCCATACATTTTTTTTTCTCATAGATTATGCAGTATACAGCAATATGCAGTCTGGATGTTATGAAAAACAGATGCCGCTGATACTTATAAATAATCCATTTAGTATCAAGTAGAAACGGATTTTGCATAAATTTGGAGAAATTGAACATGAGCCGTTTTTGTACACCTACTGTTCGCAAATAAATTGGATTTTTGTCAGTCCTGAACTACCTCGAGGCAAGGAGGCCCGCACTGGCCATAGGCAGTATTTTATGATGAAGACAAGAAAACTATTGTAAATGTATTTTGGTAATAATAATTACACAATTTTCAGTCACAAACATTATAATTATCCCCAAAATAAACAATGTGGTATATTCATATTCTCCTGTCAAACGTATTTATGTACATGCTGCACATCTATTGGTGTATCTATTCTACGGCATATGGTTATATAGTTTCCTATATTTTTAAAATAATTTGTCTTCTTTTTAAATCTCTAACTACTTTTGAGTATTCTTGCAAAAAAGTATAAGAATTTGAACTAATATGTTCTCTTTTGTCTAGACAACCAGCAGAATTAAACCCCATCCCCGTATCCTGCTTTCTAAAGCACACCATGATCCTATGACTGAGACTGACTGCACTGTACAACGATAACAACTAATTTACCCAGTGTCACAAATGTCACACACAAACAATATCCAAAAATGGTTATCACCAATACCGAAAAATGCCACTAGATCACCTCCAATATGTATATAACCAAAGTCCGCGATATCTTTGCATTTCGAGGCCAGTCTTAACTCCTTCACCTACCTCTACGTACATTGAGCAAGGTGAAAGTTGCAAAGTTGGACATGGACACCTTCACCCAAAACAGAATATAGTGCTTGAATCATTGCCTGCTCAAAATCTAAGATGACAGTGTCAGGGCCTGGAGTATCAGATCTTGCCTCTTCACACTTGTCACAAAGTATTTGCAACAGTTCCTTGAAACATGTCCAAACCTTCACATACTACAGGAACTGTTATTTCATACATTGGTACAAAGAAAGGTATTAATTTGCTGAAAATTGTCTGGCGCAACATCGAAAGTACGATCCACGTACCATCTCCTTGCATGTGATAACTTTTCTAAACAATCCTTTGTCGCAAATATTAGACTATGTGAGTCCTGTCCATTGTTATACAGGAGGAACCTCTCAGGTTCATCACCTCCTGTAGTTTTCCAATTACCATCAATTAATAAGTCTTTTACTGTTTCCAGTTCCTCCGGGTATAGTTTGGTACGTTGTTGTCGGATGTCCCATTTAATTTTTTTCCTCATTTACTAAAGGAGCTTCAGCTAGGTCAGACAAGTTTTGTGTAGCGTGCGCGTTCAGCTTGGAATGCCTGTCGTTAAGTCGTTGATGGTCTACATTTTAAGTCTAGTCTAGTTTCAAAACGTCAACGGCAGTCGGATATGGAGTGTGTTGAGTTGTGACTCGCGTATCAGTAAAGTCACATTTTCATTTGTTGCCACACTACCAGAGCAGATAAGATATTTGCCACGCCGGATTCATGAATCCATCGCGATATTAACTTTGGACCTTCTTTATTTGATGGTATTGGTAGGATTTCCATGGCTACCGACTCTCCGCATGATGTTTTGTTGTTGTTTTTTGTTTGTTTGTTTGTTTTTTCTTTGTTTTTTTTTCATGTAAAGAAATTCGTTAACAAAACAGAAATGAAACAGAAATTAAATCCAAAGTATTTAAACTAAAGATATTAAAAATCACATGAGCTAGAGTAATAAACACTATGCAATGCAAAATAAATATGATTCGTGTTAACTTTAACTCTCCATTATTTGCTTACAAGTTGACGGTCGAACTAAGGAAACGTTGTTGATAATAATGACATAATTAACTATTTATGTTTTGTTAGTTTTCATTTCTTACAAAATATATTACTATAACTAGCTGAGAAGAACTGAATCATACTTTTGAAACAAAGATGTTTCTGCAGCTCTAAAACTTCTTTTTTGTTTCCTTCAAACAAGTTCTGTTTAGCAACAGTGATGATAGAAATGCCGCTCCTGTCTTTGACTTCTGTCCAAAGTACATGTTAACAAAACACGTAAATTAGAAAAGCGACATCGACCATACTTATTATACATGAGGTCTTGATACTTTGTCTTCACACAGAAATATGGCCTGACTTCGATATATATATATATATATATATATATATATATATATATATATATATATATATATATATATATATATATATATATATACACACACACATCGCTATTGTCATTACATGTCTGTTGTGGTATCTGCATTTCAGGCCATTTACTTGCACAATGAATTGCATTTGCTTGCCCCAGACTAAGGGTTAATTATAGTGTTTTCATTTGCATTTGCATTACAAATATTAATGAGACGAAAAAGGGACCGATATAATTAGTTAAAGCATTGTTCTTAATTCTATCAAATAAAAATTTGGACGCATAATTATAAACAATGTAAGCACAAAACATTTAATACACTTTATTATCCATAAACTTTTACCACCAATCTGAAAATACTATTTTTCCGTTTTGTCCTATGGCCCTGTAATCTCATCGCCATTCTGTCACGGATATGACGAGTATCGCCATTTTCTCCCGTTGCATTCTCTCCCGCGCCATTCTATCCTGTACATGTCATATTCGACATCACTAAATTCGTTGCACTATAGTTAGTTTATCATTCGTGATTAGCGATAATTGTAACATCCAACAGATCTGTAGGACTTGTCCTCTTTGAATACATTCAACTACTCATTTACCTTGCCGGATCAGATTGTAATATGTTAAATTTTGTCTTTTTCTTAAGTTGAAATGCACTGGTGAATTGTGGGAAATGCTTTCTCACAACTTAGCCGGAACATACCACAACTACACTCATTCTTAAAGTTACAAGCAAATTCCGTCTATATTCCATTAGTAGTGAATGGGGTTAAATTAGAGACAATGGGAATTAGCATTACAAGACATACACACACACCCACCCGGGCCACTATAGTGACAACATTTTTTAAATCACAATCGGCCGCGATAGCGACAAAACAAAAGGTTATGTTTTGTATAGGACAATAGGAATGGAACAGGTGGGTGACGTAACGGTAATTGAGATTGGTAACAATGTAGCAAGGGGCTACCCTCAATAGGGAGAGACCAATACAGTACATTTATAACACGTAGACATAGATTGATGAATATCATCATATATCACACAAACAGCTATACAGCCGACTAAAAAAAAAAATTAGGCAAGAAAGCATATCTTTTCGAGGCATATGCGTGGTCCTTCAAAAAGGCCTTTGTGTTTCTTCTATTTTCATATAAACCCAAATTATACTACCCGCACAGAGGGAAAAGGGGAAGAAAAAAGAACAAATATGCTATCCACTCAAAAGTACGCGAACCCATACAAACACACACTCTACTATTTACACAAACGTACGCGAACGCATAAAACTATCATATCTACTATCCACACAAACGTACGCGAACGCATACAAACACACTCGACTATCCACACAAACGTCCGTGAACGCATACAAACACAATATCTCAGTGATTCTCGAACTGTGTGCCGCGAGAGATTTGCAGGTGTGCCGTGGGAGTTTTGAAAAATATTTAAAATTGACAGCGTTTTGAAACCTTGAACATATCGAAAAATTAATTGGTAAATCAATGTCGCAAAAGTTAAAAAAAAAAGTAACATATACAAAAACGCAATCTCTGTCAGTCTGTCATTTATTGGTTCCTTTCGTAACGCGAGACATTTGCGAGATCTCGGGAGAAAACGATATATTTTTTCAGTCAACATTTCCCGAAAAGAGCCTGGATGAGTTTTGGATCTCAATCAAAAAGTCATATCCTGCAATCAGTTCAAAAAGCAGTCAAAGTAATTCTGCTATTTGTGTCTTCCTGGTTTTGTGAGTTTGGATTTTCAGCATTGACTGAAATCAAATCGAAAAAGAGAGAGAGACTTCTTAAAATCGACGATGAAATGCGCGCTTGTTTGTCGACTCTGGAGCCCGCTTCAATCTGATTTGCTCTCGAAAGCAGGCACATCCTTCACATTAAATTTAAAATTATATATATATATATATATATATATATATATATATATATATATATATATATATATATATATATATATATATATATATATATATATATATATATATATATATATATGTGTGTGTGTGTGTGTGTGTGTGTGTGTGTGTGTGTGTGTGTGTGTGTGTAAAAGCAAATAAGTTCTTCACCACAAAAATTGTTAAATCTTTTCAGGTGTGCCGTAAAATTTTTTAGATCTTTTTGCTACGCCGCAAGACAAAAAAGTTTGAGAAACACTGGCACAGAGGGAAGAAGAAAAACAATGACCTAAATATCTGGGAGCAGCTACCCCCGAAGAATTAGCCAGAGCCGGATTTTTTTACTTGTGCGAACGTGATAAAGTCAAGTGCTTCAGTTGTTATGTATCACTTCACGAGGAGGAGCAAAACGATTCGGCTTACCTGGAACATGTTCGATCGTCTCCGCATTGTCACTACCTACCTTTAGTAGGACGACCTCAGTAATCTCTGGATGGATACTTTACAAGAGAACATTTATGGTTTGTCTGTGTAACTGAGAGAACGCATTTACTGAGAGTTGGTCCAAACACAAGTGAAACGCAAACTCAAAATAATTTTTCCCTTTTTAAGATATGGTCTTTTCCAAAGTAAACGTAGACTGATTATGGGGACACACTAAGAGACTGTAAAAACATTATACACTGTCCCTAGGACGCCTTTGTTACCAAAAACATGTTGTACAGCGACTTGTTTGTATTCCACTTTGATCGTTTTCATGTGTATTTCATCGCTGTACTTAACCATTTGTCTTTTATGTACTTTTGTCTTTCGTGTTGCTCCAATTTAAACGTGTTGAAATAAACGTGTCCTGAAAAAACATATAAAAACTCTTGTCTTGTTTGCCTATGTCAAAAGTGACATTCTCTACACTATGGCTACCTCTGCGGTTTCTGCTCCCTCTTCCTCCACTTTCAAAGTCATCGACGAACACTTCGATCGTAAAGTTGGGAGGCATTGTATCTTCGCCATCCCCTTAACATGTTAATTGCTGGGCCCAGCTGTTCAGGCAAAACTGAGTTTGACAAACGTTTGATCGAACATAAACATCATTTGATCGATCGTCCACCTCAACGGATCGTGTGGTGTTACAAAGAGTGGCAATCAGTGTACAGTCTCTTGCCAGAAAGTCAAGACGATTCCATCGTGTTTGTGGAAGGCATTCCTGGAGAAGTCGACGGGACCGTGTCTGACCCCAGTCAAACCTATCTGGTCATCTTCAACGTCATGTTAATAGAAGACGAAGAAGAAATTAAACTGTGGTTAACGCGCAAAGGACACCATCTTAATGCCAGTGTCATTTACCTCACCCAAAATTTGTTTACAAAAAATCAAGCCCATCGCACCATCAGTCTCAGTGCTCATTACGTGGTCTTATTTAAAAGCCATAGAGATAAATCGCAAGTGCAAGTCTTAGTCAAACAGTTAGGAAGGCCTTGGCTGACTCATGCGTACGACGATGCCAATCAAACCCCACATGCATATTTACTCGTGGATTTAAAACCTACTACCCACGATTATTTGCGATTTCGTACCCTTCTGGTTCACCACTGGTGCCAAGATGGAGATCCTTGGAGGTACAAGATGGAGGTACACGTCCCCTTCCTCGACTTAACAACAAAAACAACAAAAGCAACAAAAATCTATAAACACCTCGGACACTTTCTGTCTGACTCCCATAACGCCAACATCTTGCCCCTTCAGTCTCATCATCCCGTCTTGTACGTCATCAGTCGCGAAAACATTCCACAAATACGTGCATGTGTCTTAGAAGCCCAGCCCGTCAATTACTGCAAGGCATTAGTCACATTCCATATCAAATATAGGCTTTTTTGAAAGAAACAAAGTAGCCTTGACGCAACTGGCCGATCGCGGCATCGACACTCAATTCAAAAAGCAAATCGTTTTTAAATCTAAAGGTAGCGGATCTCTAGGAGGTGTCATCATTCGTTCTCTCTTAACATGGGATCCCAAGGCCCCCAATGTCCTCCCCAAGAAAAAAGCCACTCCCAAGAAAGCCAAGCAGACCCAGAAGAAGAAAAAGAGCAGTGCTGTCAAGACCAGTAAACATCAACAGAAAACAAAAGCCTCTAGAAATAGAAAAAGAATAATCCCCAGAAAAAATGCCTTTTCCCGCAAAAGGCCTCGACCTACAGCGACGGTGACCGCGTCACCATTTGTCTCAGGTTTATCCACTTCTACGTTGCTAGTGATGGCAGCCAAACCCATTGTGACACCCGTTCATCCTCATTTGATGAAACAATGGAAACCCGCGTCTCCAAGAACTTCTCCAGCGGTGACATCCTCCTCCTCTTTAGCTGCAGTTACAGCTGCTCACAAAGTACCTACACCCAAAATCAAAGTCCAAGGGAGATTGGGCATGTTAATGGCTTATTGGATTTGTCCAAGCAAGAACTGTCCCGATTTACTCCGTTGAGAACCCCTCCACGACACGTGATGACGGTCATCAAGTTGATATGACGTAAAGACAATCAGTGGCGACGCATTCCAGTATAACAAAAAGACATGCGGTAAAAGATGGGGATCAGTATTTTTGTGATCCTGAACTCCCAAAGATGTCCCATAAAAGAAGTGCATGCCACTCTCTGGCTAATAAAAGGGAAGAAATGGAAAGGACTTCCTCCTCGTTCAGCCACACATTGAAACATGTCTTTCCTGTTCAATGCTCCTTTACCCATGCAAAAACAACTCATTCAAACAGCCCCAAAGACGTTGGCGATACCGTGTGTGAATGTTGCCCGAATGTCTTGAAAGGTACGATACCTTTGTCGCCACATCAGAAAGAATGCTTCGCCAAGCATGGACATGTTCTTCACAAAATAGTCCAAATAAAAATACCCATCCGTCAAAAGAAGATGTTGGTACAGCGCGGAGGAAGTTTGCCCATGTTGTTAGGACCCTTGCTGAAAGGAATATTGAGAACAACGCTGGGAGGACTCATGGGAGCAAGATAAAACAAGATCAAGACGATAAAAGGGACCTCTGGAGTCAAAAGATCTCAGATCTGACCATTGAAATCCGATTGAAGGACAAACAGTGGCTCTGGTGCCGTACAAATGATGGATGTAATACAATTGTTGTCAAGAACAACGGAACCCGCATTTGCCTCCCAATCCTCATTTGACGCGGATGTTTAATTTACAACACGAATTGCAATCGTTGATGGATCACAACGATTTGTCCGAAACAGAAAAATCGCAAAGGTACGGTGAACTGTTGAAACGACTGCAACTCGTTCACCAGAGAGCTTTAGACGCAACTCAGAAAGATTTTAAGACCCTGATGAAAAGTCTATCACCACCATCACCGCCATCATCACCCCCAGCGTTTAAGACAGACGCAGCCCCACGAATGCCTGATGAAGAAGAGGTACGAGAATTCATTCAAACACCGTCAGCAGCTCCCATTCCTATTAAGATTTCAGCGTCCTTGCTGACGCCTTTCCCCACTCCCCAACGTGAAGAACTTAAAGCTTGGGTTGAAAACATGATGTCCACTCCTCCTTCGACAGACATCAAAAAGAAAGAAGGGAAAACCAGAAGTGAAAAAGTAAATATGACCAAAGCTATCCTATTACTACCACCACTGCCAACACTACCCTCGACTTCTACTTCAGTGGCACATCGGACACATAAAGCCGTTTCCAAATCACCATTTCTCCCCATACAAAGTAGCATCAGCAAAGGGTGGGTGACTTATTACAAAATGGAGAAGGTGTTAGCCGGCATTTACTACGATCCATCCCATCCTGCAGGTTAAATAGGAGTTCAGAAATTATATCGTGCTGCCAAAACCTGTCTGAAAAGTCTCCGTTTACCTCAAGCGCAACGATGGTTACAAGAACAAGCCACTCCCACTTTACACAAACCCTTTCGACGAAATCATTCTAGACATAGCACCCGAGTGGAGGGCATCGATCGTCAACGGCAAACCGATTTAGCCGATGTCTCTCATTTTGCCACCTACAAACGTAGCATCAAATATTTGTTTTGTGTCATCGAACTCTTTTCCAAATTTGCCTAAGTCTTACCATTGCCTTCCAAACTGAGCAGTGAGTTGGTGCGAGCCCTCAAACTGTTGTTGAAACAAAGTGGTCGTCACCCTCTTCGACGGAAACCGACAAAGGCACCTAATTTCTAAACCAAGCTCTCCAGAAAGAATTAAAGAAACGTGACATTCGTTTTTTCACCATCAAGAATCCCGAAACCAAATTCAGCATCCTGGAACATTTTCAATGCACCTTGAAAGCATGCATGTGAAAATATTTTACTCATCAACGCACTCTCAAGTACATCGACGTCTTCCCGCACCTAGTCCAAGCGTACAACCAATCTTACCATCAAAGCATCGGACGTGCCCCCCAAGAAGTGACTCCTGACAACGAACTGACTGTTTTTAAGCGCCTGTTGGGTACATCCCCGACGCTAGCTGTCCCCAATAAATGTGGAGTGTTGTCAGCAGAAGATTAGGTGCGCATTGGCAAAACCAAATGCACTTTCCACAAAGGTTACTTACCCAACTGGACCACCGAAATGTTTCTTGTTACTGGACGAGTGCGCGGCCGTCATCCTGCCGTCTATAAATTGGAAGATATGAAGGGGAAGGTGCTAAAAGGAACTTTTTACTTGCCCGAGTTACAACGTGTGACCACAAAAGAAGACGAAGTGTATGCCATCGAAAGCATTCTCGAAAAATTGCGGTGTCAAAAAAATCAAAGTGCGTTGGATAGGAAATCCTCCTAGTTTTGATTCTCGGATCGACGCTTCGCAAGTCATTGATTATAAAAGGAAGTGACCATCATGCCCTTCAACAGCCTAAACAGCTACCACCGTAGTGACCACTCCTTAACCGAGTTCTTCTCTACAAGATCTATAAAAGCGACCCTAATGGGTGTGGTGTGGAGAATGTGTGCCTAAAACGCAAATCGTCTTTTTCTGCCAAATCTTTGTGGTGTATTGTGTCATCGGTTCGGCCATTGCAAATTTGAGTTCGCAACAAGGAGACAAACAATTGTGGACCATTTTAATGAGCAGTTGCATCGGTTACCTTTCCCCAATCCTTCCCCGAAATACATGTACTCATTAAACAGGAACAATGGGAGTCTTGTGTCCAGTGTCAGTCACCACTCCAACAATAACCTCAACAGCAATCCTGTTTTACACAATCCTCTGGCTTCTAGTGACCCCTCGGAAAGCAGCAAAACTCTGGAACTATGAACAACAACAATACATTTTACTTAACGTTACACAGTGACAATTCCGAACAATACTTTGTATTGTTACACCACGGCCAAATTACCTCAGTCCATCCCATTAGATCACGAAGCCCATTGAGAAGTGACTTTGCTGGAAATGATTTACCCTCCACAAATCAAAAACATCACTGAAACTCAAAACACTTTCAAGGTTGAAATGTTGAACGCCCAATTGCAAGAAGAAATGGATAATATCGGGTTTTCAATTGACACAAATTTATCAACCAATCCATCATTCAGCATCTACATGTTGAACATTACGGCAGGTTATTTTTTAGCGGTGAATATTTGATGGCCACAATAGCCCTGAACAGAGTCAAAAAGTGTTAATATTGAGTACCATAAAGTGGCTCGTCGCCTACTGATAAAAGTTCAGGATACGGAAACATTTGTCATCAGGTTTAATGATAGTTTGTTTAAAAATGTTTGTTGGACATTAACGGATGGTAGCACAGAATCTGAGCCCAAAGATCAACAGTAATATGGATTTTTACAGGGTATTTGGATCCCCTGTAGACCTGAGCCAAGGACTCAATTTAATCGTTGTGTATTCCGATGTGGTGGAGTACTACGTAGTGGGATACACCTCCATATTATTACTATGTGTATTGCCTTTCAAAGTGGATTCTACCACGACCAGTGACAAGAAAAATGGAAACACCTATCACATTCACCGCGAATTTGTATATCATCACTATTTATCAGTAAGTAAGTCGTATTTTGACGCTGTCAACATTGCTATTAAAGGAGATCTGGGACTAAATATTCCATTCTCCGAAGGGAAAGTCACGGTGAAACTCCATTTTCGAAAACGATTCTCTAACGCGTTGTAAAACATTTATCCAGTGTTCCGAGGAGTCGCTCGACAGCAACAAAAGGATTACAAGATATGAAAGATGCCACATTGACGCACGGCAAAGAATTTCTCCAAAATGTTATCATCGACTATCAAAACACCAAAGAATCTTTTTTGAGAACAGTCAAAAATGTCTTGTTTCAAACGGGCAAAGACATTTTGGGCCGACGAGAAACTCCGATAAATGGCCTGGAGCTACCGAGTTCGGCATTCCTGCTTCCCTCTTCCCTGACGCCACAGGGAGGACACCATGATGGCGATACAAGAATCCCAATAGGTCGAATTTCATTCCGTCTCCTCTTTCAAGGACTCAGGATCAGCTCCCATCGAGTTTGAAATCAAAGGACAGACCGAAGATTTCATCGATCTGATTAGCAGTTACTTGTACTTGAAAGTGAAAGTGTTCGACACATCAACGGACGGTCTCGATATAAAGGACGAATATAAAGTAACCCCCGTCAACAATTTCATCATTCCCTGTTCAGTGGAGTGGATTTGTACTTGAATAACAAACTGGTCAGTAGCAGCATGGACACTTACCCTTACCAAGCGTACCTGGAAAATCTCTTGAATAAGGAAAAAAGTCAAGAACACTCATCTGGAGGTTTGTGAGGTATGGAAACCTGACACAGCAGGCAAATTCAACGATACCGATTTGATCACAGATAAAGAACCAAACCACAGTGTTGGATTCAACAGTCGACGAAACAAAATCAATGGACCCAACTCAAATTTAAAACTGATGGATTGTTGCATTTAGACATGTGGTTCCAAGAGAAGTCGTTGCTGAATGGAGTGGATGTCCGCCTGAGACGGAATCGTAGCAGTGCCTCTTTCCATTTGATAGCTGAGTCTGCCTATTACAAAACAATCCTTCAAGAAACCAGACTTTACGCACGACGTGTGGAAGTGTTACCTAAAGTGGGAAACGACATCAGTCAAACTTTGAGTAGTACGACCGCCAAATATCCGATACAACGCGTGAAAGTGAAACTTTTACCATTCCCGCTCGACGTAAATGAATGATCGAAGATCATCTGTTCCAATGACAGTTACCCAAACGTTTGATCATTCTTATCGTCAAAAATAGAGCCTTCAATGGAGCCTTCGAGGAAAATCCTTTTGAGTTTCAGCACTACAATGCGTCCAATATCTAAATCAGTCAAGATGGCAAAACCTTGTGTCAGGCCTTTCGAACCTGACTTTAGTTACGAGAAGAAGAATTACTCGAGATCGTACTTGTCCCTGTACGAAGTCAAGGGACAGTTAGGAACCAACACCAGTCACGGGCTTACGTAGAATTATGTAGAAGGCTACACTTTGTGGGTCTTTGATTTCACTCCAGACCAAGGCAGCGATGAGGGGCATTTCCACCCTATAAAATCAGGCCAATATCGTGTGGAACTTCAGTTTCCAAAGCCAATACCCGTAAACAACACGGTGAACGTCATCTTGTATGCCGAATTCGACAATACAGTAGAAATCAACAGTTTGAGAGAAATCATTCTAGATTATTGGTAACTAAGGAAGACTCTTATCCCTCTTTGAATGGTGGAAAATCTATGGAAATTGAATGGGAGGATACCGTGGAAGAAGAACCCCAACACGAAAACGAAGACGATGTGGCGTTGAGGTCCAGATGGCCAAGAAAAGAACAACATTTAGTCTCCTGTTTTGCCAAGCACATGGCAAATACAATTACGGAATTGATCAAGAAAAATTGCTATGGAGGTCAAAACGATCATACCAGTCAAATTCAACATGATAAATGTCTGATGATGAGTCAAGAAGAAAAATTGGACGAATATCTGGATGAAGCTTGGAGTCTCATCTTGGAAAAAGCCGTGTTGCATCAGTGGTATAAAGACTTGCGTGGTCCTTCTTCTCCTCCATTTATGGCTCTAGAGATGCATCACATCGAAGTTCTCTTGGCCTTTGAGTGCGGAGACGAAGCGAAGAAACGATTACTTGCATAGATTTTCAAGCAAAAAGTCAGGATTGAATTGATGACTTATCATTAGCTTTGAAAAAAAAAGGAAAAAAAGAACAACAACACAAAATATGGATACCTGGGAACTTTATTACCTTTTGAACAATAGTTCGTATACCTCTTCTTGGAATCCTGTCGTGTGTGCTAAAGATGAACTACCTCATCGCAATCCTCAAGACCATCAATACCATCCAGCTTATGTCATCAACACGGATGACACTCATCTCCCAGGAACCCATTTGGTAGCCGTCTACATCCCTGAGGAGAGTTCTATGTAGTATTTTTATTCGTATGGATTGCCACCTTTGGAAGACGACATCATCGACTTTATGAGAAGACATGCCACGATTTAATACTGTGAAATTACAAGGCACAGATTCCATGGTGTGTGGACAATATTGTGTGTATTTTCTTCGTCAACGCAGTCTTGGATATTCTTTAGAACATTTAGTGACTTACATTGATCGTCACTCTTCTAGAAACAGTGACAAAGTAGATCGATGGTTTTGTGACCATTATGGCTATCTTTTCTCTTTAGCTAGGAAACGTAGTGTACATCAATGGCCCAATGACTTCAGTGGAAATCTCACTTCACTTCACTTCACTTCACAGTTTAAAAATGTTTTATGGTTAATTGGTGGTTGTTAGTTGTTTTAAAACAAATGTGTTTTGAAAAATGTGTCTGTCGTTTGTTTTCAATTTTTATCATTATTCATGCTCTTTGACTTCTCTCTATCCCTCACTCTAAAATAAACTCTATAGTATTCCGACCGAACAAAAATTCGTAGGGATGTTTTCTATCACGTCCGCGCTTGAACCATATAAAGCGAGGCAGTCTCCAGTCTGACCATCCATTGTTGACTCGTTCACCTATGAATATTCCTTCTAATTTAGCTAAACTAAACGAAACCTACGTGCATTCGCATCGTGTCAGGCAAAGCTTGATACCCAAACCGTAAGAGATAGAGAATGTCATGATGCTAAAAGTGGCCGAAGACCTGATAGAAGAGCTCTTCAGAGAGGAAATATAAAAGGTGAAAGAAGAATGGACAGAGAAGTACAGACTTCAGAAGCAGAGATTGCAGCAACAACAACAACAGAAACAAGAGAGAGGTTTTGTTCACAGCCGCGTGGACACGACAGAGTTCTCCTTCTCTATCTGAAGAAGCAGACCCTATCATGTGGGAAATCTTGCCGCCAGACGGGGACAATCTTAGACGATAAGATTGCCCTAACCCTTCGTCCACAAAACAGTCCTTTACAGGGCTACTCCAATACTCTAGAAAAGAGACTATTCAAATTGTCAGTTGGTATGAATATGGAGTAGTGTGTCCATAAACACTCACACCTTTACTGATATATGTGTGTATTTGTGTGTTTCTATGCGTTTGCGTACGCTTGTGTGGATAGTAGAATGTGTTTGTTTCCCTTCCCTTCTGTGTGGATATTAGAGTGCGTGTTTGTATGCGTTCGTGTTCGTGTGTATGGATGGTAGATATTGTGGTGTTTTCCCCCTTGCCATCTGTATGGATAGTACAGTGTGTGTTTGTATGCGCTAGCGTACGTTGTGTGGCTAGTATATTTGTGGTTTGTATGCGTTCGCGTACGTTTGTGTGGATAGAGTGTGTGTTTGTCTGCGTTCGCGTACGTCTGTGTGAATAGCAGAGTGTGTGTTTTTATGCGTTCGCGTACGTCTGTATGAATAGCAGAGTGTGTGTTTGCATGCATTCGCGTACGTTTGTGTGGATAGGATATTTGGGGTTTGTTTTTTTCTCTACCCTCTGTGTGGATAGTATATTTTGTGTTTGCTTTTCTTCTTTCCTCTGGGGGGGGGGGGCGCGCGTTCGTGTACGTTTGTGTGGATAGTAGAGCGTGTGTTTGTATGCGTTAACGTACGTTTGTTTGGACAGTATATATTGGGGTTTTTGATGGTAAATATATATGGTATGTTTGATAGTAGATATTTGGTTTTTTACCCGTCACTGCTGTGTGTATAGTAGAGTGTGTGTTTGTATGTGTGCTCGTACGTTTGTATGGATAGTATATAAGGGGGGGGGGTTTGATAGGAAATATTGTCTTATTTTAGACAGTAGATATTGGGTTTTTTACCCTTCCCCTCTGTGTGGATAGTAGAGTGTGTTTCTTTTTTTTTCTTCTCTTCCCTCTATGTGGATAGTATATTTGGGGTTTGTTTTTTCTTCTTCCCGTGTATGGATAGTATATTTGGGGTATGTATGCGTTCGTCTACGTTTGTGTAGATAGTATATTTGTTTTTGTTTTTTCTCTTCCCGCTGTGTGGATAGTATATTTTGGATTTGTTTTTCTTCTTCCCTTAGTGATATGCATTTGTGTGTATGTGTGCGCGCGTACGTTTGCTTGTGTGTGTGTGTATTGGTCTTTGTTTGTCCCTATAAAACTCACTTTATCTGATTCATTTCACATACCTACCTACCTGCCTACAGTAGCGTGTTTTCAGGTCGGCCAATTGCATCACTGCTGCCATTCTTCAGCTAGTATTCAGTTCAGTGACGTTATTGAAGGTTTGCAAACAGGATCGTCCACAAGTTGTGACTATAAATAGATAGTGGGTTTTTCATGGGAATTTCTACATTTCGTAGCTAAAATTAAATGCTAGGTTTTGCCAAAGGAATTTCCTACCAGTGATGACTATAAATAGATACTAGCGTTTTTCCACATAATATTTTTGGTAGTGTAAGTCTTGTGAGAATTTGTCGCTTTATCTTACATTTTAAGCTAACACAGCGCGTTTGGATAGTCAGTATGATATAATGGATTGCATAGTGGGTGTAATGGATGGTATTTTATGTGGTATAAGGGATAGATTTTTTGTGAGATTTTATCCCCTTCTCTTACATTCTAAGCGAATACATAACGACTTAAGTGTATGTGTGCGTGCGTGTGTGTGTGTGTGTGTGTGTGTGTGTGTGCGCGCGCGCGCACGTTTGTATGTGCATGTATTGGTTTTTGTTTCTCCCTATAAAACTCCCTTTATCCCTATCAAATTCATTCCACGTACCTACCTACTTATAGTAGCGCGTATTCAGAACAGCCACTTGCAAAACTATTGCCATTATTCACCTAGTTTCCAGTACAATGACGTCATTGATAGTGGAAATTCGGAGACTGTAAATATAGATTTGGGGTTTTCCATAGAAATTTCCACAAGCTGCAGCTATAAATAGATACTAGGGTTTTCAAACAGGATCATTCACAAGTTGTGCCTATAAATAAATAGTGGGGTTTTCATAAGAATTTCAACAGGTTATAGCTATAAATAGATAAACGGGTATTTATCCACGATCGTCACACAAGTTAAGATTATAAAAAGTTACTTGGTTTATCCATTTTAATCTAAACCAATGTAACCTAATGCTCGGGGATATGTTTAGTCTTCTTTAAATTCTGGGACAATTTCGTAATTATAGCGTTACCTTTAGTCCGATTGATTTCGACGTTGGTCTTTTCCTTGATTATATCTATTTACAGCATCATTACAATTATGCAAATATATGAACTCCTCCAGCATAATTTCAGGTCTAGGTAATGCTTTATATATAAATCTCAGGCTTGCATTAGCATCTGTTTGTTTCTGTCTCTGTTGTGATTGGCCTTTTAAATCTTTGTCCCTAGACAGGCCCTCTACAATTTTCCCATTGTCCCTAGAAAGACCTACCCATGTTCAAGGTCCCCTTGTCCTTAGATAGTCACATCTTCAATTTCCCTTGTCCCTACCTTAATCAAACTTTCCCTTGTCCTGTAGACCCTATAGTATCCCAATCCCTTGTCGCTATATTCTATTCCCCATTCACTCCATGTTAAATTTCTCCATGTTAAATTCCCATTGACCCCACGGTACAATCCCCAACCCCATTTCAACATAGAAGTCCCAGATAGATGTTCATCAATCTATGTGTATGTGTTATGTATGTCTATATCTCAAATGTGTTTGTCTCTCTCCATACAGCGCGTATTCGGGTCAGCCACTTGCAACTTTGTTACCAGTGTTCCACCCAATTGAGATCAGCCACTTGCTACATTGTTACCAATCTCGATTACCGTGACGTCACCCACCTGTTCCATTCCTATTGTCCCTATACAAAACCCAACATTTTGTCTTGTCGCTATAGTGGCCCAGGGTGATTTTAAAAATGTTGTCGCTATAGTGGACCGGGTGGTGGTCTTGTAATGCTAATTGCCATTGTCTATAAAGTGGCCCCATTTACTACTTCCATTTATGCGTACATAATTATAAGGTTTATTTAGAATAAATAGCTGATGCCAAGTATGTATCATTATCTTAAGACGAGTATTGCTAACGAAGGACTGATAATGACTGAACATACATATCTTGGAGGATTCGTGTTTATAAAACTAACAGAGGTGAAAAAAGAGGAAAATAATTAAATGTAAGCAACATAATAAGTCATTTCATAGTATGTATTTTTGTAATATTTAAGAATTTCTTTGCTATTAACAGTCTCGACCACAACTCTACTTTCAATATAGAGCATTTGATACCCATCAGGTAACAGGTATGCGTATAATATAAATGTCAATCATGGGAGAGACCATTATGGCAGCCCCCATTAATTGGTTGCGTGCTGTTTTGTCACATGCATTGTACGCTAGGCCCAATGCATATTTAAAATGTAACGGTCATTGTATCTTGCTTAGTCTTCATATGCAACATGATAATTACACTGCAATAGATCAGTACTATCTGAAGGATGTGATCAACTGCATGCAAAATGCAATAGAAAATTGCCTTTATTAGCTAATATAAATACATTTTCCGCAACACAGATTGCACCTGCAAATCTGAATAACAGTTTTTTTTAGTTAATGATTTCTTTTTTTTCTTCACTGTTTACGTTCTTTACGTGATATCTGGCTTTACCACTCCCATGAACTGGTGCAACATAGTAAAACTCCCTGATATAATAAGTTTAGGAAGCACCCGGAGAACTCGGTACAAACGTCTGCCAGACTTACACTCTATACTGTAGTTAAGTACGTTGTTAAATCATTCAAGGCAACAACAAAAAAGAAGAACAAAACATGAATAATCACGCCTAAGACTTATATAAACTACCATGCAAGTGGAGTGGAAACTCCCAACATAAACACACCTCAGACCATCTTTGTTTTTATGAAAGCAGGATTCCCAATGCACTATAAGATAATACAGAGAACATGTTGAACTTCCCAAACAACCTGATTCTTAACAGCATTTTTGTTGTTGAAGTTGTTGTTGTTGTTGTAGGGTTCAACGCATTTTTCAGCACTAGATAGGCTATATATGGCGGCCAGTATAAGTGGTGGAGGAAGAATCCTGGAAAACCCCGAGAAGAACCACCGACCCACGAGAAGTTACTGGCAAGCTTTCTCTCGTACCCACGTTAGCCGAACCTGACACTCGAACCCACGCAGACAGAGGTGAGATGGCAGTGATCCGGAACGGTGAGCGCTTTAGACCACTCGGCCACTCGGGGACCCGGCATTTTTGTAAACCACACAGCCCTATGTTTTTTATAAACCACACGGCCCCTTACTTTTGTAAACACACGTCCCCTATATTTCTTGTAAATCACACGGCCCCCATATTTCTTGTAGACCACAAGGTCCCTATATTTCTTGTAAACCACACGGCCCATAACGGCCCATATAGTTCTTGTAAACCACACGGCCCCTAATGGTCCCTGTATTTCTTCACTACATTAATAACTTTATCTCGTTTTTGGCAAAAATGTAAGGCTGCATCGGTGTCATTTATTTCGACATTTAAGGAAAATTTAGTGGAATGATCCTTTTGTAAACAACTTCACAAAATGCAAGATCCATGAATAAGCTTTGCATGTATCTATTGAAAAAATGCATTACTTTCTCATTTTAACTTATGAATAGAAAATATGGTTTATTTCAGCTGATGTCCTTTTTATCACTATTTGCCGAAATCCACAAACTGAGTAAATACTTTGTGTATATATTGAGGCTGAAGGAGACAGCATTAGCTGTTTGGTTACCAAATGATGCATATATGTTGAGTATCGAAAGAAGACAAACTTGGGAGCAGAGATCTTGACACTCTGTGTGTGTGTGTGTGTGTGTGTGCGCGCGCGCGTGTGTGTGTGTTTAATTTGTATTTTTGACGTAGCTTTACCAATTATTAAGCCATATCGTTATGATGTCTGCATTGTGGCAGTTTATAGCGATGCATAGCAGTGGAGCATCATGCCGCAGACATGTAGCATGATGTCCTACCCAGTGACATTATCTTGTCCTTTGACCCTTGCCACCCCATTTTTTGTCATTTGGACATTTATGTTGGGGTGTAGGGTCAGAGCGCATTCGCTATCGAAAAGTTGGAATTCGCCGACACCATTTGGTGTCGGCATGGGGTAGCCGCTTTCTAGCCGACCCAGCACACTTGAACGACCAGGTCAAAATTCAGCAACGACGTACTTTCGTCTAGTCTGTCTGCGGATTAAAGACATGACGAATGCTATGCTCACGATTTTTGAGAAAATAAATCATATTCCTATCGATTTCATGCAGGTATATCTCGATGAAATGTCGTTCAAGTATGTTGGGTCGGCTAGAAAGCGGCTACCCCATGCCGACACCAAATGGTGTCGGCGAATTCCAACTTTTCGATAGGGATTGCGCTCTAACCCTCCGACATAAATGTACAAATATCAAAAAATGGGGTGGCAAGGGTCAGAGGAAACTCGGACTACAGGCAGATCAGTCCTAACACTAACCTCTTAATGCTTAGCGCCTAGAGAGGCACCTGTTAGTACCATTTTTATAAGTGTTTGATATGACTCGGCCGGGGTTCAAACCCTCGACCTCCAGCAACAGAGGCGGACGCTTTAACCACAAAGGCCACCGGAGTGGTACAAAATTGGCAATATTGACATAACCTAAAGCCAAAAGGTCTGATACGAACCTTGTGAAAGGCTTGCAAAATTTAGGAATCCGTCTGTTTCTCATTATCCCCAAAGACTGGAAAGAACCACATCGGGCTCCATTGTCCTAATGGCAAAAAGTGTTTGAATTTGAACAGCAAATGCCGGAAAATGAAAATAATGTTATTACCAATCGTATCTCTGGTATTCCGTTAGATATCCATGATACTGTTCTTATTGACGAAATGGAATGCGAGTTTAATATCGCAAAGTACGGTCACAATTTGTAACTTACAAGGCCTATACTGAACTAATAACCCAGCGACCATTCTTCAAATGTGGTCAAACAGGTCAACAGCGACTGATTGAAGAAAACAACCAGGAAAAGCAAACGATCAAAATTACGCCCAGGCAGTTAAATTAAGTCAGAGACCTAAGCAATGACCTAGTACATAAAAAAAATGAAGAAGAAAAAAAGGAGAGATATATGATAGAGAATATTTATATTTTTTTTAAAACAGAAACAAAAGCAAAACCTTGACTTGGGACTAGCGAAAACCCATTTCAGATGATAACCTACTTGACAATGATAAAAATGCACAGTCACACTCGACTTCTAGGGGAAAAAAATCAAGGGATCAGAAAAATAAAGCCAGATTAAGTTGAAACTCCTTTCAACGAAAGTTTTATCAATCCAGCTCAAAAAAAGTACAGAGCATAAGGAATCCAACACGCCAACTCAAGATTTAACACCTCCACCTTCAACAGAGCATAAGGAATCCAACACGCCAACTCAAGATTTAACACCTCCACCTTCAACAGAGCATAAGGAATCCAACACGCCAACTCAAGATTTAACACCTCCACCTTCAACAGAGCATAAGGAATCCAACACGCCAACTCAAGATTTAACACCTCCACCTTCAACAGAGCCAATAGATTCTCTAATAACTGTCAATGCCATACTTTGCAACCCACAATAAGAGAACCCAAAGAGTCCCCCCTCCCAAAAAAGAAACCAAACCAAAACAACAAACATTGGAATTATTATCAAGCTTCCCAAAGTTTTGTTAGATCTCAGTGAGGAGAAGATATAGAAACAAAAGAGAGGCAGGAAGAAGGAGTAAGCATTAAAATCATCTACGAGTTCTTCAAAGTACATTACAAATATAAACGTTAAATGTAACTAAATTAACAACCAGTTAGGGAAAACAAGAACAATATATCAAAATACACGAGACATAACAAGGCGATCTAAAGAGAAGGAACATCCGGTAAGTATTCATCTAGCGGGTAAAGATGATCATTTCTAAAAAAAAGAAAATGGTAATGATCTCACACGCAAATCCAATCAGAAGCAAAGCAAGTAAATAAAAAAGGACGTTTTAGATCACTAGAATCCACTTGACACAGGCGATGGAGGAAAGGTGCAAAACTGTTTTGATCAGCAGCGTAAGATTACGTTCTATAAGTTGGTAGCTTCTTGAGATGTTAACAGTAGTAATAGGAACGTGAGGTAAATGTATTTGACCAGAGCTTAATTAGAGACCTGGGTGCATGGAACCGTGATCGACTAGAGACGTTTGGGAGATGGTCAATGATGTTTGCAAAATATTGGCAATTTGAATAACCCGCCTTCATCCCTCACCCCCTCTTACAAACTGTCATGGCTTTTAAAGTGTTGGTATACAGCAATTTGATATACCAATATTATTGGTAGATAAAATTGTGATTCGCCCATGGCGCAGTAATACGAATTTATAAACAGTATTGTTAGTGTGGGCTGTCGATTCAAGGTCTATAGTTCAATGATGAATTTCCACTCATTAATCATTAGTGACGCATGAAAATAACGATAAAAATTATTAAGTATCCCCGTTTTCTAAATTAATTTAACAGGGTACACAATTTCATCGCGATCCTTTCTGCCTTGCGTTCCCCCTCCTCCCTGATGCATAAGGGACAAAATACACAGAAATTGAGAGTGAGAGAGAACAAGAATTTGGGCTGGATGAAAACCTTGAAACCAAACTTACACCAAGTAACCTACAAGAAGAATACGATTCATCGTAACGGTATGTGTACAGTTTCCTTATTATTTACCTAGAGTGTTTATATAATCAATGATACAATGTTGCAGTAACTTGTCGACACTAAATCCGATAAATCACCCTCCCCCCAAATCTATGTTGATACTGGTGGACGATATGTGGGTCTCATGTCACCTGTTCATTAAAATCTGCAATTGTGCTGCATGCAAATCTTTCCGGAATAAATCTGCGTACACTTTAGGGACATACCGGCAATTGGTAACAGCCATATCTAGCCCGAAATTCAAAATGGCCAAATGACAGATGGTTGTACTGATTCCACGTGGATTTGAGTCACGAAACATAGGATTTGCTCCAGAAACACAATGTTCATGTCATTCAAACGAACCTTCAACGACAGTTTCTCCACAGCCACGAGAAAAACCGATAAATGTATAAATTGTACACCGATGCATGCAGCGAAAATCGGCAGCAGATAAGTGCAGCTTTTAATGAATAGGTGTAATCAGCCCCTAACCCGCAGTATCATCACGGGCCAGAGGTTGATTTATCAGCCTAGTCGACACCATACGGTAAATTTGTTGCTTACGAGGGACACATTCTATAATGTATGTAAAGTTTGTGGTTGTTGGTGTTGTTTCTTAAACATATTATAGTGCTCTAAAATTCGATTACTGCTAATTAAATACGGAAATATCCAAATGAAAAGGGAAGAGGAGAGAGAGAGAGAGATGCAATTTTAATTAAAGCAGAACAATTACTTAGATCAACTTTAATTACCTCTTGTTGTTTCGTCATTTCGCTTTGTTTCTATTCCACAATAATTTCCATGCAACAGTGCGTGAATGGCTGCGCGGTCAGTGTTCAAGAATCTAACCATCTGTTTGAAGTGCTCCACTTTCCACTTTAAAACCACCTTTCATGTTTAAATCATAAGTGTCTTATACTGATCTAATCAATTTAAACAAAAATTGAGACTCAAAAAAGAAAACAATCAACTTACCAATTTGCAAAGCTGATTGTGAATTGCGACAAGAGGCACAGAACTACATTTTATAGCGGACACACTCGGCAGGGATTTTAGGAGTACATTCACTCGGTCAATACACAGTTGCCTGTTGTCAATCTTAACTCCGTTCAAAGGGCAAATATGTGTATTTGAAAGTGATATCAATAAAATATCTGTACAGTATGTACACTTTATCTTTGATATATCCCTCGTTGTATAAATGTTTCATCAAAAGAAAACTAGGCAAGTCTTCTTTCCATTGAATCAACAAATTATACATCTCGTGGTATATCATTCATACGGTGTACATAATATACCTATATTCGGGTGTGTGTGTGTGTGTTCTAAGGTGGGATTAAAGAACCCACAAGTTTCTTTATTTTGATATATGATTATTCTGATTTATATGGTTTGAGAGTACACGGCGTGACCTTTCCTCTGATAAACTCTTCACTGAAGATTTCTAGCACTGTGAAAACTAGTTACTGGACAGACAAAGTTAATCTAGTGTTTACTAGTTCAAGTACATCTCCCTTGCGTACATAACTTTTCATCTGCTGTATGCTTGAGACAGCATAACGCGGTGATAATAGTAATCTAACTTAACGTAAATCCAAATACGTGACAGACATATAAATGTATTCTCATCTTCTCAATCGTGCTAGACTTGTAAAGCAAACAACGCCTCCATGTACCTTGCCTACTTTCAACAATCTCAACAAAAAAAATGAAACAACAAAAACAACAACAAAAATAGCGGAATTTTAAGGTATCTCAGCAGTTTACAAAACCGTTCAAACTGTCCCAGACAACAGCTTAGCAGTAAACACAGACGATTTCGAAATCAGTTTCGGTAATTAGGCATGTCCAACTAAAGTCACACACTTAAGAAGCCTGCCTCATACTTGTGACAAAACAGCGTAGGACATATCAGGATATCTGTAAAATTTGGTCAGGAGTTTTGACTTCAAATCAGGAGGATTTTCACTGACACAATGTTTATCATGCAAATAGATAAAAGACAACAAATGAAAACATTTCCATTTGCCGTATTAAAATGTGCACGTAATCATCTCATTATTCCTTTCACAATAACTTGTTGCGTTTCGTAACACCTTTATATGTAGACATGCATATTTATTCTTTCTTAGCACAGCATTGCCTGAATTTTGTTTGTGCCAGTCCTCATTACTGATGATCTCAAGACTTATATGCACGTTACTGGATCCATATTTTCTCTGGAGTCAGCCTGATTTTTAGTCACAATAGAAAATGCCCTTCCACTGTCCGCGTTTGAATGTGGCAATATTAGTAGACTCCGCTGAGTCTACCAGGAAGTTAAAATTGGTTCCTGCCTGTGGGTAAATCCAAGTTCCTGATTGTCTCCCAGAATTGTTAAAGACTGGCGCTATCCTGGTCGAAATTGGGACTTTCTTTTAAAATCGAATCTACAGAAATGACAGAATACGTATTCATGTCCGTTTCAGCTTGATTTCAACCGCTGAAATTCCAGTTTCACTCTGTTATCAAATTTCGTATGATGCTGCGTTTGTTTAGATTTTGGCGTTTTTGGTGTTGGGTGATGAGATAACGCACACATAGATATCTCGACAAACTTTAAATACCGATGCCAAACTGACTTCTTTTAGATCTTTTGTAATGACTAATCCAACTATAATCCATTAACATCTTGAATCCTCTCCGAATAACTTCATTTTACACACAGCATAATCCATCTCGTCAATTTTAAATGCAGATAGCAAATCGACAACTTTAATCACTGACGGCAAATCGATCCTGCAAATATTATCCATGTGTTGGTGATTGTTTTATGATGCGTGATCTCTTTTGCTAATCCACTCTTAATTCATTAAAGTCTTTAATCCTTATATATTTACTTACCGATCACAAGTAGCTTAATTAAGTGATTACGTTTAGTTTATTTTGTCTTTCGGTTTGGCAATTTAAGTATTATGTTCGCTTAAACCAGTGTGGTCAAGTGATCGCAAAATTCATAAATATAATCATTGGAAGCAGGGCGTGAAAAGAAGAAAAGAAACGGAAAAATATCTGTTCCGAACGTTTTCATAACATGAGGACACGGGATATTTAATTAAGTGTCGGGAGGATTGGAGACACAACGCATCGCGGGAGGGAAATCATCCAGTCTGGTAGGTTCCCATATATGCTTCCAGTATACCTTATTTATATATAACGAATCTCATTAACGACTTACGTGAAGATAACCTAGTTCTTTATTCAAATATAGTTATTGGTGGGCAATTGTTTTAAGGTTTCCATGCAAACGATTGTCAACAGCTTCACGGTAAACCATTGGCAATTTCGATAACAACCTATAGAGCTGAAAGGAATACCGAAATTTTCCTATAGAATATTTCTTGAATATATTCGCATAAGATTCAGAACTTACAGCAGCAACTAAGATCGACGAATGACCAGTCCAAACATAAGAATAGGCAGTGTTACCAATCAAGCATGGGGGACATATTATAAGGTATTGTTCAACAGATGATATGAAACATCGTGGTAACCCAACAACTTGTTTTGTTAAGCCAACAATTGGTGTGTCACGTTTACCCCGACCCAGAGTAGCCCAGTTTGAAACATGTATAATCAAGGTAATTCTGACAGGCCATTGTTTGATGTCAAACACTGCCGAAGGCTAGCACTAATCCGTTACGTAAGATTGTTGTGGCTAGAATTGAAGAGCCGGACATAGGAGTTGCGAAGCCACAGACAGCCAATAATCACCTAGGTGTGGAAATGTTTCCCAAGATCAAAGGAAGTTGCCTGAAGAAGTTTGAGTGTCTTAACTTCTTTTCCCTGCAAACAGACAGACAGCTTGAACTGGCCGCTAAGACGATTGGACAGGGTCACAGCGCCACCCAATCAGAATCGAGATAGGGGGGAGACCTTGATTTGGGTAGAATGATATCCCCGCGTCTTCCGACAAGAGTTAGTTCGCTGAGAGAAATTACCCAGAGTGGAGGTTAGCGTAACTCCGAATAGCCATTCGTTATTGGCGGGAAAATCTTAGAGCGGGAAATTCTAAGTACAGAAAGCTTCAGGTAAGGTCAGTAGGATATTTGTTCGGTCTTTGTGGAATGCGACTGCATTTTAATTGTACGTCGTATGTATACTTTATTATTACTAGAATCGTAGTACGAAGAATTACTTTGCTTTGTTAATATGTTTGCATATTTTAAAGAAATGAGTTGATATTTGTAAAGAATTATATAGCTTGCTAGCCGTCGTAAGAGTTAATATTGTACTTTGCTATGTGGGTATTTTATAGTAGATTAACACATGTGTTCATATGATTATAGATTTTGCCATTGTTGAATATTTGTAATGTACAGACATGCGTCTGATTCTTGTCAGATTATAGTACGATGAGATTAAATATATATGTGTATATACTAACGTGACGCAATGTATTGATGTCTGTATAACAATTCGCTGATACCGTGTTATTACGCCATTGTTTACCCTGCAAGAAGTGTGTGGGAATTTCGATATGTATGCATGCGTGACCGAAACAGTGATAGCTATCTGATGATTAATTGTCGATATAGTGTGAGGTGAGATTCGATAAAACATATGTTAACGCCTTGTGGTTTTTCACAGGAAGCTTTGAGGGACAGACCAGTTATAGTTTGGTCCTGTAGTCTCAGATAGAGAGACGGAGGAAAAGAGAAGAAAGGAGAGAAGTCAGGAGAAGTTGAAGTCTGGGAGCGAAATTGGAGGAGGAGATAGTAGAGAGGGAAACGGAGACAAAGGAGGAGTTAGATGAACGGAAAGAAGGACGGAATCAGCGGGAAAGAAATAGATGAGTAGATGCAAGGACAGGGGGAAAATCGAACTCACACTGTAAATCACGGGATGAATTAGGCTGTCACTTGGTCGAGGGAAACACGAGTGATTGGAAGTCATCGTTTTAAATTATCACATTTATTAAATTGTTATTGATTGAATTTCATCTTAGTGTTCTCTATAATTTAACCGTCGGCATTGCTGACTGGGGGCTCAGAGCTGTAAAACTACCTCGTCACTAATTTAACTTTCTAACCTCACGAGCCATGGTGGAACTTTCATCATAATTTAATTAAATTATATTGGAAGAACCCCACCCCAATACGTGCAACCGTCACATGGTGAAAGGCTTATTTCGGAAACAGATGTGTAAATGGGGCGAGATCACGTTTGTGAAGGACACTGGCTCAGATATGACCTTGATAATAGAAGATCTCGTTGACGAGAGTTGCAAGCTGGAGGGGCACAAAGTTACATTATACAAGGCAGTGAGTCATCCATTTACCACACTGTTGGTTGTTTTAAATATCGACACTCCGCATTATAAGGGACCAGCGCAAGTGGGGCTTGTTTCAAATTCAGCCGCTAAAGCCCTATAGGGGATGGATATACTTAACAAGAAGGGTCGTAAGTTGTTACGAGGTCGATGGTGAAAGGACTCGATGATGAGAGGAATGTGGAGAATACTGACCACTGTGAGGATGAGGATAAGAATGAAGTTGTCAACAACAACATCGAGAAAGCAGATACTGATGAGCGTGTTGACATCGAAGTTGACAAACTTTCAGCAATGTTGTCGAAACTACAGACTGCCGATATTTCACTGCAAAGTATTAAAGAGAAGTCCTTTGCTACTCGTGAAGAGGCTGAGGAGGATCCAATGACATTATTCTGGGACAATGATATTTTCCAGCGGAAATGACAATCTGGTGATGGTTCGCGTGGAGGGTAATAAATTGTTGTACCAGCAGGATTACGATAAATGGTAATGGAGCTGGCACACGATCGACCCCTCGCAGGTCACATGGGTATGGAGAAAACGAAAGCGACGATTCTCCAA
Organism: Sinohyriopsis cumingii; assembly: GCA_028554795.2. Classification (NCBI taxonomy): domain Eukaryota; kingdom Metazoa; phylum Mollusca; class Bivalvia; order Unionida; family Unionidae; genus Sinohyriopsis; species Sinohyriopsis cumingii. The sequence continues at coordinate 58,518,138 of CM068838.1, forward strand.
TAGTTCATTTGGCCTGGAATGTTTTCAGATGTAAAAAGATATTGTACATCGTGTCATGAATGTTAGATGACAGTTAAACGGGCTCCAGGTGGGAGAGCACCAATGGTTTGCCCTACGGTGATAACATAACCGTTGTGAACGAAGTCTGGACACAAATACATTCTGACGGTGGTTGATGATGCTACGAGATATTCCGAAGCTTTTCCTCTAAAAGATATGGAGGCAACGAGTGTAGCTCGAGCACCGATTGAGTTTTTTTTAGCCGTGTTGATTTTCCAAGGGTTATATTAACAGATAAAGGAACCAACTTCACTAGCACCTTATTGAAACAGTTGTATGAGCTATTAAATATCCGTGGAGTTACAACAATGCCTTATAAGCCATGAAAAGATATATTGTTTTAACGCGACGTCGAAGTCAGTGTTGCGGATGTTCTGTGCAGACAACAGGAATGAATGGGATGAGATGTTACCATATTTATTGTTCGCATACCACGAAGTCCCACGTGAGGAAACTGGATTCGCACCCTTGAGAAAAACCCAGTGATTTTGCATGGTTGGCTGAGTAAGAGGGCCAATGTCGAATTTTTGAGGCTTGTTTTAGGAGAAAATGATGCCACGAAAAAGTTAGCTGTGGAGCATATTGTGAATATGCATGAGAAGCTGGCAAACATCGGAACTCTTCTCGAAGATAAACAGTTGAATCGCCAATGGAAAATCAAGGCATTGTATAATAGTCACACGAAAACACGACAATTTAGTCCAGGGGTGCCCGGTAGGCGCAGTACGGTAACCTAAGATGTAAACTTACTGCGTGGGTACAAGCGTGCTGTGCTGATAGCGACGCTGGTGGACGATAACGATGGTTTGAAACATTGATTTTCCTCCAAGAGCAGGTGATGGTGACACTGACGTTAAGCTGTGGAGTAAACTCGACAAAGGAGCAACGAGAAGATATTAGAAATCTTTGTAACAAGTTTCAGGATGTTCTAAGCCAGATCGTGGACGGTGAAGAACATGATGTGGCCTATTTTAGCCGGAAACTTCTTCCGCGAGGGCAGACTTATTCAGCTATCGAGACGAAATGTCTTGCGCTCGTCTGGGCATTTGATTCGTCAAGGTATTACCTTAAGGGAACACATCTGAAATCGTGACTAAACACAATCCACTGACATGGTAGCATCAAATGCAATTCAAGAATCAGCGACTAATTAAATGGTGTTTGGCACTCCAGCCTTACAGCTTCATTATAAAGCAGACGAGCGGCAAACAACATGGGAATGCAGATGGATTATCGCGCATGTAACTGAAGTGTGTATGAATTAAAAGACAAAATATACTGGACTGTATGGTACACTTCAAAGGCGCTGAGATTCTTGGATTTTTCGAAATTCAGTGTGTTCTGTTTTTGGTTTAATAGGGAATTTATGCGGATATAGACGGTAACAAATTTGTTGGATTTCCACTATTTTGGATGGTCACGGATGGAATTCATTTCTCTTTTACAGAATTTAACAGTAGTGACTCTAAGTTTTATGCATTTTAGTAGCAACGTATGCTTTATCATTTTACTGATGTACCAAGCCAGAAAATTAATTTTAAAAACTATTGTATCTAAAAACATAAACTTTTCTCTTAAGAAGGGAGGTGTTATCGGTATGATTTCGCACTCAGTGCCTGTATCAGATTCTAGCTGTTAGTAGTAACAGTTGGCCAGATCATTCATCCCAGCATTCTGGATATTTGATACCAGAGACTGTCAACAGGTTCGCTTCTGTTATTTTTCTTCCCATTGGTAACTAAGCCTGGACCAGTTCATGCCCTTGGATAAGGCACAAATGTTAAATTAATTAAAATCCCTTATATTTAATCCTACTAAAACAAGAGTAGAATAGGAGAGCAGGTAGTTAAGCAGCTGGGCTCGGTACTGTAAGCAACAGTGGTTTTTAGTTTTTGTGAAGATTTTAGCTTTATTTTACATAAAGTTGTAGGACTCTTGCTTGGTGTTTTTGTGTCCTTTGAACCCGAATGTAACAAACACGCAATATAGGTAATACTGAAGAAAGGGCGACGATATGGAATCCCATCAGCCTTCCATAAACTTGAACAAAGTGAACGTCATTGATGAAGACTTAGCCATAGTAACTCAGCTTTTTTACCCGAGTATGTCTGTGTAAATGAAGTCTTCGATATAAAACTCGAAGCAGAGAATTAATTCATCGCACATGTTCGATTAGCATAAGTCTGCATTTGTTACAAGTCCATACTCTTCAAGTAAGTAACAGAAAAGAGTGAAGACAACAAGCTTTGTCAAATTTAACAAATAATTTTTTCCTAGACTACAAAAGGAAGGAAAAGCAAAAAGAACTTACGGTACTGCGATTTAAATCCAAATTGTAATCCAAGAACTAAAAACACAAGTCCTATCAATGAAAAGTTCTAACTGAATCACAGCTCGAATCCCGATGAAAATCCAAGATGGAAGGCGACTGCGTATGCAATAGTCAGCGTTGTACTGATGTGTCAACAGTCTCTTGTTGAATCACAGAAAATATTATTCCAGTTTTTATTTCTGTATAAATTCCGGTAAATATCTTTGTCCAAGATCTATCAAAGCAGTTTAGTATTTCCAGGAAAAACTGTCACTTGAAATTCAAAAATTTGAAGAAAATAAAAATTTAGCCTCAATCAAGAGTTCATCCTTCTGGAAAAAATAGAAGTTTGTTTATCAATTGACACGTGCTTAATATCACATAGTCCAGGTATAACCTTGACTCAACTTACTGATTCTTACTCTGAGTCAGATAAAGATAAAAATTAAAAGAAAAGTTTTTGCTAAAACTGTCACTGATTTTGAAACCAGGTCAAGAACTAGTTACAATGTTTCAATTCTGGACAATGTCAAATCCAGTAAATAATGTTACATTACAATAGCATGTAATGGAATATTAACAAAATTAAACTAACAGACAACAATTAATTTAAATATTCATAACAGCATTCACGCTGTGAAAATTATAAACGTAGAGCGCATGTGCAACTGGTTTCTTCATCTGCAGTGCGTATAAGTAATGCTACCGTGCAGCAGTGCTATAGGGCACAATTTTCTTGTTCAATCAACCTACATCTACCTATAAATGATGATGAACTTGAGAGAGACCATCCAGAGGTGTGCTCCACCTTCAAAGATGACCAGCAATTATATGCTGGTCACTGAGCAGGTGTTGATGAGAATTGTAACAGCTGCAGGTCATAACAGAGAACGTGAAATGAGGGACTCTAAACGAGTACATGTGTTGTTTAATAATTTCAGCCAATACTACATCGCGCAAGAGGTGTGCTTTGAATTTCATCGAAGACACATGCCCTTCACATTCAGGAAGAATCATACCATGGCCAACACTGACATTATGCAAAGTTTCATAAATATGCCGAGTTAGAAGTTGAAGATAATTGGATGAAAAAAGTAAATGCTACAGGAAATGCAAATCTGTTGATAGAGCAGACTGTAATAACATGTGTTGCTGTTAGTATAGCTGTTTTTGGTCGCTGAGCATAATTCTAACAGTGTCAAATTTGTTTCGATGTTATAGCAACACAAAAGTGAAAGAATTTTGCCGAGGTCAGTGTGACACGTAATTAATTAATTTGACGAAGGGGCTACGCACCGTATTAAATCAATAGTCTGCATGGGATTTAATGTTACTGGATTGGGGCATGATTGATTTTTTAAATAAAATCCATTTTGATAACGGTTAGACACATGGACGAGGAAAGGTGAATTTGGGGGTTTGAGTACCCTTTAAAATGACTAAGTTGAGATAATGCAGAGGCGATTTTTTGCCATTTTAAATAAGTGTCATAAAAAGAAAATTTCCAGAAATCGTTATCAATAAGGGCGGATTACCGAGAATTATTTTAACTTCGATGGACATGTATTGATAACCGCGGTTAGATAAATGTAATCCTGATTGACTAAGTTAAATGGGAGGGTGTGTTTCGCGGACGAAATTCAATGTTTTAAGTATTCTTTCTCTAAAAAATAACCAAGTCTACGTTTGCAGGAGTCAAACTCTTAAATCCGAGAGAATAGCAAGTATTCTCTAATTTTAAACTGTCCAAGAGATTGTCTGGAAATTTGAGGGACACGGAACCTTAAAGGTACAGATACAGTCTGCTAAGCAGAAGCGAGCTAGTCTCGAAAAGCAAGAAGGAAATGGTTCCATATATGAACCCATGCAGTGGGCCAATGTAGAAGACAACCAAATTCCAAATAACGGTTGATGACCCGAAAGGAGGCTGGAGACAGACAGACGGACAGAGACAGAGAAAAACAGAGAGGAAAATGAATACGTCGAGTCTAACATGTCACCAAAGTTGAGTTTGGAGGGACCGGCATGCAACCAGGTTATGCAGGCATGCTGGCAACTGAGTTGAATCACTCACTCAATTTCATGATGAAATTTGTCTTATCGGAATAAACATAACGGCTAATTGCATTTTTATAGACTTGGTAATTATCTTTAAGAGAAGTGTATCCTTCAAATGTGATGTTTAACTTCATGTTGTTTATATAATTGATTCAATTGTTGTATTCTTCATACAGGGCTCGTGTTGTTCTATTATATCGCTGCTTAGATCTCCATTTATTTCATCTTTAAATGTAACATTTTATTTTAGTTTATACCAGATCCGGGCAATAACATAGTGGTCGATCGTCCTCTAGATAATGATAACCAACCCATCACATAACAATACTGACCATTAGATCCTCCTTTGATATCACACCGACCTTAGGCGTTGTGATGTTTCTTTCGATCTGATTCGAAGCAGACCATTTTAAAGAAAATAAGGGAAGGAGACATTGGGTGGATGAGGATACTTTTGGCAAAACTAGCATGTATTTGTACAACTTCACACCTTACCATTCATGTCTGCAGATGCAGGCTATTATAGCCTAGGAGTCTACCGTACAGAAAATGCAAACGTTTTTTTTCTTCACAGGAATTGGAATCGTAAACTCGTTCTGTTAAGAAACATTATAGCACAGCACCAGAAAGGTTCGTAAAATTCATGTAGATGCAAGACAAAGTGTGGTATGAAGCTGTACTTGTAAAGATCATTCCGTCTATTAAGTTGGACCGACTGGGGTAGAATTGATATCCAATCAGAACTGAGGAAGGCTGAGGCCATCAATTCGAACCAGAATTTAACAGTCATTTGGGCTGGGAACGAATTAGACATTGTGAAGCATCGTGCTGACAAGTTGTAGCAATAACTCCCGGAGCCACTCGTGATTTGGCGGGAAAAACCTTGGTATATTCAAGGACAGAAAGCTTCGTAAAGGTCAGTGAGTTATTTGCTCGATTGTTGCAGAATGTTACGGCATAGTAATTGCAATTATGTGCAGTATGTGTATTTACTTACTAGAATCGTTAGTACGTAGAATTACCTTTGTATTGTTTCATTTACATGCGTACTTGAGAAATGAGCTATGATTATGTAGATTGCTCGCTCGTCAGAATTAATATTGTAACACGCTATTTAGTTATTTCGTGGTAAACTAGTGTATTTATTTATGTGATATTTTAGATTTTGCAATTGTTGAATTAAATTGTAACTTTAGAAATGGTTGCAGCGTGTAAATTTGAATAATATGGATATTTGAATATTTGTGTACACTTGTGGGAGTGTAATGTACAGAAATGCGTCGGATTGTTGTGATATTGTTGAGAATAATTATATATATATATATATATATATATATATATATATATATATATATATATATATATATATATATATATATATATATATATATATATATATATATATATATATATATATATTGATGTGACACAGTTTAGTGAATTCTGTATGATAAGTAGGATACCGCTCTTATTGCAACGTTGTTTCTATAAGAAAGTGTGGGTTTTTCGATGTACACGAATGCGTGACCAAAGATGTAGATAGCCTTTATCTGATGATGGATTGATTGTTGATGTAGTGTGAGGCGAGATGGCTAACACAAATGCAACGTCCTTGTGTTTTTCGTAGGAAGCTTTTGGGGACAGAACTATCGGGTAGTCAAGTCCCGAGTCTCAGAGAAACAGGATAGAACAAGACAGTAGGCCGAGAACAAGCCTAGTTGCTGAAGAAAGAGAGAGAAGGAGGAAGAGAAAAGGAGACAAAAGGGGAAGAGGATAGGAAGAATCAGAGTAGGAATCGGAAGGAGGAAAGGAATTGGCGGAGTAACACAGATGAGTAGAAACCAAGTACAGGGAAAAGCCATCTCACACTATAATCACGTGATGAAATAGGTTGTTACATGGTCGAGAGGAAGAAGATTGGTTGAGAAATTAATATCGTTTAATTTGTATTAAGTTGTTATTCTTTTGAATTTCACCTTTGTGTTCTTAATAATTTAATTGTCGGTATTGCTGACTGGGGGCTCGGAGCTTTACCTCTCTCTATCACTAATTTCACTTCCTACAAAAACGAGCCAGGGTGGGAATTCCCCAGTAATTCAAATAAATATTGGGAGCATCCCACCCCAACGCATAACAGTGGGTCACATAGAACTTCACAATAAGCTATACCTGTAGAAATCACTCAGTGAATTGCCCTAGAGGGTGTGGCATAAGCTATACTTGTAGAATTCATTATTGAATTGCCCTGGGGTGTGGTATAAGCTATACTTGTAGAAATCACTCCTTTTACTACCTTGGGATATGGTACCATCCTTCCTTTAATGTCCCATCATTCCGAGGTTGTCAAAATATTGAATATTACTTTATGATTCATTGAAATATTTTTATGCACATACTTACAACAACATTAAAAAGCACTAACCGTCTGAAATGTCATAAACGTGGCGTGTGATAAAACTCACAATAAAAGCCTAAAATTATATTTAAAAAATTCTTTTTTTAAGATCAACATCAAGTTGCTACCTTTACATAAACAGCCAGCATTGATCATCAGATGGATATAATTCATATTGCCAATTTTTTAACCATAGCAAATATTACAAATTTGATTTAATGCTTTTTATTTCTAATAATCTTAACTTTGTGTAGAGTGACTTAATGCACATATTGACTGGCCCACAACCCATGTTGGATTTGAGTACGTAAGAAATAGGGATGGGGTAGGGATTTTTAAGGTATGCAAACTAGTAGCCTTTTGAGTTACAAAGCTTTTACTTCCTGAGGATCTGAAATTCCATATATTTATAAATGTTACCTGAAATGTCGCCTTTTATTCAGTAGTCGATTTTATGTGACGTATGCTTATGTTTGTGTTGAAAACGTGCTGTGAGCTTAGAAGCAGGCTAATGATTTTATTTTTATATATTCTTCTTTCTAAAAGGACCCAGTTTATACTGTTTATATCCCTTTATGATTTCATTTGTGCTTTCCCTTTCCAAAATATCCGTACTTTGTCATTGTTACTGGTTAATTAACTTTTGATATGAATATATGCGGCAAATTTTATACTTACCTGTATGTTAGTGAGTGGGTGGGGGTGCTTTTCCGACCTGAATCACCCTAATAATAAAACAAAATTACAATTTCATGGAATCTTCTTAAAGGACTAACTTGTACCTTTCTGATGCTACCGTGTAATTGTCTCAAAAGACATTTATAATCATAAAATAGCTTAAAAACTACAAACTAGTGACTGCTTAAAATCTATATGAAGATACTGCATAGATTTAGCTATGTTCTTTTTTATATCATTCACTATGCCTATATCTACTTGAAAAAAGAAAAATAATTTATTTAGCAATTACGTTCAGGCTAGGCTATATTTAATGTATAGTGACTGGAAAACTGAATACGCAATTAAACAATAGCCCAAAATTTTGTATAACATGGAGTGCATCACGCGCTACTAACTCTAACTTCCTTGAGTATATTATTCGTGTCTGTTAAGTACGGTATCCTTTACAAGACTGCAACGATTACTTCTACTACACATAGGTCAGCGATAGGTTCACTATTGATGTAAAACGCGCACTGGTTTTTTTTACATATCTGTTTACCTTTCTTCAATTTCCACCCCGTCTTAGTAGCGAACGTTTTACTCCTAATTATGTATTTCAATTGTACACTTGTTTAGGTCTGCGTCGGTTGCATATAATGTTATAGGTAAAATAAAAAATTAAAACTGATAAAGTTTAATGAAACTCTTTTTATATAATTTACATATGCACATGAAGAAGCCCACACAGTTTCCTTTTGTATATCGCAAATATTCAGTGCATCATCTTAATAGCCAACAGGTAACGCGGGTCGGTTGGAGGTACCCATGCATGTACAGACGGACGGAAGAAGCAAAACAATGTACACACTGCATTTGTTGTTGAGAATAAGTGGGCATAAATGTTAACGTCAGCATATACAAAAATATCCTGTTAAAATAAATATTTCAAAATGAACTCAACATTCTAAATGAAAGGTTATTATAGAAATATACGTTTGTGTCTTTCAACGTATGGACTTGCTAATATTATATTATTTAATTATGTAATTTGAGAGTTTTCTTATTATTATTTATGAGTAGAATACGATCTAGTGTGACATTCTACGTTCGTGTGTGTGTGTGTGTGTCGGCGTCTGTTCCCTCGCTTGGGTTGTAGTTTTATGGAAGTAGTCACTATATGGGAATGGAGTAATATACATACATTGTTTCGGGGGGAGGGTAGTGCGTACGGTTACTGGATTTGTGTTGAGGTGTGGTGGGGTTGATGGTAGGAATCCAAAACGTATAGCACAATATTATCAATTTGTTAGCTGTCCATTGTGTAACAATATCTTATAAGTTTTCATTAAAGATATCACAAATGGACAGAATGTAGATCACTTTAGGAATATTTCTGGGTATTTCAAATATTAAAACATTTATTCACAGGAATTATTATGGGACAAAAACTATATGATATCATTCTAAAACTTTTATCTTTACGTCTATTACAGGCTGAAAAAGTATGTCGGAAAACATTATATGAAGGAACAATAACAGAAAGGGTTTAGAAAGTTAAATGTAGTTATTGTGAAGTTTATTATGTTTGATTACCAAATAGAAGAACCTTACGAAGACTTTGTAGCTTAACGCCACCACATGCTCTTGTCACTAAGCCTAAAAACGTGACACTGTTTCTATTAACTATTAAAAACTGTAGAGTTTTGACAAAAAATCTCAATAAATATGGACATACTCATCAATATCAATCATTAACAGCCAACATTTGATTACACAAAAATACATATAATCGTTTCATGTACCAACAGAACAATGAAAGAGCTGAACCCGTGATTTGCTACAATTACACACTCTGTTTATGTATAACGGTTACCGGTGAAAGTGCAGAAAGCGCTCGTATAGGCTAATCCGGTACCACAAGTTGTTCAGAGTCGACTCTTACAGTCAATACCATATATTGCCCGAAGCATAAGAATTTTGCTTATCGACATTGACAGTTATGTTCAGTTCGTTATGATTTCTTCTACATATGAGAGCGAGAATTTCGACATAAATGTAAATGCATTCGGTGCCAGGTCTCAATGTTAGAGGTTCGTGACCTTCAGCAAAGTCGGTCGAGAGCCTCGGTAAATTCAAGAGAGATACGCCACACGCGCAACTGAATTTGGCACTTGAAAAACAGTTTGATTCTCCTCGGCTTGAAATAAGATTAGTAAGGCAGATACTTAAGACGGCTCAAAGCCATTGCTTGCTACCCATTTTTTTTTTTTTTGGGGGGGGGAAGGGGGAGAGGGTTTCTTTGTTTGATCTTCCCAGATCAGTTAGGGAGGTCCTCCTGTCCTACTATTATAATTGGTATATATTTTTTTGTGATATATATATATATATATATATATATATATATATATATATATATATATATATATATAAAGAGAGAGAGAGAGAATTATAAATATACATTAGACAAAGCGGAAAGTGCTATCCCTGGATTCCTATAGAAGAATGCTTGATAATAATAGGCAGAAATAATAGTTTCATATATATAATACTATCATACAGGTTAGATAATTTTTAATTCGTACTCAATGGAGACTCGAACCAGGTCAGCGGGTAAATGGCACCCATCGCCTTGCCTGCACACACGATCCCATATTCCCTCACGACGACACATCACCAAAAGAGTATGTTACTCAATCGGTGTTACATGCACTAGTGTGTAGCAGACACACTCGCATGATGACCTAGTAATTAATTCTCATGTATCTACACAGTCATTCTGGATTCATATGAAAGAAATCAAGCTATATAGAATTAATTATAGAGAATTATAAATATACACCAGACAAAACGGAAAGTGCTATTCCTGTATTCCTATAGAAGAATGCTTGGGGTTTTTTTTCACATTCAAAATTCATTCATCTGTTCTATGCATTCGTCTTGTTCCAAAAAGTAATCTTCCGTCATTTTGTACTCTTCTCTTTGTTTCCTTCTTTTCTTCCTTCCTTTTGTTCCTGTCTCTGTCTCTGTCTAGTTTTGTCCTTTGATCCTCCGTCAGGATTGATGGTGCTATTGTGGTTGCTCTTGTTTTTGTTGATGTTTTTATAGCTTCCTCTAATTCATGTTGTTGTCCGAGCTTAGCGGTCATTTGTGCTTGTGCTTGTTTCCTCATGTCTTCCTCTTATTTTTGTTTCTGTTTTTCTATCTCTAGCTTATATTTTTCTTGTTGTTGTTGTAATTGCTTTTGTCCTATTTGCTGTTGTTGTTTTACTCTTTGGCGTTGTTTTGGGTGTGGTTTTTCTTGCTGCTGTTGGTTTTGCTTTTGTTCTATTTCCTGTTGTTGTTGTTGTTTCTCTTCTTTTTGTTGTTGGTTTGGGCTTTGTTTTACTCCCGGATTTTGCCTTTTCCTAGTTAATGTTTCTATTGTATTTGTTCTTGTTATTTCATCTAGCTTCCCTTGGGGGTATTTTCTACCTGTACGGTATGAGTATGTTTTTCTTCCCGTTGCTGGTTTTGTTTTGGTTTTTGTTGTTGTTGTTGTTGTTGTTGTTGTTGCTTCCTTGTTACGGATTCTCCAGGCTCTGCTTATGACTCTTGATTTGTTGGACATTTTAATTAAAATGTGTATGTCCTGTCTTCTCACATGTACTACATTTATGGTCGTAGATGTATCCTTTGTACCATGATTTTGCTAGAAACCCAAATATAAAGAATGCTCTCTTTATTTGTTTCAGTTCGCTTTTGTCGGTATCCAGTATTCGTGTCCGTTGTAAATTGCTGTTAAAGGGATCGTCGCCATTCTGGATTATAATACTTTTATGTTCAATTTCTTTTCAAACTGCTCTACCACTGCCCCTAGAGGAATTTCCAGGGAATGTCTGACAAGTGTAATTCTCCTGTTCTTTTTTTAAAAAAAAACTTTTCTTAAGATGGGTGTTGGTTCTTTTACCATGACTTATCTCTTCCTATGTTGATGTCTCCATAAGGTAGTATTGGTTTTTTTCCCTCTGGGTCTGATGATGCATCCTTTATATCCAATGGGGATGATTGAGTACAAGTTTTTTATGTATTCCGGATTTAGTACTTTTTGTACAATCATCACCGCTGATGTTCCCGGTACTTTATCTCTCGGAACGTGTGATCTGTCCAGCTCTTGTGCTCCTTTTTTATATGCTCACTCAAGGAAACTTCTTTCATTCGTTTCAATTCTCTTAATGTTGAAGAATTTTGTCAGACTTTTTAGTTCATTTCTAGCTGCCGACATTGTTTTCTCGTCTTTCACGTGCTTCGAGTTCACCTTGTTCGCCAAACTATCGTATCTGTATTTTTCTGTAAATAAACTTTGTTTTTATTTTGTTCCTAGTGATTCATCTACTTCATTTCTTGGTCTTCTGGCATCAATGTAGTTCGGTGGACTTTCGTTTTTGGGGTGTGGGGTGTGGGACCAGACAGATACCCCCCAGTTAAAATAAGAAGTGTTTGTATGTGTTTATGTTGCCCCCTTCGGCGTGTATGTTTGTATTTGTTAAAAACAGAATTTTGATCAAAAAATTGTAATGTTTAAATTTTTTGACGGGGTATTTGTAGTTCCTTGTTCCTAGTGTATCTTAAGGGTTGTTCTTCCGAACCAGGCTTCGTTGTCCTAGTCGGAATCCCTTCCCTTCTGTTTTGAAAGTGACCTTTGCTAAGAGTCCCCTACGTCCTGTGTATGTTTTATGTATATTTGCTATATTGTGTGTATGCTATAGATTGTTTGTTAGGCCAGCATCTATATCAAACTTTCCCTCAAGTTGTCGTACAGTACATTTATTTTGTCTGATTATTTATATTTATTTTTTGTTTATTTATCGAATTTACATTTTTGTTTAATCTTTTTAGTTTAAAAATGAGAATTGGTATCTTAACCGAGAGAGAAAAAAAGAACTATTGTTTTAGATGCTTGTTTATGGCGTGGCGATTCTCATAGTTTCCTCGGACTAGTTTGGTGGTAACAAGGCCATGCACTATATAAGGAGCCGCAGCCTTGTTTGCCGTCTTGAACGGTATATTCTCTACGTAATGTGAAATTGGTCTGAAAGGGCCTAAAATCAAGAAAAGATAACAAATTGTTTAGTTCCCTATGGTTGTATTGAATCCCATGGAGCCTGAAAGCTGGGACCAAAATAACAACTTTACTTCTAGTCTGGGATTCAAACATTGAGGGAGAGGCCTAATCGGTGGAGAGGGTGACTATTGTTTAGCCAGAAGGAAAAGTAGAAATAGGAAACGTAACCAAGGGCGGCTTAACAAAGCGGCTGGCTATTCTGATACCCCGGCTACTAACTCAAGCGGAAAACAAGGACATCAACACCCGACACAGGCGCCCCTAATGATTAGAATGTCTACAGTTACCTAGACTAGCAGTCAGCAGCAAAGAAAATTGAAGAACGCTGAAACGCAGATGGAAATTACCACCAAGGATGCTACTTCTATTACTGAAACTCCGTCAAAAATGGAAAAAAAGAAGAAAACACTGGTGAGGATAACGGAGAGGAGACAACGATTGAGCAGCGATCAGAAGAACTAGGCCTGCAGGACACTCTAAGTGACTCCAAAAAGGCCAAGAACGTTATCAGCTCTGTAAAGTACATGGCCTGGAGGTCACTTAGAAAGAAGAAAACACCTACCCCGCAGCAGTGGTTGTTTGCTTAACGTATACTATCGCAGTATTATCCAAAGGCCTATAAGGAATCCTCGCTCACTTACCTGGTGCACTTTGCCCAAGCGTTAGCAGAAACGTATTGGTATGAGGCAATACCGACAGAGACGTATGAGAAGCAACATACAGCGGCTGAAACCTGGGACTATGAGAACCGCCGGCATAACTTCAGACTGCTGACATAATCAAAATTGCCTCTTAGGGGAGAAATCCCTACGTAGGGCTTTCATTCTGACCCCAGAAAGCCCTTTTAGGCGAAAACTCTGGCCCTGAAAAGATCCTGACTGGCAAGCTGCTGAATAACTCATGAATCGTGACCCTAATGGAGGTCACAAAAATGTCATCGCCACTATGAGCCTAACCGATTGGAGAATTTTTGTGTGGAAAATACAAGTACGCATAGTACACGAAAATTATATAACTGAACAATAGGCAAATTCACAACTCAGGAATATTTTACTCGAATGTGACTTTCTCATGTTTGGCATTAAGTTAGGGACCGCCCGGCAAATTAGGAAACTGGGCATAGATTTTAAATAATATTTATCGTAAAGTATACTTGGTGGCAGCCTTGGAAGCAGTAGTGGAGTCTTTTTGGAATCTTGCCCTCTGTTGCTTGCTTGGGAGGCATTGTACTCGTAGCGGTGAATCGCAAAAATCAAATAGTGCACAAACGTGTACAAAACAACCAGTCGCACATACCGAATGTTGCACGCGACTTTAATATATATATATATATATATATATATATATATATATATATATATATATATATATATATATATATATATATATATATATATATTATAATCATGCATATCTTAATTTGAGGACATAGCCTTGTCTGCCATCTTGAACGGTATATTCTCTCCGTAATGTGAAATTGGTCCGAAAGGGCATAAAAGCAAGAAAAGATATTTAAAAAATTGTTTAGTTCCCTTTGGTTATATTGGATCCCGTGTGTTGTATTAGTTTTTATCCTATCCCCGTATATATGTACTGAGTGTCCATTTCCTGCATACTGGTTTTTCATACGCTCTGCTGCCAGTGTTCCCATGTTCTATCCCAGTTTACTTCAAATGTTTTTATCTCTATATTTACTAGTAGTTCGCTTATGTTTCTAAACTTCCTGGGGACTTCAAGTAGCTTTATTAATTTATTGTTCTTATACATATCTTCTCTGTTCCTCATTTTAGACCCAAACCAATAGATGTATATCCCCTCCCGTGGTGTTTTGAGCTCTAGGTTATCATTTTTATCCTATTAAGGATGTTTGTGCATTTCGTTAGCACCGGGCTAGGCAGAGCTAGCCCGCCTCTTGTTTTGGCTCTGTATAATGTCTCCTTTTTGATGTAATGTATCTTGTACTCCAGCTATAGTTGATTATGTCATTATCTAGTTCATCTAGTTTTTTATTTTCTATGTCTAATGATTTTGATGTGTAGTTTATGTTTGAGTGTAAGTAGGTTTTGGCTACTTGTGCCCTCTCCATTATGCATAGTGGCGTGAGTGCCCAGATCTTGGTTTTCTCTTTTATTTGTTTTCCATGGTTTTATAATTTTCCTGTTCTCCACCTTTTCCCAAAAATATACCTAAGGCTTTTACTCGATCTTTTATTAAATGTGGGTATATCTGGATGATTTCCCCTCCAGTTTTCTATTTTTAAAATTTCAGTCTTGTCATGACTTGTTTTCGACCCAGAGGCCTTTCCAAACGATTCGAATTCCTTGTCCAAGTGTTTAAATGAATTTTGTCTTTTTATAAAGTTCGTACAAGCACCTGCATGTTGGAGCATCTTAAACTCTTCTCTTATATTCGGGATTTTGTATTCCCTTTTTTTCCTTCTCTGTTTTGTCGTATTTTAATACTAGGATTTCAATTGTTATCACATATAATAACATGGACAGTGGGCACCCTTGCCGCACTGATCTTCGTATGTCGAATTTACCTGTGACTGTCCCATTTACTAGCACTCTTGATTTTATTTTGTTGTACAGGACTTTAGTCCAATTTCGGAAATACGTCCCAAAACCAAATATTTCTAGAACTTTTTGTCTGTAGTTATGTTCTAATCTGTCAAAGGCTTTTTCCTGGTCACAAAGTACCATGCCACCTTCCTGATCAGTTTCTTGTACGTACTCTATCACTGTTTGTATATTAAGAATATTGCTTTGGATGTCTCTGCCTTTGCCCCCGCATGTTTGTTTTATATTTATCATTTTATTTATCCCTTGTTTGACCCTATTAGCTATTTATCGACTTAACATTTTGTAGTCTAGATTTAGAAGGGAGATGGGCCTCCAGTTTTTTTAAGTTTTCCCTATATCCTTTCCCTTTATAAATTAAGGTGATTATCCCATCCCTCATTGTGTTGGACATTGTCTCGTTTCTTAAATTAATGTTATTATATAGATTCTCAAGAATCTGCGATAACTCACCTTGGAATGTTTGATAGAATTCCGCGGTGAGTCCATCTCAACCTGGGGATTTCCCTTTCGCTACCTCGTTAATTGTTTTTATTATTTCATCCATGGAAATAAAATTGTCACTTAAGTCTTTATGTTCTGACTCTATTTTCTCTCATGCAATTTCATCTAGGCAGTTATTTATTATTTCTGAATCTATATTCTGTGTTGCATATAGTTCCGCATAATATTCCCTAATGTAGTTTATTATCTATGTCGTCCCCTGTCTTTCCCTATAATTGTTATCTCTTAATAGTTATATGCGTCACCCCCAGTTCTTCCCTTTTAAACAGTCCATCTGCTTTCTTATATCTCTTCGTGAATTTTACCCTCTTATTTCTCTTCCTTTGCTTTCTTCATCTAATATTATCTTAAGCTTTTCTTTTAGTATTTTATTCAATTCCTCTGTACATGTATTTATTTTTTCTAATTGTTTTTATAGCTTCTTTCTCCATGTGTTGTAGTTTTATTCCTTTTTACCGAGAATTTAATAGCTTTTTTCTTAAATTTATTTTTTAGAATATCCCACTCCTTTATGATATCTTTATTTCCTTTTATTTATAAATTCCCTTTTGTCTTCGTTTATTATTTCTATAAATTCATTTTCTTCTAGGATTTTATTGTTAATTTTCCATAACCCTTTCCCCCATTTTATCCTCTTTTTATGCAGATTTCAATGTTAAAAAGTTTGTGGTCTCATATTTTAACTTGCCTTATTTCAGCGTTTTTATATTTTTTGTTTTCGTAGTTTGTGCCGTAAAATCTATCTAGTCTACTGGCTATGTTATTTTTATATTCATATGTATAGTTTGACCTTAAGCTATTTAATTGTCTATATATACTTATTAAGTTTCCCATTTCCTGTTTAAATCTTATGCCATTCGTCGTTAGTTCCCCTATTTTATCTAGTTTCCCCCACCCAGATAAAGTCCCCTTCTATTATTAAATTTTCCATTGAAAAGTAATCTAAGTATCTATGTAGGTTTTCTATAAACTGTTGTTTTTCATATTTGTTTGCAGAAAAGTATATATTTATTACATGAAATTTTTCTATTGCTATGTGTAGCATTCTACCAGCAAAAATCTCCCCCTCATTTCTCCTTTGCCAATTTATATTTCTTCTGATTTTTTGTTATTATAGTTGCAACCCCTCCCCTTATATCGACGTTTTTATAGTCATTTAAGATGATTATTGCATCTAGTTTATCTTCTATCACTGTATTTAAATCTTTAGAAAACTTAAGCGTTTCTTGGATTAACGACATATCGTATTCAGTTTCCTATGCTAGTTTTATTATTTTTTCTCTATCTGTCCCATTTATATATATAGAAGCGAATCGAAAGTTTTTTTCTTCCATTTTTGTTTTCCAACCAGGTTGCCGCATTACTTGACATATTATCTAATTTTGCATTCCACTATTATTGATGTTTTGCATTGACTATATTTGTTCTATCTATGTTGCAGGGTGCACTGGTCCCCCCCCCCACTTCCGCTGTTTCGGGTTTAATTTACTTGATTTATTTCATATATATCATCTTTCCCAGTATTGTCAGTTGTCTCGTTTTCTACATAGTGTTCAGTTTCAGATTCCATGTCTTTGTCCGTGCTTGCCTTGTTCCTTTGGTTCTCGTCTGTACTTCTGTCATCATCGTCACTGTCCGTTTATCCGTGTTGAAACTGTTCCCCATTTGGGAGTTTATCCCCCCCCCCTTTTTTTTTTCATAGCCTGTGGCTGCATTTCCAATGATTGTCAATTGTGTCATTTAACCCTGTGACGGGGTGGTGTCACTGCCCTGTGACGAGCTTGACATTGATAGTGTCACTTTCCATTTTTAATTCTTAATTTTGGAATAGGTGTAGACGCTAATGGTTTGATACCAGTAAGGTCCGCCGGACTGTGCTCTATTTGAGGGCTATCCTATCTCCTTCTAGTGAGGTCTCCTCTTCTTCTAAAAAGGCAAACTTATTTTTGAACATAATATGTTCCTTGTGGGGCGAAGCCATCTTACCCATTTTATTCGGGCTCAGGAAATTTTCCCTCTCCTGACTAGTTTGAGGGTTTCCATCTCCCATTATGGCCGTCACATCAAGGTTGGGGATGTGTGTTACGTGCGTGGTCTCCAATGATTCATTTTCATTTCTGACCAACGCATCCCTATCCTGTTTAGTATTCTCTTCCATGTTTGTCCCTAATTTGTCATTGCGTTTTTGTTCCTGCCTTATTCCCCTTATCATGTTCCCAATATTTGTTTGTATGTCATCTTGTTCATTTCCGCTCAGGTTTGCTTTTGCTCTGTTGCTTGCTCCTATGTTAGTGTACGTGAGTGCCGCCGAAGGGTTTTATCAGTCTCAAGGACTGCGTCCTGTCTGTCGGCATCGGGTGCAGGCCCTATCATACTCGGTGAACTTTCTTGCTGTTTGCTTTGTTGGTGCCATTGCCGATGATAAAACAGACTTTACCAATTTGAGCAATGTTCAGTGATTGTAACGAAATCGAGAAAGGATTGCGTTTGGCCGAATGCTTAAGGAAGAACGCCTGTAGGTCTTGAGAGATGTTCATGTCCACCCGGGTAAAGTTGAGTATGGAAAGTAAAAACGTCCCTGGAAGCTTTCTTGCGCCCTCGCAACCAAGACAAATACTACTAGGCGCAGCTTCGAAGCCGTTTCAGAAGAAGGAGCGGAACACTTACCAAATTATGGCAAACCAGACACAAATACTGTTTCGCTGGCATATCGTTGTTGCCCACCTGCTATTCGCAATCAACTTGCACAATACCTTTTCTTCGGAATCGCTCAAGATAAAGACGTAAGACATGTTGTGAAGAAATATAGTCAGATGTGTTCCATCTTTACGGCCGTGATTTTGACTTTCTTGCTGGCAAAGTATTACGTAAGGTTTATGGCAGTCGGCTTAAGGGTATGCGTCCAACTGCAGATGGACGGCTATGTGTATTGTCAGTAATTAGACTGTTGAATAGGCTAATGGCTTCAAAGCGATAAAAGCTGTTTGTGTCGCTAAGAAGGCCAGACTTCTGCGCTTACAGTTAAATGTCAGAAGATTTGTGCCAAGCGCCGCCGAACATCAAACAAGGGTTACCAGCCAATCGGAATTAGATGACTTTAATTTATCGACAAGTAGGAGGAGCTCATGTCTCGGACAGACGAGAGGGACAATTAAATGAGATTGAAACTCATGATCAAGCGATATTCTTGATTCTTTTTACCAAGGCTTAAAATTATATGTTTTCGTCCTAGCTGACATTTGGCCTGGTGGAATTATTTGTGTTAGATTGTTTTCGTCTGCACAAGTACGACATTAGCATTATTCAATGCACACTTATGGTGCTTGGACTGAAGCTCCCCTCTTATTTTGCGGGATCTTTTGGTTGTCATCGTATTATTTTGCCTGATAACATCAGCGTCCCATAAGAGATGGAATTCGAGGATGTTGGATGTAGTAGGCTGTCTGCAGAGTCGTTTTTAGAGCCTCTATCGCCGTTTAGTCATGAAACGAAAATACCTGTAGCGCTATCCGTTATTAAAACGACAGACGAAATGGTGACTTTTCTGTGCAGCCTGTGTAAATTGTTGTGGGACTGGAAAATGTAATACATATACTCGCAATTTTGACCGCATCTCAAAATAACAAAATATACCAAAAACAATGGTATATATTTTGTGATGGGGCAAATTTGTGTCGATCTACGAAAAGCACATTAGTTTGGGCCAGAGAACAATTAATTATATTTATGGGGACAGGCGCTTGTTAAAAAGCTATTCTGCAGTAATTCAAAATGTCTGGTCGGTAGTGGTAGAGATTTTTAAATTAAGTATTCGTTTACTTAACCACGAGGCGGACTATTAGGAACACGGCTAACTTCGATTTCGTAGTGGAGCTGTCAAACTTAAAAAATTCCAGAAACAGTTATTCGAAGACCCAGGTCAAGTTACTCCCAGTTTTGGCGCCTAGATAAAAGGCGGCAAATATTTTTCATCCTGATTGATTACGCTAGCTGTAAATATTCCCCTACCCCCCCCCCCCCCATAGAAAAATCTAATTAGTCTAAGCTTTACTGCATGGGTAAAGGTACAGGGGACTCCGAGAGACAGAAATTCTCTCGTGAAATATTTGTCCAAGGAACCGGATGTCTGGAAAGTCGACGGACACAATTTTGGCGGTTAGGACGAACAACGCTTGAAAGAACAAAAGGGGAAAATAGCTCTTCGGACGTATTCCCAGACGTATCCTCAGATGTACATACGCACTAACGTATCTGCATATTTACATATTCACCTACCCACACAAAGTTTGAGGGCCGAAAGGAGGCGAAACAGTTAGGAGGTTGGGAGAGAAAAAGAAAGGGAAAAAGGCGAAAGGACAGAGAACAGCTACAGTGGAATTGGAGTGAACCAGAGATAAGCAGATTATGCAGTTGTACTATGCAACAAGTTCGATTATTCACTCGACCGTATGATGAACTAATTCTATCAGTAAAACAGATCGGCTATTTTTATAAATATATTTGTGTTTTGAAATTCAGTTATTTATTCCAAAAACAAGTGTATCTTCCTAATGTATTGTATTATCATCATTGTTTACGTAATTGATTAAATTTTGATTTTTAATGTTCGGGGGCTCGAGTCGTTCTGTTCTATATATCTGCTCAGGTCTCTGTTTATTCTACCTATACTTTCACTCGATCCAGGCAATAACGCCGAGGGCGATCATCTCCTAAACAACGAGGACCGAATAAAGCGGACACCTTGAAAGAAGGTACAATCCGCCAATCAACCCTCACCCTTTACAAAGAGTGGGGGAGTTTACATATTTATTCTTTTTTGTGAAAGTACTCTTATATTGGCCACAAATACATCAATGTAAAAGCTATCTTTCTAACAACTGATGTATTCGTGGAAAACGATTGCAAATTCAAAAACAGGTAAATTTACCCTGAACATTCTCCTTTTTCCATTTTTGGTAACTAGTAAATTTTTCCGTTTCGGGGTTCTAATTTAACTCCTTTGTATTCGCAAAATGCGAGCTACTTATGACAGATTCACTCCACTGGACAACAAATTTTTACAAAAGTCATGTTACTGAAATAAAATTAGTCAATTCTTATCAATTTTTATGTGCTGAACACGAATATGACAGTCAAATTGCAAAATTGGCTCTAGTTTTTTTGTAATCTGCAAGAAATTAATGTTTACATAACGAAATGCATTCCAATAGTAAAAGGTCAACTGTAATAGCCTACCTATAAAAAATCAAGTCATTGACTACATCTTAGATTTCTTCGCCTGTCTCTTGTACAGCTTGTTCGGGAGCATCTCTGAGGAGTGTCCAGCAGTAGTCAGCCAGCATTGTAGTGGACCATTTTCCCTGGTATCTTTGTTCCATTGTTGCGATATCTTGATGAAAACGTTCGCCGTGTTCATCACTAACAATACCACAGTTGCTAGGAAAGAAATCCAAATGGGAATGAAGGAAGTGAATCTTTAGAGACATATTGCAGCCAAGTTTCTTATACTTCATCAGCATGTCTTCTACTAGTTCCTTATAGTTTTCTGCCCTAACATTTCCGAGGAAGTTTGTAGAAACTAGGCGAAAAGCATTCCATGCTTGTTTCGCGTCACCTTCCAGCAAGTTGTTGAACCGGTCATCTTTGAAAAGCTCTCGAATCTGAGGACCCACAAAAACTCCCTCTTTAATCTTTGCTTCGCTGAGTCGAGGGAATTTTTCATGCAGGTATCGGAATGCTGGCAAAGTCCGGTCAATGGCTTTCACGAAGTTCTTCATCAAACCTAGTTTGATGTGAAGGGGTGGTAGCAAGATTTTCTGAGCCTCAACCAGAGCTGGGTGTTGGATATTCTTCTCTCCAATGGCTACATTCTGCCTGTGAGTCCATTCCTTCCTCATGTAGTGCATTTCCCTTGCTCGGCTATCCCACTCGCATAAGAAACACATGTATTTTGTATATCCTTGCTGCAGTCCCATTAAAAGGGCAACTACCTTCAAATCACCACAGAGGTGCCAGCTGTACTTGTTATACTCAATGGAATTCAGTAGCTGCCTTAAGTTATCGTATGTCTCTTTCATGTGGACAGCATACGCTACTGGAATAGATGGAAGAATGTTTCCATTGTGCAAAAGCACAGCCTTGAGACTCAGTTTCGAAGAGTCCACAAATAGTCTCCATTCTTGTGGGTCATGAGTGATTTTTAAAGCATTCATGAGGCCCTCAATATCGGAACAGAATATCAGATTACTTTCCTTTCTGAAGAAAGGCTCCAATTGCTGGTGGCGCTTTCGATATGCAGTAATTGTGACATCTTCTTCTAGAAGATTCCATTGTTGGAGTCTTGATCCTAGCAATTCTGCCTTGTTCTTTG
Source organism: Sinohyriopsis cumingii (assembly GCA_028554795.2). Taxonomy (NCBI): domain Eukaryota; kingdom Metazoa; phylum Mollusca; class Bivalvia; order Unionida; family Unionidae; genus Sinohyriopsis; species Sinohyriopsis cumingii. The sequence continues at coordinate 58,540,179 of CM068838.1, forward strand.
ATAAGTCCAAATCACGAATCAGGTCATTTAGTTCTTCCTGTGTTATTCTGTGTGGGGTTGATGATGCACCACAGTGAAAATCTGGATCACTGCATGCTGATGGACCAGGAGAAGAACAGGTCGACTCACCTTTGTCTTCGTCAGATGAATCAAGAGAATATTCTGCTGGAGGTTCTGGAATAGGAAGTCCCTCACCATGTGGAACTGGTCTCAATGCAGACGGAATGTTTGGGTAGACTATTCTCGACTTCTTTCGCTTCGTTATTCCGCCGGAAAGAGGAGGAACCAAGCAGAAGTAAGAGTCATTTAGGTGGTTGCTTGGCTCTCTCCACACCATTGGGAATGCAAACGGCATTGATGACCTTTTGCAATTCAACCACTGTGAAAGCTGTGTTGTACATGTAGCACAGCATATATGCGGAGCCCAAGGCTTGTCTTGGTCACCAACCTTGCATCCGAAGTAAAGATGATATGCCTTCTTCACTTGAGAATTGATACTTTTCTTCTGGTTGGCAAATGTCACTTCCCCACAAATATAGCAAAAATTGTCCGCGGTATTAACACACTTTCGAGGCATTACTGTTCTTTATTGTACGTAAATGGATAAAATAATAAGTTTTATGTAACAGTAGCTTGAACTGTCTCGCACAACGTCTAAAATATTTTAAATGCTGAACCTATCTGATTGGGCTTTATATAGTACACTGCTTACGTCAGCTTCAGCAGCCGCCTGGCATTAGTATAATAGGCCTACACATGTATAGTACACTGCTGACGTCAACTTACTTCAGCAGCCGCATGGCATTAGTATTGCATTGCATCAGAAAATGATGCAATCAACTGTGGATGATGTGAGCATGATGGTATTATGCAATGTTACATCATTATTCCGGATGTTGCTGCAGTCCTACTGGAGAAATTTACACAGTGAAACATAGAAAATGAGGTATATGAATATCTTCAAAACGAGAGCCAATACAAATTTTTCACGGTTATATTCGTGTTCGGCACACCAAAATACTACAGATTAGGGCCTTTTCAAGTCAGTAATGATTTCACTGTTGACCAGTGCTCTCTTGCATATTTTTGCGATTCTTAAATTTGTTTCACAATAATAATTGGTAAATCATTAGCTAAACTCATTAAGGTTATGTAAATTCAGCAAAATCACGTGTAAACGAGTTTATTTTGATTAATTTGCCGTTATATGTGTTGTTTGGTTACTGATAATACACACTGGACATCTCTTTTGCGCCTACAATTTCATATGCAAAACGGACATATTTATATCATATTATATTCATCAACACGTAAGGTGCAATTTTGGCGACATACTTGCCTCAGTACCAGATATTTCGTCCCAGTACTATGAAAGTAAACTAGGCTTCCCCTTTTCCCCCTAAATTGACGTATCTCCCATTCCCCTTTGTTTCTTCACTCCAGTTTCACAGTTGCACTGGTTTCTTACTTCACATTTGCATGACCCATCATAAACCCTTACCAAGCCAAAGATTGGTACTTTACGCTATGCACTACAAAGCACGACGCAGACACCTATTACAAAGAATTATTCCTTTTTCAAATTACTAATCTCCTAATACTAAGATTTATTCCTATTTCAAATTACTAAAGACTAAATACATTATAATATCCAGAGAATTCCTTATGTTGAGAAATAAATAGTGTCCATTTTACGAAACTAATTCCTGCTATCAAAAAGTCCCGTGAATACTGTACATTATGACGTATGTTCATAGACATTAGCTAGTTACTCAGCTTTAGAAATATCTTCCCAATACAAACTAATCAAGATTAACAGATAATCACTCAAATCTGATAAACTATAAACAAAGACGTAAATACAAATAACGCACCCCATATGCTTATTACAGTATCTGACCGCTCCCATGGTCTTAGTGGTTAGAGCAACCGCCTAGGATGCGGGTTTGAATCCCGGCCGAGTCATACCAAAGACTTAGGAAAATGGTACTATCAGCCGCCCTGCTTGGCGATTGGCATTAAGAATTAGTGTTGGGACTAGTCGGCCTGATGTCAGGATAATGTGACTGGATGGGACATGATGTCCCAGTACTAGACATAACCAAAGACTGCCACACTGTAAACATCGTAGCGATATGATTTGTAAAGCTCAGTTGAAAATACAATCACACACACACACACACATACACACACACACACACACACACACACACACACACACACTACAGTACGTTCTGGTTCAAAAATACAATTCGGAAATGTTTATACATCAGACTTAATATACAAAAGCAAGGAAAAACAAATCAATTATTCATGTGTAGGTTTTTCCTATTTTATTTTTCAAAATAATGTAAAATTTTATATCGAAACTGGTAGAAAAAGCTGTGTGGTTCTCTCTTATTTTGCTGGATAGCAGTATATAAAACAATAATAACTCATAAAATAAAATAAAAATAAAAACAGTGGAAATATAATTCTGCAAGTTTATTTTTTCCTTCCCCTCACGAAAAAATTCGAGCCCAGTTGTTTAACAGCGGATTGAAAATAAGCTGCACCGACATATTTGACGTTGTAGTCGACTCAGTTTTCTAGCGTGATTTAAAAATTTAAAATTCAGTTTCTTTTAAAACAAATAGTAACTGCATTATCTAGCTAAACTTTGGAAGAAATAAATTGCAAAATAAAAGACAAGTATCTGACAATAACAGTTCTTTGACAAAATCGTTTTGTTAGCTTTAAACGCGGTTCAAATATTCAGTTTAGAATTCACCTCTTTATTCACTCGCCGAAGTCGCACGTTATTCGTTCTTTATCGGGTCTGCTATAAAAGCAGTGGCATAATATGTTCAAAAGATTCCGGCGATGATTAATACAAAACGACAATACCATGGTGATAAGGTAATCATTAAAAATCGAGGAAAGATTGGTCCGCTTTTGTAAGCAGGTCTTAGAAAATTACCAATATATAAAGATAAGACTCGAGTGGATATGGTGATCTGCTGAAGTGTTGGCTTTCCCTGAATGGCGAACTTGGGCTGAATACAAACGCAGATATTGCGGAGATTCTTCTTACTGGCGTACCGTATTCTTGCCGTACTAAGCAAGAAACGAATCACAAATAAGAAACAAATAATTTACTTGCCAAGGAAAGTAGCCTGGCTTGTATATCTCTTGTTTACCTCCGAGTGTATATTCAGGAAATATAGTAAAGGATGCCAATTTTTTCAATAAATAACGTCCAGTGGAACACGCAGTACAAAACGAGATTATAATATTCTCACGGCAAATGAATAATCACTGCAAGGGTCCCGAAACATGGTATGAAACGAACCCGATGTCAGTTATAACATACCATATCGTTATGCGTAGCACAAAACTTAATATTAACAGTTTACAAGCATTGAATATTTACAGTCGTTATGAGTGCATACAATTATATATGTATTATTCTCTGAAGAGTTAGTACGGACACTTATCCTCAGTACTCGAATTTAATTCATAGTGTATCCACCACATTTTCCATAATTTACAATCATCATGTATTTTAATTAATAAACTCTTCGGGATCGACGACTTTCGACTCTTTCACACCTCTGCTCTCATATCTTTTGCATTTATATTTGCCAGAAGGAAAATGTAGTCCTCTAAATTTCGGCATATAGTTGACTGTGATGTCTGCTTTACTTTCTAAAGGCAGCTATGAAGGTTTCTGGAACCACTGTTCTTCCATTTCACTCCTTGAGTTCCCCCTTTACTAAATATAAGAATTAATGTACGTAGTCGTTACATGTTTTCTTGTAATGTTGTAATTACTATGGATTACTGGCATAGTTTCATTTATATATTTTGGGATATCATCTCGATAGAGTCACAAGTGCGACATTCCGGGATGACGTCATGGATTCAATATAACGATCCTTATTCCCCACCACGTATTTGGCGGGGCGCGAGTGTCCGATCACTGCTGTTGCCGTTAGTATTTGGATATCCATGGATTTAAGCATTAACTGTTGGGTAAGTCATGAACAGAAAATTCCCAAGTATAAATAATAAATTGCATATATTTAACAGTTGAAAAATTATCTTTATTTGCGCATCTGTTTTAACATGGCACATTAAAATTATCCATTTCTTCACATTATACAGTCAGCTTGTATTTAAGGCTGAATTTTATAACAGAGGTTGCTCTGAACTTACCTTCTGGTCAGTAGTGAAATCCATGTCTGTCCGAAAAAGCTCTCGGCACCTTCTGGCCTATTACTCGCTGATTCTTCAAAATCTGAGAACAAGTGTCAAATTTTCTCAAATATGTCGTGAATTGAATGAGGTCCGTTGAGATGGTATGAAAACCGATCCATTCTAGATTATGGCGGGCATAATTTGTACATTAGGAGGCGAAAATAGGAAAAGTCAGCATGTCTAGAAATACCGAGGGGTGCAGGCTCGTGTCTTAGCTTGTGTTATATTGTTACAGGTTGGACAATGATCTCTCTGTCCGTTGACGACTGCTCTTTATTTTCTTTGTAACTGGCCCTTGTGGTGCAAATCATCATCAAGTGAATGACCCTATTCTCTCAAGCGGACGTGATTCGGCTTTCGGTATGAGAGGTGGAAGACTTGCATTTAAGTATGATCTTTGATAGGCTTTCCATTATTTACAGGAAAGAAAATATTGCTGTAAGATTTGTTATTAGTTACGTTCAAACACTTCTACGTATGCATGACTGGCAGATGGTGCAAGTATCAATTAAAAACGGAAATGGTCAATACCGCGAGAATAGGACACATGAGTATAAGCAGACGCTACAGATTTATTGTATAAATAAAAAACACCACAAAAAAAACAGACAAACAAAACAAATGACCAATTATGTTTTAAAACATTAATACTGATAAATGCTAGGCATGGTAATGCATCCTATCAAATGCAAAGTAAGAGATTCTCTTATAATACGATATACTCATTTTCTACAATTTGCAAAGTTAACCCTAATTTCGAAGATACACATCGTGTGGCAGTCTGCTTCTCGAATATACATCACAGCTTTCAAATTCCATAGACAATCACATGAGTTTGAAACGTGAAACCATTCATCATTGTCTGTAACTTTTTTGAGCATTACTCCGAAGTCCATTTATCATGCAAAATCTGAGCCTGGCTAACATAACGTATTGGCTCCAAATCGATATATGCCATATATAAATTGGAAAACAATTATCTTTTTCTTTTTTACCACATAATTGAAAAGAGAACTTATGTAATACTTTTATTTACGTACACCGGAATAATAATAATAATAATAATAATTAATAATAATAATATCGATTATAAAAACGTACATCATGATAGCATTACAATCCCTGTGTGTTTGCCATTGCTATATCCCCTGCGTCCTAACAGGCTGTATAGAGAATCACTAAACTTCGTACTTATCCTGCTTATATCTGAACAATCTGTAAAAGGGTATAGGTTTTTGGGCTTAATCCCCTGTGTGCTGTACATTGGATCAAAGCTATAAAAAAAACTAATTATTTCAATTTTAAGTACTTTTGTTAAAAGATAGCATTGTATATATCCAGTCAGTGCAGGAATACGTTAAATGGATTAGAGGTTTCGACCCTTTTGTTATGATCTGGGTGTCCAGCAGGGTGAGTGGTGAGATACAGCAGTGGTGTCATATAGTAAGACATTAAGCATTAGGATCTCATGGGATGCAGTTGGTGCAGTTAAAGACTGATGTATCATATTTATCATGTTAATACATGTAAAGTGATGGTAAAGTCCATTATAGATTGACGGGTGGACGGATGGACGGATAGATAGACAGATTTATTTATTTATTTATTTATTTGCACACATGGGAAAAAAAACCAATAAATGTGTTCCATTGAGGCAAAAATCTACAAACATGCACCAATGATTGCTAAAACTGTTTCTCTTTTGTTTGGTACATGCTTGTGTAAAAAATGTCGTAAAAACAATTTGTGACACAAAACATTCTTGGATGCATGATGTTTCCTTTGTTGTTGACAGTAATTATATATTCGAATTTATAATTGCTTTAAACCACATATGGGTTGGAAGCAAAGTTGCTTCTTACTTTTACAAGCAACTGAATTTTACAATAGACACACCAAGTACAAATACAATAAGATCCTTTACTGTGCTTCCATTCAAATCCACTACATGGAGAATTAATTGTCACTCAAAGAGAATTTTCATATATATTTTATACAGAAGTAATGCAGAGCTGGACACATTCAAACAATACATTGTGATGTATACAGAAAAATATTGGTGAAATGAAACACCTGGGGCGCCTCTCGATATGATTCGTGGTGCACAGCCTACGACACCATACATTATCGATACACAGGTCAACTTGATGGTCTTTTCATCTTTAGAAGGTCTGTCAGTTGTGTAATGTTCTCAATATTTTTAAGCTGACATAAATGAGTGTATATGCCTGCGACAACTGTCTCAGATGAATTCTCAATGTAATGACTAAAGAGACAAACAATTAATATATATACACGGCAGCTGAAAATTAAAGTTACTTGTACAGGTTAAGTATCGTTTTTCTATCGATTCTTCACTTCATTTATCGATATGGAAAAAGTATTAATATATCGACTAATCGTTTCACCCATACTGACAACTGATTTCTTTGCCCAGTCATTATCAATGAATTTTAGGGCAAACAGGGTGGCGCGTTTTAAGTATTATCATTATAGAAATATAGAAAGCCTTCCAAACAATTGACGTAAAAACAAATGAACAATTAATTTACTTCAGGCATACAAGACAAAACTGAACCTCAAACAAATATCAACAAGATATATATTTCTTATGAAAAAGTTTCGGTTTTATGTTAAGAGAAAACTATGATAAATGTGAAAATGAGAAAACACTATTATTGGCATGAACGTGTAATCTGACATTTAGACTTGTTATCGTGGTAAAATGGGCTACCTCTTGTGGTGTTTCAACTGAAAACTATGTGAGACCCGAGTATCCGTCATTTAACAACAGCTACTTGACCTAGAAAGATATTAGATTTAATAGTGTAGGCTCAAAAGTCCAAAATCTTTGTGATAATAATTTTGATACTTGTCAAACAATATCACCAAAATTCTGCCCAGTCGGTAAGATCAAGTTTTGTGATGAAATGCTTATCTATGCTTTTAGTTCACAATCTCTGTAATGAACGGAAAACGTGACTTAAATAAAGAACCAGTAAGCAGTGCCCGTAAATGTTCAGATACCCTTGCACTCCCTTCACCCCACATGCAAAGTATGTGTTATTCAGAAATTTTGTTGTGTCACTATCAGGAAGGGGAGTAAGGAAAATGCATCATTCCATAGAATCTCAGATTTAATAATTTTACCAAGGTTTTGGTCTCAAATGTGCACAAATGTAGAAATTTATCAAAACACATGGACAACTTCGAGATCAAAACCTAATTAGTTGGGATTGCAAAGCTCTCTTTTCATTCAAATATTTTTTTTTTCTTATTAAATAGATACCACACATCACACAAGAAGAAGAGTGACTGATGGCCTGTAAACCCATTGAAAGTGGAGGAAATGTATCCCCACATTCCCCAACTAAATTAAGGCAATATTGGTTAAAAGGTCAGAGGGACCCTGTGGGAATGTAGAAGAGAAGAGAAATCATTGTGCTTGATATAAAAATAGAAAAACATTTGGCTCCTGTTCTTCGTCTACTTTAAGCCACATCAACAAGGTCGGTCTGGAGGGTGTTTAGGCAGTAAATTAGCCAAACGCATCATGGCACATGTCCTTGATCCAACAGACACAGCAGCGATGGATAACCACTCATACACACTTCACTAGTTGATCATGCTACCACAGTACTGACTTTCAATATGCTGCAGACCACTTGCCTTCCACAACTAGTCTTCGGGCAGATCCAGCACATATTGGGTACAGGTAAAGAACTGCCTCATCAAGCACCAAAACTTTCATCTCCTGCCAAAGAATGTTTGACTGACTACTGAATAAAAACATCGAAATATATTACCATACCCGTTCAGTTATAACTCAAGAAACCAGCGTAGAGAACTGCATTTGACTATTTTGTACCAACAAGAGTATTGTTAACTACTAGTGCTAAAGAAAATCCTATAGCCTGATGCACGTGACCCCTCTAATGTCAGATTGGGTCCGTCCTGTATTTTAAGTGGGCTTTGTCGAAAAATTCTAATTTGACTGTGAAAAATTCAGTCGGCTGATGAAATACAGAAATTAGTTTTTAAGTTGTTGAAAGACTAGTAAGTTTTCAACATTTATCACATGTATGCCCCTTACCCTCATGAAGATTGTCTACTTATCATGCTTCTATCTAAATCTGTAAACTTTGTTTACGGAGCGTAGCGCGTTGCCTATGAATGGGGAAGATATTGCCAAGATTAATTATAATTTGCGCTCACTCTGCTTTTACATTCTTGTGATTCTACCGGAGGCAGTGCAAAATACCGTTTGGGATATGTATGTGTATTACAAAAACCAGCCAGAACCAGTCTAGTGAGTATCGTTGTTGCAACCGGTGCAGTGATGCGTGACCCAGTAATGGCATTAAGGCTAGCATGTGTACACAACCACAACAAGTTGCCAGTTGATTACATTATTTATTGTATCAATTGGAGCGTTTATGCCAAATGCGGGATGATTTTTGTGGAGTTATTATAAGTAATAAAGGGATCAAAAGTTGTACGTGATGCCCTTTGAGTCTTTGATTAAAAATCTGCCGTCCTTTGGCGAATGAGAGATATAAAAGAAAGATGGCCCTAACAAAAATCAGCAGAACACTTGTATGTTGATGTTTGAAATTAAAGCTTAATAAAAAATAATTAAGTTGCCCCTTGCTCACACTTATACTATCGTAATGTAGCATTGGTTAAACATATTAATAGGCACCTATGAAGAACATCAAAACTGTGAGGAGAGAAACCATATAAATTAGACATGTTTCAGATGCTAATGACATAATCACCGCTTATTCAATGAATAAGAAGAACATTGATGGACATTGATGGAGCATTTAGACAATGGTTGACCTCATGACCTACAGGATAACACTGTTTTATGTTAAATATTTTGAGATCCGAATAAACACCTGTCCGAGATATTAACAGTACTACACAAACAATTCTCATTATCACTCATATGGGTATGTATGACACATGCCGTATATCAAACTAAGATAGCGCAAGGTAATCCAGTAGGTTGACCATGTGCTCGAGTTGCTTATATTTTTGCACTTACTCACAATGACCACCTGGAGTGAGTAGGCAGTATGGCCCTTATAAGAGCCCTTGCTTTCATACACACCCAAGTCATTTTAGTATGATTCTGTTAATATCATTTCATATTTGAAGTACAGCAAATTACAACCTTGTGTGACAGAATAATAATAGTAAAAATATGTCAATTTTAGGCAATTGGAAATTGGAGTCCGGGCCTGTGGAATCTGAGTCAGGGCTTGGGATTTTTTGTTTATATAACCATCATTGGTCCGGTGTCTAAAATAATTTCTTTTTGAGCACTTATTGCTTGGTCTTTTATTTATGAAATATGAACTAATGTATTGTCTCTCAATATTTTCACTGATTTGTTTGGGTGTATGTCAGATTTTCTATCAGTATTTTTCCACTGATTTATTTGGGTATAAAAGAGAGAGAGAGAGAGAGAGAGAGAGAACACTTGTTGGACATACTGGAAACTACATTTTAGCTAAAAATAGTTATTCTTTTCAGATCATAAACTGTTGTGTACAATTATATTAAAATTTAAAATCAATTATAATGAAAATATTTAGATGCCGCTAAAATTCTTAAAGATTCAATTACTTTTAAACACGATCAGGTTATGGTTAGCGTTCAAGCTGATGAAGTAGCTGCGTACTGCTACAGTTTCACCATAGATTCTACAAAAAATAAAAAATAAAAGATTGACTATGGTCCAGAGTAAAAATGCCACGGTCAACGTCCTTTCATCCAAGTTACGCAGCATGCCACAGTTCTGCTAATTTATTTGACTTTTAAGCTGCATATTCCAATAATGCCAGAAAATACTACCACTGCCCACATGGACCCGTTTAATCCTGGACTGGCCTCTTCCAGTTGTCCTTTCAGTCAGTTGGTATTTGATTTTGGACAAAACAACCTCAACAAAACAGATAAAGTTAACAATAACATTGCTAGAGTTATTTGCCATTGCCTAAAAACTCATATTTTTTAGTAATCTTTGCAAATGTCATTAAAACTGAGCCAAAAACAAGAGCAGGCATTTCTGGAAGAAAGTGGTACATTTCTAATTCTGGTGGCAGTTTGAGCGTGCCGCACATGAATCCCACAAGACTGAGAATAACTGTTTACAAATGAAATGAAGCAATGGGATGTATGGCCACTCTTGATAACAAATTAGATGGTCTTCGATAACTTAAAATATGCACCCAAATTTGATTATGAAATATTTAAAAACTTTATTAATACACAATGTGCTTCTAAAGATCGTGGGTGGGGGTGGGGCTGGTTACTTGTTAAGAGGATCAGCATTGTTTGAAATAGCTACATTCATGCTGGAATCTTTATTTGCAGAGCTTACATGCAACTGCAACAAATCCTTACTGTCGTCGCTGGCATACATTTCAAGAAATATATCCACCAATTTTCAGGAAAGAGAATATGTTTTAATGGGTAAATTTTAGAACCCATTTTGTGTTGGTCAGTTTATTGGGCATATAGTCTTTTCATCATTTCCCAGTTTATGGATGGAACGACGCTCAGATCGAAATAGAGAGGGAGAGACATCATTCTGGCCTCAATTTTGGCAGCGGTGTCACTCCTGCGATGTAGATGTTACATCACTAGTATTAACGAAGAAGTATTGGGATAGAGCTGGAAAAAAGGGAGTCAGGAGTCGACAGTACAGAAATTCTTTATTAAAATTAAACAACACTACACTAGTGTTGTATTGAATTAGAGCTAACCGGTTTCATACAATTATATAATTTCTGTATTTTGGAGTTAAATGCCGAATAAATTACCAGTATGGGAAAAAAATGCTTAATTAAATACTACAAACCTATACCAAAGTTATTTTCAATCAAAGTATTTTATTAAATGTTCACTCTAACAGCTAAAATATTACTTCATGTAAGGGGCCCCGAGTAGAAACAAAAATACCTTTGAAATTACAGGAAGTTGTTGTTGTTGTTGTGGGGTTTAACGCCATTTTTCAGCACACGACAGGCTATGCATGGTGGCCAGCATTAATGGTGGAGGAAAACCCGGGAAAACCCTTGAAAGAACCACCGACCCACGAGAAGCTACTGGCAAGCTTTTTCACGTACCCACATTGGCCGATCCCAAGACTCAACCCCACGCAGACAGAGATGAGAGGGCAGTGATCCGTAACGGTGAGCGCTTTAGACCACTCGGCCACTCGGGGCCCCCGATACTTGCTTCGTCAAAAATTGTTTCAGTGTGCATCTTAGATCCCAATCTAGTTTTAGTCTATGTCTGAAAAACGCCGGCGTCAGAAAGCCTCTAATGAAAATTTGTTGCACAATATACAGCTGTTGTCTTACAATGATACAACTGTATCACCGATAAACATTGTTACGGCATCATGCATCATAGTAGAAACACTTAATGCAAAAATTCTAACAATCATTTTCTTCGTTACACAAATTATATAATATATTATATAAATTCAAAATAAAATCCCCAAAATCACACTTTCTAAACGTTCCTCGAAATTTTTTTTTTTAGGTTTTAACAATCTCAAGAAATTACATCGTAACTCACACTAGATTCGGTGTGGCGATTCTTTCTGGAGGATGGTAACCCTCTCAGTGGCGGTGCACCACCATCTGCACCAGGGTGTCCTTCTTTTGTCGCACTAATATCTTCCCAACTGCTGCCTGTCATATATATATATATATATATATATATATATATATATATATATATATATATATATATATATATATATATATATATATATATATATATATAACTGTTATAAATAGTTATTGGTATAACGTACATGCAAACATTTTCTAAAAGCATTGTGAACATGAAAACACCGTACTATAAATTTAAAGTATTCACAGGCACTAACAAATAAACTTGTCCACAAAAATGGTTAAAACAATTACGAATCGCTGTATCAGAGTTGGAAAAAATACGGTACATCAGAAGAGAATATGCATGACAAAGAAAGGAATTGTTTGATTTTTAGTTATGATACTAGTCACAAAGAACACAGTATTATATAGAGCATTAAAATGAAGAGAGAAAAAAAATACTGATGTTACTCAAGAGCTCTTTTGGTATACTAAACTACACACATGAACAGAAGTTAGCATACAAAGTTTACCTATGTTTTCACTTATAAGTCGAATCATCGAATCAAACTGCAAAAACCCTGTACTGCCGTAGTATAATGTGCCTGCAGATCAGGACCTTTGTCGTTTGTTCTACTGTAAATTCCTAACAAACTGCACAGAGCCAGATCTGCCGACGCTTGATGCAACGGCATATCCAGGTCTGTGCAGTTTGCAGTTGACCTCGTTTGATAAGTGACTAAATACGGTAATATCGTCGGAAAGGAAATGTTATCTACCTTCTTTATATGTCGCGTCTTACCAAGGTTAGAAACTTGTAGTGGTTCATTCATATTAATTAATGAATATGCATATTCTAAAACTATTTTTTTTACCTGAGGAAAGTATATTCAGGATTTTGATACAATGGTAATTATTTTGTCCTTTCAGGTGACGCTATACCGTACATACTCCCTTAACACACGAGTCCAACTGGAAACCACACAGACCCAGAACTGCCGTCACACAATGCGCCGGCAGGTCTATGACTGTGCAGTTTGTCAGGAATATTCAGTAGATCAAACAGCATAGACTCTGATCTGCAGACACATTATGCTACAGCAGATCAGGTTTTGTGCTGTTTACAGTTGGACTCGCCAGTAGCTTCTCGTGGGTCGGTGGTTCTTTCTGGGGTTTTCCCGGGTTCTTCCTTCACCATTAATACTGACCGCCATGTATAGCCTATCGTGTGCTGAAAAATGGCGTTAAACCCCACAACAACAACAACAACAACAGTTGGACTCGACTTATAAGCGAGCATAAACGGTATTTGATTCTTATATAATAATAAAAGTTAACCGAATGTTTATCTGTGTAAACTGTAATAAATTATTGTATGCAATTTAACCAAATTGTTATCGATTATATGCAGCGCATCCTCTGCTTGTTTCGCATTGGTTACCTATGACCGTTCACCTTCCTATCACACCGCCTCTTGTTCTTACTTACCACTGCCTCGCCCGCTTCCCATTTTAGCTCAGTCAAATTCTGGCACGGGGCATGATGAGAGGACAAGTCTTTATTACACTCATGTTGTCAAGGTTACAGCATATGAGGTATATAAGAAAAACAACATGACTACATAGCGTGCGATGATATTACATGTTGTTCAGCAGGGTTACAATATTTGGAAAACACAATCTAAGGACCTGCAAATATTGTTTTAAAGATTCGTACGTTGAAGATAAAGCATACTGTGTGTGTGTGTGTGTGATTTGGATTTTTGACGAAGCTTTAACAATGTTTCACTCATATCGCTACGATGTATGCAGTGTGGCAGTTTAGAGTGATGTCTAGCACTGGGGCATCATGCTGCAGACATGTAACATGATGTTCCACCCTGTCACATTATCCTGACACAAGGTCAAAGATAAAGAGGACTAGGATATAACTCAAGAGAATGCAATATTCTTTGAATATATACCGGGTCTGTTATGCCATATATGATTGCTGGAGTTGCACTCATGTTTTTTGAAAGAAAGTGTACCCCCCAAAAAATTCCAGTACATGCCAATTGTGCATTCTAAATGTTATGTCAGGAGTACGTGTTGAATGCGCCATGATTTGAATAAAACATTATTATGACTCTATGATCTTAAACTAAGTAAGAGAAAAGAGCGAAAACCAAACAGTTCTGTAAAATTATTTTTTAAAACTATTTTCCTAGAATACTATGTTTAAAAAGAACGTATTGTATTGTGAATTAAATTTCAAACGGTCATTAACGTTCTATCACAAGTCCAAATGTAAGAAGTTCCAACTAAATTCCAGTGGTATTCCAATTAAATTCCAATATTGAGTGTGTGGATGTGCCTGTGTCTCGAATATGCTAATGTGCCAGTGGTCTAAGAATCTGTTGATATATCACAATAATATAACCCAAAAATATCCTGATCTGAATTCACTATAATTCTAAATTAATGTTCTAGTCAAAGAATATTATTTTCAGCACAAGACAGGCTATACATGGCGGCCAGTATAAATGGTGGAAGAAGAACCTGGGAAAACTCCGGGAAGAATCACCGACTCACGAGAAGCTACTGGCTTTCTCACATGCCCACATTGGCCGAACCCGAGACTCGAACCCACACAGACAGGTGAGATGGCAGTGATCCGTAACGGTGAACGCTTTAGACCACTCGGCCACTCATTGCCCAAATACGATTTTGAATAAATATATCCACCCAAATGAAAAAAATTAACACAACAACAAGAATGATTCTCCTTCAAGATGTTATGGCAAGAATGAGCAAAGTTTTAAGTAAACAATATTATATAAAAAGGAAAGACATAACAATAGAACTAGTATGTAGGTCAGTCTCTCTTACAAAACATTCAAAGTTGACAGCAAAATTTAGGAATTTCCAAATGTAAATCTAATGCCCTTGATTCGGAACCTAATACGTATGTTTACCTCCAAATATAATGATCTGACTATTTAATATGTACTCTTAGGGAAATATGAGTTATTAATTATGTTGATTACTAAATAAATGTCCCTGGTCAGATACACAAAGAACCTAATTTTGAAAAACGTCAAGTACAAAATACAAATATATATATATAACATATCATCATTAAGAAAAGCCAAAAAATAATATAAATTAATTATACATAATATATTTTTAAAATTTTATAATATACTTGTATAAACTTTCTTTTAAAAAAATGACGCATTTGATTGGTTTTAACAGCACTTTTAATATATTATTAATCATATTATGTACAGGAAATGGGAGCTACGCACATTTCCCAAAGATGTGCAAAGGCCGCCAACCCTGGCATGGGCGGGTATTGAGCCCGCTACCCATGGATGACGCTCTACCCACTGAGCTACCTTTTAAAGAGCACTGAAAAAGATGCGTGTGGTAAAGGTGCCGTGGCACGACAGAGATATCGAAGAAGAGATATCCCTTCGTAATCCTAGTCCAGTTTAGAGCGAAGAACTGATTTGTTATTTGCTGGTCACATGCGATCGCGGCAATACGATACCGCGTTGAATCTTAACCCACTGTGTGGCCTCACCTGTCTACTGACAGCACCGTAAGATGACTTCCAATGCTGTTATATTGTGGCGCTTGCACTATGTGAAAAATGACCTTTCTTCACTAGTCCAGTATTTATGACGCTATAACATAAAATGTACTGGAAATTCATTGGCTATATTGAATTCAAATTTGCAGGGATTGGAAAAGCACATTGATGAACACAGATCACAAAACATAAAACTAACAATGAAAATTTATATTTTATGTTTTCAAATCAATTAGACACACACGTGTGTGTGTGTGTGTTCTTTATATTCGTTGAAAATAATGCATTATGCAACAGAAAAAGAAATACTCCGGCTCGAAATAAAATCCACCACACCTCCATATCTAAATGTACATGGCCGGTCACCAAGACCGGACAAACCGGTCCTTAAATGAAAGTGGCAGGGTAATCATCCCCTTACAAGACAGCATTGCCCGAGGGCTTTTCTTGTGACGGGAAATGCATGCTGTAAAAGAAAATGCCAACTCACCGCTTGTTTGAGCATAAGGAACACTAAGCTTGAATATGTGGTAGTAGAAACGTGTGAAGTAGGTCACACTCTAAGGACTTTAATATCGTAGACATGCAGGGATTATTGCTTTTGATTTCTTCCTTTATAAGTCAGTTTTGGAGTATACATGGACAAATTTCACCACTTGGTAAGTGAATTTTTATTCTTTGATGCAAAACCTTGTATTATCATTTAAAAAATGCGTTATACTGGCATTGTTATATATGTGATGTGTTGTCATCGTATTGTGATCGTTTAGGGATCGTCATTTTCAGCGGCATTCGTTCAATAGGAAGATCCAAAGAAGTTAAAACTTATAAACATGATATATAGCAAACAAAGTGAAATTTCATTTTCTTTACGGCAACAGATTTATATGGAAATGACTAATGTATATTTGTTGTAGACATCTCTCTTCGTGTTGTACCGAATCAATAGCGACACTGCCGAAACACAACTTAAATTGGCATTTAACTTTATGAGTTGAAGTTGGAATTAATTGGATAATAGATAAATGGAGAATGGGCTGAAAATTATTTTAAAACTGTTAAGTTAGCAATTGCTTGGATTTATAAACATGCCCGGGTGGTGGGGTTTGGCTGTTAATTTAAAGGTAGCACAAAAAGTTATTCCGTTCACACTAACAGTATATATATATATATATATATATATATATATATATATATATATATATATATATATATATACTTACCTAGAAGTTTGTTGCCTGACACTGTGATATTACAATAATAAATGACTCAGAAAAACATTGATATTTCTCCAGTGTAATATGTGTATAATGCATCGTTTGCTGTAAGGCCATTGTGTACCAAATTTCAAAGTCTACTTTCAAATCGTAGTTCACGATCCTTATTCAACATAAGTATGATAAATATCTATTAACATTCTGATAACGTAAGACTGCATATTAAAGACACTGACGTTCTTCTATGATATGGCATGGACAGGATCCGCTGTCAACACGTATCAGAGCAATCGGGGAACTTTTGTCACTAGGTATTTGTTTCCCTGCGGCAATAGAAGTTTTGTTTTTCAACATTTAACTTGTATCAACCACCTCAGGGTGTACCAACTCTAAAATGAATTCATACAGCTATTGCCACCATTTCGCCATTATTAACTGTTTGAGTGCAGTGAATTCATAAGTAAATACGAAATGCAAAGGAATAATCTTTAACAGATATTGATCGTTGTATGCTATGAAATATTCTGGCGCCATAGAGAGCATTGTGTGTATACGTTTGCGATCGGCTGAGTAGGAAGGTTTGTTGATTTGTTGGTTTTCACGGCACCATTAAAACATTATTGACTATACCATGCCAACGAAAGTTCACACGACAGCTCAAGGAAGCCTACCCGGTCTTGGCAACCCATGCTTCTACTGCCTCGGCTGTCGGACGCTTTACGGGACTAACATACAAGTCAGCCGTGTACGTATTTAACCTTATTTTATACCGACAGAAGGCATTAGCTCTTTTGCACAGAAGAAAAGTTATGTTGTACTTCATTTCTTTCTTAGAAACGACATTGATATAAATGTCTCTTTTTATATAGTAATCACCTACGTACCCTAAAAGACATGCAGTGATCTACATATTGTGAATAAAGCAAACAAAAAAAAATAAAAAAATGTCCTTCTCTTCGTTCATAATGAAACTGATTTTTGCGCAATGGACACTATTGATACAGCGACATTTTATCTCAAAAAAATGGATGCATTGTCTACATATTGTATTGCCTCATTTTGAACCATCAAGAACCTCACCGATGTAACAGAATATTTTTTTATTATTCGTAACAATTTCGCTTATGAAAAAGCATTTTCTTCCACAACATGTATGCAAATTAATAAATAAAGAAGATCGAACGAATGTTCAAAAGATACATATGTGCATGTGTCAGCCAGGAAGTCCTAACCTTTTGCAAAATAAGTCCTAAGTGCTGTATTTCTTACTTTCTATGGCGTTTACATACATCAGATTGCAGTAATTATCATATTTCTGTTCGGATACTCCGTAGTGTGGTTTCTAGAAAATACACATACATTTTATCACATAAAAATGCTCATTAGCAAATAACTTTGTTTCATTAAAGTGTTTGAAGTTTTAGTCATAGATATCAACAAATAAAAAGAAAGGTAGAAGGTTATATTCATGTACAGTCTGTCTTCTTTATCTTAACCAGCCCCTGTTTCATTGTCGCAAGTCTCGGGAGACAATCTGTTATGCTTTGATAAAGGAGTGTGACGGATTGTCCCTCCTGGTTTGCGACAACTTGTTTTATCGATTGTTTGTTAACACGATATTTTATAAAACGGATCAGTTCTGACGTAAAGCTACGTGTTCAACAAAGTCTTAAGTTCCAGCTCCAACTGTATCTTTATATAAAAAAGCACGCAATTAAAATGCATGAATTGTACACACACACACACACACATACACACACGTAACACTTTTGTGTCAGCTGTAGAAAGCGAGAAACATTATAGCAAAATTTAAAGAGCTAAATTGTCAAAGATTTCACAGATATTTGTTTATTCGATTGTTTTGCAGCATTTATGCGTTTATAAACAGAGGGGAAAATAAGACAAAAACTACTGACAACTGGATAAACTGACAGGCTAAAAAGTAAAGCATTTAGATAGGAACGAAGAAATGTTGGATAGCAAAAATAAATATGATGAAATTTGATATATAACTTCCTAATTTTGCACAGCAATGATGACCAATGAATAAAATTTAAATCAAGTATTAGCTTAGGTCTTTGCAATTTATAACATTTTATCTATGAGTTCTAAATCATATTAGCTATTCGTGAGTTTGTGGGAAACTTCGACATATATTGTTCAATCATGTACAAGTGTACACATTAAAGGAACAATGACAATTGTTATGTCCAGTTACACTGAATCGGATGCTCAGTTTGAATAGATGATATCACACACAAATTATACTTAGTTATGGGACGAGTACTTTATTTAACATCAAATATTCATGGCGTTTCAGTCTTGCTAGCCATTAAAAGTGACCCTGTAATAGAAACATACACTTCTTGGAAGGTTCTATTTCACTGAGCAGTGGTTTCAATCTCTCTGATGAAGACCTAAGCAATGTCTCTGAATTACTGCATATTCGAGTATGATAATATAAACGTATCCTAGAGATGTTATCCATGTACACTGAACATTCCTAATTAGGCCTTGATATCACCATTTTACTCCCTATGAGAATTCAAGTTGATCAGCTCTTTCCCCTTGTTCCAGACCCAAGACCGGACCCTAAAGGACCCAAGATATTGTCTCTTTAATTTCACAGATCACAAAGTGTATGTAAATGACGTAAACATGTGCTAGATACGTAACTTTCAAAAAAAAGACATTAGGTGTCCAAAGGAAAGCATTCAACTTTTCACGCTAATAAAAATGTATGTGGTTGTGAATATGTATTGCAGTGATTATTCATACCCAAAATAGATGAAGTCGCAACAAATATGCCTTTCAAAATATGCCTATGTTCAGCCATTTGCGGGCTAAGACGCTAACAAGACACTAGCTATTCATATCGCCATTGTTTGGAGAGTGATGTCTAATCATTTACATTTGTGTGTCTTTTCTGTCGAATTTGGGGTCATTCCACCCGTCCTCGCCTCTACCTCCCATGATATATTTTTAGCTCCAACGCGAGCGTTGCGCCATGTTGTCTTTTAATTTATATGTGGGGGTATGAAGCAGCACACATACTTGAGCCAGTCTTGGGGTGGGGGGATTGATGGAAATGCTTTAGTCTGTATTCAACAACGGTTAAACCATGGACCTTTCATACTAGTCTGCTGTGAATGTAGATGCAAAATCCATTAAAATGATTTGGTTAATTATTTAGGCAAGCCTGTGGTTGCGATCAGTATACACAGATTGCCAGCTAATGTCTCTTTGATCGATAAGCAGTTGTTTATCTGTATTTTGGATTTTTGTGTCTATTGACAACCCTCTGTGTAATGAATGAATGGATATACTGGTTTTTTTTATATATTATCAGTAGTGTCTACAGACCGGGTTGTATTATTATATTTACAAAAGCCCTGTATTGATTTTTCTTCACAGTTCTGTAGCAAGATTTGTGTGCTTACAAAGAGAGTAATATATTAGTTAAGTTGTGAATATTGTATTTAAAAAGAAACTTTAGCAGCTATTGATTCACAAAGTATACTGACGGAATTCAGGAGGAATAGTCGACCCACCCACCCTGGAAGATAAATTTTCGCATGACAATGTATGTACGTCGTTGCAGAGTTGCGGCAGTGTGAGCATTGAGAACAATTCGCAGAAACTATTGCTAAAGGCAACGAAACAAACGTCTCCTTGATATTTACATACGTTCTCAGTAATTTGATGTTATTGGATTGACTTTTTGTACATCCCGATTTGGCATAACACTGAGTGACTGGTAATTTGAGATTAATTTGACTGAACTCGAGATGGAATTTATTCTTTCCGACTTTCAAGGTTATTTCTACGTAGTAATAAACAGTTAGGTGTTTTATTTTAGAAATCCTATTTTTAGAGTTCGATTTACCATACATCTGCTTGATGGTAAATATGGAAATGAATTTCCGCCTAGCCTTAAAGACATTGCACCGGTGGAGACAGTAAAGCGGCGATGGTAAAGTCAGCGCTATAGGGAAGGTTTTGCCAAGTAGATAAAACGCTCGCGCGTACGTATAGGGAGCTCCATGGCATTGGGACGCAACAGCCTCGCAAAATACGAATTCTGTGACTGAACACGTCATTATGAGTACTGTAAAACACATATGCAAATATTAATTGATGATGGCCATGGGGCACCACCCTGCCTTAGATGTGGCGTTAGAGTCAAATTACCTAACCAACTTTGTCAGCCCTGTGGATCTGTTCGTGAATGCTATAAAGCGCGCAGAAACAAATCAAAACCACAAACACCCGTAGCCGTCGAATCATAAACAGATACCACATCAACAAGAAAACGAATAATAAAACAGAAATAGATGAAATAATAACCAGGACTGAAGTGATTTTAGTTTCTGATCTTGATAAAGTATCAAAAATAAAACAAGCCATCGATATATTTTCCTAATTAGTAGGACACTTCATTCTCGCCTCAGCATAAGCATGCCTGCTGTGTCACATTTTAAACAGATCACACGACACCATGGAATATACATACCAAGTCCTATGAGAAAAGCAGACATACTTAAATTATTGAGACCCATAATTGTATCAAATCCACAAATATCACCAACACCACCGGTTGTCACTGCATCAGCAACCATCACCCACAAAACAACTGTACATGAACTAAAACAATTTGCACGTGAATATAATATCTGAATATCCAGAGGTGCAAGAAAAACAGACGTTATTGCGGTAGGAGTCGAGTATAAACAAAACCGTCTTTGAAGTGATGATGAATGAAACGTAGTTACGGTTTCAACTTTTGTGATCACTATCAAATCACTGATGCGCAGAGAAGTGTTACATACAATGCATGTAATTTGCAGTTGAGAATGTACCCCAGCAAAACCGTAATTCATTTGTTGCTTCAAAACCTACCTGGACGTGATGGCCACTTAATAATGCAAGCTGTATCCGCGGTATCAAACTCACCGATAAGTGTGATCCCCAGCTACATTTAAAACTACATGACGTTTCGGCTGCGATAGTTTCAGTTTATAGATTCGATATAGTTTATGAATTGGACATTGGGCACGTTATCAAACAATCTGACGGTGGAGAATTTCAAAATTACTCGTCGATAGTGTCCAACTAATATGGACCTGCTGACGAAAAAAGTTGTGTATCCCTAGAGCTCACGAGACACAGGAAAAAATTTGCTGAAACTCAGTTGCCAACGATCGAAGCGTTAATCATCGTTGTCACGTAAAGGTATTTTTGACAGCGATTACGAACATGCAAAGAAAGTTTGCTCAGCATTCGAGTGTAAACACTTTGACGACTATCACTATCTGTATTAACTCACTGATGTGTTCTTGCTCGCTAATGTGTATGAGAAATTTCGTGATACTGCCTTGCACGTATACAAGCTCGATACCGCACATTACTTTTCGTCACTGAGAATAGGTAGATCATTATTGTCCTAAACCAAACTTGAGTTGGAATTGCTCAGTGACATTGATCAGCATCTGTTTATCGAGCGAGCAGTTCGTGGTGGAAGGTCCATATCTATTCAGAGGTACACCCGTGCCAAAAATCCAAACATGGATGGATACGATCCCGCTGACTCCAACATTTACATTATGTATCTAGATCCGAATAAGCTTTATGGCTGGGCCATGATGTAACCAAGTCCAGTTGGTGTATTTCGAAGGTTCAATCCTGAGATTTGCATTGCGCATACAAAGATTATCCGCTGACCCAGAAGCTGCGTCCGTGCCCGGTTGGATATTATCCGTGTTTTGTGTCCACTGTTTGTTTATTTATATCAGTACAAATGTTGTGTTTAATGAGTGCAACCAAGTGCAACCGTGGCTTTCATACCTCCTTTGACAACCCATCATGCAATTCGTTCTGCCAGTGCTTAAACAATCGCATTTAAGTCATGAATTAGATCCACGTATGCACATTGGCGTTCACTGATAGCATTGACTGCGTTATAAGTCTCATAAAGTCTCATCAATGTGGTTGTAAATGTGCTTCGCCGGGTCTTGGGTGATTCTTAGACTCGAGTCGTAGATCAAGCCGTGTACCAGAGCGTCAGTAATTACATCGAGGAAGATGTTTTTCACCTGGATATCTACTCCATGTTACCCATGGTAACTTTGTTAATTCAGCAGCAATATCAACGCCGCCAGCGACTTTTTAAGCAATTCGCAGCTTTCCTGATGAATGTAGGCTAATTTGCTCCACATCGAGCAATCGCTGCTCGTCACATACATGCTTGAGTTGGATTTGCGGTACGAGTTTTAGCGGGACATCGCATACGATATGAAGACGTGATTGTGTTATACAGCCATTGTATTATTCAATCGCATCACGAAAAAGAAAATTTGTAGATTTCTCCATTATTGATTTTCCTGCACATACAACACATAAAACGTCCAAGCAAAGTGATGGAACCGTATTTTCAAACTCAGTTCGTGCACTATCATCGTCCCTGCTGTATAGGGAAATACTCAACTGCTGATGAATATAATTTTACGATGGTTAACCTGGGATCGGTTATGTGTGATGATCAAGCGTTCCGATGTTTTAATAGATGTTCAAAAGCGTTGAGAAGTGCTAACACCGAAACGACATTTTTGTACACCATCGATTTATTTTCCGCCATTAACGAAGCCCCTACCGCTGATGATTTGGATGCAAGATGTGATGTTGGAAATTAAGTCAATTCCGCACAAATATTTTCACGAGTCCGGCATACAAACAAGGATGTCATCTATTTGACACAGTGATACGCCCATGAGCCCAAAGCTATCCGTAGGGAATGTAACATGCTGGTGATATTTCGTGGTATTGACTTGCATGGGCTTGGAAATATTTATTGGAATTGGCATGCCGATAAGCACACGTGGCATGAATTTCGTAACATGTTTGCGCGGATCACAAAGAACCCATACAGTTTTCTCATCATTGATGTGACTTGAACTTGCAGTCGCGCAAATAAATATCGAGCTGGTTTGGATGTATCATTTTAACAATTAAAAGCAACAATCATATAAAAATGTGCTTCGTTTATACCATAGAAAAGTTTGAGACGCGACGCCGTCAAGCCGCTCAAGAATAGTAAGAATTGATTCGAAATATCATAGAAAGCCGTAAAACGTCAAATGAGACAATCTTACAGCTGGGTTTGAACAAACTTTTGTTCTGCTGATTAAACCCGCAAAAGAAATTGCAGAACGTTCCAAGGATAGTAGTATTAAAATGTCCACAAAATCAACAGTGAAACAAGTTGAGCGAGCGAAGGAGCACCTGGTCAAGTTCGTAAAATAGCTTAATTCCCCAAACATATATTAAAAAGGCCACAAGAGTAACATGCAGTGTCTATCACACATTTTCCACAGGCAATTGAGAAATGCAAAGAAGGGCTTTATGAGACTGGGTACACCACTAATGTACTTGCAAAAAGGAATGCATGCACTGGATGAGCATGTAAGAAAGCACTTAGCAAAATACCAGATGTACCACCTGAGTACAAGTCATAGATGGGAACACAGCCTAAATTTTGTGAAGAAGAACCTCGTCAGGTAATCCTGACAAATCATATAGCCCTTGCTCATAACTGACCTCGTGACCGGAAATAGTACATTATCATAATGCCATCAAAAACATATGATAAATACATAAATACGGAGTAGCCTAAAACGGTATTCAGGGATTTTACTGGAAGGAAACAAGCTACCGGTGATTGGTAGAATCATTTCGTAGAAACGTTTAATGCAGTTTAGAATGGGGAGACTGGAATAGGTGAAGCATTATGGAAAGATTTTTTTATTGAACTTTCATTACCTACACCAGTGATGCAGCCACGAACAGAATCTCAGCTTGAATTACCAAGCCCATTTGTGGCAGAACAAAGACCTGGTACATCGGCCAATTAAAGAAACACAAGAAGAAAAAAGAAATACAGCGTACAATTAGGGAATGTACTACCTGGCTAGCACAACAATAGCCTAAACTCAAATTCAGCAAAAAGGAAATGGCTAGACGAGAAAAAAATATGGTTATAGCAGGAACAACGTGATGCACCTGTGCCTCCATCAGCGAAACTCATATAAGTAAACGGTCTAACCAAACCAGCACCTCAGCAACAACGCAAACGTTGACATATAACAGAACTCCTCGAAGAGTTAACAACAAAAGTTGGGGAAAATGCAAAGATGTAAATGCACACAGACAGAACAAGAATGGCAGATATAGACGGATTAGCAAGAAAAGATCAGTTCGTATGGCAACAACGCACCCGAAGTTATTAATAAAGCTACATTGGTTTGTCAGCGGTTGCTCAACAGTTGTCGTATGGAAAGATATAAATATATCATGCGCTGATGTATGAACTTGTTGAAAATATTCATGATATATAAAACATTGATGATGAGTTCTGAAGCAATTGAGACGGTTCGTGTTTTACATGAAATCTATACTTCAGTGCAACAGGTTGTTGTAAATAGAGTGTGACCTCGATGATTAAGTTGTGACGAAATCAGTGATTGCTATAAAAGCAGGTTTGAAACGACAGGCGGAGTTGTTCAGGGTTATATTATGTTTGGGTTTTCATCAACTGTGGAACCAGGTGATTTTATATCGATTACGCCCGCATCACTATATTTCTGGTTAATCTGCGCGGTGAGTAGTGACGATACAGTTGTACATTAGAGATCGACCTGACTAATAATAATATCAATATGTGTTTGATCGCGCATTTAACATGAGTGTGCCTTAGTGGATCGAATCAATGCGAGGAACGCCACATATAGCCTCGCATATAAAACAATGGGTTTATTTTTATAATTCACCATTAGTACACCGTTTACTCGCCAAAATTCAAAACTATATAATCAAATTTAAATATCTAAATCAATCAAGATTATCAAATGAATTTGTGATATCCATATTGATAAATATACTAAGACAACTGGGATATTTGACAAAGTCTTGCTGTCCCTACACAAAAACTATATAGCATACACACAGTATAGCTTATATACACATAGCAAACACGGGACTTAGGAGACCTCTTTCAAAGGTCACAAAAAAGACTAAGGGAAGGGAATTCAGTAAGGTGAAAGAAACCTGCTCAGATGAACAACCCTATAGATAACACTAGGGATAATTAAGAAATACCTCATCAAAAATATAACTTAAAATAAATTTTTGATCAAAATTCTTCTATAAAAATGAACAAACAACACGCCTTGGGGGAAACACACATAAAATAATTTTTTCTCGACAAGTAAGGGGCATCTGTCCGGTGCCCTCCCCCCCCCCAAAAAAAAAGACAGAATCGAGAGAGATTTTCAGTGTTACTTATACCCGGGTAGAGACTCCAATCAGTTAAAATTAGAATTTCAAGTTTAAGACACATCTAGATTTTTCCTTCCATGTGATTCGTTTTTGTTAGTTGTTGGAAGACTGGTACAAGAGAACAATGGCAATTAAGATGCTAGTACCGTAGTGGGATTTGTTAACTATGTCAATTATGGCATTGTTTAACTATGCACGTTATTACATCGATGGAAAATAAATTGAATCGATTTTAGACAATGTTGTGAACATAACAAACCTCGGACTAGCAAAAAAAAATATTTAAAAAATAGCAATGATTACATTATAACAAATGGCCCAGCAATAATGTTTGTCAAAGATGCAACTGGTCATGCAGATCAAAAGCTGCTGGCGATTCTTATGCAGCTGTTGAAAATCTATTGTTTCCTAATCCTGTTTTTAATTTTGGATTTGAACAGCGTGGATCATAACTCACTGGTGCTTCATTGAGATTTTCGTGAGCTATTCCCACGCACGTCTTTGGTTTTTGTAAATATGTTTGCAAGATTATTTTTTTTGGCCTAACAAACAGTCGCCTTGTTTAGCAAAAACATCTCCAACGATGTAATTTGGCTTGATGCAAGTACTACTGATGGCAAAGTTTTATTAGAAATGTTAACCTTGTGGATGCCTGTGTTGTCCCCTTGTCTGAATACAGAAGCACTTGTCATAGTGTATGCAGTCTGGAACTGCTTCAGTGTTGTCATTTCTCGCACATACCACAGACAAACATCAATCTAGTGCTATTGTTGGATAGTTTGCGTGACAAAAAGTACCCATCGTGATGTAGTTGCACCAAAACATGTGCTTTTAGCGTTTCAACTTACAGTGCCAGATAATGGCCAGGCACAGCGTAAAATGATACTTGACAAATTAGAAGTGACCGAGTTCTCTTTGCGGTTAAACGGCCATCAAGAACCCTCTGACGAAATTCAGCTTAGCTACGCAGACGCCACTCCTCATATTGCCAGTGTAGATCACAATCTGTGGCCGTTTATGGACCGGCATCAAAACATTGACACGGGTCTGCAAAATTGGCAGTATTACTTTTGTACGTTATACCCCATTTATTATTTTTCATTGGAACACTTGGAGTTGACATGTATTTTCATACACGTGTCGGTAACGCTAGTTGTCAGGGTTATTGGTGCTATGCTGTGATGCTTTTTTGACAAAAAAATGTTGCTGGAGGATGCTGGTGGCCGAATGAAAGTGGTCAGTGCACCTGCAAAAATTGCGAGAGTGTTAAAATCGTTATATCTTTAATCTGCTGAAAGACGATGAAACTAACACGTTGATGAAATTTGAGCTGGTACTAGCGATTTCGATAGAATGTCGGACGAGGACACAGAATCTCACAACCATCATTTTGAAATATTGTAGAAAAAGTATTAAATGAAAGCCGTATACTGGTTGTAATAAAAAATACAAAAATACAAAAACGAAAGAGCACAAAATTCTCTATATTTATTCCGAGACCAACTTCGTAGTTTTGTTGTATAACGTGATTATCACGTTGACATGTGCTCTCTCACGTATGCAGCATACGAAGCAGGTAACCAGACTACTCTGCTTGACGAATCAGACTGGCCCAGTTTCTTGTAGTTGTTCTCGAAATAAATACGTTGAGAATTGTATGTTCTTTTTGGCTTTTACAAAAGGTATCAGACTTTCATTATATATAATTGAAATTTTGTACAACAACATTAAAAAGGAGTTTGTTGTTGATATCACATGCATATTGGACTTCCGATGTCGTTGTTTGAGATTTATGAAGTAATGTGACTATTAACGCAAATGGCGAGTACCGGGTCAGGTTTCATCTATGCTGAGTTTCGTCTAGTCTGTCAGCGGATTAAAGACATAATGATTATAATACTTTCCATTTGTGAGAAAATAAATAATTTTGCTATCGATTTCATGCAGGTATTAGTCGATATAATCTAGCTTAAATTTGCTAGGCCCGCTGGTAAGCTATCTTACGGTGGCGGCAGATTCCAAATTTGATATGTAATTGCTCTGAACCCACACTCCATCCAAAATGTCCAAATGGCAAAAATGGGGTTGGAATATTCGGCGGAAACCCTGTTTATAAAAATTTCGAATCTCTGAGCTGAACATTAGTGCGAAATTATTACACAGTGACATGTAGCTTGAAGCATTGGTTTCAGATCTTAAATGGAACGCAGGAAAAAATGGGTAATTGTCGTCCCTTTTATTATATATTAAGAAACAATAATAGCCCACGTATCAATACAGGTTTGTGGACTGGTTTATTGAACTACAAGAATATAAGTTGATTTTACACAAAATTCAGTCCTTGTTTATACAACAGTATATAATTTTGAAGATCTTTTGTCAAAATTTAAATCAACCCTGTTGTAAATGTCTTTAAATCATGGAATTGTTAACTAAATCGTCAAAAGAAGTTTATGTTGGTTGAAAAATCTTGTTTGAGATTTTATTGGCACACATAATTTGAGGGTTAAACTTTTTTTTTTGTAACAAGATAAGATTTTAAAACTTTGCATTTATTGGAGGTTTTTTTTCATACTTTGATAGGAAATGTTTACTTTGTATAATATGCACACATATTGCTCTATAATTCTTTGGAATCAAAGGTTTGAAAGGAAACAAAATAATGTATGCTCATTATGTTATTTCCATGCAGCAGCATAATGCAGGTCAGCAAAGTAAAGTTAGAATTTGTATTCTTTACATTGAAATGGCTTTAAATGCCAATTTGTGGGAATATAGTCAAATTTGTTTTGTCTGACTCATCTTGTGGTTTTGTACATGATCATCGTTTCTGACATATATGTATTGGAGAGTCTTGAAAGAGAAACATCATCATATATAATCCAAAATATTCTTTAATTCCATTCAGTAATGGTCATATGTTAACGTTGACAAAATTAATTTCATCCTGGGAAAAAAAAACACTGGAAAAGACCTGGAAATTAGGTTTAGAAAAGCGTGGGAACCATGATCAATTTCTTCAGCGAAATTAACTGGAAATGTTCCCGTGTGGTTTACCCAAATACAACTCTCTCAGCTTAATGCAGCCAAACTCTATCCAAGTCAGAGGTGCCACAAATTTAAAAACCAGTGGAACATTTCCATTCTTTGCAATCATGTGGTGGGGCCCCGAGTGGCCGAGTTCCTGGCACTCACTGGGTCGCATCCGTGATAACACCTCAGTATAGTTTCTGTTTTGACTTGCACCGACTGTTGAAGTTGTTATGTATTACAGGGCACTGGTAGACGAAACCGTTTTATTCAAATTCTCCAGTACAAACTTAGTCCAGTGTGTGGTCGTCTTGTCATTGAAGCGTTGCTTAAACTGGAGCGTTCACCAACTCCGCAGGCACTTAATGATTTCACATTAATGTACGTGTGATATTATTTAACAATGTCTGTTAACGTTTACGGCCGTTAGTCAGCTCTTCTTCATGGTGCTGACATTTTTTTGTTAACATGAGTGTGTGTTGGGCCCATTCCCACTCATGAAAGCCCTTCATGCACGTCGTTAGGGACATATAGTCCTACGACCTGACGGCTAAATTAGCAGTGCTCCTTGAGCACATAAACGCCTGTGGGATGTGGCACTAATTCCTTCCCTCAGGAACATTTAGCATCCCGCTGTGCGGGAATAAACCCGTCGTACATGCCCTTTTGGGCGCACGCAACGTAAATCCAAGTAATCAATCAATCAATGGTGCTGACGTCAATCTTAGCCGATTTACCACCAAAGCGGATTTTGTTGGAATTAGCAAGCAAGGTTGTTGGCGTCTATCCAAATTCTTTACATACCTTTTCCAATACACTTCAGATGTGAAATAGTCTCACATTTTCAATGATTACTGACACTTCCCCGTTCTATACACTGACATTACTTTTGCATTTTCCATAAAGTTGGGAATACGTGTTTTTAACAAGCGATATGATGAAAAGAATGTAGAATTGTTTGAACATTCGTTGACTAATTTCATCCACACTATATTCTTTGTGGGTGCACAAAGTGTCGATTACATCAAATACTATTACGTCTTGTTCTATTATTAACATATCACGAAATTTGTTAACAGTAGCAGCAGAGAGGGTGAACAGACCATAGAATTCCGACAAAACAAATAAAACAAACAAATAAATCATCTCGTAGAAAGGTCCAGATTTTACAAATGAACTTTTCCTTGAGATGTTTATTTTTGCAATGACCGATTGTGCTAATAAAACCTCAGTTCGAAATAGTAGCTGAAAAAATAAAGTACTCTACGTGTTTATTTATTTCTTGTTTATTTTTTTGACGACCAACGTTGGTAGGTACCCTCTCTGCTGCTATTAATTTACCACCATACCAAGTTTGATGAATATTTTTCAACGCGTTCTCGCTGTCGTTTTTCCTCATCTGTTTCATCTTCATCTGAATCTTCGGAATTTGTTCTATGTTTCAAGTAATATTCAAGTTCTGATGGTGGTTTTTCTATTTTTGGATTTATGTTTTTTCTGTGTTTATAATATATCATCAAACTTCTGTATTCCTCTTTTGCTGATATTAATTAAATTATTATGTTATAATAAAAATGGTACATCCAGAATCTCATACTGCAAGAACAGCACGAGAACGATTAGAAACAATTAAAAAATTTCTTCCTGTCAGAGACTCATTTAGAAAAAATCTGCAAGCGCAGCAAGAAGCAAAAGTTGAGTATGAAGAGGACACTAAAAAACTATTTAAACCCGTCACTGCAGCTACTGAACAAGTTACAACTGTCATCAAAGAAGATCTTCTTCCGGTATCAAAAAAAAATAGCAAGAAGAACTAAACAGACAAGGGAGATTTTACGAGGCCTTCCAACTGACATAGCTGCAGCTCAACCTCCACCTGTTGATGAGGAAATACTTGAAGGCATTGAAGAACTTCGTACTGAAGTCGCCGATGTGAGAAAAAAACTTGCATCTAAATCCAAACCAGCAGGAGAAAACGTAGAATTAATTGCAAAATTTAACGAAGGAGTTGTTGAGGAAATTAGAAAAACTGAAAGAGAGAGATTACCTGAAGCAATATTAAATAGTATATCTAATAAATCTAGTATTTTAAAACCCCGTTATGAAAAAACAAATGATGATAATTTCATTAAATGGATATATCGCGTATATTACAACAAAAAACAAGCTAGAGGTCCAGAATTTGAAAGACTTAAAGAAGAAGTAAAAAGACTTTATAGAGAGAGATGGGAACAACTAGGACAAGGAGAGTCCTCCCAGTATCAGCTTCCTCCACCTCTGCAACAAATAGAACAACAACAACAATCTTCTTCGCCACAGCAAAGGTTGATGTCGGAAATTAAAAAGGCTAAAGAGTCACTTAAATCACCCTCCTCGAAGAAAATTCCTGCACCGAAAATGACATTTACACCGACAGGTTCACCACATGGATTTCGAGAAGGTTCACCCCCGGACACCACTGAAGTACTTACTCCGGTAATGCAACCACCAGTATTTAAAACACCTCAAGATGAACCTAAAACAGGACGTGGTTTATGTCCTGATAATATCATCAATGACGTATCACGGTTAGAAGTTCTCATAGGAGGAAAACGTGCCGGAAATAATTCACCAGAAATAACCAATGAAGCAGCTGATATTTGTCGGCGACTATTTCAAGGTGGTATCATGGATATTGGCGTTTACCGAGAACTTATTGATGAGCTCGTTGATGACTAGTTGTTAGATAAATGGTAAATAAAATAAGATGATTGTGCATGATAATCATCGTAAACCCACACAGGTTAGAGCGGTAAACTCACGATTACCAATCTATAGTGTTATTTACGGAAATGGACTTGGTGATGTCATTCGGGGATTATTCACGAGGATAGCTCCAAAAGTAGCACCCGTCGCAAAACAATTATCGATGAAGGCTATTGATATTGTTCGTGATAAAGCTCCTGGTGCAATTGTCAATGTTGCTGGTAAGGCGTTCTCGGCGATCAAGGAAAGACTAGCACGATTATTGCGACGAAAACAACAACCACCAGTAAAATTACCAAGTCCTGAGGTGATGCCTGCAGATGTCAGTAAAATAATAAATCAAGCTGCAAATCAAAAACTAGCGGCGATATCTGAAGAAGCAGAAAAAAATATAACAGCAAATTTAATAGCAGGAAGTGGTCTTCGTCGACGATGATCATCATTTGGAAAAATGGTAACTATAATAAAAATGTTCAGGCGCGAATCAGACCCAGCATTTGATATGGAGGCACCTGTCCTTAAGTACGAGTCAGTACGTGATTATCAGTTTTATTCTTATGACGCAAGACAACCAAATCATCCGGGGAGAATCGAATTACAGGTTCATGATACAAGTAGATATTTCTTGCCCGCTGAAGCGTTTATTGAACTAGAAGGTAGACTTGTAAAGGGGGATGATACGGCATATGGTGCCAATCTGCGTGTTGGTTTTGTCAACAACGGAATTATGGCACTGTTTGATAGCGCCACATACATGATTGATGGAAAAAATATTGAATCAATTCAGAAGGATGTTGATGTTGCTACAACAACAATTGGTCTGGCGAGATATTCTGACGACTTTACAAGATCAGCTGGTCCAACAATGATGTTCGCTAAAGATATCACCGACAACGCCAACCATAATCAGTATATCAAGTTACTCACACCACAGGATACTTCTGTTGCTAATCAGGCAGAAGCTGCCAACCCAGACCGTGAAGGTAGACCAGCTGCTGAATTTGAAATCATAAAAGATATTGCCCCGACTTACAACTTAGGGTTTGCAACACGCCGATCAGCGCTGTCGGGAAATAATAGAAATTTTTCGTGTGCAATTCCATTATCTCACATCTTTGGATTTTGCAGAAATGTTAGAAAGGTCATCTTTGGAGCTAAACACACAATTGTGCTCGTAAGAAAAGGTAATGATAATGATGCAATCTGGCGAGGTGCTGGTGTTGCTGATGGTGGTAAAGTAAATATATCAAAACTTTCATTGTGGATGCCAGTAATGACTCCATCTATTACTGAGGAACAAAAATTACTATCTTTTATGGATCAAGGCGGCAAATCATTGCTATCATGGTTAACAGTAACCACAGATGCTGCTCAAAGCAATATTAATGGTTTATTTACATGGCATATAGCATCACAACAGGGTGTTTCTGCACCACGACATATTTTTATTGCACTACAAGATAATGCTCGGACGAATAATCAACAACGTTCACATATGATATTTGACAACCTTGGAGTTAATGAAGTTTCCTTACGGATAAATGGACATCAAGAACCAGCCGAGGATATACAACTAAATTTTGTTCAAAATCATGTAGCGCGCGCATGTCATCGTTTAATGTCATTCATGGGACGTGATCAAAATATAGATACCGGGTTGCAAATATCACAACTAGATTTTACAGGTCCATATCCGATTTATTATTTTTCACTAGAACATCTTGATTTATCCAAACAATCTGTTGTTGATATACACTTTCGAGCTCATGTTACTAACCCTCCTCCTGATATACCCGGTCCACCAATTGTTCGCGGCGCCTACAAAGCAATCGCGGTCATACTTAGCGACAAGGCCATGTTACTTGAAGGTGGTAGTGGTCGAATGAGGGTTGTTGATGCACCGGTGGAAAATCTTTAATCGTGTTATTTAGAAAAATATATTTTATATAAAAATGTCGTATAGTCATGTTAATGTTACTCTGACCCCGGGTCAGGTAAAAAAGCTTCAATCAAAAACCGCCAACAAATGCGGCACTAAAATATCACTAAAACGAGATCATATTAGTGGTGGTCCAAACAAATTATCGCTGACAAATAATCAGATTAAACATTTCAATAAAGCCCTAGAATCAAAAACTGGAGTTCAATTCCATCTCTCCCCGAGCGCCATCAAAGACATGGTTAAAACGGGTGGTATATTTCCACTACTTGCGGCCATTCCGGCATTAATAGCTGCAGCTGCTCCAGCCGTAGCAAAAGCGGCCGCGTTAGGTGCTGTTGGAACAGCCGCTGGAATGGCACTAAAGAAAGCAACAGGGCAGGGATACAAAAAAAAGGGACGCGGTCTAAGATTACCGGGATCTCGTTGGGGGAGAGGCCTAAGGCTTCCAGGATCATTTCGTTAGACGTTCCAGCATCAAATTTTGATTTACTTGATGCTGCTAAAAAATTAAAAATATCCGCCTTTAGAGGTGTTTTTATGCGAGATCAATTACCGAAACAACCAAACAAACTTGAAACAGGTATTATTAATCTTGACAAACGTTCCGGACCCGGTACTCATTGGGTATCATACGCGGTTGATCCGCGTGGAATTGTTTATTTTGATTCGTACGGGTTAGCTCCACCTGTTGAATTTATCAAGTATGTCGCACCACTCCACGCAACAACTAGCGGTTACAAAGTTTGGTATTCAACGCTACCCACACAAACAATGACAGATCCGCCAATATGCGGCCGTGAAGTAATTAATGTACTCGACGCTATATCAAAATCATCCAGGCCGCCACATAAAGTTGTGCATGATTATACAAGCAACCGATTTGTTGCGCGTAAAGCATTTTAAACAACGGATCTTATTATAATGGTTGATATTTACGGAAGATCTTCTACTAGTAAGAAAATAAAATCCGACGTTGATCTGTCAAAGTATGCGACTAAAGATGACCTCGCTGATATTATGAACCTTGCTGGAGTTGACCCAGATGAAGTTGTTATTTTTCAAGATCGATATGGTAAACTAAAAACCAGCAATATCAAATGGAATGATATAGTCCGGCGAGTACTTGGTGCAGTTACAGATAATATTCCCGTGTTTACTGACGGTGGTAGAATCAGAGATTCAAGTATGTCACTTAAAACCATCAGAGATGAAATTGCAAAAAGTGTTGCTAATCGCGTGAGAAACACCGGTGACACAATGACAGGTGAACTTAGCATGAACGGGAACAAAATAGTAGTTTTAAAAGATCCAACATCTGACGAAGACGCAGCAACAAAAAAATACGTCGATGTCAACTATGGCACCGTAGACGGTAAATTATCCACGTTACGGGCTGAGTATGACGTTCACGCAGGAGCTTTTGGAAGATTTCGAAGAAATTTTCAAAAAATCGATGATACCATAGATAAATTCTTCGGTACTCCACGCGCCATTGACATGAAACTCGTTGATATCAAAACTGACCTAGACACGATCAAACAAACACAGCAAGACGTCGTAGCGGGAATTCCTGAGATTGTCAGTAAAATCAATTTGATTAAAATTCCAGCCGCAATAACTCCCGGGCATATCACAAACATCGTATGCACGGTATCATCGGGATTTGCAACATGGTCGCAGCAAAATAATACTATCAAATATACCGCAACAGTCACTGGCGTGTACAGGCTGTCTGTGTTTAGTGCTGCAAAATTTGAAATATTTACAACGTTTCCATGGCGTCATTCCACAGACAGGTTTTCCGGGGTTGTATCTGTTGTATTAAATAGCGGAACCGAAGAAATATTTATTCTGGAAGCAGATGATAAGAAATTAACCGCAACATCCTTCTGGTGGTGTTTGGAATTTGTAGCTGAAACACCTCAATT
This sequence comes from Sinohyriopsis cumingii, assembly GCA_028554795.2. Taxonomy (NCBI): domain Eukaryota; kingdom Metazoa; phylum Mollusca; class Bivalvia; order Unionida; family Unionidae; genus Sinohyriopsis; species Sinohyriopsis cumingii. Next base: position 58,575,820 of record CM068838.1, read on the forward strand.
GGTTACTGTATAAAAATATATATGGACGGTGCACAATACAGATACAATCAAGCGCGTGAATGGCAGGCTGCGCTAAAAGATCAAGTTGATCAATATACAGTAAAAGTAAAAAAATATCGACGACGATTGGTTATCGTTGATGTGATTGTTTATTCAGTATCCGCTGTTGTTGCTGAAACCGGTGTAATATTATCGGCGTTGACAACGATGGCACCAGTAGCTGTAACTATCTGTATTTCAGCAGCAACAACTATTGCAGGTGTGCTTGGTATCATCACAAAAAAAATATGTACTTGTACGAACGAAAAATTATCCGATTACAAAATAAAATTACATACAGCGACGGTAGCATACTCGAAATTATCCTCGTTGTTATCAGCGAGTCTCAGTGATGGAATTATATCTGATTTCGAATTTTCAATGATGACCAACATATACGATGAAGGTATTAAAGATACAAGTATCAATAATGAGAGAATTACTCCAGCAGATCGTGACCAACACAACTCCGCCAAAGATAACGATGATCTCGGTAAGTTCAACTAATCCTGAATTTAGTGTTAATTTTCCTATTGCAATTCCAGTAAAAGAAATAGCACTAGCACAATTACGAGTATATTACAGCTGGCCAAATATCAGATCAAAATCATTTAATGGTACACCAGCAAATAATTCGCTCGTATTTACTAACAACAACAAACCCGATGGAACACCTGACTGGGTTGTTGTTGGAATACCAACCGGCAGTTACCAGATTGAAGAGATCGGTGAGGAATTTGCGCGTAGAATAAAATCAATAACGGGAAAGGAATCAAAAATATCAATAAACGTTCATGAGCCGACGTTGTCCTCGACGGTTGAAATAAACTCGCCTGATTATGCCGTTGATATTTATCAGTCCACGATAAGATCCGTACTAGGTTGGCCTGAAATATCACCACCGATAACACCGATACCACCAGAACCGAAAAAGTCTGATTATGTCACGGATAGACAATCATATCATGAAATTAATCCATCATACGGGGAACAACTACGTATTATAAAAAATAAATCAATGTTTCACGAGTTTACCTTCTTCAGTGAAATTGAGGCATGGTTTTTTAAAAATCCGGGAGAAACAGGACATTTTAGGGGTTTTTATCGAGAAACGATTATTGAATATTTTCAGGAAATCAATCAAGAGTGTAAAAAACAACTAGATCAACTAAATCAATATTTTAACGAACATATTTTTGACATATCAGCGTCATCGCGTGAAAAAATCATCACGCGTGTGGAAATATTAAATCAGCTTATATCAGATATGGAATATATTAATAACCGAATAGTTCAGGCGATGCTTAGTCTTTTAAAATCACCTGAAAATCCTGATGTATATAAATGGTTAGAAAAATATAAATTAACAGAAGCCGATGTACCAAATTATAAATTTCCCGGGTATAGTGTAACCGAGTTAAGAAAATCTATCAATGATGTCATTGATGAGTTTTTTTCTAAACTACTCGATGCATGGAGAAAATTAATTCCACCTCCAACTGTTCTTAGACATGATAATGATCCACACGGCGGCGGAAGACACGTATCTCCGCGGATCGTTAATATAACACCGACGGTCGCGGTCAATCTGGTTTGTGACGTAATCGATGGCAGCTATCAAATAGATCTCGGAAGATCAAATCAGGCTCAACAAGGATACATCCTGTACACGTTCACACCACAGGTTCCCCCTGGAAATTTAATCGTGCAAGAACCAACTAATCCCGTGTATTTGCGGTGTCACAATAATATGTTAACACGAATCAATTTTAAACTCACAGACCACCTTAATCGCTTAATTGACATACGTGAAGAAGAGCTTGTAATAAATCTGTATGTAAAGTCGTAAAGACTTCCGTCGTAAGGACTTCCGTCGTAAGGATTTCTGTCTAAGGACTTCCGTCGTAGATCTTCAGAATCAAATTCGATCAACTTAAAAAAATATTTTATTATTACTGGCACAAATTTGTGTTTGGTACAAATTAATCGGCCCAGGCAACTAAAAAAGCTAGTCGATGAAAGTAAAATTAAAATTTCTATCACAAAAAAAAATAATATTTATTAATTTTCCTGATTTTTACTGAAATTGTACAAATTACTTGATTTTGACTACCAACTACCCCCTCAGAAACATAAAAATGCACGAACTACTTGATTTTGACTACCAACTACCCCCTCAGAAACATAAAAGTGCACGAACTACTTGATTTTGACTACCAACTACCCCGTCAAAATCAAGTAGTTCTAACCTTGTCAAATTGTTCCTAACAAATTTTATTTATTATAAATTAATTTTATTTATTAATAATATTATTTTTACTGAGATTTTTATTTTTTTTTTTACTAAAATACAACGAAATTGCTCAATTTTCCTGATTTTGACTACCAACTACCCCGTCAGAAATCAAGTAGTTCGTGCATTTTTCTTTGATTTTGACTACCAACTACCCCGTCAGAATCAAGTAATTTGTGCATTTTTCTTGATTTTAGTAAAAAAAAATAAATTAATTCAGTAAATAAATAAATTAATTCAGAAATAAATAATTTGTAAAATTAAGAAATTTGTACAATTTTATGTTTTTGATGGGGTAAATGGTAGTCAAAATTAAGAAATTTGTACAATTTTATGTTTTTGATGGGGTAAATGGTAGTCAAAATTAAGAAATTTGTACAATTTTATGCTTTTGATGGGGTAAATGGTAGTCAAAATTAAGAAATTTGTACAAATTTGTTAAATTTCAGTAAAAAAAAAACAAATTACTAACCCATCAAATTCAGAAATATTATTTCTGATCAAAGATCTCAGTCATCTTCAAAATTACTACTTTGGATCGTTTCACCAGTAACGGGGTTACCTTGGATCGTTTCACGATCTAACATTATTTTTCTTAATAGTCTTATGCGAGTACTAATCGTTTTCTTTGCCTCATACTCGTGGGATAATAACGACTTAATTCTTTCTACGGCGGTAGAAAGAGGAACGAACTCCTTCACATGATCATCTTCTACGGTAGCTAGCGACAGAAACATTGCCGATTGAATCCGTTTCATGAGCCTGTATTCAGATGATAGTGTGTGTGTCCCCATGGTTTTACGTTCTTGTAAAATCTCAAAGTCAGAAACTATTTTTTCAGGATTAAGTTCATCAGATATATTAATTCCATCTTTTTTTAATTTTTTAATAGCGACAATTACATCATTGATATTTTCATGGTTCATTATATAATATATAAATCTTTAAAATAAAAAAAAAATATCCCAGAACCCCTTCGAGTTCGTCGGGATGTTTCTGGGACAGCACAAACATATAACTTAATTAAGGTACGCTCAGCAAAAACCCACCCATAATAATTAATCCAGTGGGTGATACGAAAAATAGGTATCAACCACAAGTCAATATTGTGGGTGAATTCTGCTGAGCGGAGGGGTTCTTGCGGTTCCCCCCACTATTATAAAAATCGCAATTATGCGCACCACCGACAAATTGTCAGCCATGGGGGTTTGATCCTGGACCGCGAGCGCCACAGTCCAATACCATACTGATCGAGCTATCAAACATTGTTACGAACATATGTTTCGGAAGTTAATATATAGCTAGCTATATAGCTAAGGAACCAATATTTACACTAAACAGCGGTTTCTGAATCATAACAGTTTCTGTATTTATAACAGTTTCTGTATTTAACAGTTTCTGTATTTATAACAGTTTCTGAATAATAACAGTTTCTGTATTTATAACAGTTTCTGAATAATAGTTTCTGTATTTATAACAGTTTCTGAATAATAGTTTCTGTATTTGTAGCTGGTTTCCTAAGCAGACCGAAAATCAATAATAACAGTAGCATTAATGCACCAGTCAAAGAACTTTTCAGAGTGTAAGTTCAGTGAACACACAACTGCAGGTCGATTACAATGAGTAACGGTTTCTGTTTACACACAGCTTCCTACGGATCAATAATATTATCATGTGTTGTATGATGGGGAAATATTTAAAAACCATAAATAATACTTCTACGAGTAATTAGTTACGATGTAATTAGTTACGATGTAATTAGTTAAACTGACTAATTACGATCATAAAAAACCAACCATCTACGAAGAAAACTATATATTACAAAGTAATCTCCCTTATGTAATCAAAAATTCAGTAGTGTATGGAGGACCTACTGTGACATAAATTAAAAAATTAATTCAATGTGGTGATGATAGTTAATAATGTGGTGATGATAGTTAATAATGTGGTGATGATAGTTATTGATACTGAAATGTAATTTTCTGCTTATATTTTTTCGAAAAAGCTGTTTTATATATATTTTCTGCCACTCTTTGTACTGATTGCGGGTGAATATCAAAATATTTAGCAGCTGAATACATTGAACGCAATTTTATTTCTTCACCAGTTTCTATGTTTGTAGAAATTACCGCCCTCTTTCCGATTGTCTTACATCTTCCTGTATTACCGCGTGTATTATTCTCGCTGTGAGAGATAGCTTGTAAATTGGATAAATTATTGTTTTGAGTGTCCCCGTCAATATGATCAATAACAAGACCATCATTGATCAAACCCTTGTGACACTCGTATGTAAATCTATGACACAAATAATGTTTTCTCTTCCCAGCAGTAAACATTAGATAACCAGCATTATTAATATAACCAACTTGTCTCTTCAACTTGCAGTGTCTGATGACACCATTAATATTTGATTCATAGTTTGTTATGACAGGATGTGGGACAAATATATTTTGCTCCATTATAATAATATTATATGTTTAAATCATTGTTTGTCTGAAATCTTGATATATAATCCTTCACGGATTTTATAGCGTTTTCACCGCTATTATTTTTTTTGTCATAATATCTTTTAAGCTCTCTGAACCGTTTCCCGCCACACTTCCCACATAATTCTGTCTTTCCTCGCACTCTAATACCACACCGTAGACATGGTATTGGTCCTAGACTTCCTCGTCGTATGTTTTGTGAGTGCATCCAACAAAATTCCTTTCTACAGGATTTGTTGCATCGATTTACTGAGCCGATCATCAACCATCTGCATTGAGACATTGTATATATATATATATATATATATATATATATATATATATATATATATATATATATATATATATATATATATATATATATATATATATATAGTTTTCTTTATTTAAATATTTGTTTTAATTATATGAACGAGTTTGAGAGATTATCCCAAACTAGGCCTGTTAAGCATAAATTCAACCTTGACAGATTATCTTCTGACTTGCCAGTGCGAGATCTGGTTGATCCGAAAAATAAAAGTTTGATCTCGAAAATTCACGACGCCAAGAAAGAATTTTACACGGATGGTGCATCTCATACATGGTCAACGTTCAAGATTATACGCACTGACGGAGTCAAGGACGCTGTCACGGACGCCACAATGAACGACAAGCGAGCGGCAACTATCATTAACTACATCGCTGAATACGAGGGCAATCAAAAATATTTCTTCAGAGTAAAATTTATTGTATTAACAGAAACAGATAGTTGGATTATCCGTGACAAATATGACCCTGTCCTTGGTAATAATAAAACTATCATATTAAGTAAAAATTCCAGACCGGGTCTATTGACTGGTATTGATAAACCGTATTATGAGCGAGCATATCCTGTAACAGCAGTTATTTATGGAATCTATGAGATAAATAAAAAACCTAACGTTGATAAACTAGCGCCGATGAAATTTTCAAGGTTAAATTGTGTGGCTGAACGAGTAATAGAACACTTTACAAACGCGATGCGTGGAAATGGATTAACTGATTTAAGGCGTGAAAAAATAAACTCGTGGGCTGATTCAGTTAAGGATACTGGTGCTACAATAAAAGATGTTGCTGGGTTAGGAAAAATATTAAAATTTCCAATAACTGTGGCGACAATAACGGGAGAAGTACTGTACCAGTCGAAATATAAATCGAAAGGAGCTCCAATAAATATTATCGATCATAACGCGCACGCATGGACTAACGCAGTAACAATATTTCCACGTGATCGAACTGTTAGATTTTACCCCTCAGATATGAGTATGTTTGATTTTATCAACGAAATAAGTAAAACCGATCCTGTATCGGTATGGTTATTTAAAAGTAATGAAGAAGGTGAATTTGATCAGTTTGTCAAACCGAACGGTGAAATATATCGCACAGAATCCCTCCATGACGAGATGAAAAATCTTGCGACGTTTTTACAGTGCAAGCACGCGGAAAATACTGACAAATTACTAACTAATTGTTTTACCGTTCCATCTGTTGCGGCTCATTTCGCCAGAGAACGAAATTCATGGAAATCAACACGATTTGATTTACTCGAGGACGTACGCGCAAGTTGCGTCGAATATGGACATGGCGGATTATGGAATACCAAATACAATTACAACGATGTTATTTCGGTTGATATGGTTGCATGTTATCCAGGAAGTTTTCTGGGATACGGAGATTGTTCTACGTACTTTGAAAGATTTGGTCACCCTACAAACGAGATGACGCGAGTGGCAATTAATGGACCATTACCTGATTTTGATCTGACTGGATTCGCCTGTATTGAGTCGTTCGAGTTTAACGAAAATCTTCACAAGATTTGTTATGTTTGGTTTGGCAGACATTTTTGTGAAAAACGTTGGGCACCTATAGTTTTGTTGCGATATATGCTAGATTGTATGATACTGACATCGTTGGTGGTCAGTGAGGCAATTATATCATATCATGCACAGACCAAAGTTTGGTTGCCCATGTCAGATTCTGAAGTTATTAGCGAGTTTAAGGATGATATTCCTAATAGACTCAAAACCGCAAAAGATCTCGGTAGAAAAATTATAGGTAAATTTACTCAAGGTGGTGCATATGATTATAAAAGACATCACGCACGATTAATTCTAGATGATGCCGAGTACGATTTTATAATCGCTGATACAACGGCGAAAAATACATTTGTAAATCGAGAGAGTGTTTATTTATCCGACGGAACAAAATTAGGTACGATCGTTAGTTACATAAATGACGTATCCCCGCAATATACTCATCTAAGATCTTCCATGTTGGCTTATGTTTCTATAAATTTATTATCGATGATTAATAGATTTCCTGAGACCGCAGTCAGAGTCGCAACAGATTCGTTTTATATTTCAAGTAAATATTTAGAACCTGTTATGAAATTTACAAGTAATGATGAACGATGGGGTTCGTGGAGAATAAAAAAGGAACTATTACACAATTACACAGAATCAGCAGATGTTCCAATGAGAGATGTTTATCGTGAGGGTAATAAAATATCAGAAATGTCGAAAGCACCATCGTTGAGTGATCCAATAACCAGATATAAGACAGTATATCTCAATGGACCTGGTGGATGCGGCAAAACAACTCGAACGATTAATGTTTTTAGAAATTCAGATATAATCGTGCTGACACCCACACATAGACTTGCACGTGAGATGAAACAGCGGCAAGTACAATCGTGCACGTATCATAGTTTCTTTCGATGGCGCGGAGATACATGGACTCCTCAACGGATGGGAGAAAAATATATACCTAAAATAATTATTTGGGATGAGATATGCACGGTCTCATTGGATACATTAAAAACGTTTCTTGATTGGTTGTTGACGAAAAATACCGCCATAATAATGTGTGGCGATCATGGTCAACCTCCGCCTTTTGTTGGACCATCTCCACATGATTGGTTAAAAAATTTCGTTGATTATTACGAAGAAATAGATGATGATCATAGAGCTCTTGATGCAAATTTGAAGGAGTTTAAAAAATTAATCAGATTACAATCAAACAAAATTCAGTGTGAAATAATACGTGGAGTGATCTCAGAGACATCAATGAGTGATTTTTTGAACTCATGGAGACCCACCGATTTGATCGTAGCAAGTAGAAAAATAATCAGAGACGCTTTACAACAACAGTTATTTCAACTACATAAAGAACAATACTCAGAACTACCCGTACCGTTGTGTTATAGACCATCAGATACACGAAAACAGAATATTAATGTTGATATTCCAGGACAGACAGAGTCAAGGAAACAGATTCTCGTATTAAATGATATTGTCGCCGTTGATATCAGTGTAGTCGAAGATGCATTACACGCTGACAAATCTCCATGGGTGTTGGGATACGCTATGACGATCCACTCGTCACAGGGATTAACTATTTCTGATACACGAGTCTGGATTGTAGACGATCGCATCGAGTGGTCAAATTTAGTTTATTTAGCGGTATCGAGGGTCAGAAATATATCTCAATTACGTAGAATCATAATTCCTGAAATCGTTGATAAATTTAACATCATCGATGATGATATAATAAGAAAAAAATTAATCGGATACAAACAATCTGACAAAAAAAATAAACGTGACTTTGATCTTGATGTTGAATTTATTATTGAGTTAAAACAGCAGCAGAACAATCATTGCGCATGTTGTAATTGTATAATGTTATGGCGGTATTCGAGTAATGATTCAAGACAATTTACCGTAGATAGAAAAGATAATAGTCGCGGTCATACACGAGAAAATACCATGTTAACCTGTCTTGAGTGTAATCGACGTAGAGGCGCTAGCGCCTTGGGTGCTAGTTAAGTGATCGAAATCACCGAAGTGATCGCGGCGGTAGTTGTGTATCCGCGGGAATTATTTGTAGTTGTTCACGCGTAAATCCACGTTGAGGAGCAGCAGAATCTAATCTGTAGATTGCAGGTCTGGAAACGCCTACATTTCTTCCAGTGGATCTTGTCACGGTAGATATTTTGTGTGTGGTAACACTCCAAATAGGATCAGTCGCTCTCGCGCTACCACCTTCAAGTTCACCAGGCTCATATAAATATCTGACTGTAACATCACCTAATATTTTTTGTTTTCCAGCATCTTTTCGTTGTGTTGGTATATTTTTTTTTGTGACCGCGCTAGTGGGTTTCATGTTGGTTGTTCGTGTGATCTCATTATTTAATGCAGCTATCACGTTTGGTAATCTTGCCACCCATTCGCGAGATCTTTTATCCTGAATAAATTCCCTCGCGTATTGATATCCAAATAACCGTTCAGCAAGTGTTCGATTAAATCGCTCAACAATTGCTTGATCACGATGAATTGCAGTATGACCTCGTCGTATTTTGGTATTATGTTGTTTCATCAGCGATGATACTGGACCAAGAAATTCCTTACCAGGATCAACCTGTAGTAGCTGTGGCCATCGCAGACCACCTTGTGGTCCGAGTCCTCGTTGATAAATTCGTTCAAACGCATCGGCTACTTCAGATGATGTTTTCGCTGATAGCGGCTCTGCTTCTTTATATCTACTTGCAACATCAACTACGGTTAGCGCGTACTTGTACGTTTTTCCACGCACAGTATCATGCGGTAAAAACAGAATATCAGCTTGATGAACTTCATTAGGAACACTGACATCGAAATACGAGTACTGAATTTGTTTAGGACGTGGTAGATAAATTTGCCATATTGCTTGTTTAGATAACCACGTTTTAGCAGTAGAATGTTTAACCGATGCTGCATTAGCGAGTTTACCAATTGCTGCTTTGCCTCTCCAGTATCCTCTCGGCGAATAATAAATTGATTCCATTATTAATTACCAGCCCCAATCGCTAATTTACCTTTCATCGAGGATCTTACTAACCAATTAGCTAATGATTCTCTAATATTTTTATTTTTTATAGAATTTAATGAATGAATTAATTTTACATCTGCAATATGCCTATCTTGTAGATTTTTACTTTTATAAGCTACATCATGAGCATGACAAGCTCGATCGATAGCGTTTACTGGTTCCTCGCCTGGTTTTGGTTGATCTTGATCATCGAGCCTAATATCGAGTCGAGTACCAGGACCGCAATAATTATATCCTGGTAGATGTTTTTCTCCGCTGTATTTAGCCCATGGAGCACCTGGAAACTTTGACATCAAATTAGCAATATCACCACCGCGCTTATTAGGTAAAAACGAAAATTTCTTTCTTCCGCATACAGAACATTTTCCACCGTACGCTATTTTTTTGTTTTTTGTTGTAACTGTAGCTAAATCAATAGTTGGAGTTTTAACTTTACAGCGTAAACAATATAAATTCATGTTATAACATATATGGATATAATTGATTTCTCAGCAACTCGGCAGCGAGAGCCAGTTAAGCATCATCCTGCGCTACCGAACTCCATCAGAATGATTATCATAGGACCATCTGGATCGGGTAAGACGCAATTATTACTTAATCTGATAATGAGATGGTTTGAAATGGGATAAGTTGTATTTAGTAGCACCATCCGTTGATGATCAGCGATGTTATGATGTACTTAAAGATTTCAATGAAAACGCGCGATTACTGGATGAAGATAATGATGTTATAGAGTTTATAACCGATATTGATGAAGCACCATCCGTAGATTCCATAGACGGATTTATTAATAATTTAGTTGTATACGACGATGTGATGCTAGATAAACAATCAAATCCAGCCAGAATATTTTCCCGAGGTAGACACAAAAATACAGACGTGATCTATGTTACTCAACGATATACACAAATACCAAAAGTGATCAGAGACAACTGCAACATTTTAGTTGTGTTTAATGGCGTAGACACACACACGTTGCGAAATATTCATCAAACATGGTGTGGTGGTGACATGGATATAATTAAATTCAAAAATTTCTTCTCACGAGCGCAAGCTACCCCGCATGGATTTATAACAATAAATTTACATGATCCAAGAACAAGATATCGTGTGGGTATTGATAAAATATTTGGGTAACAGGGGTGATGATAAAATTAAATTTAATTAAATAGATATCATTAATATAATGAACAACTGTGCGTGGTTACGTCAAGGAACAACAGATAAATGCAACAAAAGGTGCCGTGGAGAATATTGCAAGAAACATAATTATCTTATAAAGAAAAATCCTCATGCTGGTCCACGAAGATGTGTTGGATGTAACAACGGCGTTAGAGGATTATATCAGATTTGCAAAAATTGCGGTGGAGATCGATATCGAAGTTTGATGAACTATTACAGAAAAAGAAAGAACATAAATCCAAAAATAGAAAAACCACCATCAGAACTTGAATATTACTTGAAACATAGAACAAATTCCGAAGATTCAGATGAAGATGAAACAGATGAGGAAAAACGACAGCGAGAACGCGTTGAAAAATATTCATCAAACTTGGTATGGTGGTAAATTAATAGCAGCAGAGAGGGTACCTACCAACGTTGGTCGTCAAAAAAATAAACAAGAAATAAATAAACACGTAGAGTACTTTATTTTTTCAGCTACTATTCCGAACTGAGGTTTTATTAGCACAATCGGTCATTGCAAAAATAAACATCTCAAGGAAAAGTTCATTTGTAAAATCTGGACCTTTCTACGAGATGATTTATTTGTTTGTTTTATTTGTTTTGTCGGAATTCTATGGTCTGTTCACCCTCTCTGCTGCTACAGTTCTACAGGTATATTGACATTGGAGTTATTAACCTTCGCTGTGGTAATGGAAAAGAAACTGAGATGTTCCGAGTTTCAACATCGCAAATGCTACATAAAATAAACTTCCCGTCGCGCTAGTGCTCCTGAGTGGCGGTATTATGCTTGAAATCCCCAAATTCCCCAGATTAAGTCAATATTTCTTATACTTTTGAAAATTCCGTTTTCCAGCAAGCACTTTTTTCCCTCATATTTTCAAGAGAAGGTGGTACGGAATAAATATAACATTATTTATCTCTTTTGTGACGATATTTGAAGAAGGAAAAATTAAATCTTAAAAAGTATCAGTGCACTTGGCGATTTTCCATTTCGGCTTCTTTCTTTTTATTTTTAACAGATAATTTGTAAATTGTCATTTTTAGTTTTACTAGTCACAGACCAGAAGAGGATAAAACTAAAAATGACAATTTACAAATTATCTGTTAAAAATAAAAAGAAAGAAGCCGAAATGGAAAATCACCAAGTGCATTGCCTGGCATATGTTGTCCGTCGTCCGACTAGCAGTCTGTCAATTAGCACAAGTTTGTTATTGCTTCTCATTCTAAACAAATTGGAGGAGTGCCATATTGCTAAATCTCATATCTAATTCACCTGAATATGGTCATATCGTTAGCATATTAAGGTAAATGGCGCCCGGGGCGACGTTGAAGGCCCAAAGGGGCTTTGGCGGTCCAAGACGTTTGACGCCCGGGACAACCGCCCCGTCCCTTCCCCCATCCCCCATGTAGTACGCTACTGGGTCATACCAACATGGAGGTTTCACCAAAAGTGTTCTATTGGTGTCTCCTTCGTCATAAATGACAATGGATGGTGCTGATCTTACATCCAATATGGGTGCCACAGCATCTCATTTAAAAATCGTATTGCTCGGTAATGTCAAAAATGGTATCAACACTCAGCCGTTAGAAAGACGACATGGTCTTATCTTGAATTGCTGGACATTTGTTAAGGATATAGGGCCTCAGTTCCTTCGAGGGGCTTTTGTTTTGTTCGCTAAGATTAAGATGCAGCTATTTACCATAGAATTTGAGAACACTGATTTCAAAGTGGAAATAAAACTTAAAAATATCGCTACGAAAGTGTTTGCGGTGGCTCCTTTTTTTAAATTAGCCTTATGTAAGGCACATATATACTGGGTACCCGTAATCAACACATACATGGCGGATGGAGAGGGTCCATATGGCTATCGACAGAGATATGTTTTTCTTACTGTTCCTTTAGCACATTTTTGGCTACATAATACTGACGAATGGAAGTTAAGTGCCTCAGAAGGTCACACCGAGGAAGTATACCCGGGATTGCTTCGGCGGGTATCGAACCCCCCAACGCTTGGAATACGAATCGGACGCTCTACCTAATAAGCTGTACCTAATTAGCTGCCGCGACGCACTCGATAGACAGAAAAAATGAAAGAAAACGTTTTCTGGAAGTTAGTACACATATACTTATAAGTGGGCAGAAGTCAATGTATTGCGTACGAGGAGAGGTTAGTGAAAGTCGCATTGTAGATTTCAGGGATTATTTTCATACCATACCTGCCAGCAAGTTCACGTCGAGGAAATTTCGAACAACAGCAAACACGGTCAAATTGAAGGATTTTTAGGTAAAAGGATTTGTTAATGTTCGAAAGAACTGTGCAAATAATGTATCAGTTCACTCGCTTGTAAGAATGTCACTTAATAATTTCTTACAGGAACACTTTCGGAACCTGCTTACAGTACTCTGTTAGAACATATTCTACATAGGGTAGATAGAAAGAATGGACGGATAGAGCCGATGTTCTACTGAGTAGAAGTTTCGTTAAACTTATTAGTGATGTGTAAACTTTTTTCTGAATAGCTGGATTTACAATTGGGGAAAACCATGTAAGTAATAAACTATCAAACTTTATACAAATGTAGATATTATCCAATGATAACAGCAATAACATTCACATCGTGCGTAATGTATCTATCCTTGATAAGTAAAGAATCCTTTAACAATGTGGAGTGATCCTAGTCCCAAGATAAGAAAATCAGGTGAAGCGTTTGAGTTTTAGCTGCAGTAGTTGTGACTTTTTACCCTTACGGCAATTCAAGTTAAAAATTAAACAGAAACGGGCTTTGGGACGAGCCTATAGAATGTTTTATATTATACCATTTTGTGTCTACAATAGGTCAGTATTCTTAAGGTGCCTCGTCTAACAGTTATAGTCTTGTCCGCAATATAGCAAACATACAACACTATAATCAAAAGCTTGTAACAGTAATTCTGTTATTAGTTTCTTGAAACGACGAACTCAAGATCTAAGCGCGCTGATAAGCGAAGCATGCCTAAGTGAACACTTCTTTGTCCATTTTCTACCCCTTGCAAGAAATTAAAAAAGGATCAAAAGAAAGACATGAAATAGCCTGTAAACCAAACAATATCAGAGTTGAAAATAAACACTTTTTTGAGTAAGTCTCGCTAAATCAATCATGAACAAATAAAAAATGAAAAGGAGGAAACGACAGTCCCTTTTTTTCAAGTGCAACCTATTGTCAAAATGACAAATACTACAATCTTTTAAACGTGAACGTATTACCAAGACTGATAACGCTGAGCAGTAAAACTAGACTTCCAATGATCTAGAACTGTCCCTAAACAACATTTCTATTTGTTCTTCGTTTCAAGAGATATTACGTACAAACCAGGTCAGCTAATGCTCTAATGTTTATCCAAGACTGCCTTGGGGGAGAAAATAAACACACATTGTTGCACACCCACCATTGAATTAGATCCGTGTATATTTGGTCTGACATAATTTTTTATTCTTTGTACGGTCAAAACGTTTTGATGGTCATATCTTTGCTTGCGCTGATGATACATTTGCCACAAGAAGCCCGGTGGTAAATGAAATCCAAGAAATTTAGACATACACATGCGCGCTCGCGTGGCCCTACATTGAAACAAATCATATCGTTTTGTAATCCATCCACTAGATTCTGAATCATTTCATTATCCTTTCCCGCGAAATTCACTACAACACTGATGACATATGCCGTTACATCGCAGTTGATCAATGTCTGACACTAGATCCTCCTGTCCATTCATAATATTATCTGTTTGATAGAGTCTGCCAGTGAAAACATGAGCCAATAACATACACAAGACTTGTCGTAAAGGAGTCTTGTTCTATGGAAATACTTATTTTAAATCATTGTTTGAACAGTTTCATTGACTTCCTTCCATGTAATTCGATCTATCATTGCAATGCTTTATGTTTGTTCATATCGTGGCGTCAAAAGCCTTTCAACCTGAAGGATGGTTGATATCGTGGTGTCAAAAGCCTTTCAACCTGAAGGATGGTTGATATCGTGGTGTCAAGAGCCTTTAAACCTGATGGATGGTTGATATCGTGGTATAAAAAGCATTTAAACCTGAAGGATGGTTGATATCGTGGTGTCAAGAACCTTTAAACCTGAAGGATGGTTGATATCGTGGTGTCAAGAGCCTTTAAACCTGAAGGATGGTTGATATCGTGGTGTCAAGAGCCTTTAAACCTGAAGGATGGTTGATATCGTGGTGTCAAGAGCCTTTAAACCTGAAGGGTGGTTGATATCGTGGTGTCAAGAGCCTTTAAACCTGAAGGGTGGTTGATATCGTGGTGTCAAGAACCTTTAAACCTGAAGGATGGTTGATATCGTGGTGTCAAGAACCTTTAAACCTGAAGGATGGTTGATATCGTGGTGTCAAGAACCTTTAAACCTGAAGGATGGTTGATATCGTGGTGTCAAG
The DNA here is from genome assembly GCA_028554795.2 of Sinohyriopsis cumingii. Lineage (NCBI taxonomy): Eukaryota > Metazoa > Mollusca > Bivalvia > Unionida > Unionidae > Sinohyriopsis > Sinohyriopsis cumingii. The sequence continues at coordinate 58,591,145 of CM068838.1, forward strand.
AACCTTTAAACCTGAAGGATGGTTGATATCGTGGTGTCAAGAGCCTTTAAACCTGAGGGATGGTTGATATCGTGGTGTCAAGAACCTTTAAACCTGAAGGATGGTTGATATCGTGGTGTCAAGAACCTTTAAACCTGAAGGATGGTTGATATCGTGGTGTCAAGAACCTTTAAACCTGAAGGATGGTTGATATCGTGGTGTCAAGAGCCTTTAAACCTGAAGGATGGTTGATATCGTGGTGTCAAGAACCTTTAAACCTGAAGGATGGTTGATATCGTGGTGTCAAGAACCTTTAAACCTGAAGGATGGTTGATATCGTGGTGTCAAGAACCTTTAAACCTGAAGGATGGTTGATATCGTGGTGTCAAGAACCTTTAAACCTGAAGGATGGTTGATATCGTGGTGTCAAGAACCTTTAAACCTGAAGGATGGTTGATATCGTGGTGTCAAGAGCCTTTAAACCTGAAGGATGGTTGATATCGTGGTGTCAAGAACCTTTAAACCTGAAGGATGGTTGATATCGTGGTGTCAAGAACCTTTAAACCTGAAGGATGGTTGATATCGTGGTATCAAGAACCTTTAAACCTGAAGGATGGTTGATATCGTGGTGTCAAGAGCCTTTAAACCTGATGGATGGTTGATATCGTGGTATAAAAAGCATTTAAACCTGAAGGATGGTTGATATCGTGGTGTCAAGAACCTTTAAACCTGAAGGATGGTTGATATCGTGGTGTCAAGAACCTTTAAACCTGATGGATGGTTTATATCGTGGTATAAAAAGCATTTAAACCCGATGAATGGTTGATATCGTGGTATAAAAAGCATTTAAACCCGATGGATGGTTGATATCGTGGTATAAAAAGCATTTAAACCCGATGGATGGTTGATATCGTGGTATAAAAAGCATTTAAACCCAATGGATGGTTGATATCGTGGTATAAAAAGCATTTAAACCCGATGGATGGTTGATATCGTGGTATAAAAAGCATTTAAACTCGATGGATGGTTGATATCATGGTGTCAAGAGCCTTTAAACCTGAAGGATGGTTGATATCGTGGTGTCAAGAACCTTTAAACCTGAAGGATGGTTGATATCGTGGTGTCAAGAACCTTTAAACCTGATGGATGGTTTATATCGTGGTATAAAAAGCATTTAAACCCAATGGATGGTTGATATCGTGGTATAAAAAGCATTTAAACCCGATGGATGGTTGATATCGTGGTATAAAAAGCATTTAAACCCGATGGATGGTTGATATCGTGGTATGAAAAGCATTTAAACCCAATGGATGGTTGATATCGTGGTATAAAAAGCATTTAAACCCCGATGGATGGTTGATATCGTGGTATAAAAAGCATTTAAACCCAATGGATGGTTGATATCGTGGTATAAAAAGCAAACCCGATGGATGGTTGATATCGTGGTATAAAAAGCATTTAAAATTGATGGATGGTTGATATCGTGGTATAAAAAGCATTTAAACTCGATGGATGGTTTATATCGTGGTATAAAAAGCATTTAAACTCGATGGATGGTTGATATCGTGGTATAAAAAGCATTTAAACCTGATGGATGGTTGATATCGTGGTGTCAAGAGCCTTTAAACCTGAAGGATGGTTGATATCGTGGTATAAAATGCCTTTCAACCTCATGGATCTTAATCATTATCTGACCACTGGAACATTTTCAAGGTAATCGACGTTCTTATAACAATCAGGTACCTATAACTAAACGTTGATGCCATTTAGGATGTAGTTGTTTCCTTTGTTTCAAATTCATTTGTGCAAAGTCCAGTGTTCTCGCAACTCCAAAGTTGCATTCCGATGGCGCTTGTACAAACTATCCATTAAGATAGGCCCATGGCACTGTCTTCTCTTCCGATCAGATGAGTGGAGTGACACGTGGAGACCACTGAACACATTTTTCGTTGGGTGAATATGTATAGTTTCATTCACTGAGTTTCATACCACAACTGTAACACTTTACTTTGTCTCTTTCTCCTATGTAGACAAATTCTGCTCTCGCTAAGGATTTGGGAATGTGTCCTTTCAGATACTTGGGGCACTTTGTTCTGGAATCGACTGGTAAAATAACACAAGTCAGGCAAAGCTACGTGTTGTCTTCTTTGATTCATGATTCTCATTGACCTTGTTTTGACCAGCGTTTTTTTTTTTTTTTTTCTGAGTGCGTGGACGACATGCAAAGATGGGCACCAGGGTGGCATCAGTTTCACTAGTGGAGCAAAATCATCGTTCTTGTTGCATGGCACAGTGTCATCCTTATCATATAACACAGGATCACATTCGGTTTCTGTGTCAAATTCATCATTCTCGGTTGATGCATCTGCAATAATCATTTTTATTTCTTCATGGCACTTATCTATTCAGGATAGCAGTCCCCGTTTGGTGATATAATCGGGAAGTCGCATTTGTTTCTCGTAAACACTTTTTCCAAGGGTAGACTGACGACTTGGTGGTGAGACAAACGTACAGTCTTATGAGGGTCGATCAATTTGACACGAACGTTTTTATCTTGTCCAGACTTGAAGGTTCTTAAAACACGTCAGTTCTCACCCCTTGACTAGAACAGTAGTTGAGGATGACTCTATTCACATTACATTCGATACGAAGATGTCATTTCCTACTCGGTGCTGGTAGCCATATTGTTCAGGTTCATCAGAGGCAGAACACGTTGTGTTCGAGGTGTTCTTCGGTCCACGTTCCTAAATTGTCGTCTTCGCTGTAATGATGACAGCCTCCAGTGCGATTCATATACATACAGCTGTCGCTGTCCAAGAAAAGGCCGATGTCCCCTAAATGTACAAAGACATGCATGTGGTGGCTGTCACTTAAATAATAACGATGGACATTGCCAAACTCATCTGATGAAACAAACTCTGTAGCAAGATCGAATATGCTTTCCATGTACTTGGTTTTCCTTTATCGTCGATGAGCTGACAGTATTAGGTTTAATCCATCAAGTGTTCGAGAACCAACCTTTAGATTATTTCAAACAAGGTAGTAAAAAGTCCACATAGGACCTGCACTATTTCAGCATTCTTACTGAAGATCAAAACTGTCTGAAGAGTGGACTTGGTACCAATCGTTTAAAGGTTCTCGTTGTTCTCTTTGTATAGCCATATAACTGATGGAACCTTTGAATTGTATACGCCCCAGTTTCGTGTTAATGAATTTGACTGTATTCATGGTGACTTGTGGAAAATCGGTTCATTGTTCTAAAAATGTTTTAAAAGAACTGTTTGTTGTAGCGGAGAAAATGTTAGTAATGACACCAGCGTATTGAAGACATTTTCCCTAATGATACACCTCTTCGTTCTAGATAGCATCAGTGGGAGTTATAAAAAAAAAAACTTAAAAAACTATATAAAAAAATATAATTATCAGAAGGATTACCTGAACCACTTTATCGTTTAATGCCCCCCCCCCCCCCCCGTCGTAATAACGATACCTTTTTTCAACAAGTATAAAATAAAGATGCATGAATACAGCTGTGGAAGGCGTGATAAAGCGCACAAAACTTGGGAATGTGAATTTCAGCTTTTAGAACATTAAAAATATACAAGAAAGATAAAATCAACATGATGGTTTACGTTTCTCTTCGCTCTTTTGGTCATTTAATTGTTCTAGAGTTCGTTGGCATGTCTCGGAGTAAGACACTAATGATACATATTGACGATTTGGCCACAGGTGCAACATCGTTTCTTTACTGAACAAATGTGTGACCTTTAAATTGGTGCAATCATGCTGTCAACACGTGGGACATAGTATCAGTAATTCACAAACACGTTCCTGTTGCTGGAATTGTTTCAAACGATGTCGCTTGTAACATGCTGGACTCGAGGATGTTCGTCAGAAAGCAGAACATTGACTTTTAGGAATACAAGGTCTTGACGCCACGACATCTCTGGTCCAATTCTTGGTCACATTTGTCTCATTTGTAACTTTATACAGTGATTCTGCAATGACATTGAAATTATTTAGGGATGATATACATAAATTTTTAATATTTCTTCTGGAAAATTCAATCATTGGAACAGGCTTCCACAAAAGACTTGAAAGTAAACTTTCAACGTACAACATCGGGCTGACACGTCATGAAGTTTCTGCATTTCAGAAACTCATCATTGGAATGTTGCTCTTGCTGAATTTTGTCTTAGATTTTCGAATAAGTTTATATCAGCAGGTGTACTGAATTTAATCCATACGAGACACTTCAGAATGTCTTGAGACACCGACAGTCTCGAATGAGCATGGTCTTTTGCATGGCACTGCAGTTTTAGGCTAGCTAACATACACTCCAATAAGTCCGTAATAAAGAGAGTTGCTTTCTGTCAGGACGTAATACTTGAGGGGACCCGAATTGCCGAGTGGTCTAAAGCGCTCACCGTTACGGATCAATGCCATCTCACCTCTATCTGCGTGGGTTCGAGTCTCGGATTCGGCCAATGTGGGTATGCGAGATAGCTTGCGAATAGCTTCTCGTGGGTAGGTGGTTCTTTCCGGGGTTTTACCGGATTCTTCATCCACCATTTATACTGGCCGCGACGTATAGCCTATCCTGTGCTGAAAAATGGCGTTAAACCCTATAACAATAACAACAACAATGTAATACTTGAGCTTGTTAAATTTGACCGTGTGCATGTTGGCAGTCGTTCTAGATATTGTGGAAATCGCTTGCGGGTAACTCGAATATGAAAATAATTTTAAAGGGCTGCCAAACGAAGTTCTTTCTTGGCTGATTTAGACTCTCTCGGCGCTGGAAAGAAGGAAGTGTACGGTGTTTGATGGGTATCCCTCATTTCCTGTTTAAAATAATTGTTTTAGTTATTTTTTCCTCGATATGCGTGTTTTTTGTACTTGACTCTTGCTCTGTGGATGTGCGTGCGTGTGTGTGTGTGTGTGTATTTATACTTACACTCATTTGTTATAACTTTATGCTCGCTTTTTTTTTTACTCGACTTGCACTTAGTGTATGTTTATAGTGGGTGTCAGGGGTGGGATACTTATACTCATTTTGTTATAAATTTTTGCTCGTTTTTTTTTTTTTACTCGACTTGCACTTAGTGTATGTTCATAGTGGGTGTCAGGGGTGGGATATGATCCCTACTTCTTACGGTGCTTTGCTTATCGTTACCTAAGAGATGGTCGACCACGGTGTTATTGTCCGGATAGAATAAATAATAAAATAAAATATTAAATTAATGGATGGAATAACAGAGACCTGAACACAAATTTAGAATAAAACAACACGAGCCCCCGTATGTAAAATATAACGATTTAATCATTTAAATAAACAAAATGAAATTGAACATGACGTTTGAATGATACACTTTCTTTTAGAAGGAAAGTTACAAAATTAATGCCAAATTCAGTTTGCCGTTCTGTTATACTGATAAAACAAATTTCATTGTTAGAACTCAAATTGCCGATATGTCAGCATAACCTGGTTGCTTCCTGTCCTTTCAAACATTCAAAATCACTGTTGTTGACAGCCTTGCAGTACTTCTCTCTCTCTCTCTCTGGCCTCTTCGGTTCTTGGTCTATCTAATTTTACGGACTTCCATCCCTTGGACGATTTATTTAAAGAGAAAATTTACTTGTTAATTTCCTCGGAGTCCCTCAGGCTTTCCTTTCATCATTAAAAACGTGGACTGCCAAATTTCGCAAAGGAAATTACTTTAAACATTGAATTTTGTCCGGGAAACATACTCTTTCGTTTGGCCTAGCCAGTCAGGATTAACGTTCTCTAACTGCCAAAATTTTAACTCCCCCATCGAAGTCGGAATAGTTCTTTCTAGACCGACTTTATTAATAACTGTTCTGGACAAAATATTTTTATGTTACCTATTTCAAATGGCCCAAGATTTCATAAATTGTCTCTGGCTTGTCTCAACTTTGTCGTCTTCTGCTACTTGACCTTACGTTAACATATGTATAGCACTTTTATCCAAACAGACTCTAATTAAAATTTAATTATGCCCCCAAACAAGAGACTGTGGTTGACCATCGCAGCTACCAATATATTGCGATCCCAGCCCATATGTAAATCTTAATGTTTACGTGTCACACTAACCACGACAGTATGTACTGCGAAGGCATCTACAAATGTGTGCACCATTACGTTCATTCATTCATTCATTCATTATCTCCTTCCATTCATTAACTCAAATACAAAACAGCAAAAGACCCGGTATTATTACCCTTCCTTTGTCAAATATCAGGTTAGAATAATTCCTACAGACACGTCAATACTTGTGTGCAAAGTGATGAAACAAACTTGCTCCATACAGTATACATGTGTGTGCCAGTTTAAGCAAACGGTCGAAAAATGTAAAAGTAAACTGCACAAAAATTAAGGAAAATAAATCATTCTAGCATTACCATTGGATTGTTTGCAACACACGTTCTGAAAATATTTTTCAGAGCGACAATGTGTAGCGGGTCAGTGAGCATATTAAATCTAGGATGGCAAAATATAAACTGTAATTTGTAACAAAGTGAAGAACCACACTTGTAACATTAACTCTGAAGTGTTTGCACCACATATTTTGCGAGTATTTATCGAAACGAAAATAGGTAGCAGGCTGGTGACATATTGCACAACCATGATTTATTCTTTCCTGAGAAAATGAGGACGAGAGAGAAAATGGGATTGGCACAAAAAAGTCACGTTTACTCTATATTACGAAAATGAAAGCGCATATCAAGGACATTTCTTCTGAAATCCTTATAAGTCAGAAAATGCTTGAGGAAAAAAAAAGTAGACAAAACGTTTTATGAGATCGTAAAAACAGTTTCCATGCACATCTGTTTGAAACCCCTTCTACATCATACCCTTTGTGTCAGTAAGTGTAGATGTGTGGTGTCAGGATAATGTGTCTGGGTGGGACATTATGCTACATGTCTGCAGCATGATGCCCAGTGCTAGACATCACTATAAACTGTCACACAGCAGAGATGATAGCGATGTGGCTAAAATTGTTAAAGCTAAATTAAAAGTCTTAATAAAACCCTAGAAACTTCTAGACTGGAAGTTTCCAGTAGGTGACAGTATTTTCAGAAAAGGGTAATAACGAAACAGGTCAAGTAGAGGGGGTAAATGATCTTGTTTACCTAAAAATCACTGATTCTTATATTAACATCTTGATGCAGAATCAGTCTTATTGTTGTGTCTAGTTTTTCGTGGATTTATTTATTCAGATTATTATTCTCTGGAATGACAAAGTGCTGAATACTATTTTTGACAGAAACATTATTTTGAAATTATAGTGAATTCAGACACGGACATGTTTAGATGATTTTATTGTGATATATCAAAAACTGTTAGGACCATGAAATTCGGGATATGTATCTCAGTACCGCATCTTTACAAGAAAAGAGGACCCCGGATGGACGAGTGGTGTAAAGCGCTCTCCTTGACCGATCATTGCCATCTCACCTCTGTCCGCAATGTTTCGATTCTCTGGCTTGGCATTGTGGGTATGTGAGAAAATAGCTTCCCATGGGGTTCAAACTAGTTTTCTCGGGTTCTTTCTCCACCAGTTACACTGGTGGCCATGTTGAGCCTATTTTGCGCTGATGAATGGCATTAAATCAGAAACAAGAAGAAGACGAACAAGAAGAAAAGAATCTCATCTTGACCTATATTTGATCTGTTATTGCCTTTACTAAAGTTTTTATTTTTTTGTTTATGACCACACTGATTTTTTTGGGGCATGCTGTATGCATTCTATCCTACATAGAATTATGAGATATGGTGATAGAACAAACTAAACAAATTCCGGTGTTGTTTTTAATTATTTAGCAGCTATGGCACAGAGTGGATGATAGGATGCTGCTTGGTAAATTCTAAACCCATGTATATTACTTATTTATTTTTTGCCTACAGCGAAGGCCCATTCTGACCAGTGCAGTTGTTCCAAGAAAAACAATATATATTTCGTCTGTCGTAAACTTTTCATATTAATGTCCATTGATTGTGATATGTTGCCCTCATCAGGTTATTTGCGTATCGTACATATGTATTTTCGCTCCGGTGTGCTAAATAGTTAAACATCAGCCTAGGATGCGGAATGTTGCGGGTTCGAACCTTGGCCAAGCCACAACAAAGACTTAATAAAATGGTACTAGCAACTACCTCGCTTAATGCTGGCCGCAATGCATAGCTTATCGTGTGCTGAAAGATGGTGTTAAACCCCACAACAATAACAACAACCTCTCTTGGCACTCAGCATAAAAGGTTAGTGTTAGGACTGGTGGACTTGGTATCAGGATAATGGGTGGGACATCATGCTACATGTCTTCGGCATGATGCCTTAGTACTAGACATCACCATAACTGCCTCACTGCAGACATGGTAGCGATATGACTGAAAAATAATTAAAACTAAATTACAAATCCAAATCACACACACATGGTACAGATTATTAGGGCTTAGAATAGTGGACTGTGGACATTTCATGCAGTTGTAGTGGTTACCCGGCTGTAGAATGTCCATCATATTCCATGAAAAACGCTGGAAAACCCTGAACAATTCTAGCATGGAAAACGCTGGAGTATTTGGACTAATATTCCAGCCTCTGTCCAGGGTAGGCTGGAAAACCCTGAACAATTCTAGCATGGAAAATGCTGGAAAATTCTAGCATGGAAAACGCTGGAGTATTTGGACTAATATTCCAGCCTATGTCCAGGGTAGGCTGGAAAACCCTGGACAATTCAAGCATGGAAAACGCTGGAAAATTCTAGCATGGAAAACGCTGGAAAATTCTAGCATGGAAAATGCTGGAGTATTTGGACTAATATTCCAGCCTCTGTCCAGGGTAGGCTGGAAAACCCTGGACAATTCTAGCATGGAAAACGCTGGAGTATTTGGACTATATTCCAGGCTATGTCCAGGGTAGGCTGGAAAACCCTGGACAATTCTAGCATGGAAAATGCTGGAGCATTTGGACTAATATTCCAGTCTTTATCCAGAGTAGGCTGGAAAACCCTGGACAACACTAAAATTTAGCTGAAAATTGTTGAAATATTTTATGAAAACGAGATTTTTTAACAGTGATGCAACTTTTATTTGATGATAATTTCAAGAAGAACATGATCCAAATTACCCCAACCAACTCCTTGTATTGACTGTGATGTTTAGTAACTTTTAAACAAGGGAATAAAAATTAAAAACTATACTTGTCACTGGTAGCTTAATAGGTTGTGCACTAGTATTCAGTAGACAACATGGCTTAAGTTGTCATAAATGTCGCTACACTTCTACTGGTGTGTCATAAAATCCAGATTACTAGCTCCTTAACATCATCAGAGTTTCTAAAAATATGTTCTCTTACTCTAGTTATAGTTTGAATTTGTTCTGAAGCAATCTTAACAACAAAATAACAGAAATTCACGTTAATTTCTATCTCAATTTTAATTAAAAAAATTTAAAATATTTTTTTTTACACGTGTTGTTTCATAGTTCATTCACCACATTTCTTATTTTTCTGTTGTCACCACTGGAGTCTGTGGAAGTGATGGTACTCTTGATGGTTTAACCAAATTGCAAAGCTTCTGCTTCGCCATCACCTCCCCCAAAGTCATACTTCTCCTTGATGATTTCTGAAATACAAATCATTGTATATTAATGAATAGAATCAAGCAAGATTTCAAATTTATTTCAATCCCATATATATATATATATATATATATATATATATATATATATATATATATATATATAGAGAGAGAGAGAGAGAGAGAGAGAGAGGGAGTGAGAGAATGAGAGTTATGCCTGAAACATTTTATGCAATTACAGTACTTTTACAATCCCTGAGGTTGGTAAATGTAATGAGGCACTTGGCTTGATGACTAACTTAATAGGCTTAAAAACGTGTGGTTTCCATCACAAATTAAACTGGCTACCTAACTGCTCCTGTGGCCTAAGTCTAAGTAGTTAGAGCGCCTGCTATGGGTGTGAGAGGTCACAGGTTTGAACCCTTAACTGGTCATACCAAAGACTTATTTAAAAAATGGTACTATTAGCTGCCTCGCCTGGTTCTCAGCATTAACCCTTTACCTCATGCAAGCATCTTTTGACGCCTCTACTCCATTCACGTGGAAGCACCTTTTGACGCCTACTGTAAACATCAGCCATTTTAAGCCGGTTTTCATAGTGCCACCTTTGGGGAAAACCCCCATTTAGATACCACATTCATTTCTGTGAATGACAATTACATCAGATCACGTGGTCACTGTTTATGCCCTGGTCGATATCTGCTATTTAAAGTAACTGGGTCATAAGCTCCACTCTCCAAAATGGAGGTCGCGGATTTCATTCAGTACTTACTAAGTTTTCACGATTAGAATCACAACTACGAAAGATTCAATAACTTAGGCAAAGGCTCTGATATTGATGTAGGCAGCAATTAGTTTTTATAAATTATCGAATTCAGATGACTTAGTGATGTAGATGCAGACGACAAATTGTAAATTTCAAGTATGAGAAATGGCAGCTACGATTGGTCACGCGGCCTCACTGACATGACGGTGAATGAGTCCTCTCAAGATTTTAAAGCATGTAAAAAATTCTTCAGTGAAAAATAATTATGCAGCTATAACAATCAGAGTTTAATCTTAAATTTTTCCACACATAATAGATGTGTACCAAAAATGTAAAATGGTTATAATTGCTGTTTAACGTAAAATACACTACATTGCTTAACAGTTAACAGGCAGGCCTATGCGTATGGAGTCGAATAGGTAACAGGTGCTCTATTTATAGCATGCTGCACTTTGTAACTATGCTCTATAAGGTAAACGGTTAAGAGGTTAGTGTTAGGACTGGTCAACCTGGTGTCAAGATAATGTGACTGGGTGGGAGACATTATGCTACATGTCTGTGGCATGATATCCCAGTGCTAGACATCACTATAAATTGCCACACTGCAGACATCATAGCGATGTGACTAAATATTTGTTAAAGCTACATTACTAAACATCTGAATCACGCACACACAAACTGGCTACCATATACATGCAGTTGTGATTATACCATTTAAACTGAAAGTTGATTTACATTGTCCATTTGAATATTGCCTGTCTACACTATAATGTTTCAAGTAGTAGTTGTGCATATGTTTAAATTTCACAATAATGTTCCAGCCTTAGTGCATAAAAAAAATTTGTTACAATTTGGCATATATTTTGTCATTGTTTAACAAAGTTTAAAACGCATGGTTAATAATTTAAAATATACCATAAATTATTTGAATTCTGGACTGGTCTTGGAGAGGTGGCCTTGTGTGTACTCATTATTGGCTCTTGCCCCAGTTAGTGTCTTGCCAATACATGTATATTCACAAGAATTGTACAGCATTCTGAATAGCAGCTTTGTTAAAATCCAAAATTTCACATATTTCTGCCTCATGCTGGGTGTGAAAAAAATTTTAATCCAAATTTTCACCATGATGATTCATATGCACTAAGTTTCTGATATATTTACTTATCTACAGACACAACTCCAGGTTACAGCTAATGTTCTAGACATTTGAATTTGAAACAAATGTGGTATTACCTCTAGCTTGCTTAATACAAATTAAAAGATCGAAGAAGTTCAATGAAGCTGTCGCCATCAAGTTGTTTACATAACTGTGCCTTGCAACTTTTTTTTCTGAAATTAAAGGACACAGACTAAACAAGTATTTTTGGTGAGGAAAATTGATAATCATTTCCAACAGTTTACAACTGTACATTCTTATTAATTATACAGTAAGTTACTATTAAATATTACTGAAATGGCTGTATATAAATTGGATAGAAAAAAACAAGCCATAATCTGAATTGAAGATTAATTGGAAAAGAGATCTACCGATATATTTCTGAGTCACAGTCTAAAATTAATTAAAACAAATATAACTTATTGCTACAAATAGCACATTGTCTGGAAAATAATAACGAAAATGTAAAAAATACAAATACCAGTCAGATCATTAATAATATCATGGCTGAATAAAATTTAAAGTGAAACTTACAATTTGGAAATGTATATTCGCAAGTCCGGCATGTACCAACTTTTTGAAAGACAGCCATGAGATGACTGGTCATTGTGCATTAGGATAAGTAAAAAATGTTGCCAATTATGTAAACAAAGCTTAAAACATAACACATACCTTTCAATATCCTTACAAGTTTGACGTTTAATTTAGGTCTTCAAACAGCATAAAAAAAAGAAATTGTTCCATAGGATATATTTCGTAATAGCTTTCCGTAAATTTACGTCACGCGAAGTCTTTTGCAGCTAAGGTACTTGGCGGCCGTGCAAATAATTTTGCTACATTTGGACTGAGTAATGACTTACCTGTAATTTTGGCAATAATACACTCATGGTATCCTTGAATCCACGATAAACCGCCATCACTTTCTCTCCCGTGCGATATTCCTTCATTTCTTTTCGTGATGAGTGTACATCAGCCATACAGATTATGCCTCCCTGAACGATGATTCACCCATATAACCAGGGATATTTCTGGTTCAGTGGTCATCTTAAAATCTTGGGATATTTTATATTGTACAATTTCAATGACACTCCAATCGAAAATTGCGCCCAAATTCTAGACTGGTTATCCAACTTGTTTTACGGTGCCAAATTTAGAACCAAAATTTACAGAAACGTTTTTTTTTTTTTTCTTTCTTTTTTTTCTTTTTACAGAAAATTTGGTTCTAACGTATGAAGTCGAAATATGCCGGCTTTTTAAATGTAGTAATTGGTTAAAAAAAATAAGTTCATAATTTTATATCCCATCATAGTCATCTTCATCAGCCATCATCATACGGAACAACCTCGGCTATTTCTGCGTGACAAAAACGTGACTCCGATACATGAAGGCGAATACTTGGGGGGCAGGGTCCAGTTTTTATGTACAAATTTAATGCCGCAATCAGCGACCTAGTATAAAAACTCATAAAAAATCAAATACTCAAGTGAGGTCAAAAAGGCCCATATTTTTAGATACCTATATTAAAACAAGGCATAAGAATAGTACTTGACCAGAGAAGTCAATGGCAGTTCATAGCAGAAGAAGTTTATGCACCCCAACCCCTATTTTATACCTGCATTTTTCACATCCAAATGCCATTTTTGACAGCATGTAGTACTCACAGTGAAAACGCAAGCCCTTTCCCTGGATGAAAATTTTGAAAAACATTGTCTACTAAATAGTTTGATGCAATTCAGAATAGTTGGCATCCAAGCCGTTTTTGAGATACTCGGCTTGCCTTGAACCCACGTGTCTACTGCTATGGGAGGCTAGCTCTTCTCCCTAGCCAACTATTGGTATTTCACTATCAACGTACTGCAGAGCAACTATGGAAGGTGTACATGCCTGACATCAATTTCAAGAACAACACAAGCCCAAAACACCTAGTTTACAAATATTACCATATCTATAAATAGTAAACAATAATAGCTGAAAAAGTCACACCATAGCCTGAAGTTAAGAAATTTGCCAGGGGCCAATATACGAAACTGGACCCTGCCACCTAAAGGATTTGGCTCAAAATGGTTTATGTCAAAAGTTGTGTACATATCACATATTTAGACATTATCTAGTACAATGGTATAAAGGAAAACTTTTTGTGCACAAAACTAAAAATGGTATTATGCTTTTAAAAAAGTTACCTTTTGCGGCAAAAAGCACTGCATTATTTACATTGTGAATTATGACTGACTGCATTTCTTGAAAGATTTCAAATTGTTTGCAACCTACAATGCTCTTGGTCTTTGTTTACCACCATAGCATCAGTACAAAATCAAAATTCCTTTACAATGTTTCATGAATGTCAAGAAGAGATCTGGAAGTTATAAATTTTAGGAGGGAATAACAGAAATGCTATGTTAGGTGTCAGTGACAGAAGTGAAAAGTTTCTCTAAACTCTTCTAGCAAACTTAAAGAAATCACACATTTAAGTAAATCATGTGCTTTAGAAGTACTGTTAGACTGATATAAAAGAAGTGGTTCCTAACTTTTCATTATCATTCTGGAGATGCTAATAGCAACATCAGTGTTGTGTCAGTGCATATTGTTGGTGGGGGGAGGGTAATCGCAACACAAGTCTAGCTAGTCTGGAAAAGTCAAAGTTTAATCAATTAACATTAGACAATGCTGGAATATTGATATACTGATGTGTAGGACCCTAAAACTTACAAAGAGTGACATATCAAATAAATTCATTGATACATAGCCAGTGAAATTGACCATACATATACAAATTACTCAATACAGTTTAACAGAGAAATTTCTTCTCAGACACCAATTTACTTACAACTGACTTTAATGTTTTCTGGAGTTTACAAAATCATAGTAAATAATAAGATAAGGTATAGAACAAATATTTATAGTGGAAAGTCCAGTTAAAGGTAAAAAGCATATCACCAGCTTGGATTTTGATAAGCACGTACCATAAAACAACTCCTGCAGAAGCTAAGTCTATCCGTCAGAGTCACTCTCTTGTGCACTTAGATCAGAATGAGTATCTGGATGAGATTGAAGCTATTGTTTCTTTCAGCATGACTAACCGATTAATCCTAATCTCTTACTATGCAAACTGACACCTGCAGAAAGAAAAGAAACAAGTGATATTGATGTACTTTTAACATTCAGTAAAAACATAAGACTTTCAGAGGAGAAACTGTATGTGCATAATGTCAAATGCATGAAGCTGCCACTTAATTTTAAGCTTTTCCTCCTTTGTTAACTGAACCTAGAAATTTCAAGATATATACATAACATTGAAACATTTTCTATTATCACCCAAGTGTGAGATATGAATCTCTTATGTCAACTTCAGAGTGGGGTCATGAAGGTAGAAACTATGTCGGTGTGCTAAAACTTTCATTCTTCTCACCAAAATATAGCAAGTAATATGTCATATGCATCATTATTTCAATATTCACAACAGTATGTTTATGTATGATTCCTCTGAATTCTATCTGCTCCTGTGGAGTTAAATTACTTTAAAGAATACATATTGACATGCTATGCAATTGTTTAGGTGTGTCTGTATTGAAATGTGAATAGTATTCATAAAAATAGAGGTGCAAAACCTTGACAGCTACAGAAAGTGCAAGACAGTACATTATGGTTACCATTTTGTTCCCATATTTAGTAAGTTATATCCAAAATATGCTTTTTTGTCATGATGTAAACAGTTCTCACATGGAGGTACAAAACACAGTTACCTCCCTCTCCAAAGAACATCACATACAACACTAAGTAATATATGGAAAAAGGAAGGAGATATAATAAAGCTAATGCATAAAAATTATTTAAATATACACAAAGAAACAGAAAAGTATAATAGATGTTGCTGACTGCACCATCAAAAAATGATCAATTTTCCTTAAGGGGGCAGGGTCCAGTTTTTATGTACAAATTTAATGCCGCAATCAGCGACCTAGTATAAAAAATCATAAAAAATCAAATACACAAGTGAGGTCAAAAAGGTCCATATTTTTAGATACCTATATTAAAACAAAGCATAAGAATAGTATTCACTTGACCAGAGAAGTCAATGGCAGTTCATAGCAGAAGAGGTTTATGCACCCCAACCCCTATTTTATACCTGCATTTTTCACATCCAAATGCCATTTTTGACAGCATGTAGTGCTCACAGTGCAAACGCAAGCCCTTTCCCTGGATGAAAATTTTGAAAAACATTGTCTACTAAATAGTTTGATGCAATTCAGAATAGTTGGCATCCAAGCCGTTTTTGAGATACTCGGCTTGCCTTGAACCCACATGTCTACTGCTATGGGAGGCTAGCTCTTCTTCCTAGCCAACTATTGGTATTTCACTATCAACATACTGCAGAGCAACTATGGAAGGTGTACATGCCTGACATCAATTTCAAGAACAACACAAGCCCAAAACACCTAGTTCACAAATATATCCATATCTATAAATAGTAAACAATAATAGCTGAAAAAGTCACACCATAGCCTGAAGTTAAGAAATTTGCCAGGGGCCAATATACGAAACTGGACCCTGCCACCTTGACAGAAAAATCAGACATTTTGTTCTCTTTTGATTTATGATTTATCTAAAAGAGTTAATATGTATACATCGGATACCAACACCGTGATTTGGATATGTTGGGGAATGATTGGTTTACAGTAAAGTGGTTTTAGAAGACAAAATTTACAACCAAGCGGCAATATCATGTCGAGGTGTGGAACACAAATGGAAAGACAACACAAATTGGACACCCAAATATTATAGGTGAGTATGAAATAAACGGAGTCTTGACTTTATCTTGTTTGCCCAAGTATAAACTGACTATATGATCAACCGCCCAACACTATATATGTATGACTGGTAATTAAATTGTAAGCAAGTATTTCAATAAATGTGAAAAGATATACAAGGTCAAAAACAAGTTTCCTCTTGCATCAGTTTTAAAATTAGAGTAGGTATTTTTGTTTTTCAATATATATGTATATAACTTTCAAAGCAACCTAATTTGTGCAATTTTATTTTAACAGCCATAACCTTGTAATTGTCAGTCTTGGAAATGTTAACTCCAGTGATGCATGTAAGCCCAAACAGGGACTGCTCTGGTATTATGATAAAGTTGTGAATTTCTTGAGTATTTGTAGATCTAGTCCAAAAAGGTCTTTAGGTTACTGCTAAATTTTCAGACTGCTACATATATAAGTAAAATCATAACTTAAGTAACTTAAGCCCTGGAAAAAGAAATTTTGAAAAATTTCATATTAATCTTAGCAAGATTAAAATTTACACAAGTTTTACCATGAAGATGATTTTTGAACGATATGTTAATGTTTTAATCAGTCTGACTGTTCAGTCTGTAAACGTTTTAATGCTGTTTGTGTATTACAGGTACTTGCGTTCAGGACAAAATATATAAGCAGTTTGAAGTTAATTCCACAAAGTCCATTCCTAAAAGCACCATGTACTGGAGGAAGAGAAAACAATGGTAATTCCAGGAGTAACAGAGAGCTTTTTTACATTTTAAATAATGTCTGCAGCTGTCTCCCTCAACATTGTTTATTTGTGTGAAGATAAGCATTATTCTTTATACATTTGTTCTTACCTAGTACATTCACAGCTTAACATGGCTCATATCTTAAACACAGTTTCATTACCATATCAATAATTTAAGGAATAAACAAATTTCACTATACAACACTAAGTGGAATTTTCAGAGTTCAACAGAATCTGAGTATATGGTGAAATCATTCAGTATTTACAGACAGAATATTCAATGTGCGTGTTTGAACATAACATTCACTCTGTATGGGTTATCCAACACACCATACACAATATATGCACAATGTACACCATATTTAACCAAATCAGCCAATTACAGAAATTCCAGGAAATATCTGATCAGTAATGATTCTTGCAGAACAAGATATAATAATTTATTGTTATGCATTGTCATACTTCAGTTTTTAATTATTTAAAATGTTAAATATAATTTTTACTTTCATTTTCTTATAATGCCCTAAAACGTTATGAAACTTGAGTTGTTTTTCTGAAAACATCACATAAATTTATGAAGTGTATGTTGTATCACATGTACTTTGTATGACTGAGTATATTATTGTGTATCAGTTACTTGTCATTTACATGCATTCATTGTGTATCATGTTTGCATTACCCATGTTTAAATGATGCATGCATTAACATTGGATTTGTCGAACTAAACTACTGTAACAGTGTAATATTAACTGTACATATTCAATTCCCACAACAAAACAATAATGTTTGAATGTTAAGATTTTAATATGAATTATAAATGTTCACTAAAATTTGTATTTCTTATTACAGTGTTGTTGATCTAGGTGAATCCAGTTCTGTTGGTCTTGGAGATTATGAAATTGGTGACTGTACGTAATACTAACTCTTCAAATATAATGAGAATATCAACAGATGAACCAACTAGATATGGTGACAGTGACATGAGTTTTTCATCTGACTCAGAAGAAAGTATAGAGTTTTAATCAAGTTCAGACAATGAACAGTATCATCAGGTGAATGAAGCAACTCAGTCTTACCCATCCCATGTCACAGATCCCCCACTTTATGTCATAGCCCCATAACAAGATATATATTGTAGTGAAATCACCAAGTCTGAACATGTTATTGTCCTTGGGGCTTTGCCAACAAGACATAATTTGTCAGATGCTAAATATGTGACTTTTTGGACTTAATTCAGTTGCATCTTCCTTCAACAAACACAGGATTGACAATTGTCAAAGATTTGAAGGAAAAATGTGAATTCAGTAAGGAGTATCTGAAATACAGTTTTTATTGTGAGATCTGCAAAAAATTGTACTCCGATAAAGAAGAAATGTGTGAAACTGGGGGCTGTATGGGTGTACGTAACTAATAATTATGAGCAAACATCTCTTTGGAATGAAGTTGGCTCTGACAAGAAAGAAGACTTCCTTTCGTCATCAAAAATAGGATCGAGTGTCTTCGAGAACCTATTATTGTTGTTGAAATTGGAAATGCCATTTATGGTACTGTTCTCCCCCGTCATCATGAAAAGGACTAAAATGGCTCTCACCATTGCACAGCAGAATTTCATACTTATACACTGTAGTGTCAAGCTCATGTGGTGAACAGATTTGGACATATTTATGATTTTATATGCACCAGATATTTTCTGGTCAGGATTTAACTAATTTTTCAGGATATCTTTTCGTACATGTATAGTTTGTGTTACACCAACATTTTTGTATAGTGATGTTCTTTTGATAATGAACATTTAATTACATATGTGGTACATACAATAAATGATGTACTACTTCAACACTTGTGGTTTGTCTTTTTAAAGCAGGGGTCAAGTGTGTGTGTGTGTGTGTATGGTTTAGTTTGATTATTTGACTTGTGTCCTCTATTTCTCAGTATATATTTATCATAGGTTTGAAATAATAGTTTAGTTTCAAGTTAAAAAATCTGTGTTACACCGCAGTTTAACCACGATTGCTCTTTCTTTAGGTAATTAAAATAATTCTTAGTACCAATCTCGAAAATTGACTAAGTCCTTTTCCAGGGTTTTCCATGCTGAAATTTATCCAAAAAATTCTAAGTCCAAACTGTCCATCCTTTTCCAGGGTTTTCCATGCTGAAATTTATCCAAAAAATTCTAAGTCTAAACTGTCCATGCCTTTCCAGGGTTTTCCATGCTGGAAAAAAATCAGAGTCCAAAATGTCTATCATTTTCCAGCGTTTTCCATGCTGAAAAAAATCAAAGTCCAAAATGTCCATCGTTTTCCAGGGTTTTCCATGCTGAAAAATTTCAAAGTCCAAAATGTCCAGCATTTTCCAGGCATGTCCAGCATTTTCCATGTACAATGTCCAGGGTTTCCATGCTAAATTCTGCAGAATATTTCATTTTTCCATCGTTTTCCAGGGTTTTTCATGTTTTTCCATCGTATTCCATCCTTTTCCAGAGTATACGATGGAAAAAGTACAGCCAGGTAATCAAGGTAATTACTGATGCATAAACTATGCATTTAATAGGTATCACTTCACTATTTAGACCAATTACCTAAACTAAAATATCCAGTAATATCATTCAAATACAGCATCTTTATAAAATACAACAACAACTATGTTGATGCTGTATACAGGTTAGTGTCTGATATAAGACAGTCTTGTTGCATCTGTCATTGGAACATACACCCTGGATTTCATAGAGCGTGTAGAACAATACAAGAAATATATAAGAAACTTAATTATCTTAATAATACTTAATAGGTGGTTTACCGGCTGTCAATCAAATGTTACTCTGGGTCAGTAACATCTGGCTTTAAGGGATGGACAATAATAACAGCTTCTGAAGCAGATTTTCAGGAAAGATTTTTATTACATAAACAAATTTAATTAACACGTTAGTTGGTGAGTGTACACATAATTAGTTTACCCCGGAATCAGGTGCCTATGGCTGAGTGGCCTAAACTCTCCTATGCAGATCAGCGTCTAATTGTTGTTTTTGTCAGATCGAGTCTCGGATTAACCAACATGGATATGTGAGAATATTTGCCAGTAGCTTACTTTCATGGGTCGGCCATGTTTATCGTGTGTTGAAAAAAATGGTGTTAAACCCAACAACGACAACAGCTTCTGTTTTAACTACTACTCATTGAAATGATAGACTGGACAGCTTGAGTACGTCTGTTCGAGTGTTTGTATCCTCTTTATGTTTTTAATCCCGTGTCGTGATCATATGCTGCACAAACATAACTAGTTTTTTTAGAGTGTTTTCCATAGGCACTTGTGTTATGGGGCCACTTGTTATGGTGCTTTTTGTTTAGTATGGTTATCATTACATAGCGGACAATTGACCAAGGAGTTATTGCTGGATCTAGTAAATAATAAAACAAAATATAAAAATTAATTGATGGAATAACAGAGGTCTGAGCACAGATATAGTATAGAACAACACATAAACAAAATGAAATTGAGCATAACATTTGAATGATACACTTTGTCTTAGAAATAAAATTACCAAGCTCTAAAAAATGCAATGCCATTATAGACTGAACTCCAGTGGTTGGCATGCCTGCATAACCTAGTTGCTTCCGGTCCTTCAAAATCAATGTTGGTGACAGGTCAGCATTATTTTATTCCTTTCCCTACTCTTTTCCTCAGTCCGAACTCCTTCGGGTCATCAACCACAACTTGGTTGTCTGCTCTCATTCCCACTGGGTAGTGCATGCATGAAGGTCTTTTCCTCCATTAAATAAATAAAAATGCATCCTAAATATTTGTCAGAGTTTCTTTCCCCTTCTTGGAACAAACACTATTCCCAAACTTGTTACGTCAGATATCATCTTATTCAGCAGTGACTAAGGCTAATATGGGTCAGTTCGCAGCCCAACAGCTGATACACACAACCCTATTACCATAAAATGAATGTCTTTCCCTAGCGACTACTTGGCATTCCTAATGGAATGCTGATGTAACTAGACATCCTTATTAACCACTCGTACACCTCTGCTGTCGATTTTAAAACCCTAATTGGAATTTACAGGAGAAAAGTACGTTCTACTAATCTTGGATTAAACTTCTTGACTTCCCAATGAAACCTAGACTGATAAAACTTTCGAGGGTGGGGAGAATACTGAAAACAGTGAATTTCACCTGGGGACCCCCCACCCCCTTATTTAGCTTAACCAATAAGGATTAACTTTATCTAACCACCAAAGTTTAATATGTCCATTGAAGTTAGAACAATTCTCTCTAGTCCAACTTTATTAATAACTGTTTCTGGGAAATCTCATTTTATTACTCTTATTACAAATTTGCCTTACGATTATTTCAACTGTAAGATTTTCCCTGCTTCTTAACCCTAAATTAACCTCAATTCTTTATGTCTCTAGCCATTTCCTCTTTTAAAATCAATCATGCCCAGCAGGAACATCAATCCCCATCAGAAGCTAGCCATTTATTGCAGGCCTGGCCCATACATTAATGTTCAGTGTTACATGTCACTCTGATCCTGACAAGATTCCCTTAGTTATGGCACAATAATCATCTATCAAAATTCATACTATTATAATTGGGGAGTGTGTTATCATTTGATCTTTCTGAATACTTGGCAAGGTGAATGTAAACAGGTGTTTGAATGGAAACTGTATACATTATGTATGTCTCATGCATCTAAATGGGTAATTTATGTACCTCCTGGTAAGATGGTATCACAAGAAAAACCCATTCGTGTCATTCAGATTAATTACAGTGTAATTTTCAAACACCAAACAATGTTTTTTGTAATTATTTTGTTTTAAACATTGCTAGTTATTTGAAGTAATTTTTTGCAATCAATATGCTGATGGTTGTCATCAGTAATACTTCTAAATGATTATCTTTATTTACTTTTTTTACAATGGCACTTAACTGTATTTCATATTATTAACACATAACAATATTGGCAAAGAATTTTAATCATTATCAAAAACCAGTCTCCATACTTTAGGAAGAGTAGTAGATAGAAAATGCAATTCCTGAATCAACTAACTGCCATGAAAAGAGTTTTCAAAATATTTGGACCCAAAAAAATATGTTGCCATCACCAGGTGAGAAGCATCTTTGGTTACCTCCGGTCCCTATCAGTTCAACATTTTGTAACTTATTTTTATTGCATGATGTCCTTCTCCAGTCCAACACCACTGCCTGGATTGCCTGTCCTTTACAAAAACTAAACATATAACTTTTAAAGTTTTTCCAAATGCTGGTTTACCTGCATTTACATTTGCCACACCCAATGGCAGATTCCTGTTTTTGTAAACTAATCTTTAGTACTTTTTTATAAGTTTTCTTCACCAATTTTATCAGAATAATAATTGGAATTTTAAGTAGAATAACAGAATAAGAAGGTTATATAATCTTAGCACCAACAATTTTTGTTATTTAAACAAATTTATTCTTCAATGAACGAAGAGCTACAAAATAGTGATTTCTCACAAAGTAAACTAAAACAAAGATAATTCAAATCCACAGTAACCAGCCCCAAGTTATTGTTCTTACTAGAGAATGCATACTAAATTCAGTTGCTATCAAATTGTAATTAGACTATACTAAGGACTTGTAGTAATATACAATAGACCATTTCCAGTTACCATAACAAACCATTCTGAGACAACATTATGCTATTTCAGCTGTTTACAAGGAGTAATATGTACAGTAGATAAACATCCAGTATTAGGTAGTAGTACACGTCATTGTGGTGGAATAAACTATACCACAAGGGTATTTTTCTAAATTTGGATTACAGAAACACAGTGTTAAAATGTAAAACAAACTCCACCAGAAATAAAGAGTACTTTATGTGGGACAAGACTGTTATACAAATCCAGATGGTGGATTAGGCAGTATATTTACAAATCCAGATGTTCCATTAGGCAGTACATTAGGCAGTACATTTATAAATCCAGATGGTGGGTTAGGCAGTACATTTACAAATCCAGATGTTGGATTTGGCAGACTGCATTTACAAATCCAGATGGTCGACTAGGCAGTACATTTACAAATCCAGATGATTGATTAGGCAGATTACATTTACAAATCCAGATGGTTGATTAGGCAGTACATTTACAAATCCAGATGGTTGACTAGGCAGTACATTTACAAATCCAGATGGTTGATTAGGCAGACTACATTTACAAATGCAGATGGTTGATTAGGCAGACTACATTTACAAATCCAGATAATGTTATTGCATGGTATAAAACAGAGTCATCAGCTATAAAAATTTACCAGTTAATGGAGAGACTACTGAATATTTTAAAAGGGATGACAAAATATAACAGTACTACTCTTTCTTCTATAATATTTCATTGGATTTTGATGGGATATGTAATAAATATAGATAGATGGGTGCTCAATCCAACCACCTGGACCCTGCTGGTTTTTGCACTACCTAGTAAAAACTGACCAAATTTCCTTACTCGTCCATCCCTACAGATGCTTTCCAATAAGGTCACTAGCAGACGATATTCTGCCCATTTTACCTGGATGATGGGCAAACTGGCAGTTTCCCCTATATGTGACCATCAAATTTGAACATTTTGAACAAGGCATACTGAGGTAAAATCAACGTATAAATTACAAATATAGATACTAACAGAAAACCTGATTTGCGTTCGGTTTATGAATTTATGTTTTGCAACTGTATCTTGAGATTCAATTAGTTTATTTCAACTTCCAAACACCATGTAAAATCAGCAGTAAATCTGCCAGCATACCACAATTATGGCCGCTGATGATGTCATTCGGGATCTATCTATTAATAAACAAGAACTGGAAGATTATTTAATAATTACAGAGTATTTTAATATGCGATAAAGATTTTGTTTGCTAATAACATAGATAACGATAATTGTGTTGAAATATTCTTTTGATCCAGGTGATTAAAAGATTATAGCATGGATAAAGCTATTACATTCACAGATTCTGTGCATTAGTGTCAAATATATGGTCTGCGACCTAAATGAGGTATTATTGAAAATGTGTCCTCTTCCTCTGGGGTCAACTGAGCCCAGGACATGTTGCATACCTGTGACCTACTTCAAGCAGTAAATTAGGTCTCAACCCCCCTCATCATGCGTATCAATGTTGATGTTTTACATTGTAGGACTAATATTCAGTCCCCATCCTAAACCCCACCCCACCCCACACACAGGAATGTGATGCATTTACCCTAATGTTTTCTAGAGTACCGGTAAGTTGCCCTGGAAATGTTAAGAATGCTGTAATTGGGGGGAGGGGCCTGTTGGGGAGGGGAGAGGAGGCCTCCTCCTGGGCCTGTCAGTACCCTTCATGGGTTCCATCCCACGGACTCCTTACCTACTTGGTTGTCCCCCACCCACCATCTAAAATTTCTGGATCTGCCTGTGTAGCCTGAAGAAAATAGATATCTGCTATGACCTGCTATGACTTTATCCTGTGTTTAGCAATAATCTGAGGAACGTTTGTCATGCAGTATCTGATAAGTTTTAATTTATTTTTTTAGGACATTGCTTTCTTTCTACATTAAGTTTGCTGCAGATATGTGGGAAAACAGTCCGAAATGGTTATTTTGTAGAACATTAATATGACATAAAATTTAGTTTTACTTGGGTCCAGATGTGAAGGAGACCTTTTAATTTTGAAATGGTGCCATCTCGACATATATTTTTTCCTTAATTTCTAGTCAGAACTGTCTTAAAGGCCATTTGTACTGAGCAGTCACCTGTGTTAAATAACCTACTTTTCAGGGTCTCATAAAGCATTTTACTGTAGAAAGACACTTCTGTTAGGCTTCCACCTGTTATTAGAGGACACTTTTTTCCTTTCTGTAGAGGTGGCTGCTTAAGACAGGTTGGATTGAATTTATTAGCTCACCTCTTTAAAACAGACATGCTATATTGTACAACCCCTAGTGTCAATGTCTGGGTCCACATGCATAAAAACATCAATATTGTACATAGGTATCTTTGTTTATAAATGACAGTGTTGACACCATGTCAGTGATACCCTAAAGGCATTGGGAACTGAGAAAATTATTTGGTTAATTAGAAGATGTATGTAGGCAGATCTCTGGCATACTAATTAGGGAAGGGAATTTTTATGGGCTTTCAGAAGCTAATCACGCTTGTGAACTTTGAAGTACCACTGTTATTAAAATATATGGAGGGAGAGAGAGAAATGGAATTTAAATTAAAAAGAGTATCAGCTAAGGGGAGGAAATTTATGATCTCTAGCAGTAATTGAAAAACAACAAAAATGACAACCGCACTGTTGGAGTTCATGGTTGCATGCTACAGATATGTACAGCCTTGCTGCATGATGACTCTGCCATTATTCATTTCTATGTGACTTGATTTATTTCCTTCTATTTCATGTATGAGCATTCGACAGTGACACTTTTACCATAAATAATAGACCTTTCACTTTTTGCCACACATTAACCCACCTTAGTTCTATAAATCCTTCAAGATTTCGTCATAGGTTAACCATTTTGTTTTTGTTTATTGCTAATGTGAAAAGGTTGACATAGAAAAAGTAACCTAAAAGCATCTGCCTGACCCGGAAAATGCAGACATTTTACATCCTACTGATTTCATTAAGGGACAAGCAGAAGCAATGTTCTATGCAATTCCATACATTATCTCCTTTGTTATAATAAGTAACTTTACTTGGCAAGTCAGTGGCAAACAAACCATGTGAATATTTCACTATTTCTTTTGGAATATTCCTGATTTTTGGTCAGCCTCAAGAGTGTGGTGGTGTAATTCGGACTGTTTAGACTGGGCTTCAGTAGTATCAGCCCTTTGGGGGGGGGGGGATGGAGGGGCTAAGGTAAATTATTTAATTCATTGGTTGTGGTGTTTGCGTTTGTTTTGCACCCTTTATACATACTGTTATCTACAAGAGTACTAATGAAATAGAGTCATGTGACCCATATTTCATGCTTCACTTACCTTATATTGCAGTTTTTACAAATGTTTATTTCTCAAGAAATGTTGATATAATGATCATCAAACTAGATGAATATGCAGTAGTACATCTCTGTTGGAACAAAACCCTTCAAAAGGTCACAGTGACCTACTTTTCACATTTTACTTGCTTAGGCTACATTTTGGCATTTAGCTCATGACAACTTAAGTCTTTTTACATTCTGTATGTACCTGGAATTGTGTAACTTGATGAGGAAATCCATCTCAATGTGTTCCATAATCCTATAAAAAATTATGTCACTTTGGCTGATATTTCATGCTTCACTGACTTAGGTCAAATATTTTTTACTGCACCTACTTGAATCATTAAATTAGATGCTTAAATACATGTATTTTAGTAGTACACCCAAACAAACAGTCAGCATGGCTCATGTCACAATTTTACTGACTTATTAAGATTAAAATTTTGTGTTTATGTTATGACCACGCTGGCTTTTTGCTTGTTGCATACATGCTATCCTGTCTAGAATCATAAAGCTTGCTGAGGGGATGCATCTTGATGAGTACTTAGTAACCCTTCAGTTGAATAGTAGGTTGTTATGGCCATTATTGTGTTTTCTTTTACTGGCATACTGGTGAAATCCTTTAAATTGAGTGTATGGCCACATGAGCTTTTATATCATGCTATATGCTATACTATCCTACCAAGAATCGTTGTTGTTGTTGTTTTAGGGTTTAATTCCATTTTTCAGCACATGATAGGCTATACATGGCTACCAGTATTGATGGTGGAGGAAGAACCTGGTAAAACCCTGGAAATAACCACCGACCCATGAGAAGCTAATGGCAAGCTTTCTCACATACCCACACTGGCCGAATCCGAGACTCAAACCCACGCAGACAGAGGTGAGATGGCAGTGAACTGTAACGGAGAGCACTTTAGACCACTTGGCCGCTCGTGGCCCCACAAAAAATCATGAATTTGAGTGAGGGTACACATCTTGAGTACTAGACTCATATTTCAAAAAGAGGTATAATATGTGACCTATATTTATGTTTCAGTGATATTGAAGTTTTTTGTCAAAAACTCTTTTATTAGGTGTTAGGTAAGAAAAAAAATGGAAAAGAAAGAAAATTTCTGCATACATATTCAATAACAAGTCAGGTCCAACTGCAAATAAGACAGACCCTGATCTGCTATTTCATAATTCACAGGAAGACCAGATTCCATGTGATTTGTTCTACTGATTACTCCTAATAAAATGCATAGACTCAGACCTGCCAGCACATTATGTGATTGCAAATCAGATTTTATACAGTTTGTAGTTAGTCTGACTTATAATTGAGTCTTTGTTTATAGAGTTATCATGGTTTTTAATTGATCATTTTATCTTTGGTCAAGTGTCAACAATGGCTTGTGCTTAACGTTTTGTGCCCACCAGTAACTCATCATTTTGTTTTCTCTAATATTTTAATGGGTTTGAACACTGGCTGAGTCATACCAAAGACTTACAAAAATGGTACTTGCAGCTGCCTCGCTAGGTGCTCAGCTTTGAGAGGTTAGTGTTAGGACTGATTGGCCTGGTGTCATGATAATATGACTGGATGGGATGCTACATGTCTGCAGCATGATGCACTAAGACATCAATATAAACTGACACACTGCAGTGATCATAGTGATACTACTGAAATATTTCTAAAATTACATTAAAAATCCAAATCACACTCACACACACACACAGTATTTTAAAGTCTGTAGTTTTTTTGTAACTGCATCTTCCCATTAAAGACAAACAATAAACTTAAACTGAAACATCATCATTTGAGCTGGGTTTTAGTGATGGAAATTGATAATGCTGAATCCTGTATCAGAAATTTGGCTTCCCCTTTTAATACTCCACTGTGAAGTAATAGCAGAACAAACAACACAGGCACTGATCATCTGGCACATTATGCTGTGGCAGATCAAGGTTTATGCTGTAATATATTCATACATATCTAACATCAATGGATAGCGAGGTATGAATTTTTCTTTTTATTGTAAATAGTGATTTCTCTTTTTTCCAGGGTGCCCTGAGAATTGGTATCCATCGGAGAACAAATGCTACAACTTTGTTCAAGATGACAAAAGAATAACTGAAGAGGCTGATGCTGCATGCTGGGTGCATTATTATTATTATTATCATCATTAGTATTATTATTATTATTATTGTAAAACCTCATTATTATTAGATGGTCAGGGTCCACACAGTGTCAATATGCTGTGTAATGTATGGATGGGGTCCACATAGTGCTAATATGCTATGTAATGTATGGTCGGAATCCACATAGTTCCAAAATGCTATGTTATGTATAGTCAGGGTCCACAGAGTGCCAGTATGCTATGTAATGTATGGTTGGGGTCCACAGAGTGCCAGTATGCAATGTAATGTATGGTTGGGGTCCACAGTGTCCATATGCTGTGTAATGTATGGTCAGGGTCCACAGAGTGTCAATATGCTATGTAATGTATGGTTGGAGTCCACAGAGTGCCAGTATGCTATGTAATGTATGGTTGGAGTCCACAGAGTGCCAGTATGCTATGTAATGTATGGTCAGGGTCCACATAAGTGCTAATATGTAATGTAATGTATGGTCGGAGTCCACAGAGTGCCAGTATGCTATGTAATGTATGGTTGGGGCCCACAGAGTGCCAGTATGCAATGGAATGTATGGTTGGGGTCCACAGAGTGTCCATATACTATGTAATGTATGGTTGGGGTCCACAGAGTGCCAGTATGCTATGCAATGTATGGTTGGGGTCCACAGAGTGTCAATACAATATGCTATGTAATGTATGTTTAGGGTCCACAAAGTGCCAATATGCTATGTAATGTATGGTCAGGGTCCACATAAGTGCTAATATGCTATGTAATGTATGGTTGGAGTCCACAGAGTTCCAGTATGCTATGTAATGTATAGTCAGGGTCCACAGAGTGCCAGTATGCTATGTAATGTATGGTTGGGGTCCACAGAGTGTCCATATGCTATGTAATGTATGGTCAGGGTCCACAGAGTGCCAATATGTTATGTAATGTATGGTCAGGGTCCACAGAGTGCCATTATGCAATGGAATGTATGGTTGGGGTCCACAGAGTGTCCATATGCTATGTAATGTATGGTTGGGG
Organism: Sinohyriopsis cumingii; assembly: GCA_028554795.2. Taxonomy (NCBI): domain Eukaryota; kingdom Metazoa; phylum Mollusca; class Bivalvia; order Unionida; family Unionidae; genus Sinohyriopsis; species Sinohyriopsis cumingii. The sequence continues at coordinate 58,620,287 of CM068838.1, forward strand.
TCCACAGAGTGCCAGTATACTATGTAATGTATGGTTGGGGTCCACAGAGTGCCAATATGCAATGTAATGTATGGTTGAGGTCCACAGAGTGTCCATATGGTATGTAATGTATGGTTGTGGTCCACAGAGTGTCCATATGCTATGTAATGTATGGTCAGGGTCCACAGAGTGCCAGTATACTATGTAATGTATGGTTGGGGTCCACAGAGTGCCAATATGCAATGTAATGTATGGTTGGGGTCCACCGAGTGTCCATATGGTATGTAATATATGGTTGTGGTCCACAGAGTGACCATATGCTATGTAATGTATGGTTGGGGTCCACAGAGTGTCCATATGCTATGTAATGTATGGTCAGGGTCCACAGAGTGCCAATATGCAGTGGAATGTATGGTTGGGGTCCACAGAGTGTCCATATGCTATGTAATGTATGGTTGGGGTCCACAGAGTGCCAGTATACTATGTAATGTATGGTTGGGGTCCACAGAGTGTCAATACAATATGCTATGTAATGTATGGTTAGGGTCCACAAAGTGCCAATATGCTATGTATGGTCAGGGTCCACAGAGTGCCATTATGCTATGTAATGTATAGTTAGGGTCCACAAAGTGCCAATATGCTATGTATGGTCAGGGTCCACAGAGTGCCAATATGCTATGTAATGTATGGTCAGGGTCCACAGAGTGCCAGTATGCTATGTAATGTATGGTCGGAGTCCACAGTATCAATATGCAATGTAATGTATGGTCGGAGTCCACAGAGTTCCAATATGCTATGTAATGTATGGTCGGAGTCCACAGAGTGCCAGTATGCTATGTAATGTATGGTTAGGGTCCACATAAGTGTCAATATGCAGTGTAATGTATGGTCATGTCCACAGAGTGTCAATTATGCAATTGTAATGTATGGTTGGAGTCCAGTGCCAATTTGCTATGTTATGATGTGCATGATATTTGTGTAAACATCTGTAGGCTATTATTTGCAGCCCCAGACCAAGCAAAACTGTACATGTACATTGATGTAAACATCTGTAGGCTATTATTTGCTGCCCCAGAACAAGCAAAACTGTACATGTACATTGATGTAAACATCAGTAGACTATTATTTGCTGCCCCAGACCAAGCAAGACTGTACATGTACATTGATGTAAACATCAGTAGACTATTATTTGCTGCCCCAGACCAAGCAAGACTGTACATGTACATTGATGTAAACATCAGTAGACTATTATTTGCTGCCCCAGACCAAGCAAGACTGTACATGTACATTGATGTAAACATCAGTAGACTATTATTTGCTGCCCCAGACCAAGCAAGACTGTACATGTACATTGATGTAAACATCAGTAGAATATTATTTGCAGGCCGCAGACCAAGCAAGACTGTACATGTAGGACTTAAACATGTGATTTTATTTAACTTCTAAACTTCACCAGAAAATGACAAAGTTGAAAACATTTGAAAATGTATTTGACACAACCCCTTTGAGAACATATGTACAGGACTCTCGATACTAATTCAGTTCCCAATTAGTAAACCTATGCAAACACCAATTGATATTAAAAATTCAATAACTTAAACTTTTTGAGTGCTCATGATCAAACCTATATTTATCAGTATAAATGAAACCTGGATGTCAGCTTCTGTGTAGAGACAGGGATATGAGCCACTGCATTTTCTGGACCTACATGTATTTGAAACGTGCATTCAATTCCGTACCAATGAGTCAGGTGCTAATTTGAGTAATGAGTGTTTCAAAGTCTTGAAGACTGTTAAATTGGACTGAAATTCCACCAATGAAACAATATCTCTATTTTTTCACTTACAACTAGGATAAGCTCTCAAAAGATTCTTTTTCCTAAAACATAACTTACATTATTAACCTGTCCTGGTCAGCCAAACCCATATATACTCTATTTTATGTTCACCCATTTCCAGACTGGTTCCCATTTTTCCATACCATTAGTACCTTAGTGTTCATCAATTCAACCAAAACTTAATATGTTTTGGGGACAATTCAGAATAAAATCCAACTACATAACTGCATCACTGATAATTAACAGTCAGTTCATTTGGAACATCCTTCTCTGACAATGAGAAAACTGGAATGGTCCAATGAATTTCATGTGCAGGGTAGGGGATTAGCTCACATGAAACATCTGTGGCTTAGAGATATCTCTTGCATGTCAGAGGAAAACCATGGATTTATGTAGTGTCTGGCATTGATGTTTAAGATCCATAAAGCTTAGCTGTACTTGTTTGTTATTATGATAACATGAGTATGAATTTTGTGGATACAGCTGAAGGATACTGTGATACACTTCTACATCTTTTTGTTTTATTCACTCAAATTCTTTGTAAACTTCTCAAAATCCAAATCTTTTCCATGTTTTAAAATAGCCAAAATTCATAGCAAACTGGCCAAAATTCATAGCAAAATTATTTATAATCTGTAAAACTTAAAAATACATATATTTGTGGGGATACAATTTTTTGGTTGAAATTAGTTTCATGGTGGGGTTGAAATTTCATTGGGGTCACACTTTTAACTTTTTTATTCTTTAACAATGCTATTTTTTTTGTTATGGTAGATTAAATTTCATGGATATTCATTACTATTGCAAAGAAAGAAATTGAATCCATCATGATCATATCTAATTTGACAGTATTTGCATGGGAATTGGTACCATCAAGCTTTTATAATAATATATGTATTTTGTGTTCCATGCACAGTATAAAAAACACATTAGACTTTTATATCTTTGAGTTCCTTTGTATGTTACATGTGTCATTTTTATTTCTTACAGGTTAATGGAGCATCTCTGCTTTCAATTAATACAGTAACAGAACACCAGTTCATATCTCAGTGGCTTTCAAAACATGATTTTAAGTAAGTAATAAGATTTCCTTTTGTGTTAGAAATCAGAGAAACATTTTCATGCAACAGTAAGGAGATATTATATATGATTTATTAAACGCAGAGTTCTTTCCAGGCATGTAAGTTGTAATGAACCAAGCACAACGTCCTGTTAGCTCCAATGTTAGACCAACATCTTGATGGCCCCACAGCAGTATGCCAGCAATATTGTTACCTTACACCTTGATAGCACCACTACTCTGTAATTGATGTGCAGATGCACCTTGATAGCCCCACTGCACCTTAACAGATTTTGCCCTTACATGTAGGCTGACATAATTCGCTGTGACTTTTTCTTCTTCTAATGTTACTGTCCATGGTGTAGAACAACTGTAGAATTGCAGTAAGATTGTATAACCAAGAACAATTCATATTTTAGTAGGCTCACAGAAAATAAAAGTATTCTGACTGATGTTTGTATACAAAATGAAAAATCTTGTTCTTCTATTAATCCATTGCATGAGAGCATTCCACTTAGAATTGAAGTTGGTGTTAAAATCTTTTTATAAAATGCCTAATGTTAAAGTCATTTTTTAATTAAGCTTATTGTTAGTCTTTAGATTAGGCTTATTGTTAAAGTCTTTAGATTAAGCTTAATGTTAAAGTCTTTAGATTAAGCTTAATGTTAAAGTCTTTAGATTAAGCTTGATGTTAAAGTTTTTAGCTCAAGCTTAATTTTAAAGTCTTTAGATTAAGCTTATTATTATATTCTTTAGATCAAGCTTAATGTTAAAGTCTTTAGATTAAGCTTATTGTACTCGTCTTTAGATCAAGCTTAATGGTAAAGTTTTAGATTAAGCTTATTGTTATAATCTTTAGAGCAAGCTTAATGTTAAAGTCTTTAGATTAAGCTAAATGTTAAACTCTTTAGATTAAGCTTATTGTTATAGTCTTTAGATCAAGCTTAATGTTAAAGTCTTTAGATTGAGCTTATTGTTATAATCTTTAGATCAAGCTTAATGTTAAAGTCTTTAGATTGAGCTTATTGTTAAACTCTTTAGATTAAGCTTATTATTATAGTCTTTAGATCAAGCTTATTGTTATAATCTTTAGATCAAGCTTAATGTTAAAGTCTTTAGATTAAGCTTATTGTTATAATCTTTAGACCAAGCTTAATGTTAAAGTCTTTAGATTAAGCTTATTGTTATAATCTTTAGATCAAAGCTCAATGTTAAAGTCTTTAGATTAAGCTTATTGTTATAATCTTTAGATCAAGCTTATTGTTATAATCTTTAGATCAAGCTAAATGTTAAAGCCTTTAGATTAAGCTTATTCTTATAGTCTTTAGATCAAGCTTAATGTTAAAGTCTTTAGATTAAGCCTATTGTTATCATCTTTGGATTAAGCTTCTTGTTAATGTCTTTAGATCAAGCTTCATGTTAATGTCTTTAAATTAAACTTATTGTTATAGTCTTTAGCTCAAGCTTAATGTTAAAGTCTCTAGAGTAAGCTTATTGTTATAATCTTTAGATCAAGCTTATTGTTATAATCTTTAGATCAAGCTAAATGTTAAAGCCTTTAGATTAAGCTTATTCTTATAGTCTTTAGATCAAGCTTAATGTTAAAGTCTTTAGATTAAGCTTATTGTTATAATCTTTAGATCAAGCTTAATGTTAAAGTCTTTAGATTAAGCTTATTGTTATAATCTTTAGATCAAGCCTAAAGTTAAAGTCTTTAGATTAAGTTTATTGTTAAAGTCTTTAGATCAAGCTTAATGTTAAAGTCTTTAGATTAAGCTTAGTTATAATCTTTAGATCAAGCTAAATGTTAAAGCCTTTAGATTAAGCTTAATGTTATAATCTTTAGATCAAGCTTAGTGTTATAATCTTTAGATCAAGCTTATTGTTATAATCTTTAGATCAAGCTTAATGTTAAAGTCTTTAGATTAAGCTTATTCTTATAATCTTTAGCTCAAGCTTAAAGTCTTTAGATTAAGTTTATTGTTAAAGTCTTTAGATTAAGCTTATTGTTATAGTCTTTAAATTAAGATTAATGTTAAAGTCTTTAGATCAAGCGTATTGTAAATGTCTTTAGATCAAGCTTATTGTTATAGTCTTTAGATCAAGCTTAATGTTAAAGTCTTTAAATTAAGATTAATGTTAAAGTCTTTAGATCAAGCGTATTGTAAATGTCTTTAGATCAAGCTTATTGTTATAGTCTTTAGATCAAGCTTAATGTTAAAGTCTTTAGATTAAGCTTATTGTTATCGTCTTTGGATTAAGCTTCTTGTTAATGTCTTTAGATTTAGGTTCTTGTTAATGTCTTCAGATCAAGCTTAATGTTAAAGTCTTTGGATTAAGCTTAATGTTAATCCCTTTAGATTAAGCTTACTGTTAAAGTCTTTAGATCAAGCTTAATGTTAAAGCCTTTAGATTAAGCTTATTGTTATATTCTTTAGATCAAGCTTAATATGAAGTCTTTATATTAAGCCTGTTGTTAAGCTTTTCTATTAAGCTTATTGTTATATTCTTTAGATTAAACTTAATGGTTAAGTTTTAGATAGAGTTTAATGTTTAAGTTTTTAGATCAAGCTTATTGTTATAATCTTTAGATCAAGCTTAATGGTATAGTCTTTAGATTAAGCTTAATGTTAAAGTCTTTTGATCAAGCTTAAAGTTAATGTCTTTAAATTAAGCTTACTGTTAAAGTTGTTAGATTAAGCTTATTGTAAATGTCTTTAGATTAAGCTTACTGTTAAAGCCTTTTATTAAGTTTATTGTTATATTCTTTAGATCAAGCTTATTGTTATGATCTTTAGATCAAGCTTAATGTTAAAGTCTTTAGATCAAGCTTAATGTTAAAGTCTTTAGATCAAGCTTAATGTTAAAGTCGTTAGATTAAGCTTAATGTTATAATCTTTAGATCAAGCTTAATGTTAAAGTCTTTAGATCAAGCTTAATGTTAAATTCTTTAGATCAAGTGTTAAAGTCTTTAAATTAAGCTTTATGTTAAAGTTGTTAGACAAAATGGAAGTATCTTATATTGATGAGGATTTAACTGAAATTTTTTGCATGATGAAACTTAGAATGTGTGGTTATTTTTAGAAATGCACATAATGCTAATATTTTGAGCAGCTAGAAATAGTACTCAGCTAAAATGCTCAACTAACCATTTGGTGATATGAGCTTATGGTCAACAGTTGCATGTTACAACTTTGGAGGCCTTGTTGCGCATCTAGTGTTTTATCGAACTTGGAATATGGACTTATGTTATCAAGATCTTGGATGAGTTCAGAAATGAGCAAAATGCATGCAAAATAATGAAGTGATCATGCATCTATTTGGCTGTGCTTGTTGATTACTCCAGAAACCATATTTCTGATCTATTTTTAGATCAAATTTGGAATGTGGACTTGTATCATTAATATGTCTAGCAAGTTTGATCACTTATATCGCAAGAGGATGATGTTGTTGTTGTTGTTGATGTTGTAGGGTTTAGTGCCATTTTTCAGCACATGATAGGCTATACATGGTGGCCAGTATTAATGGTGGAGGAAGAATCAAGGAAAACCCCAGAAAGAACCACCGACCTGCCAAGAGGATAATAGGAAAATGATTATAAATTCAAATGGTTTAGATTTGCCTTTTGCAGTTAAGAATTCTGCAGCATCATTTTTGTTTTTCATCTTTGTCTGTTCATTCGTCTATCATTAACACTTTTGTTTCAGGGATAAAACTTGAATACTGTTTGATGAGATATCTCTATGACCATAGGTCCAGAATGGCAGGCCCAATTTTGGTTAAATATTGTAAGACTGTTTCTTAGGGTATGCTTCATCTAAATTGCACACTGAGTGGCGCCCCAAACAATGAAGATGCCTAAATAGTAACTGTATGAGAAAAAATTATCATGTAATAACTTCGTTCCATCACTGCCAAGTTACCATGTCAAATTTGGTGTGTATTTGGAGTCCTGTGATAAATTTATATCTTTAACATTCAAAATCGTATCAAGCTGAAGTTACTGTAAGTAAATACATAGTTTATCAGCATGTCAGATGTCACCAGTTTCTACTGAATAATTGGTAATTTTCCTAACATGGGCATCTTTCAAGTCGAGTCATGGCAACTACCTTATTAGACTAAGGTAGTTGCCATGATGAGTGATGACCCACATGGGCCTCATGGTTTACTGTTTCATTAGCCTTCAGGAGAACTTAAATCAGTCAGTCATTATCAACTGCTGACTTTATTGTACTTGTGTCTCTTTCAGGTTCCTCAGTATCATTCTTTGTGCATAACCAAATGCTGTGATGCTTTCTTTTTAACAAGATTAGTATGCTTTATGTTTACACCATTTTGAAAAGAAATTGGAAAGTGTTCTATAATTTCAAATTTTCTTTTTTAAAAATCCATGGAAAAACTATAAAAATGCACACCTTATGTAGCAAGGATTTGGGTGGGTGATCTGGATTTTTAACATAGCTTTAACAATTTTTCAGTCATATCGCTATGATATCTGCAGTGTGACAGTTTATAGTATGTCTGTCACTGAGGCATCATGCCACATACATGTAGCATGATGTCCCACCAAGTCACATTATCCTGACACCAGGCAGACCAGTCCTAACACTAACCTCTTAATGCTGAGTGCCTTGCGAGGCAGCTGTTAGTACCATTTTTGTAAGTCTTTGGTATGACTCAGCCTGGGATCGAACCTACGACAATTGGTACAACCATACTCATCAATGTGTCAATGTTACACCAAACATGATGCAAACTCAGGCTTTTTGCAGATAAACCTCTTAGAAGATTCACGCTGCCTTACAACTTTCATTAATCCTTTTGGTAGGTTTTATTTTAATCGCCTTCCATTCAGAATCGTACTTGGAAATACTATTCTACATATATGATAAAAAGCCTTATTTTATTTATGTCAAATTCTTTTTCACACAGGCAAGATTCTTTCACATAGATGGAAAATTACTTTTCACATTACCTAAACAATTTTTCACATACGAGTAATTTCTTTTAACAGGTGAAAAAGATTTTCACATCTGTAAAACAGAATTTCACAAAGGGAAAGTCTTTTTTACAATAATTTATAAAAAAAAATCAATTTCACATCTGTAAAATTCTCATTCATATATGTGTAATTCGGTTTACATAGGTAAACTACGTCATTTATTTCACATATGTGCAAAACTAAGTGAAAGAAAGGATTAATTTGTTACATGAAATAAACCATTTTTCACATGCCTGAAATAAAGACGTAGTTTTCATACACATGAATTAAAGGCTTATTGGGAACATTTTGCACTCAGAAGGTATTTAAATTAACTGTCATCAGTTACTATATTCATAGTTGATATCAAAATTATTCTGATATTGTTATTCTTTTTTTATTGTTTCTGTATCAAGTATTGAAGTAACACACATTTATCATTGCATCCCTCCTCACCTGTCCACATTAAATGTCACTACCTAGTGGCTACATTTATTACAGTTGACATTTTCTTCTGCCAGAAATGAAACATTTGTGAAATATCACCATGCTTGAGTTGTCATAATGATTTAAGTAGCAACTGCTCAAGTGTCTCTTATATTGGCATAGGAAAAGCAAAAACTAATACACAGGCTGTCTAATTTTCTTTGATGAGTTTATGAAAGCATACCCCTAACACAAGGCTGTCATATTCTTTGATTAGTATATGAAAGCATAATCCTAATACAAGGCTGTCTAATGTTCTTTGATTAGTATATGAAAGCATACCCCTAACACAAGGCTGTCATATTCTTTGATTGGTATATGAAAGCATAATCCTAATACAAGGCTGTCTAATGTTCTTTGATTAGTATATGAAAGCATACCCCTAGTACAAGGCTGTCTCATATTCTTTGATTAGTATATGAAAGCATAACCCTAATACAAGGCTGTCTAATATTCTTTGATTAGTATATGAAAGCATAACCCTAATACAAGGCTGTCTAATATTCTTTGATTATTATATGAAAACATGCCCCTAATACAAGGCTGTCTTATATTCTTTGATTAGTATATGAAAGCATAACCCTAATACGAGGCTGTCTAATATTCTTTGATTAGTATATGAAAGCATAACCCTAATACAAGGCTGTCTTATATTCTTTGATTAGTATATGAAAGCACACCCCTAATACAAGGCTGTCTTATATTCTTTGATTAGTATATGAAAGCATACCCCTAATACAAGGCTGTCTTATATTATTTGATTAGTATATGAAAGCATACCCCTAATACAAGGCTGTCTAATATTCTTTGATTAGTATATGAAAGCATACCCCTAATACAAGGTTATCTTATATTCTTTGATTAGTATATGAAAGCATAATCCTAATACAAGGCTGTCTAATATTCTTTGATTAGTAAGCATACCCCTAATACAAGGTTGTCTTATATTCTTTGATTAGTATATGAAAGCATAATCCTAATACAAGGCTGTCTAATATTCTTTGATTAGTATATGAAAGCATAATCCTAATACAAGGCTGTCTAATGTTCTTTGATGAGTATATGAAAGCATACCCCTAGTACAAGGCTGTCTTATATTCTTTGATTAGTATATGAAAGCATAACCCTAATACAAGGCTGTCTAATATTCTTTGATTAGTATATGAGAGCATACCCCTAATACAAGGCTGTCTAATGTTCTTTGATAAGTATATGAAAGCATAACCCTAATACAAGGCTGTCTAATGTTCTTTGATGAGTATATGAAAGCATAACCCTAATACAAGGCTGTCTAATGTTCTTTGATTAGTATAGAAAAGCATAACCCTAATACAATGCTGTCTAATGTTCTTTGATTAGTATATGAAAGCATAACCCTAATACAAGGCTGTCTAATGTTCTTTGATGAGTATATGAGAGCATACCCCTAATACAAGGCTGTCTAATGTTCTTTGATAAGTATATGAAAGCATAATCCTAATACAAGGCCGTCTAATATTCTTTGATTAGTATATGAGAGCATACCCCTAATACAATGCTGTCTAATGTTCTTTGATGAGTATATGAAAGCATAACCCTAATACAATGCTGTCTAATGTTCTTTGATAAGTATATGAAAGCATAGCCCTAATACAAGGCTGTCTAATGTTCTTTGATAAGTATATGAAAGCATAACCCTAATAAAAGGCTGTCTAATATTGTTTGATTAGTATATGAAAGCATAACCCTAATACAATGCTGTCTAATGTTCTTTGATGAGTATAGAAAAGCATAACCCTAAAACAATGCTGTCTAATGTTCTTTGATTAGTATATGAAAGCATAACCCTAATACAAGGCTGTCTAATATTGTTTGATTAGTATATGAAAGCATAACCCTAATACAAGGCTGTCTAATGTTCTTTGATGAGTATAGAAAAGCATAACCCTAATACAATGCTGTCTAATGTTCTTTGATGAGTATAGAAAAGCATAACCCTAATACAATGCTGTCTAATGTTCTTTGATTAGTATATGAAAGCATAACCCTAATACAAGGCTGTCTAACATTGTTTGATTAGTATATGAAAGCATAACCCTAATACAAGGCTGTCTAATGTTCTTTGATGAGTATAGAAAAGCATAACCCTAATACAAGGCTGTCTAATATTCTTTGATTAGTATATGAAAGCATAACCCTAATACAAGGCTGTCTAATGTTCTTTGATTGGTATGAAGTAAAATGAATGATACAGAGAATAATATGTCAATAAATAGTTTTATGTATCCATAGTCATATTATTCTCTCCTTCACAGTTTTCAACAATGATCAAAATTGTATCAACAATGATCAAAATTGTATCAACAATGATCAAAACTGCATTAACCATGATCAAAATTGTATCGACAATGATCAAAACTGTATTGACCATGATCAAAATGGTATCAACAATGATCAAAACTGATTCAACATTGATTGATCAAAACTGTATTTACAATGATCAAAACTGTATCAACAATGATCAAAATAGTGTCAACAATGATCAAAACTGTATCAACAATGATCAAAATGGCATCAACAATTATCAACAATGATCAAAAATTGTATCAACAATATCAAAATTTTATCAACAATGATCAAAACTGTATCAACAATGATCAAAACTGTATCAGCAATGATCAAAACTGTATCAACAATGATCAAAACTGTATCAACAATGATCAAAATGGCATCAACAATGATCAAAATTGTATCAACAATGATCAAAACTGTATCAGCAATGATCAAAACTGTATCAACAATGATCAAAACTGTATCAACAATGATCAAAACTATCAACAGTGATCAAAGCTGTATCAACAATGATCAAAACTGTATCAACAATGATCAAAACTGTATCAACAATGATCAAAACTGTATTAGCAATGTAAAGAGTGATAAAACCTATGACAATGTTTCATAACCAGTTCCATAACTATCACAAAGAACACAAGTTAGAATTTAGCATAAGCTACAGCTCTGTTTACACTTTAATGTTGTTCTGTTTGTCGGAAAAGATAATGGTAGTAAGTGCAAGGTGACAAGGGTAAATGACATTTCTATTTATAGCAACATGGTGACTTGCTAACTTGGGCTGATACACACCTTGATATTATAACAAGCCTGTGCTTGAACCCCACTAGGTAATATCATGATACAACTCAACGTGAACCCCACTAGGTAATATCATGATACAACTTGAACCCCACTAGGTAATATCATGATACAACTTTAAGTGCAAAAAGCATTACCAAGAGGTGGAGGAAAGTTCAGAAACTGACATACACACCTGTGCATGCATAGGCAGGTACACATACACACACGACATTGATCTGAGTCACTGTGGCCTGTGTTTTAACTGAAGGAGACCTACCGAAAAAGATTCCAAGAAGTATATGCACAGAGTCCATATGAAAGACTAAATATTGAGTTCTTAATGATATTAAAGTCTCGTTTAGAAATAAATGAAACAAAATTTGCCCTATTTGAGTGGGATTTATAACATTACTCATGTTATCGGCAGGGTAGTTGTTTACTGAGGGGCTTTATTATGAGGTACCGCTGTAGTTTAACCTGACAGCTATCAAAGAAGGGAGTCATGTTATCACTCTTGTCTCTTTCTGTAGGTGTAAACAAAATAACTTTTTAACCTTTTGATGTAATTCATTGAAGGATTTTAAAATGATTTAAGGTAGAAAATTATTTAATTTTAGTGCTTGTTCATGAAGAACCTCAGGATTTTTGCCATAATAAAGATTATACATGTTTACCTTATAAGCTTTAGTCACCAGATTAGCTCTGGCTTTTATTACTATATGGTTGCCATGATTGAGTTGTCACCATGTAATAAATCTATAATCTACCACTTGTGTGTATACCTTTAAATGAATTCAGCAAGTGATCTGCATGAGCAGACTGGATCTGCATCTGCAGGTGCATTTTATTGGAGCTCAGGCTGTATTTTTATAACTATTTTCTCCTAGTTATATATTAGTTGAGACATCATAACAGGAAAATACTGTTTTTATTTACATAACCTCCTGCACTAATGCACTTGGTGATTATTGAAACCTGAAATGCTGGGAACAGGTACATAATGTTTGATATAGGTACCGCTTTTCAAGTCCCTATTCTGACATGAAAAAAATAAATACTGCACATCACAATTTTGTCTTTTGTGCACAGTTTGAATGTGGTGACCTTAAAGCTAAAGTATCTTGTGACCTGGATTCTTACTCAGCCATTGACTGCTCACTCCTGTGATATTGATATTACTCAGTTACCACTTACTGTTGTTGTTATTGTTGTTGTGGGGTTTAACACCATTTTTCAGCACATGATAGGCTATACATGGCAGCCCGTATTAATGGTGGAGGAAGAATCTGGGAAAACCCCAGAAAGAACCACCAACCCACGAGAAGCTACTGGAAAGCTTTCTCACATACCCACATTGGCCAAATCTGACACTCAAACCCACGCAGACAGGTGAGATGGCAGTAATCCATAACGGAGAGCACTTTAGACCACTCGGGGCCCCACCACTTACTGAGTGACACATACCTCCATATGAGATGTACACTGTATTGTGCAAGATAGACAACTCTTTTCTCAGCATTTTAAAGAGATACAAAGCAGATTTATTATAAAACCCTTTTTAGATAAATTTTCTCAGCTTTTCTTATCTATCTTTTTACTAATTTTGATACTCAACCAAGATCTTGATGATATTAGCTGATTTACAAAGTTTCATCAAAATTCTATAACAGTTTACAGTCTCAACCATGGTATAAACCAGTCATCACCTCATTATTATGTTACAGTCATCACCTCATCATTGCCAGTCATCATCTCATCATTATGTCACAGTCATCACCTCATCATTGTCAGTCATCACTTCATCATTTATGTCAGTCATCACCATATCATTATGTCACAGTCATCACCTCAGTATGTCACAGTCATCACCTCATCATTATGTCAGTCATCACCTCATCATTATGTCACAGTCATCACAGTCATCATCTCATCATTATGTATAGGTCACATTCATAAGAAAATTCATCCAAGATCCTGATGAAATGAACCTATTCATGAAGTTTAATTACATTTCCAAAGAAGCATATCTAATCAGATGTAAATATCACCTCATTAATATGCACAGATCTTACTCAGAATAAAACTCATTGCATACACACAGGTATATTGATGGATACCAGTTTGTGAAGTTTAATGAAAATCAATTAAAATTGACTAGAGACACTTAATTATGTGTTGAAAAACATAGCCAAGGCCCACAAAAATGTGTTTCCTATTGCACTGATTTTAAAGTTATGGTAGGTATAGTTTTTTGTGGGTTTTTAAACATAATATATTATAATGATTAGTATATATATATAATGTACTAAATGTTTCAAGTACTGACCTAAACAGTTTCGATTAGATGAACCTTTCAGTTTTTCCTTTTCTTTTGTTAATTTTTTAAATTTTATTTCAACATTATTTATATAATAATGATTAGTATATATAATGTACTAAGCACTTCAGGTAATTGGAGCTATAAAAAAAATTATTAGATGCACATATCAGTTTTGAAGAAAACCATATTTTATATTATCCTGGGAGATTAAAAGTGCTAGGGTTGGCTACAGTAGGGATAATCAGCCAATCAGAACACATATGGGGGGGGGGGGCAGGATTATATTATTCATATGCATGGAACTGACTTGAATTCACACATAATGGTAATGGTCCAACATCTTCATGACACTGTGTACCAAAATTAATTCAAATCAGGCCAGAAATAGTCTCAAGTGTAGAAACAATCTCATCAGTCAGATGCAGGATCACATCATTAATATTTCATATATCTCATTAATCATGAACTTTCTGAGAGAACTTGATCATGTTATTCCAAAGGTTTGATGAAAATTGGATTAAAAATATGGCTACTAGAGTGGAAACAAACCCATGCATATACAGTCACTGACATGCAAAATCACATAGCTGTGCATGGATCTCATTCAAAATTGTCCAAGAGCTTTATGACATAATCCCATATTCAATGTCAGTTCAGAAATATGGCGTCCATAGTGGTAAAAAGCTAAGTGAGTCAGATGCATGATCATCTTATTTATATGCTTTAATCTCATATATCGTCAAAGTTGTTTGACATTTTTGATACACGTCCATATTCAAAATTTGATTTAAAAAAATCATTTATATGATTTAATCTTGCGTAGCATCAAAATTGTTTGAGATTTTAATGACATAAATCCAAATTTGATTTTAAAAATTGGATCAGAAATATGGTTTCCTGAATGGTAACAGTTTTATTCAGTCAAATGAAAGATATCTTCTTCAATATAATATGACTCTCACACACAGATGATATAAACCCATATATCTACATTTGAACAATTACAAAGATGGTCAGAAGAGTGGTCAGCTAATCTGAATTTTTTTATATCTAAAAATCAAAATTTCACATACTGCTTCATAGCAGTACAACTTGTTTATTTTGGCACATTGTCAGATCATTCCTTGTCATATGAATGACAGATTAGGTCAACTCACTTCTGTACATTACTTTACACACAGCTGATGTTAATATGTTTGCTTGAATACTTGAGAAGAATTAGAAACCAAGGCATTCAGACTTTCAACTTCAAGTTTTGGGGTATTTATAGATGGATTTGACTTATAATTGAGTATATATGCTAATACGGTAGAACCTATTTTGAAAGACCACCCCTTCTGCCAAAAAATAATGGGCTCTGAAGACAGGTGGTCTCTCATAACATGTCTTAATACTATATGATCAATAAATCTGTGCAAGGAGATTCTGATCTCTCAAAATAGTTGGTCTCTCACAGCAGTGGTCTCTCAAGACAGGTTTTACTGTATGAAATTTCTTTGTCTAATCTTGTGTCAGGTTTAGGAAAACCTTTTAATCTTGCTAATTGCAAATAGTCTTATAAAGGTACAGCATTTTTTCAAGGAGTCAGTCTCAGAAGATTTTCAAAATCTAGGAAATAAAAAAACCAAAAATATCTTAAGCAATTATATAGCAACATTATATGAACTATGCCTATGTTGGGCATGGTGTGTGTTAACCATCAGATATGAATGTACATGTATTGAACAAATACAGTATCATCCATCACTTCAGTCATATAAATAAGAATACATTTAATTATGCTCAGCAGCTTTTATTTAAATATTTTGTTTCAATATTTCAGTACAAACCTGTGGCACACCAGCGGTGTATACCAAAATGGAGTCATTGTCTGGAAGGGCGATAACACCATTTACAATGGCCCTTCATTCTGGAACAAGAATCCCAATCCATGGGCTCAAAGTCACATTGTCTATAAATTTGATGGTGAGTTGCTAGGTTTCATTGACCCCATCTAGCAACCCACAACACTATACTTTCTACTATGATCATCCTCCAGAGCCAACCATTTAAATTGCATGTGTGTGTGTTTTTTGTGTTATAGTGATGTCTAGCACTGGGTCATCATGCCACAGACATGTAGTTTCATGTCCCACCCAGTCATGTGATCCTGACACTAGGCTGACCAATCCAAACGTGTTTGGGATGAGGTGCTCACCTTGAGCCAGGAGAATAAAGTGGTAAAGGAATGCAGACATATTTCTTGTGGAGATGAATTATATTGAGGGGTGGTAGCCAAAGGGAGTTACTCCCCATCTACATTTAAAAGAATTTTGAGTGTAGTCATTATTTGTGTAAATTCTGATGTATATCTAGGCTTTAAGCTGGTTACATATTTTAAGAAACGTGTAACTTCCAAAATTAGTGACTTAAGTGCTGACGTAAGGCTCTCTTGCAGTTTATAGTTAACATGTCAGTGTGATTGTGTGATTTGGGATTTTTTAACATAGCTTTTACAATGTTTCAATCATATTGCAACGATGTCTTCAGTGTGGCTGTTTATAGTAATGATTAGCACTGGGGTATCATGTCACAGACATGTAGCATGTTGTTCCACCCAGTCAAATTATTGACACCAGGCCAACCAGTCCAAACACTAACCTCTTAATGCTGAGTGCCAAGTGAGGCAGCTGTTAGTACCATTTTTGTAAGTCTTTGGTATCATTCAGCTGGGGTTGCAACCCGCGACATCCCACATCCGAGGCAGATGCTCTGATCACTTAGGCCATCGGAGCAGTTAATCTCAGTGTCCAAAAGAGGATGAATGATTATATTATTTTATAAAGCTGCCAACAATATCAAATTGATCCATAATTGCTTACATGGGTTTATCATAAGATACCTATGTTGTGTAAGTCCTTAAAAAAGTCCATGTGTTGCCAGAAGTTGCTTATAAATATTCATCTTCATATGAAACCATTCAAAATGTGACCAGTTTAAATTTTTTTTATTTATTAATGAAAACATCCCAGTGTATCCATGCTTAATACTTTTGGGACACAAGTCTCTGTATCCAGGCTTATAATTCCATTATCCAATTACAGTACAGATTGTTTATTACATTCTTGGGAGCATTATATATTTTCAATTACATTTTGAGTTTAAGTTGCCCTACTAGATTTGTAGTTACTATGCATTCCAAAGGGTTTGTTATAATGTTTCTTCATTATAATGTCTTGTTGGTTATAGTCTTTAATCTGTGTGGTATGCTTAAGAAAGGAGGCTCAATTAAAACACCGACAATTATTATACACCAAAGACAGTTAAACACTGCTAGTCATTTAAACAACAAAGTTACCAGGTAAAAAAACATCATTTACCTAATGTGTCAGGTAAAAAACATCATTTACCTAATGTGTCAGGTAAAAAAACATCATTTACCTAATGTGTCAGGTAAAAAACATCATTTACCTAATGTGTCAGGTAAAAAGAACATCATTTACCTAACGTGTCAGGTAAAAAACATCATTTACCTAATGTGTCAGGTAAAAAAACATCATTTACCTAATGTGTCAGGTAAAAAAACATCATTTACCTAATGTGTCAGGTAAAAAAAACATCATTTACCTAATGTGTCAGGTAAAAAAACATCATTTACCTAATGTGTCAGGTAAAAAAAACATCATTTACCTAATGTGTCAGGTAACAAAAGTGATAATCACACCAGGTAATAAAGATTTTTACGCCTCATTCATAACCACTACTTTAGAGTCATGTGTTGCTGGTAAAGTGCAATTAAGCTTAAAAATAAATGTTTTTGTTTTCTTTTTTTCATACTAAATAATTTAGAAATATCATTCTAGACTGTATGTTGACTGAATAAATACAGACTAAAAGTAAATCTCATTTTTATTTTATGTTCTGTTTCTGAAAATGGCTGAAAATTCTCAGGTCACACAAAGTTTGTTTCTTAAAAATGCATCTTTAGACACAAAGGTTTATGGTTCTTGCTTTTTCAAACATGAATAGGTCTCAAACAGTTAAATTTGTGGTTATTGTCAAATTTACAAATCCATTTAGCTTTAAAAATGTGATGTAATTTCCAGTTGATTAATGTGCAAACAAGCATGCAAGGAAGACAGCATAAAGAGAGAAGTAGACAATCAAATTCATTCCTATTTTGGAGTCATTCTTATTTCTTGTGTTCCTGTTGTAATTCTGCAGATGTGTTTTGTGCTGTACTTAGATATTATTCAAGAGGAAAAACATTTGTTTGGACTTTACAGTGGAAATAGAAAATGCTTATTACTTGGACTATAATATTATTCTGGAACTATTGTGAATTAGTCAAAGGAGTTCTGGACATTGCCATCTTGACAGCTTCATGATCTTGTTGGATTAGTACATTTCCAGTCTTCAAATTTATATGGAACATTCCATTATTTTGGACTTTCATAGAACTTTATCAGGCTTATTTTGGATTCACTTCATAATACTGTAATTCTCACTCACATTTTCACTTATGACATTGATAATTGTTTGTTAAGTTTTGGCTTTGCTTCTTTCTTTTACTTAGTTTGTGACCATAGAGGTATAACAGGGTTGACCAACATTGACAGCTAATCAGATATGCAGAAATATTAAGGATGTCTGATACTGAGAGCTAATCAGATACAGAGGTACTAAAGTTGACTGACACATATAGCTAATCAGATACAGAGGTACTAAAGTTGATTGACACATATAGCTAATCAGATACTCAGGTACTAAAGTTGACTGACATTGATAGCTAATCAGATACAGAGGTACTAAAGTTGATTGACGTTGATAGCTAATCAGATACAGAGGTACTAAAGATGATTGACATTGATAGCTAATCAGATACAGAGGTACTAAAGTTGACTGATAGCTAATCAGATACAGAGGTACTAAAGTTGACTGACACTGATAGCTAATCAGATACACAGGTACTAAAGTTGATTGACATTGATAGCTAATCAGATACAGAGGTACTAAAGTTGACTGACACTGATAGCTAATCAGATACAGAGGTACTAAAGTTGACTGACATTGATAGCTAATCAGATACACAGGTACTAAAGTTGATTGACATTGATAGCTAATCAGATACAGAGGTACTAAAGTTGATTGACATTGATAGCTAATCAGATACAGAGGTACTAAAGTTGATTGACATTGATAGCTAATCAGATACAGAGGTACTAAAGTTGACTGACATTGACAGCTAATCAGATACAGAGGTTCTAAAGTTGACTGACATTGATAGCTAATCAGATACAGAGGTACTGAAGTTGACTGACACATATAGCTCATCAGATACAGAGGTACTAAAGTTGACTGACATATAGCTAATCAGATACAGAGGTACTAAAGTTGATTGACATTGATAGCTAATCAGATACAGAGGTACTAAAGTTGACTGACATATAGCTAATCAGATACAGAGGTACTAAAGTTGATTGACATTGATAGCTCATCAGATACAGAGGTACTAAAGTTGATTGATATTGATAGCTAATCAGATACAGAGGTACTAAAGTTGACTGACATATAGCTAATCAGATACAGAGGTCCTAAGTTGACTGACATTGATAGCTAATCAGATACACAGGCACTAAAGTTGATTGACATTGATAGCTAATCAGATACAGAGGTACTAAAGTTGACTGACATTGATAGCTAATCAGATACAGAGGTACTAAAGTTGATTGACACATATAGCTATTCAGATACAGAGGTACTAAAGTTGACTGACATTGATAGCTAATCAGATACAGAGGTACTAAAGTTGACTGACACTGATAGCTAATCAGATACACAGGTACTAAAGTTGATTGACATTGATAGCTAATCAGATACAGAGGTACTAAAGTTGATTGACATTGATAGCTAATCAGATACAGAGGTACTAAAGTTGATTGACATTGATAGCTAATCAGATACAGATGTACTAAAGTTGACTGACATTGACAGCTAATCAGATACAGAGGTTCTAAAGTTGACTGACATTGATAGCTAATCAGATACAGAGGTACTGAAGTTGACTGACACATAAAGCTCATCAGATATAGAGGTACTAAAGTTGACTGACACTGATAGCTAATCAGATACAGACGTGTTAAGGTTGATTGACATTATGGATTATTCTTAAACTTTCTGATGCATATGTTCTGGACCAAGAAAAAATGCCTTTAATCTTAAATCACTGATCCTGCTGTTAGATATTTTCTATTTGTTTTTTTAAAAAAATCTTTTCAGGTCGCGGTGATGGTTATGGATGGAGTCTTATAGAAAACAGTCTTAAAGCCAATTACATATGTGAAATTGAGAAGAGTGCAGTTCCCAACTTTGCCATCCAGTCCCGAGACTTTGGTAAAATAATGTTTTATATTATTATTATTATTAGTAGTAGTAGTAGTAGTAGTAATAGTACATTGCTTCCTGTTTAGAATATTGTACATTATAACCCAAAAAGTGACTGCATTATAAGCAAGGGACCCTCCAACAAGAGTGTCATAATAGTGCATGAAGAACAACAATAATATATTTAATTAGTTGTGAAATCATATTATAATTGGTTCTCATAAGCTAAGGAGTGAAATAAAGTGAAATAAATTAAATAGCAATCATGATAAAACAAAATGTGATAAATTTAGCAGGATCCATCACCTTTATTCATGTTATAACAAGTGTTGCAGCTTACTGAGGGGCAGTATAGTGAAGGATGACTGTACTTGATTAACCCATGGTACACGGGGGTCTCCATTTATTATTTTTATATTCCCATGGTACATGGGGGTCTCCCTTTATTATTTTTAATTTTTGTTTTCCATGTCTTCTTGCTGCTTTTCTTCACAAATAAAAAAGGTAAGTTACATTTGATTAAGAACTATTTCATTTGTTATGTCCAATACTTGCATCCCTGGAAATCAGTTTGCTTCATTTTGAATTGATGGTAAAACATACCATCCACTCATCCTTCAGAATCATATGTCAGATTATTAGATATTTACTGTCAACTCCTGAAACAATACTGTGTACAGTAATTAGTATTTCTATGGATTTCTTATTATCCTTTCTAGACTTGTTATCACTGCATTTCACTGTTAGCACCTATGGCCTGTCTTTCAGTGGGTTATAGTTTGTAGACTTGTTATCACTGCATTTCACTGTTAGCACCTATGGCCTGTCTTTCAGTGGGTTATAGTTTGTAGACATGTTATCACTGCATTTCACTGTTAGCACCTATGGCCTGTCTTTCAGTGGGTTATAGTTTGTAGACTTGTCATCACTGCATTTCACTGTTAGCACCTATGGCCTGTCTTTCAGTGGGTTATAGTTTCAGACCGTCCTGACTGTGCAGAGAATTTACAGCAATCATTCGGGAGAAAAAAATTACCAAAAATATGCACTCCCTTTAAATAAAGCAGGTCTATTTCCATACGAAAATGTTGACATTATTGAGATTGTAATATTAAATGTACATGATGTTAGAAATCAGATTAGTTTGGCAATTTGTCAGCTAAACTGAGCATACATTATTCTTTGTAATAAAAATTTTGTTTAGATAACTTCAAATTTGTGAATTGACATGCATTGTTTTGATTATTAAATTAATTCACCACAGTCAAAGCTGGTAGTGCCATCTAGCCCCCCAAATTTGGGGTGCCTCATTTTCATTTCATTTTATTTCCCAGGTTCTAGTGTGATGACTTTCCATTCAAATTTATGACATCCATAATCATAGTTGGTGCCAATCCATATAACCTATAAAAAACGATATGTTTATTGAGTGTTTTTAATACCGACTATTTAAAACATTAATTAAAGTGATGTTTAGGATTATTCATACACAAGACAAATTACAAACAAACAGTAGCAATCAATACATTAGTACATACAGTAAGACATAATTGCACCAAACTTAACAAAAAAAATACATGCATACAAAGATACACTATTTTTACTGGGGGTGGTTCATCTTACCTACATAAATACATACTTCCTACATACATATCTACACACCTACGTACATACATACATACTTATCAAAATAAACATTCAGAGGCCAACGTACATAACAAAATGAAACATATATGTTGTTTTTGTTATGGGTTTAATGCCATTTTTCAGTGCAAATAGATTATGTATGTCAAGCTGTCATGGTTGACCTCCAGCAAAACCTAAGGCTCAACACGTTACATAGAGACTGTTTTCCCAAATAATAATGCATAATTTCATATTGATAATTGTTTGATAAATTAACTGATTATCTGTTTAATCTGACCAGCCATAATGCAAGTTAAACCACATAATCTGAACCCAAAAATTGGAAACTGAAAGATGAATAAATTCTTTTATGAATTTTGAAATGACATTTTATTACAGAAGTGTTTTCTTCACATACTTTATACGTGTTTAACTGTTTCACAGATTATGGCCTTGGATTAGTTAGCCTTGACACTGTTCCACGAGGACCAAAGATCATCCAGGAACCAGGAAGCGTTGTAATTGTCGGAGATGGTGTTACGTCTGTGTACTTGGAATGCATCGCCAGGGGAGTGCCTTTCCCAGCATATAAATGGTACAGAGGATCAGGATTAAATCAAAGTGTCACATCCTCGACAGATAATCGCTACACTCTCAGTGGGGGAAGACTCACGATAGAAAAGCCAAATAACAATCTGGATTTTAACACATATCGATGTACAGTGGAAAATGAATATGGTACAGTAATGAGTGAAGCAGCACAAATTTTGTTTGGATGTAAGTATATTATATGTATTCTGGAGAAATTCATACTTAAAAACAAATTGTGGAAGAATATATCATAGCAAAAATTCACTTTTTATTCCAGCCATAAACAAGAACATACCATGTTTAGATATCATTTGTCCATCGCTGCATCTGTTCATCTCTTTGTCTATCTGTTATGTATTTAGCTCCATCTACAGTTACAAAAGTCTAGATCATTTCACTTGGTGTCAGGGAGAGTCCTTTCGATTTTGTGAAAGGACAATGTCACTGGTTGCCAGACAAAATGGTTTCTGCTTAATAATTCTAGATGTCCACCATCTTTGTGAAAGGCTTGCACCTGAAGTAAAGAAGAACCCTCTTAATATTGAGCTTTAAAAAAATCAAAAATCTAGATCACAATGACTGAAAGAACTGTCTAATTACTCAAGTTTTCTATCACTGGTAGTTAACAAACTTTGTTGGTAGTTATACTTGGGATATCGAAGACATTTTTATTGATTGTGGGGTTGGTTAAATGGTCAAAAGTCCATTAGGCCAGTGTGACTGAGAAAAGAAAAATGTTCTCAAATTTTCAAATGTTTGTCACCAGAATGTTGGTTTCATGTCATACATAAGGTAAAAACATTGAAACAAATGTTTTGTCAACAAAAACTAAGACTTTATGGGTTCATCTCTTCTTGCAATTCATTCATGCACCTACCCATCAATTAGTAAATAATATTAATAGCTGTCAAATTAATTGATTGCTGCTTTTTGACTGCAGTACTCAAACAAAAATGTTTTACACACAGGACCAGGGCTGGTGACCTAAAAAAGATCACAAACCCAGACTCAAACTTCACAAGACAAGACTCCAATTTTCATGTGCCCAAAATTACCCCCTTGTTTAGATATTATTTGTCACATGTCATTTCAATTGCTGCACTTCAAATATGACAAAATAAAAGCAAACTCATATTAAATTGACTTTGTGTTTATTTAGATCTTAAAACATTTTCACACAAAGCCATGTTTTCCTCTAGGTCCTGAGGTCAGCCATCGTCTGATTGCTCTAGTACCTCTCTTATTCAGTGGATCAACAGTGTTTATGTTAATTAGCATCTGAAGTGCGTCATGATTTATACAGTTCTCTTTACACTTTTGATGTTATTCATAGGTGCTGCTTAATTTGTTTAACCAGTGTTACATTACACTAGTGTAAGCATGTGCAAGGGACAGCTCTATTATTATTCATTCATACACTTTGACTTGAAGCATTTTGAACAACACAATAACAAAAAAGGTTGACAGTCTTTTAAAAAATCAAAATAGTTAAGTTTTCTTGCTGAAATCATTTTTAGTTGCTCTTTTCTTTTAATCTCAACTCTGCAAAGGATGGTTGATTGTTTATAATGAAAGGCTCAAAAGCCAACACAACCACATTTGTTCTCTTTATTACTTATAATACCTTTATTAAAAAATCCTGTATTTGGCCCTAAAGTCTCCAGATTACAACAAAAAGTAATCAATTAACAGCTGGTCATGTGTATCATCAATATCTTCTGAGACCTCTATTGCATTTGAACTTCAGCTGTGTAATCAAATCATTAATAAAAAGAGATATTTTAGATGTGTTGAAATGGCAGTGAGATTTTTATTTGCTGATGATTTTACTTGCTTTAAGGTGTTTGTAGACTTGCTTCATTTTTATGTTAATTGTATATGTTCATTTGACTGCCATTTGAAGTCTCACAAGGTAACATCACCTTGAGATCTTGTATTTTTCAAGTAGTAAATGTTATTGTAATTATTTTATTGTTTTCGTAAAGTGTTACTGTATTGCACTGTGTATTGCAATATGGGTTTTGTTATATCACAGTTTATCACAATACAGTTTTGGGCGTATCATTGCACCTTTACATACTACTATGTATCACTTACATACTAATTTAAGCTGTTACCTTTTTTTCACCTCATTGTTCAGGAATCACAATATTGATTTCTTATTTGGCTTATGATTCTGAATGTTTTAACTTGATTTTTTTTAATGTTTAGGCCAGTTGGACTAATGATGTGAAACAATAACATCTGTCTCAGAATATCTTTTAAGAAATATTTTTATGGATAAAAGTGTTAATAAGTCTTTCTGATCTTTACTTATTTGTCTGTTTACATATTTATTTTCAATTTGATTATTATAGTATCAGGAATTTTTGTGGGAACCAATTTTCACAACTTTTGTTGTTGACCGAAATCATGATTTTAAACAGCCAATGAAAAATGAATATATGATGATTATGCCCCATTATGTTACGGTGTTTCATTCCTAGATATCAACAAAGCTACTAGTAATTGATAAATCAACATCAATAATGTAACTAGGCAATACATTATTAGCTTTTGCATGTGATTGTTATGTTTTAACCCTTTGAAAAAAGAAATAAAAAGTATTCTTTCAAAGCACACATATAGATAATGTATCTGGTAGCTGTAATTTCTAGTCACTGCCTTAAATCAGTATGTGAGATAAATGAAAATATAGGGAAATGGGAAAAAAAATAAGGTATTCAAACACTAGCAATGCCGAAAATGAAAGAAAGAAATGTAAAAAAATACTGATATATGAAAAGTAAATTTAGTACTTATTCAAAGTGATCCTTCAATTGAATACAATTATTATTGAAAAAGTTCAACCGTCCTAAAGACGTATGTCATTTTATCTATGCATTTTTAATCAGAATGAACAACAAGCCTGTAACATGCTAGAACTACTGATAATTTGAAGCACCAATATTAATGAAACATCATATATATATATATATATATATATATTAAATCTCAACTTGAAAGATTTTCAGACAAAGCTTTTGTACGAACATCATATCAATCATGGTACAGCTGTACTCAAATGCATTTCAAGTAAATAATCCCCCAATTGCAGAATTAAATAAGTCCAAGTTTCTTAAAACCACCATTAATTATGTCCAATCATTCACTTATTGTGTGAGCTGCAATTATGAATACAGCATGAACTGGCTGGATGAAATTATAAATGAGGCTGCAAAATAGCTAAAATTCCAGTTGTGGAGGTGTGATTTTAATTCTTCCTTGTACCTTTTTTTTATTGTCAAGTCTAGTGTATGTAAAGCAGGCACAAACAACGGAGTGATTTCACTGTCTTTCAGTTTGGTTAGCACATTAGCACTTTGGAGGTATCAGCTTCCTTTGATGTTCTTCATTCAGAAAAAACACAGTGTAATTGATTGATCTTGAAAATTGAGCCCTATGAAGAAGAAATTCTACTACCAGTCTATGTTTTTTTATTGTTGTTGATTGACTGACTGACTGATTGGTTGATCACAACAGACCTTCACCCAATCAGAAGAATGACAGCATCAAAGGAATGATTACCTACAGGAGTAATGAATTATTCAGTTACACTTTTTTGTCTATTAATTGCACTACTGAATGAATTTTCATCTTTTTATTATCATGAATAGATTGATTTTTAATGACTGCCTCTCTGTTTCCTTTGTTTCATAGATCTATACAACTTTCCTCCTGTCAAACCTGAGGACATAGTAGCAAAACAGTTTGATGGAACAAAAATGCAGTGCACAGCCCCATCTGCATTACCTGGTAAGTACAGACACATATATTGGTGATACTTTTTTTAATTTGATATTCTTGTTTACATTTTTGCATTTTCCCCAAAATTTGGACAAAGTAATAGCTGTAGGTCATCCACAAAAATAGCACGGAATAGTCTGAATACATCAGGGGTGTTAAAAATGGCCTGGAATAGTTCACGTATATCAAGCATGTAAAAAATGGCCTGAAATAGTTTACATATATCAAGCATGTCAAAAATGGCCTGGAATAGTTTACATATATCAAGCATTTCAAAATGGCCTGGAATAGTTTACATATATCAAGCATTTCAAAATGGCCTGGAATAGTTTACATATATCAAGCATGTCAAAAATGGCCTGGAATAGTTTACATATATCAAGCATGTCAAAAATGGCCTGGAATAGTTTACATATATCAAGCATTTCAAAATGGCCCAGAATAGTTTACATATTTCAAGCATGTCAAAAATGGCCTGGAATAGTTTACATATATCAAGCATTTCAAAATGGCCTGGAATAGTTTACATATATCAAGCATGTCAAAAATGGCCTGGAATGGTTTATATATATCAAGCATGTCAAAAATGGCCTGGAATAGTTTACATATATCAAGCATTTCAAAATGGCCCAGAATAGTTTACATATTTCAAGCATGTCAAAAATGGCCTGGAATGGTTTATATATATCAAGCATGTCAAAAATGGCCTGGAATAGTTTACATATATCAAGCATTTCAAAATGGCCTGGAATAGCTTACATAAATCAAGCATTTCAAAATGGCCTGAAGTAGTTTACATATATCAAGCATATCAAAAATGGCCTGGAATAGTTTACATATATCAAGCATTTCAAAATGGCCTGGAATAGTTTACATAAATCAAGCATTTCAAAATGGCCTGGAATAGTTTACATATATCAAGCATGTCAAAAATGGCCTGGAATAGTTTACATATATCAAGCATGTCAAAAATGGCCTGGAATAGTTTACATATATCAAGCATTTCAAAATGGCCTGGAATAGTTTACATATTTCAAGCATGTCAAAAATGGCCTGGAATAGTTTACATATATCAAGCATTTCAAAAATGGCCTGGAATAGTTTACATAAATCAAGCATTTCAAAATGGCCTGAAGTAGTTTACATATATCAAGCATATCAAAAATGGCCTGGAATAGTTTACATATATCAAGCATGTCAAAAATGGCCTGGAATAGTTTACATATTTCAAGCATGTCAAAATGGCCTGGAATAGTTTACATATATCAAGCATGTCAAAATGGCCTGGAATAGTTTACATATATCAAGCATGTCAAAATGGCCTGGAATAGTTTACATATATCAAGCATTTCAAAATGGCCTGGAATAGTTTACATAAATCAAGCATGTCAAAATGGCCTGGAATAGTTTACATATATCAAGCATGTCAAAATGGCCTGGAATAGTTTACATATATCAAGCATTTCAAAATGGCCTGGAATAGTTTACATATATCAAGCATGTCAAAAATAGCCTAGAATAGTTTACATAAATCAAGCATTTCAAAATGGCCTGGAATAGTTTACATATATCAAGCATGTCAAAATGGCCTGGAATAGTTTGTGTATTTTAATGGTGTAAGAAGTATACCAGAATAGTTGTGTGGCCGGTGTAAAAAAAATAGCCACTAGATGGCAGTTAACTGTTGCTAAAGTTGACAGATTTGCTGTCAAAAACTTGAAATGTTTTCTCAGTACTTTATACTTTCTGTGGTGCCAGAATTCACATTTTTAATGAAACCAGTCTTATCAGGACTGTGTTTAGAAATAACTAACTTCCACAAGTACCTGCTTGATATGTCATTGTGAATACCAAGCAAATGTTTATACGATTAGTTCTGTTTCCAGCTAATTAGGATCTATGGGAAACACGTGCTTTACAGTGGAAAATGAAGCCAAATTGTCTTTAAATAAAGGATAAGTAAAAGATAAATCCTGATTTGTAGCAGACTTTAAAGGGCCTAGAAAAAGGGCTGACAAACATTTATTACTTGGTCTCAGAATCTTCAGTGTAACAGGTCATTTGTTTCTTTTCACTGTGACCTACTTTTTCACAGACTGTTTTATTTACATTCATCTCAAGGGTGCTGCTTATCACAGGTATAAATAGGTCACAGTGACTTTCTTACTATAATGACTGTGCAAGGATTTCAGCATATCTAATCCTAGACCAGAAGAGCTTGATATATGATGACCTTTCATCATGTGTCCATTGTCCATCATCCTTTAGCACAATATGATGACCTTTCATCATGTGACCATTTTTCATCATCTTTTAGCACAATATGATGACCTTTCATCATGTGTCCAATATCCGTCATCCTTTAGCACAATATGATGACCTTTCATCATGTGTCAAAGATCCATCATCCTTAAGCACAATATGATGACCTTTAATCATGTGTCCAATATCCATCATCCTTTAGCACAATATGATGACCTTTAATCATGTGTCCAATATTCATCATCCTTATGCACAATATGGTGACCTTTAATCATGTGTTCAATATCCATCATCCTTTAGCACAATATGATGACATTTCATCTTGTGTCCATTGCCCATCATTCTTTAGCACAATATGATGACCTTTAATCATGTGTCCAATATCCATCATCCTTGAGCACAATATGATGACCTTTTATCATGTGTCCAGTATCCATCATCCTTTAGCACAATATGGTGACCTTTCATCATGTGTCCAATATCCATCATCCTTTAGCACAATATGATGACCTTTAATCATGTGTCCAGTATCCATCATCCTTTAACACAATATGATGACCTTTCATCATGTGTCAAATATCCATCATTCTTTAGCACAATATGATGACCTTTCATCATGTGTCCAATATTCATCATCCTTTAGCACAATATGATGACCTTTCATCTTGTGTCCAATATCCATCATCCTTAAGCACAATATGATGACCTTTCATCATGTGTCCATTGTCCATCATCCTTTAGCACAATATGATGACCTTTCATCATGTATCCAATATCGATCATCCTTAATCACAGTATGATGTCCTTACATCATGTGTCCATTGTCCATCATCCTTTAGCACAATATGATGACCTTTCATCTTGTGTCCATTGTCCATCATCTTTTAGCACAATATGATGACCTTTCATCATGTGTCCAATATCCATCATCCTTAAGCACAGTATGATGACCTTACATCATGTGTCCATTGTCCATCATCCTTAAGCACAAGATTTTATTGCTGCTTCTCTTAAGCTGTAATCCATTAATACAGATTTGTTAAACTTTACAAACATATTCATTCAAAGGTTCTAAATTAAATTGTAGTAGTCCTTGGACAACCAATATGGCCTCCATGGCAGCCCACTAGAACACTTTGTTGATACTCTTCCAGAACAGATGATCATATTAACATGGAGTTTTCACCAAAAGTCTTCCTAGTTCATTCTAAATCAAAATGATGCCAATCTGGCATCAGTATGGCACCTTAGTTACCATCTTGAAAATATTGTTTTGCAACTCCTGATTGGATATTCATGTCTGCTTATGGTATTCACTAAACATTTCTTGTAATGTCTTGTTGGTACAAAATGAAAATGATGCTTGTCAGACATGACCTCAGACAGCTAGTTTGGAAACCATGTCAGCCATCTAGAAATTCTTGTTGTCACTTTATATATATATATATATATATATATATATATATATATATATATATATATATATATATATATAGCAAGTATCAATATGGGATATTTACTACAGGTTATTTTAGTTGGTCCTAAATGAACCTGTTCTAATGTACAGTATGGCCAGGCATCCCAAAACATTGTTGTTGCTAATGCTTCACATGGTTACCATGCCAGGCATCCCAATGATCCACATGGTCAAAATGCCAGGCATCCCAAATGATCCACATGGTCACCATGCCAGGCATACCAATGCTCCACATGATCACCATGCCAGTCATCCCAATGCTCCACATGGTCACCATGCCAGGCATCCTAATGCTCCACATGGTCACCATGACAGGCATTCCAAAAGTCTTGTTGTTGCCAATGCTCCACATGATCACCATGCCAGGCATCCCAATGCTCCATATGGTCACCATGCCAGGCATCCTAATGCTCCACATGGTCACCATGCCAGGCATCCTAATGCTCCACATGGTCACCATGCCAGGCATACCAGAAGTCTTGTTGTTGCCAATGCTTCACATGATCACCATGCCAGGCATCCCAATGCTCCACATGGTTACCATGACATGTATCATAATGCTCCACATGGTCACCATGCCAGGCAATCCAAAAGTCTTGTTGTTGCCAATGCTCCATATGGTCACCATGCCAGGCATCCCAAAAGTCTTGTTGTTGCTAATGCTCCACATGGTCACCATGACAGGCATCCCAATGCTCCACATGGTCACCATGTCAGGCATCCTAATGATCCACATAGTCACCATGACAGGCATCTCAATGCTTCACATAGTCATCATGACAGGCATCCTAATGCTCCACATGGTCACCATGACAGGCATCTTAATGCTCCACATAGTCACCATGCCAAGCATCCCAGTGCTTCACATAGTCACCATGACAGGCATCCTAATACTCCACATGGTCACCATGACAGGCATCCTAATGCTCCACATGGTCACCATGACAGGCATTCTAATGCTCCACATGGCTACATTGCCAGGCATCCCAGTGCTTCACATAGTCACCATGACAGTCATCCCAATGCTCCACATGGTCACCATGCCAGGCATCCCAAATGTCTTGTTGTTGCTAATGCTGCACATGGTCACCATGCCAGGCATCCTAATGCTCCACATGAACACCATGCCAGGCATCCTAATGCTCCACATAGTCACCATGACAGGCATCCTAATGCTCCACATGGTCACCATGACAGGCATCCAAAAGTCTTGTTGCCATTGCTCCAAATGGTCACCATGCCAGGTATCAGAAAAGCTTGTTGTTGCTAGTGCTCCACATGGTCACCATGCCAGGCATCCAAATGCTCCACATGGTCACCATGACAGGCATCCTAATGCTCCACATAGTCACCATGACAGGCATTCTAATGCTCCACATGGTCACCATGACAGGCATCCCATTTGCTCCAAATAGTCACCATGACAGGCATCCCAAAAGTCTTGTTGTTGCCAATGCTCCACATGGTCACCATGACAGGCATCCCAGAAGTCTTGTTGTTGCTAATGCTCCACATGGTCACCATGCCAGGCATCTCAATGCTCCACATGGTCACCATGCCAGGCATCCTGAGGCTCCACATAGTCACCAAGACAGGCATCCTAGTGCTTCACATAGTCACCACGACAGGCATCCTAATGCTCCTCATAGTCACTGTGACAGGTTATCCTAATGCTCCACATGGTCACCATGAGAGGCATCCTAATGCTCCACATAGTCACCATGACAGGCATCCCAATGCTTCAAAGTCACCATGCCAGGCATCCCAATGCATCACATAGTCACCATGACAGGCATCCTAATGCTCCACATGGTCACCATGACAGGCATCCTAATGCCCCACATAGTCACCATGACAGGCATCCCAATGCTTCACATAGTCACCATGACAGGCATCCTAATGCTCCACATAGTCACCATGACAGGCATCGTAATGCTCCACATAGTTACCATGCCAGGCATCCCAAAAGTCTTGTTGTTGCTAATGCTCCACATGGTCACCATGACAGGTATCATAATGCTCCACATGGTCTCCATGCCAGGCATCCCAATGCTCCACATGGTCACCATGCCAGGCATACCAAAAGTCTTGTTGTTGCTAATGCTCCACATGGTCACCATGCCAGGCCTCCTTATGCTCCACATGGTCACCATGCCAGGCATCCTAATGCTCCACATGGTCACCATGCCAGGCATCCTAATGCTCCACATGGTCACCATGCCAGGCATCCTAATGCTCCACATGATCACCATGCCAGGCATCCTAATGCTCCGCATAGTCACCATGACAGGTATCATAATGCTCCACATGGTCACCATGACAGGCATCCCAAAAGTCTTGTTGCCAATGCTTCAAATGGTCACCATGCCAGGCATCAGAAAAGCTTGTTGTTGCTAATGCTCCACATGGTCACCATGCCAGGCATCCTAATGCTCCACATGGTCACCATGACAGGCATTCTAATGCTCCACATAGTCACCATGACATGCATCCCAATGCTCCACATGGTCACCATGCCAGGCATCCCAATGCTCCACAGTCACCATGACAGGCATCCCAAAAGTCTTGATGTTGCCAATGCTCCACATGATCACCATGCCAGGCATCCCAATGCTCCACATGGTCACCATGCCATGCATCCTAATGCTCCACATGGTCACCATGCCATGCATCCCAAAAGTCTTGTTGTTGCCAATGCTCCACATGGTCACCATGCCAGGCATCTCAATGCTCCACATGGACACCATGCCAGGCACCCCAGCTGAGACATTCCAAAGACTTACAAAAATGATACTAACAGCCGCCTTGCTAGGCACTCATTGTTAAGAGGATAGTGTTAGGACTGGTCAGCCTGTTGTCAGGATAATGTGACTAGGTGGGGCATCATGCCATATGTCTGCAGCTTGATGCCCCAGTGTTAGACATCACTATAAACTGTCACACTGCAGACATGGTAGCAATATAACTGAAACATTGTTAAAGCTACACTAAAAAATCTTAATCACACACAACACACACACTTCTTCCAAATGGGTAACTATGGCAACATGTAGTTTTCACTAAGACTTCTTAAAATATGTTGATTCTCAATGAAAAGGGTGCTAATTAGAACGTCAATATGGCTGCTATGATATCCATCTTGAAAAGATTGTTATAGCTTCTTCTGATGAACAACAGATGATCTGTAGGCAAGGGGTTTCACTTAAAGGCTTTTTATGATATGTAGGCAATGGGTTTCACTTGAAGGCTTTTTATGATATGTAGGCAAGGGGTTTCACTTAAAAGGCTTTTTATATGTAGGCAAGGGGTTTCACTTAAAAGGCTTTTTATGATCTGTAGGCAAGGGGTTTCACTTAAAAGGCTTTTTATGATCTGTAGGCAAGGGGTTTCACTTAAAAACTTTTTCTGATATGTAGGCAAGGGGTTTCACTTAAAAGGCTTTTTATATGTAGGCAAGGGGTTTCATTTAAAAGGCTTTTTATGATCTGTAGGCAAGGGGTTTCACTTAAAGGCTTTTTATGATATGTAGGCAAGGGGTTTCACTTAAAAGGCTTTTTATATATAGGCAAGGGGTTTCACTTAAAAGGCTTTTTATGATCTGTAGGTAAGGGGTTTCACTTAAAGGCTTTTTATGATATGTAGGCAAGGGGTTTCACTTAAAAGGCTTTTTATATGTAGGCAAGGGGTTTCACTTAAAAGGCTTTTTATGATCTGTAGGCAAGGGGTTTCATTTAAAGGCTTTTTATGATATGTAGGCAAGGGGTTTCACTTAAAAGGCTTTTTATATGTAGGCAAGGGGTTTCACTTAAAAGGCTTTTTATGATCTGTAGGCAAGGGGTTTCATTTAAAGGCTTTTTATGATATGTAGGCAAGGGGTTTCACTTAAAAGGCTTTTTATATGTAGGCAAGGGGTTTCACTTAAAAGGCTTTTTATGATCTGTAGGCAAGGGGTTTCACTTAAAGGCTTTTTATGATATTGAGGATGTCATAAATCATCCAGTATGGCTGTCACAATGGCTGTCTTGATAATCTTATTGTCACTACACCCCTGAATAGATGTAACACCGATATGGGATTTTTATACAGAGACTTGTAATAATATCTACTTGGTCTGATATGAAAAAGGTGCCAGTCTGACTCCAATATGTAAACCACAGTAGCTAATTTGCAAAATCTTGTTATCGCTGAAGAATATCAGAGATGGTCTCAACACTCATGACTTCAAAGAAAGAAATGGTCTTAAAGATCTTGCATTCTGGGTAAATTCATTTTGGCAGTAGAGCATCAGTCTCAACATGGAACTCTTGTTTTTACTTAACCCAGTTTGTGGACGTGTCTGAAGAATGATACAACTTTAATAATACTTCAAAAATATTATTCATGGATTTAACCAAGCTTAGCATGTGGTTGTATCTAAACATTTTCTAAAAGATCATTCATCTTCTATCTATGATATCAGAATCATTGTTAAAGTACATGATAACAAACTTATTTTGTGATCACATACATTTGTCTTGCTAAGATGTGGACTTAGAAATGTAATAAATAGTTTTGGAAAAAAAATGACAGAGATAGTTTAGATATTCAGCAGAATAAGATGACAGAAAAGTGGAATCCTGGAAATTCTTTTCAGGCAGTTTGAAGCTTAGTTGAGGGACTCTTTGATCAAGATTGAAAATTTATGTCAGAAACCTAGGTTGACACGTAAAATCATCATTGTAATAAAAATGCATTATTTAAAGAAGCTATAGATATTATATTGCTATAAAGCCATTTCATTACCTTTTGAAGTAGGTGGCTCAAAATTAAATGTACAAGGCTGTCAGAACAACAGCTGTAAAATGTAGGAATTTGTAATATTAGAAGCATCTGAGTGATAATGATTGAGCTATGTAAACCTTTTCCTGATCAGGATCCAAAGTGGATGTAATAAACAATGTTTCACTAAAATTAGTCTAAAAGTGACTAAATTCAAGCATCTCTCTTAACATTACAGAAAATTGATTAACAAGATTCTGAGACTAACAGATTGATCTTGAATGACATCATCAGCAGCCATATTTATGGTATTCTGGTAGATTTACCATTGATTTTATATGGTGTTTGGAAGATGCAAAATCTTCATTGAATTTCAAGATACTGTTACAGAAATTACATACATAGACCACAAAACAGGATTTCTGTTAGTATCTATATTTGTAATTTATAAGTTGATTTTGCCTCAGTGTGCCTTGTTAAAAATGGTCAATTTTGATGGTTGTTAATCATCAAGGTAAAATGGACAGAATATCGTCTGCTGGTGACCTTATTTGGAAATATCTATAGAACAAAATAAATACTCTGTTTACATTGAACTATGTTGACTTTGCCTATATTATTAGATCATGGTCAAAAAATCAGTGTCATAAAATCCAGTTTGATTAAAGACATTCTGAAACAGAAAAATGTATAGATCAAAAGCTAAAGAAAGGAATGTAACTATAGACTGTTATACATGTACCAAAGTAACTAATCTAAGAAGTTTAAATTTATGTGTTGATGTGTTCACAGTGTATCAAGACATACAGTTTCTCATTCAGCTTTCCCTTTTGTGATTAAGACTTTAAAAAATTGAAGCAAAAAAAATAATTGACAAAATCAATTTCTTCTAAAATGAAAAATGGATGAATTAATGGATTCCACAATCTTTGATAAAAAGGAATATTATTGCATACATTTTCTAAATAGAGGTTATACCAGCTGACTAAAAAGTATGCTCATATTTAAAAAAGAATGCATTCAGTAGAATACATACATTTTAATTTTACTCCTTGGACTTTTTCTCATTCTTTTAAATTGAAATTAGAAAAATCCTTGTCATAATCTGGGTGTAATAAAATTTTGCAATATTTTCAAAATTTTAGATAATTGCATAAATTAGAGTGAGTTTTGCATATGTTATTTATCTTGATTTTCATCATTTGTTCCTTAATTTTCAGCCATTTTCTTGTTTGGTACTTTGGCCACTAAGGGTGATCACTCCTACATATGCAAGGTGCAACTTTTTTTAAAACATGCAGAGAATGAAAAGTCATAATAATATTTGCAAAAATACAGTTTCCATTCATAACATGTTCTCAGAATGCATAATATAAATATTTTAATTTTTCTCCCCTAATGTGACTGTATTTTCTCTTTTGTAGCTGTTAGATTTGAATGGTTTTGGAACTCTCTGAATGGTTTTATCTTTCCTGCACATCCATACATGTTTGTCTCGAATTCGGGCCTTCTTTATTTCTCTGAAGTTCAGCTAACGGATGAAAAGAAATACTACTGTATTGTGACCCTCACAGCACCAGCTGAGTACAGTATGGCCACTTATCAACCACCCAGTAGAACCAGTCTCCCCGTATGGCTCAGGGTGACCGGTTACAGTACGTACAATATTATCCTGAATATAATTTTCTCATTTGACCTTTGTTTTTGCTTTTAAATAATAATATGTTTACTCTACAAGGAAACCAAAATAAAGCCATATTAAAGGTAAGTCAGGAAAAAAAGAAA
The DNA here is from genome assembly GCA_028554795.2 of Sinohyriopsis cumingii. NCBI lineage: Eukaryota > Metazoa > Mollusca > Bivalvia > Unionida > Unionidae > Sinohyriopsis > Sinohyriopsis cumingii. The sequence goes on from CM068838.1 coordinate 58,656,715, forward strand.
GCATCAGTATGGAAGTTGAACCATGGTGTCTGTCTGGTTCAGGTAATAGACTCAGAATTAGAATTGTGTGGTTTTGATTTACACTAGTGGATCAGCCTGGATCAGTTGCTGCCATATGTATTTGATCTAGGCACATTGATCTGCCTAATCTGCATGATGTAACTATCAGTTGATGCTGTACTCTAAAAACACAAAACCAGAATCAAACCTTTGATGAAAAAAAAGAGGAAATAATGAGATTGCTTTTTTTTTTCTTAGGGTAATTTTTTTTTAATGGATTTAAAAGTTGCTCTATATGAAATTAAGGATTCAAATAATGATGATCAATTTGTAAAAATATTAATACCCTATCCATTTGTAGAAATATTAAGACCCTTTCCCCAATCCATGTTTTCAGGTACTGACTAAAATTGTTTTATTGGCAAAACTGAAGAAAAAACTGAATACTCAAAGGAGTCATTAGCATACAAGCTTGTAGTCCTTTTATGAATACTGAAAGGAGTCATTAGCATACAAGCCTGTAGTCCTTTTTATTAATACTCAAAGGAGTCATTAGTATATAAGCCTGTAGTCCTTTTTATGAATACCCGAAGGAGTCATTAGTATATAAGCCTGGAGTCCTTTTTATGAATACCCAAAGGAGTCATTAGTATATAAGCCTGTAGTCCTTTTTATGAATACCCGAAGGAGTCATTAGTATATAAGCCTGTAGTCCTTTTATGAATACCCGAAGGAGTCATTAGCATACAAGCCTGTAGTCCTTTTTAGGAATATTCAAAGAAGTCATTAGCATACAAGCCTATAGTTCTTTTTCTGCTAGATAGATACTGAGAGGAAGAACTTAACAATGTGATAATTAAAATATTGTACTTCTCTGTGGTCTAGTTTTTATTCTTCACTTGAGATGTGAGGGTATATAGGAATCATCATGTCTAATCATTTGGCCATTAATCTCTTTGGCACACAATCTCTTAGTTTTTTATGGATATTCATGACATTTTGTAAATATTGTAGTTATACCTGAAGATGCATACATTATAAAATTACTGTGCTCCTACAATTAGGATACAGATTATTGTTCTTTATTAGTTAGAGCAGAACAGAATCTTGTTTACACAAGTAGTCTTGCTGGTTTGATTGGATTACCATGAAACCTGACAAATGTTAGGATCATCTTAAGATATGCATATTGACAAATCACCCTGCCTCTGCAATTATTTTTCGAGTCCTTATATTTTTTTCATTTTGTTACTTACTCTGAGAGTTATTGTCTGTTATTTACTTAGATCCTAGCACAGTGTATGGCAGAATTTTGTGAATGCAAATAGTCGCAGTTTTGCTGGATGGCCATACAAGTTTGCGTTTGTTATGGTCATTATTTAAAGATGCATATGTTAAAAAAATTTACTGGCCATCCACATTTTTTTATTAGAGTTATTGCCCTTATTCACTTGTGGTAGAATGCATTGTATGACAGAATGCATTGTATGACAGAATGCATTGCATTGTATGACAGAATGCATTGTATGACATTGGATGACAGAATGCATTGTATGACATTGGATGACAGAATGCATTGTATGACAGAATGCAATTAGTTCTGCAGTTTTTGATGAATCACTGAAACATATTATGATCAACATATCAACAAATCAAAGTGTTCCTGCAACTTTGGTTACTATTATTGCTCATTTTGGCTTGGAGCTGGACGGAATGGCTGACAGAATGTTGTGAATGCAACTAGTCTTCCAGTTTTGAATGGATCTCCTTGAAACTTCGGAATGTTGCAGCCATCATCTGAACATCCACATTTCAACAAATGATTTTTCTTTTACAATTTCTTATAGAGCTGGTGCCCTTGTTAGTCCTGAAGCTGAATGCAGTATAAAGTGAAATGTTGTAGTGTAGTTTTGTATGGATTGCTGTGTAGCACTGCATATTAAGGTCATTGTAGTGGTGTTTTGTATGGATTGCTGTGTAGCATTGTGTGTATTAAGGTCATTGCATTGTGGTTTTGTATTGATTGCTGTGTAGCATTGTGTGTATTAAGGTCATTGCATTGTGGTTTTGTATGGATTGCTGTGTAGCACTATTTGTATTAAGGTCATTGTAGTGGTGTTTCATATGGATTGCTGTGTAGCATTGTGTGTATTAAGGTCATTATAGTGGTGTTTTGTATGGATTGCTGTGTAGCATTGTTTGTATTAAGGTCATTGTAGTGGTGTTTCATATGGATTGCTGTGTAGCATTGTGTGTATTAAGGTCATTGCATTGTGCTTTTATATGGATTGCTGTGTAGTACTGTGTGTATTAAGGTCATTGTAGTGGTGTTTTGTATGGATTGCTGTGTAGCATTGTGTGTATTAAGGTCATTGTAGTGGTGTTTTGTATGGATTGCTGTGTAGCATTGTTATGTATTAAGGTCATTGCATTGTGGTTTTGTATGGATTGCTGTGTAGCATTATGTGTATTAAGGTCATTGCATTGTGGTCTTGTATGGATTCCTGTGAAGCATTATGTGTATTAAGGTCATTGCATTGTGGTTTTGTATGGATTGCTGTGAAGCATTGTGTGTATTAAGGTCATTGCATTGTGGTTTTGTATGGATTGCTGTGAAGCATTGTGTGTATTAAGGTCATTGCATGGTGGTTTTATATGGATTGCTGTGAAGCATTATGTGTATTATAGTTTTAAAGATGCATATGATGACATCTCGATGCACCTAAGATTTTTGTAAGAATTATTACCTTTTATTATGGTAACATCTTGATGCAATATGACGAAATTTTATCCTGCAATTGTCACTGAATTGTTGTGACATTTAGTGCATATAATGGTAAGATGTGTTTGAATACAAAGTCATTGTACTGAGACAGATATTAATATAAGCAAATTGCTAACATTTCTTCACTACTTTTCTAGGTATGATTTCTTACAATGATAATGTAGCACATTCATATATGTACATTAGTAACATGTTTAAAATTGACTTTTCGACTGTTATATAATTCTAAACTTTTTTAAAATACAGGAAGCTGTTTGTTTGGATTCTCTACTAATTTATCTTTATAAGGTAGTAATTGGGCTATTTTCTTTTCTCAAACAGGAGTGGGAGATTTTGGTCCTATCATCCACACTCATATTTTTCCAACACCAGCTATGAGGGGAGGTATTATTCGTATGGAATGTATTGCTTATGGGACGTAAGTATTTCTTAGATTGTTTTAAGTATACAGCACCTAAATTGCCATCTTATATACTTCTTTGGTTTCAGACTGATTTGTGGCACCTGATTTTATGCTACGAGCTGTTGTTAGATGTGGCATGTGATTTTATGCCATGAGCTGTTTTTAATATGCCATCTGGCATTTGATTTTATGCCATGAGCTGTTTTTAATATACCATATGGCATGTGATTTTATGCAATGAGCTGATTTTTAATATGTGAATTTCATGCTCCTTGTTATTCAAAGGTGGAGAATCTTCATTTCATTTGTACATACACCTTTCCTTCTATTCAGCACACAGTGTTAGTACAGCTAGTCCAGAACCCATGAAACTTGTAGAATCTTATGTTCATCACCGAAAGATGTTCATATTGACAGACAACTGTGCTGTCACTGTTGTTATAAGAGTTATTGCTTTTATTTACTTGCAGCTGAATGCAGTGTATTACAGTCTAGTGAATGCAATTAGTCTTAAATTTTTTAATGGATCACTATAAAACTTTGTAAATTATAAGGTCATCACCTGAAGATGTGCATGTGTACAATTCCCACAATATTTATAAGTCATTGCCCAATTTTATCCAAAGCTGATTGCATTGTATGGCAAAATCTTGTGAACACTACAAGTCTTACAGCTTGAATCAATCACCATGAAACTCAGTAAATGTATGATCATCATCTGAGGATATGCATTTCCGAAGATCTCTTTGTATCGACAATTTTTATTAGAGTTATTACCCTTTGCTTCCACAATTTTTATTAGAGTTATTACCCTTTGCTTGTTGTTAGAGTTATTGCCATTTCTTTCTTGCAGCAAGTATGCAGTGTTTATATCATAGTTGTACACTTTACATACAGTGTGTTATCAATATTCAAGGCCACTAATTTGGTGGAGAATCCTAAAGTAAATTACAAAAAGTGTAAATATATGTGCATTTCATTGTAATCTAAAGCAATGGATGAAAATTGGAACCAATGATTTGACTATTACATTGCAACTTAAAGTATCAATTCTCAAACCATCCATTTTTTGTATATTTCTGCAAGTGTATGTAAATGCAGTCATGTATGTACATTTACGAGATTAAATTAAATATTAATTGTTGTTCTAAAATTCAATACCAATATAGTTTTACCAAAGTATATTCATTCCTGATATCATCAAAATACATCCCGATGAAAATTCATGATTGCTATACACTTGTACAGTGGTGGCCAGGTGCTGAGCAGGGTTAAGAAAAGAGGATGCCGGGTCTGTCATAACAGGGTAGTACAAATTGTTTTCAATGCACATACAGCTTTCATTGTGACATAACAGTGTGCAACATTCAATCCGATTTGGATCACAACTTGTGATTGACCTCATCCATACTTTAACATTGACTTTTGCTGTATGTAATTTTCTGGGCATATAAATAATGACCTTCCAAACTAATAAACATAACAAAGTGAATAATTGCCATTTAAATTAATATGTGTAATCAAATTCAAAACAATGACAGCAATTACATGGAATAAGTTTAGCTTATTATTATGAAATTTTCTTGGTATAAACTTGTTTATTGTTTTGTTTATGTCCAGTAAAGAGTTGTTTGTGCCTTTTTTCTTGTTTGTGCACTATATATGTATACATACAGATAACTGAGTACCCCAAGGAGAAATATTCCTGTGCTCATCATTTTTGTCAAACCCATTTTAGTGGCAAGCATGATGTGATGGCAAATTTTCTGAGAGTATCATCATCCTCAGTTAAGGTTTTGATTGTTTTTCATTTCCTTGTATTTCCTAAGCCATATAATAGGTTTTCATTATATTTGGTATTAATTGTTATGAAGATAAAACAATTTATCCAAGTACCTGTGACAGAGAAGTTAGCTGATCAACTTACTTTATACTCCTTATTTCATTTCATTTGTCTCAGCTGATCTACAGCAGTGGACAAAGAATTATTGAGAGAAAAAAATTCATAGCATGAAAATGTAAATCCCTAGCCTAAAACATATAAAAAGGTGAGGAAATAATTGTGCCTGATGAATAACTTATGTGTTGAATAAATTGCAAACGGGAAGGTTTATTATTTTAAGGAAGAATTGGGTGAGAATAATTAATAAAGTTGGGGATTTGCACTGAGAGAAGGAAATCCTAGTTGCGGGTACATCCATTATCCATAGTCAATCAAGAATTGTTCAGAATTTTAAAAAAAAACTTTTCTCAAAAACTGATTGACTGATCTGGACTAAGGCATACCAATAATCCAATATGCCAGTACATTGCAATACAAAGCATACCAATATTCCAATATGCCAATACATTGCAATACAAATCATCCAATATGAGTACAGTAATATCATTATACTGAGGTTTATTTTGTCTTCAGCAACATTTTTAAAAATCTGGTACTGATTTAGAGTACACCTCTGTTTTCCAAAAAGTTTAGGGTCTTATCCAGTATAGCAGCTACCAACTGTAAACATCTGAGGAAAGAACTCAAATTGGAGTAATTTCTCATTTAAAAGTGCATTTGGGATCATTACATTTGACAAAGCCATCATTGTGTGTAATCTTTGTAAAACTGAAATCAAAGATGCAGATGGTAAGACAAAATCTGTCAACACATTTATGGCATCACTGTTGATCACTATCCATCACTACCTTTACGTGGGCCCCGAGTGGCACAGTGGTCTAAAGCGCTCTCCGTTACGGATCATTGCCATCTCACCTCTGTCTGTGCGGGTTCGAGTCTTGGATTCAGCCAATGTGGGTATGTGAGAAAGCTTGCCAGTAGCTTCTCGTGGGTCGGTGGTTCTTTCCGGGGCTTTCCCGGGTTCTTCCTCCACCATTAATACTGGCCGCCATGTATAGCCTATCATGTGCTGAAAAATGGCGTTAAACCCTACAACAGCAACAACTACCTTTCTGACAGGCTTGGTAACAGTGGCTTTGTGTCATTCATTACAATCTTTATGTAAGTAATACATGTACTGCATGGGAGGTCACTACTTGCCCTGCTTGTTTTGGTGAACGTGGATTTTTCTTAAGATTTACAACAATGTATTTGAAAATACCTTACAGCATCTAATAAGCAGACAAATTTTTGTCCCATCTCTTTATTAACTTTGTTTTCAGAATATAATTTTCAAATTCGGGATGTGGTATTCTTGTACCATTACTATGAAACTGTAATGTGCTGATTGTTTATCTATACAAGTAACACTGAGTTGTACTCAGTCATTGTGTTCTGACATTTAACATCACTATGTTGAGGATAGTAACTAGTGGAAAAGTATTGGTGGATTTAGTTCATGTGACGATTTCATTCATTTGTGTGTTGTTGTTTTTTTAAGGATGCTTTTGCTTTGATTTTGAAAGGAAGGCAATTGCAACTTCACTGATGCATAGTTAAGACAATCCTTGCAGTGTATCTTGGGATGATGGTGTGGTTTACCTAAACAGGGTTACTTTCAAAGGTTCATTTAACATGACTTAAATATTGGTACCTCATCTAGATTCCAATATCTGTTCTCCATCTACTACTAATGTTGCAGAGCCGTGCCACTGGATGAGTGTATGTCACACATGATAGCTGGATTACTCTTTTCTAGGGTTTATTAAATATTTCTTAAAGTTCTAACTCATGCAATTCAAGGAGGAATATAATAAGCTTATGGCCATTTTAGGCCATGAGTAAATGTTCCTTTTTTTCTCTTGTCAGGTTGCCACTTTACTACTCCTGGAAAAGAGCTAATGGACAACCATTTTCTGAAGGTACAGAACTCTCAGATCTAAACAGGGTACTTACAATAAAAAATGCCCAGCTGGATGCAGAGGGAGATTATATTTGTGAGTGCACAAGAGCTCAGGCATATGCAGCAACCAACATCACATTGGTTTTGGAATGTAAGTTCTGTTTAGTCCATAATATATTTTTGTGCTTGTTCAGGAAACAAAAATGTCTGTTTGTGCTTCATGGCTTTGTTTACTTTTCAAAATAACTGGACCATAATCTGCCATGACATATTTTACTGTGATATCAGGGCCAATGTTGTTTGTTTTACTAATTAGTCTTGAAAAACTGCATTGACCCAGATATGCTGGCATGATTTATGATGGTAGATGCAGTTTGCAGAATGCCTTACTTAGAGGTGAGTATTTATGGTAGGTGGCTGCTTGATACAAATCCATTTAATTCTAAAGTTATTTCATCGGCACCTTAAGAATATGGATGTTTAGGTCAGGTGATTGCTGAATAGATGTGAAATTTAAAGCAGGTTCAATTGTACCTGAATACTTAAGTTTTAATGAAAGGGACAACTTTGTTGTTTTTAACTTGGATTATGCAAGCATGGCAGGCTTGTCAGATGAACTGGAATTTTTGCATGAAAAGGTAGAAAAATAAGTGTCAGCAAAAAGACAGTCATGTAATTTTAAGTTCTGTTTTATTGTGTACTCAGTGATTGTTCCAATCTAATTTTCTTTCAAATCAAAATTAGAAACTTAATCTAGTTTATGGAAGATTGGATACACATTGAAAGATATCTGACCATATTTTGAAGAGGCAAATATCTTAAAGCATTTGAGCAAGATTGGATCACTGATATCATGAAACAGTGGCTGTAGATTTTTAATCCACCATTGGGGAGGGACATGGGTCACTATTGCAAATCTTCATGATTTTCAAATTGCCTGTGGCACAGCAGGATATATTAGTTAAATTGTTCATCCACCTTCTTCCATCTCGTCATCCATCATCAACTGATGGTTACAGTTTTTTTTTAAAGACAACATCTCTTGTTTTCATAAGTCTATTATTGCCATAATTTTCCCACAGCTGCTTTGGAGGGGGCATGCCAAGAGATTTACAGCCAATTGTGTCAAAAGGTCAAAGATCAAGGACACAATGGTCGGTTGCTTAAGTTTTAAAAAAATCTTAAACTTTTGTACGACTATTTATCTAACTTTGATCCAGATTCACATGTAGTGATGCAGATTCACATGTAGTGATTTACATGTGATCCAGATTCACATGTAGTGATTCACATGTAGTGATTTACATGTGATCCAGATTCACATGTAGTGATCCAGATTCACGTGTAGTGATTTACATGTGATCCAGATTCACATGTAGTCAATTACATGTGATCCAGATTCACATGTAGTCATTTACATGTCATCCAGATTCACATGTAGTCATTTACATATCATCCAGATTCACATGTAGTCATTTACATGTCATCCAGATTCATATGTAGTGATTTACATGTCATCCAGATTCACATGTAGTGATCCAGATTCATGTGTAGTGATTTACATGTCATCCAGATTCACATGTAGTGATTTACATGTGATCCAGATTCACATGTAGTCAATTACATGTGATCCAGATTCACATGTAGTCATTTACATGTCATCCAGATTCACATGTAGTCATTTACATGTCATCCAGATTCACATGTAGTCATTTACATGTCATCCAGATTCACATGTAGTGATCCAGATTCACGTGTAGTGATTTACATGTGATTCAGATTCACATGTAGTGATTTACATGTCATCCAGATTCACATGTAGTCATCTACATGTCATCCAGATTCACATGTAGTGATCCAGATTCACATGTAGCATCCTTGGGGATGACTGGTCAATGTTGATCAAAGTCACTATGTTAACTGATCTTAGTATTTAATGAGGTACGTTGTTCAAGGTCCTATGATGTAGATATATCTCCTCTTTCCATAAAGAAATGAGTTTCAGCTTTGGCGATATCAATGCATGCAAAAGAATAAATTTATATATTTTAAATAGTCCTAACTATCCATACTGGCAAAAAATACCCATGGTTTGTAATTTCAAAATTACTGAGTTTCACATTTATTATGTATTTTCAGGCCATAAATTAATAATTAACTCTCTAACCTATTCAATAATGCCACTGCAGCAAAAGATTTTTAGTACATTTGACCCTTTTGATCCTCTACCAAAGAATCCATGGGGTGGGTGCCATAAATTCTTTTTAATGGCTGTTATGTGAACAATAAAAATGTTGTGTTAAACAAAATCAGGTGCTGTGGGTTAGAAAAAAAGGGTAAGGAATTTGTGTCTCCATGGGGCTTTAATTGTTAGTGTAAATGGCTGAATGGCAACATACGACTTTTTTTCCAAACCTCATCATAGAAAACCCACCCAGAAATATATAGGGCAACAGAAAGACAGCAAATGGATGAACAGAGAGTGTCATTAGATCACATATGCAGAACTGAGAGGATAACAATTCCAAAAATTATTTTGAAATGTAATTTTTGTCAGAATAGATATGCAGGATAGTTAGATACAAGTCTAGAGTGTGGTACCTGATAGAATATGGGAAGATCAAGAATGGTGGTATAAAGATCAGGATGTACTTAATCTCTATTATAGATGGTTAACATATACTGAAAACAAATTCTGATATCAATGGCAAAAATACTGTGGATTTACGTTTGTTCCAGGGACTCTGGTCATGGTTGATATAAACAGTGGACTTCAAATTCCACCCGTGTTTGAAGTATATATGTACCCACTTATTTTAGTTCCACAAAAACCGTAATTGTTGATGATTCATTAGAGAAAACTTGGACTCCATAAAACATTTATCTCTGCAAGTTCTTTTGAGCTTCTTCCCAAAGTTAGAGACTGGGGGGTAAGAATTGTCCCAAGGGCAAATATTGATTGGGCATGTACATTTGTCTTTCTGTACCTAATAGGTGCCCTGTGTGGCCGAGTGGTCTAAGGCACTCACCTTGACTGCTCACTGCCATCTCACATCTGTCAGGAACTCGGGTCCAATATCAGTTGCATGAATAAACCTTCTTTTACATGCCCACTATGTGTATGTATGGGTATAGGATGGAAATCTCAATAGGTTCTAAGTTATTAGCCATGGGCTAAGTTCCTGTGAGGTAGGGAAAGACCCTAAGGCATGACAAATAGGTTCCAGTCTGATATGTATTGACACTTGGGTCATCAATTACAATAGCCAATTCTAATAAATTTGAGACAGGCATCTTTGTAGTTATTTGAAATTATTGTAAAATCACCCATACCCCTCTGGCCCCATCCCCAGGGGCCCAGTCTACACCAAAAGAGGATCTTTGACTCAAGTTTTAAAATGTTTATCTCTAATAGGCAGGACATTATACACATTTATACATATGTGTGTCAACATAACATATGTGTGTCAACATAATAGTATCTCTGCATTTTTATAAAAGTGCTACAATAATATATCCACAATATAAACTTTTATATGAATGACATAATTTTAAAACATTCTTTTTCAGCACGGCCATATTTTCCCTTTCCTTTACGAGATATGCATGTTGATCCTGACAAAAGTGTCAGTTGGCGATGTAAAGCTGTAGCCAGGCCTGTTCCTACATATACATGGTATAAAAATGGGATCCTTTTGCAAAATATACCAGGAGAAATAGAAATTCAACAGAATTATTTGCTGATTAAATCGGTGAAGAAGAACCGTCATGAAGGGATGTACCAGTGTGCTGCAACAAATGTTTACGGGACCGCATATAGTACAGCGCAGCTTAGAGTTTTGTGTGAGTAAACATGTGCATGTAAACATTCACTTTATACTGGAAACAAGACTGAATAAAATACAAACATCAAAATCCAGTACAGCCTTCATAATATTCATTGTAAACCTGACATTTTATTTGACACTGTGTGTTTCCTTTCACCACTTATTCTGGATACTTTTGTCACCTTATTAACTAGATAACACCAGTTCCAATTTATTTTTTGCAATTGATATTTACCTTTCAGAAAAAAACAATTCCTATGTACAGGCCAATTGATATTTACTTTTCAGAATAAGCTAATTCCAGTGTACAAGCCAGATGGTATTTACCTTTCAGAATAAGCTAATTCCTGTGTACAGGCCAATTGATATTTACCTTTCAGAATAAGCCAATTACTGTGTACAGGCCAGTTTATATTTACCTTTCAGAATAAGCTAATTCCTTTGTACAGGCCAATTCATATATACCTTTCAGAATAAGCCAATTCCTGTGTACATGCCAATTGATATTTACCTTTCAGAATAAGCCAATTACTGTGTACAGGCCAGTTTATATTTACCTTTCAGAATAAGCTAATTCCTTTGTACAGGCCAATTCATATATACCTTTCAGAATAAGCCAATTCCTGTGTACATGCCAATTGATATTTACCTTTCAGAATAAGCTAATTCCTGTGTACAGGCCAGTTTATTTTTATCTTTCACAATAAGCCAATTCCTGTGTACAGGCATAATTGATATTTATCTTTCACAATAAGCCAATTCCTGTGTATAGGCCAGTTGATATTTACCTTTCACAATAAGCTAATTCCTGTGTACAGGCCAATTGATATTTACCTTTCAGAATAAGCCAATTCCTGTGTACAGGCCAATTGATATTTATCTTTCACAATAAGCCAATTTCTGTGTACAGGCCAATTGGTATTTACCTTTCAGAATAAGCCGATTCCTGTGTACAGGCCAATTGATATTTACCTTTCAGAATAAGCTAATTCCTGTGTACAAGCCAGTTGGTATTTACCTTTCAGAAGAAGCTAATTCCTGTGTACAGGCCAATTGATTGGAAGGAATCTTTAACAAATTTTCAATATATACTCACTAATACTGAGTCCAACTGCATAGACCCAAATTTGTCATGACTTAATGTGCCACAAGATCTGGGTCTATGCAGTTTGATAGGAATAGTCAGGGAACAAACAATATAGACCATGATCTGCTGTGCATTTTGCAATGGCAGATCAGGGTCTGTACTGTTTGCAGTTGGACTTGAATTTATATATGGTTATTTTGCTTAATCTAGAACACTCATCATACAGTTAGTGATTTTTTATTTAAGCACTTCACTACATTGCTTATCACATCAGTTTGCTAATAACATACAGTCACTATCCACTTCATAATGATCTGTGCAGTTTGTTATGAATAATCAGTAGACAGAGACCCAAATCTGCTGGTGCATTTTGAAATTGCAGACCAGGTTATAAGTTATTTGCAGTTTGTTAGAACTAATCAGTAGAACAAAATAACTAGACCCTAATCTGACAATCCATTTTGAAATGGCAGATCAGGGTCTGTGTTGTTTGCAGTCTTTTAGGAATAATAGTAGAACATACAACCTAGACCCAAATCTGCTGGTGCATTTTGAAATGACAGATCAGGTTCTATGTTGTTTGCAGTTGGACTTGACTTATAAGAGAGTATATATGGTTGTTTTTCTTGAATCAGAATGTGATAACACATGCGCATAAATCGGTCTGCTATCATTAGTCTCAGCCAGCCCATAATCAGGATGTGATAACACATGCACATCATTCGGTCTGCTATCATTAGTCTCAGTTAGCCCATAATTTATTTGCATAGAGAATTGACAGATATCAGTCTAGGGAAGAATGGCAGATATTAATCTATGGAAAAAATGGCCAACATCATACTAGGGAAATAATGGCAGATCTCTGTCTAGGGAAAATGGCAGATATAATCTAGGGAACAAATGGCCAGCATCAGACTAGAAAAATAATGGCAGATATCTCTCTAGGGAAAAATGGCAGATATCAATCTAGGAAAAAAATGGCCAGCATCAGACTAGGGAAAAAATGGCAGATCTCTGTGTAGGGAAAATGGCAGATATAATCTAGGGAACAAATGGCCAGCATCAGACTAGAAAAATAATGGCAGATATCTGTCTAGTGAAAAATGGCAGATATCTGTCTGGGGGAAAAACATGGCAGATATCAGTCTAGGGAAAAAATGGCCATGGAGCATCGACAGGGAAATAATGGCGGATATCTGTCTAGGGAAATATGGCAGATATCAATATAGGGAAAAACATTGCAGACTTCAGTCCCCATGTGGTTTGTTTGGACCAAGCAGATAATGTTTGATCATTTGGAAAGAGCATACGTGTTACAGAATCAGGAAATCAGACCAGTAAATGCACATATTTTGACCAGTAGATTGGCTTCATAACCAGTTACCCTTTTATTGACATAAATTTTACATATTTTGAGGAATTTCAAATGAAAACATGAACATCTTGTGTCATAATACACATTCTCTTCATACTATAATAAAATGGCAAGTTTCTTGTGGGTAACATTATAATCAGTTTCTTGTGGGTAACATTATAATCAGTTTCTTGTGGGTAACATTATAATCAGTTTCTCGTGAATAATGTTATAATCAGTTTCTTGTGGCAACTTTATAATCAGTTTCTTGTGGATAATGTTATATTCAGTTTCTTGAGGATAACGTTAACTAATATGAGTTAGTGACTCAATGAGTTCAAAGATTTTTAAAAATAAAATCCACAAGCATTTTTAGTTCATGTCACAAGATCACCACTGACTATTGATCACTTCTGAAATTCATTGTGATTAAGTTTCAGTCTATACAGGCTTTTATTAGCTTTCTGTTCAGATTTCCCCATGAATTAAGTTTCACACTCAACAAGCTCTCATTTGGTTTTAAGTCTAGATTTCCCCTTGAATCAGTTTGTCTTTTGCAAAAATGGAGAATGTCCTCTCTGTACCAGCATTAGGATGTGGCAATGACAAAAATGGAGAATGTCCCCTCTGTACCAGCATTAGGATGTGGCAATGATGAAAATGGAGATTGTCATCTCTGTGCCAGCATTAGGATGTGGCAATGACAAAAATGGAGAGTGTCCTCTCTGTACCAGCATTAGGATGTGGCAATGATGAAAATGGAGATTGTCATCTCTGTACCAGCATCAGGATGTGGCAATGACAAAAATGGAGAATGTCCTGTCTGTACCAGCATTATGATGTGACAATGATGAAAATGGAGAATGTCCTTTCTGTACCAGCATTAGGATGTGGCAATGACGAAAATGGAGAGTGTCCTCTCTGTACCAGTATTAGGATGTGGCAATGACAAAAATGGAGAGTGTCCTCTCTGTACCAGCATTAGAACGTGGCAATGACAAAATTGGAGAATGCCCTCTCTGTACCAGCTTTAGGATGTGGCAATGACAAAAATGGAGCTTGTCCTCTCTGTACCAGCATTAGGATGTGGCAATGACAAAACAATCCTGCTCAACCTGCATTCTAAGAAGTTCAGATTTTTCCTGCAGCTTGGTTTTTGAGGCTGCTGATAATAAAAAAAAACAATTTTCCTCCAAGCTAAGTTCACCCCCAGGTGATGTATTCCTGAGCATCATATTTCTTACTTGGTGGCTTTTAGCAATGTGAGAAAGCACAGTTCAGCATTTTGACATTAACTGGGCTAAACAATATATGAACTGCCCTGAAGTATCCCTCTAAGACATCTTCATCAACACAATAACAACTAAACAATACCAGAAAAAAAAAAACATATTTTATGTGTTTCTACCAAATTCATTTTTGGGTCTGTTTCTTATTGTTATCTCACCTCTGCCAAAGTTCATCCCATTTTTGTTCAAAGATTTGTAAAGCCATAATGAACCAACTTTGATCCCTTTATTACTTACAACACCTAATAAAATATCTCACATTGTCGCTTTTATTTTTTAAAAGAAAAAAATAATCTGTTAGTTTTCAAAAGCAGTATTTTACATTTTTGGATTTCACAAGCCATTGTTTTAGGTTTTTATAAGTGGTAGAATGACTTTGGCCACTTAATATTGCAATGCATCTGTACATTCCTGTTTCTTTTCAACTTTTCTTAGTTGATGAACAGCTGTTTGTGGAGGCCTATATTTGTTTAACCATTGACTCCTGTTATATCTATTTTTAGCATTTCTACCTAATTTCAACAAGCACCCCTTACCTATGGAGACTCTGGCTCCCCAAGGAGGCAACATAACCATACCCTGCTCTGTGGAAGGGGCCCCAGCTCCTGAGGTAAGTTTAAATCTCTAGGTCCCTAGAAGAAGGTTAAAGTACACTGGCTCATAGATATTGATGTAAAAATACATGTATATACTATGGGTGAAATGATACACCTGTGCTGTGTTTCAATATGATTCATAATAAACAGCCTGTAATACTATACATTACTGATACACATATCAACTTCATGATCTTTACATCTTTTGATGGTTTGTCAGTGATGGAATAGTTCTGGTTTACTTTGTGTTGACATCCTGAATATAGTTCACCTTTCATCAGGTTGTGTGCCTTGACAAAGTAAGAGAAGGAAAGCACTTCCAATCAGACAAGCTGTTAGTTGTCAGCGATTTTAATTCAACCTTTTAAGTCATTTTAGGCTGCTTCATTAGATTAGGTGACTTATCCTAATCACCATGCCCTTTGTTTTGTGCCACATTAATGCTTCATTAGATTAGGTCACATTAATGCTTCATTAGATAGGTGACTCATCCTAGTCACTGTGACCTTTGTTTTGGGCCGCATTAATGCTTCATTATATTAGGTCATTGGTCACCATGCCCTTTGTTTTGGGCCACATTAATGCTTCATTAGATTAGGTCACATTAATGCTTCATTATATTAGGTGACATCCTAGTCACTGTGACCTTTGTTTTGGGCCGCATTAATGCTTCATTATATTAAGGTGACATCCTAGTCACTGTGACCTTTGTTTTGGGCCACATTAATGCTTCATTAGATTAGGTCACATTAATGCTTCATTATATTAGGTGACTCATCCTAGTCACTGTGACCTTTGTTTTGGGTCACATTAATGCTTCATTAGATTAGGTCACATTAATGCTTCATTAGATTAGGTCACATTAATGCTTCATTATATTAGGTGACATCCTAGTCACTGTGACCTTTGTTTTGGGTCACATTAATGCTTCATTAGATTAGGTCACATTAATGCTTCATTAGATTAGGTCACATTAATGCTTCATTATATTAGGTGACATCCTAGTCACTGTGACCTTTGTTTTGGGCCACATTAATGCTTCATTATATTAAGGTGACATCCTAGTCACTGTGACCTTTGTTTTGGGTCACATTAATGCTTCATTAGATTAGGTCACATTAATGCTTCATTATATTAGGTGACATCCTAGTCACTGTGACCTTTGTTTTGGGCCGCATTAATGCTTCCTTAGATCAGGTGACTGGTCACCATACCCTTTGTTTTGGGCCACATTAATGCTTCATTAGATTAGGTCACATTAATCCTTCATTAGATTAGTTGACTCATACTGGTCACCATGTTTTGTGCCACATTAAAGCTTCAAAAACATCTAATTCACATCTTCACATAAATTTGGAAGACATGACAGTGTTTAAGAGAAGAAAATGTGCAATGAATTTTGTCATGCAAATTTTTTATCTAGAATGTCTGAGTGTGTGAGCTGAGACAACTAGCACCCAGATCCCCCATAACATTGTACAGCATCCAGATCCTCCATAACATTGTACAGCATCCGGATCCCCCATAACATTGTAAAGCATCCAGATCTCCCATAACATAGTACTTACTGAGTGTGTGAGCTGAGATGATGGCATCCAGATCCCCCATAACATTGTACTTACTGAGTGTGTGAGCTGAGACGACTAACATCCAGATCCTCCATAACATTGTACAGCATCCAGATCCCCATAACATTGTACAGCATCCAGATCCCCCAAAACATTGTACTTACTGAGTATGTGAGCTGAGATGACTGGCATCCAGATCCCCCATAACATTGTACAGCATCCAGATCCTCCATAACATTGTACAGCATCCAGATCCCCCATAACATTGTACAGCATCCATATCCCCATAACATTATACTTACTGAGTGTGTGAACTGAGATGACTAGCATCCAGATCCCCCATAACATTGTACAGCATCCAGATCTCCAATAACATTGTACTTACTGAGTGTGTGAGCTGAGACGACTAACATCCAGATCCTCATAACATTGTACAACATCCAGATCCCCCATAACATTGTACAGCATCCAGATCCCCAAAAAATTATACTTACTGAGTGTGTGAGCTGAGATGACTAGCATCCAGATCCCCCATAACATTGTACAGCATCCAGATCCCCCCATAACATTGTACAGCATCCAGATCCCCCATAACATTGTACAGCATCCAGATCCCCCATAACATTGTACAGCATCCAGATCCCCCCATAACATTGTACAAATATTGTATAGCATCCAGATCCCCCAAAACATTGTACTTACTGAGTTTGTTAGCTGGATGACTAGCATTTAGATCCCCCATAACATTGTACAGCATCCAGATTCCCCCATAACATTGTACTTACTGAGTGTGTGAGCTGAGATGACTAGCATCCAGATCCCCATAACATTGTACAGCATACAGATCCCCCATAACATTGTACAGCATCCAGATCCCCCAAAACATTGTACTTACTGAGTGTGTGAGCTGCAACAACTAGCATCCAGATCCTCCATAACATTGCACAGCATCCAGATCCCCCCATAACATTGTACAGCATACAGATCCCCCATAACATTGTACAGCATCCAGATCCTCCATAACATTGCACAGCATCCAGATCCCCCCATAACACTGTACAGCATACAGATCCCCCATAACATTGTACAGCATACAGATCCCCCATAACATTGCACAGCATCCAGATCCCCCCATAACATTGTACAGCATACAGATCCCCCATAACATTGTACAGCATCCAGATCCCCCATAACATTGTACAGCATCCAGATCCCCACATAACATTGTACTTACTGAGTGTGTGAGCTGAGATGACTAGCATCCAGATCCCCATAACATTGTACAGCATACAGATCCCCATAACATTGTACAGCATCCAGATTCCCACGTAACGTACTTACTGTGTGAGCTGCGATGACTAGCATCCAGATCCTCCATAACATTGTACAGCATCCAGACCCACCATAACATTGTACAGCATCCAGATCCCCATAACATTGTACAGCATCCAGATCCCCATAACATTGTACAGCATACAGATCCCCCATAACATTGTACAGCATCCAGATCCCCATGTAATGTTGTACTTACTGTGTGAGCTGCGATGACTAGCATCCAGATCCACCATAACATTGTACAGCATCCAGATCCCTCATAACATTGTGCAGCATCCAGATCTGCCATAACATTGTACTTACTCAGTGTGTGAGCTGAGATGACTAGCATCCAGATCCCCCATAACATTGTACAACATCCAGATCCCCCCATAACATTGTACTTACTGTGTGAGCTGAGATGACTAGCATCCACTTCCCCCATAACATTGTACAGCATCCAAATCCTCATAACATAATGTACAGCATCCAGATCCCACATAACATTGTACTTACTGAGTGTGTGAGCTGGGATGACTAGCATCCAGATCCCCCATAACATTGTACAGCATCCAGATCCCCCCATAACATTGTACTTACTGTGTGAGCTGAGATGACTAGCATCCAGATCCCCATAACATTGTACAGCATCCAAATCCCCATAACACTGTACAGCATCCAGATCCCCCATAACATTGTACAGCATCCAGATCCCCCATAACATTGTACTTACTGAGTGTGTGAGCTGAGATGACTAGCATCCAGATCCCCATAACATTGTAATTACTGCAAAACAGCTACAATGGACACAGGCATTCATTTCTGTTAGTAAAAAGAGAAATTATTGACAACACCCACTCTGCCTCTACAAATTAACAAGGTGACTGTGACTCATGTGGTTTGGAATCTTCTCCCTCATTAATCCTGTGGTAATTGTTTTATCCTGTCATCAGGGTGAGTTGCTGATTACGTACGTCAGTTTAAAAGGAAACATTCAAAACTTATTCCTCATGTACATGTTCTTTGTAGATCATTAAATGCCAGATTTACACAAATATTTTCTGTTACTATGTGTCTGTTTGGAGCAACAGTTGATGCAATACTTCCAGTGTGTCATGCATTGAATAAGCTACAGATTGTTCTGATTGGTGGTCCTTGTTTTACTCAGGACTTGAACAAACAATAATGACCGATCAGAATTGAATGTAACATATATTTTCACCAGTCTTCAAATTCATTCCATGTCAACAAGATATGAAGTGACACTCATTTTCGATTCTTCGCCTCTTGTATCATTATGGGTACCAGTATGGAAAAAGTATCAATGCATCAATATACTGATTAATCATTTCGCCCTTGTATATACTGATATATCTCACAATGGTGGCTACAGTATACAGGTATTGCCTTAATATACAGGTATTGCCTTAATATACAGTTATTGCCTTATTGTACAAGGGTTGCCTTAATATATAGGTATTGCCTTTATATACAGGTATTGCCTTAATATACAGGTGTTGCTTAATATACATGTATTACCTTAATGTACAGGTATTACCTTAATATACATGTATTACCTTATATACAGGTATTTCCATAATATACAGGTATTTCCTTAATACACAGGTATTGTCTTAATACACAGGTATTGTCTTAATATACAGGTATTGCCTTAATGTACAGGTATTGCCTTAATATACAGGTATTGCCTTAATGCACAGGTATTGCCTTAATATATAAGTATTGCCATAATATACAGGTATAGCCTTAATACACAGGTATTGACTTAATATATAGGTATTACCTTAATATACTGTTATTGCCTTTATGTAAAGTGAATGTACAGAACTGTCAAATTTGTGAAGCTATTTTCTGTTTCCATTAATGTTAGTTTCTCTGCAAGATGAATCAAAGTGCTGATGAGTGCAGCACTTGTAATATATTGACATTGATTCTTTGATAGGTTATGCTGAGCATAATTATTTCTCTTATTATATGGAACAATTCTGCTTAGTAGACCCCATTTTTTGCAGAATTTTTAAACTATATTTTCATTGACATAGAGTGAATTTCAATCAGATCTAATTGTTGAAAAATACATTTTTTGTCCATATAAGGATGGCAATAACTCCAAAAGCAAATGTTGAATCGTGTCCTCTTCTTCTTTGCAGAAACTATATAGATTAGTTTGAATTACACCGATCTTGTTTGAATCCCATTGCATATCTTGAGACATTAAACAAAAATTATTTCTCTTGTCCTAAAGCTAAGGAACTGAAAGAAAAAAAAAATCACTCAAAAAGTTTCCTCAGATCTTTTGGAAATGAGAAATTACCCCTCACTTCTGCTTAATGGCACACATGATATAGACAAAATATGTGATCAGAAGGTTTTTCTATTTTTAGTAAAAGCAGCCATAGTTGATAAAAGTTCAGCATCATTTTTATTTAGGCCCTGATGCTTTCTGTCAAATTTGGTCCAATTTTGTCAAGTGGTTTCGAAGAAGTAGTCATTTAAAGGATTTTCAATTATGATAATTGTGCCTGGTAGTCAATTTGATGCCAAGTTGGTATCATTGTTCAAAACGTTCATATAAAAAAACTGCTCAATAGAATTTGACCATTTGACAGATATCTTGAAGGTCTTGCACACTTGTTTGAATGGTGAAAGTCCCCCATCACATATACTTGTCATTACTAAAAATACAGAAGTATTAAACTTAATCTATCAAACAAAATGCAGATTTGAGCAACTTTGAAGAAGTCATCCTGGCATAGAGGTCTTTCATTATCAGACAAATAATGCTGATAAGCCATCAGATAAGAAGATGATATAAAAACTAGAAAAGCCTTGAAAATTAATATTTTTGTAACATGCAGTCAACAGCATTGTATACAACATGGAATGTACAAATACCAACCCTCTCCTTGAAAGCCGTTATCACCATATCTACATTTTACTGTATACAGCATGGAATGTACAAAATACCAACCCTGTCCTTGAAAGCCGTTATCACCATATCTACATTTTACTGTATACACCATGGAATGTACATATACCAACCCTGTCCTTGAAAGCCGTTATCACCATATCTACATTTTACTACTGGGAAGGTTCACAGCTAGATGTTTGCTGAAACAGGAGATACCCAAAATATATAGATACAAACTTTTTTCAAAGGATTTTGGAGGGGCAGAGGGGGAGGGAGAGGGGTGCAGATTACATAAGAGCCCAAATTACATAGAGGAATTTGTAGATTTTTCATCCACTTTCTTCCTTTCTTTCCACTTTCTTCCTTTCTGTTTCTTATGTGTAGCAAATTAAATAGTTGTCCCCCCTTACTACCATTAATTCAGTTTTAAAAAAATATACTGTTAACAATTCTGGATGTTTACTTTATTATGCTGAATTGCTTCCTGCAACTTTGTTGCCTTATTTTCATTATCAACATCGTTCTTTGCTAATATTTAGGTTATTTTCAGACCAGGATATTCCTTAAATCCATTTCTGTGATATTAATGCAGATGCTGTTTTGCAGTGTGACTGTAATAAGGGCATGCGTAACCTTTGTCTGCCTGTGGACAGGAGATTAGCACTTACCCCAATGAAATAACTGGTTATTACTCTACCTGAACTCACCCAAAAGTACACTAGAATCAGCAGATATTAAAATAGGGAAAATTAATTTTGCCAGATTAGACAATAGCAGCTTCTGAAGGTGCAATAAAATAATTATAAATAATATAAAATGTTTTTAAAAAAGTTATTGGCATGTCTTTTTCCAACTTACCTTGAAGTCCAGGAAGTAAAAATGACCAAGGAGAGCTAGCCATCTTTTGAGATATGCACATCTGATGTTGGGCCATGCTGTATTCAGATTAATCCATATTACACCCATTTGTCATGCCCTTGTGAAAATATAATGGACATTTCAGTGAAATTCACTGAATGTCCTTTTTCACTGAAATGATGGCATTTCACCAAATTTCAGTGAGATTTTGGCAAAATTTCAGAAAATATCTGAATTTTGTGAGTGAGATTTCAGAGATTTTGCCAAAATGTCTGAAAATATCAGTGAGATTTTGTGATTGAAATGTCAATGAAATTTTGATGAAAAAATATTTTAATGAAATTTATTTTTTGTTTATTGTACAGTTTGAATGATTTTCAGCAAAAGTGTATTTCCCATTTCTGAAGGCTCTAATTTTATTGACGTTCATTTTGGGAACAATAACTTCTTTCTACATCTTTCCTTGTTACTTTTCCTTTTTTTTTTTGTTTAACTTGAATTGGATTTAACTGCTCTCAGACAAAAAAATTGGTTTCAATTTTGAAGCAGTATTCTGCTTTTTCTCTGACCTGAATCCAATTTTCCTTGATATGGACTTTATTTTTTATATTATCTCCAAAACTGTTTTCGAAAAATGGTCTGTCCATCCCATTTCACAACTATCCTTATAATAGTATTCATTCCATATATTATTTAGCAGATGATCACTTTAAAGAACTTGTTTGGAGTTTGTACTTGCCCAACAAATCTTGGTGTAGCGGAAACTGAATGGAATGAGCATGCTTGACAAACATGGCAATTTGAAGTTTCGAGCAGACAACACGAGTTTAAATAATGGTTTGAAAATGTGCAGAAATGAGAATGGCTTGAATGCAAAGTCGATGGGAATGTAGTTGTTCAGTATGTAAGAAAGCGTTAATGCTAGGTCTATCATTTTGCAATTTTGGTCCGAAAGATTTGAAATACCAGCCCTACAGTTAGGCCTAGCAAACATGTTAAATGTAAAGATATTGGACCAGGATGCTTTTGAAGTTATGTAACTCCAAACTGATTTACTTCCAAAATTTAGGGAGGGACAACATCTAGGTCGCTGGTGGGGATTTGATGATATTATTGCCAGATACCCATATCTATCAAAGTTGGACATATCTTTTCATGGCCCACACGCAAGCAGAATCATCTTTCAGTGATGTGAGTGATATTATGTTTACATTAGCAAAATAGTATTGCTGTAGTAGAATTCTGAGTAAAATCAGTGTAATTATATCATGATAAAGTTTGTCCTGGGTACTTATGGATCAAGGGCTCATTCAAGCAATCACAACAGCATCATGGTTTGTACATTCAAAAGTTGCGTCTGCAGGACATCTCCCATTTCAGCTGTATAATTTTATTTCATTTATGTTGAAATATTACAGTGGGTAGTAAAGTGCTGTCTAATTCATATCCATTATTTCATTTGAAACCTTCTGAAATTTCTGTGAAAAATTACTGAAACCTTTATATATATATATATATAGTAACTATGAAATTCGCTATTTCAGCACAATTTTGCTGGTAATTGGATAAAATTTCAGTGAATGTTTTGGTCAAACGTCTGGTGAAATATCACCAAAATATCAGTGGAAGTTTAGTGAAATCTGTTTGAAAATTTTAAAGAAAGTTTTGGTCAGAATTTTTTTGAAATCTCACCAAATTTTCAGTGATGTTTTGGTCAAATGTTTGTGAAATCTCACAAAATTGTCTGTGATATATTCATGATATCCCACCAAAAGGTCAGTGAAATCTCACTAATATTTTCATGAATTTTACTAAATTACCAGTGAAATTTTACTGAAATTTCAGCCACTTTTTCACTAAGATACACAAAAGAAAAGGAAATTAAAAGTTCTTTTAACAATAATTAAGATATACAATGTCTTATTTAAATAACCAGGATAATCATTTAGGAAAACCTGGGAAATTATTTAAAAATCCTATGCAAACTATGGATTGGAACCTCACTGACTAAACTATGGAGTGGAACCTCACTGACTAAACTAGGGAGTAGAACCTCACTGACTAAACTAGGGAGTGGAACCTCAGTGACTAAACTATGGAGTGGAACCTCACTGACTAAACTGTGGAGTGGAACCTCACTGACTAAACTAGGGAGTGGAACCTCACTGACTAAACTAGCATTATATTTTAGTTTTCATCATAAGACCTATGATGGATCAATTAGAAAGATTTAATGTTTATGAGGTACAATAAAGTTTTGGAATATAAAGGTTTTGCTTAGTATTTAGAATCAAGTATTTTTAAAGGGGCAGCCTAGAGGCCAGAAATATGCTCATGTGGTCAATGTCCTAATTATCAATGGATCACAATACCAAAGTAAAATACCTTAAAATTTACTTGTTTGGATTTTATTCCCATATGATTAAATTTTCTGCAAAATGATAGTGCTGACTAGAACCCATTTGCCACTAAGCCTCATAAATGAGGTTATAAATTTCATATAAAAAAATTAGTACATGGTATACTCTTGATGTTCTTATTCTGACAGGTGGCTTGGTTGAAGAATGGAGCAAACATGAACCTGGTGGTTGGAGATGTGAATAATAGAGTCTACATGTCATTCAACAATGGCCTTGTACTGACTGATATTCAGCCAGCTGACCAGACCACATATACATGTCAAGCCACAAACACTATTGGAGTAGCTACAAACACTACATCATTGGTGGTCGTAGGTGAGTTTAAGTCAAAGCAGAGTATATAACAGTAATTTGTTAGCATAGGGTAGTGGCTAATATACTTGGCTACAAACTTAATCCTCCATATAGTATTGTGTGTGTGTGATTTGGATTTTGAATGTAGCATGACAAAAATTTCAGTCATGATGTCTGCAGTGTGGCAGTTTGTATTGATGTTTAGCACTGGGGAATCATGCCGCAGACATGTAGCATGATGTCCCACCCAGTCACATTATCCTGACACCAGGCCAATTATTCCTAACACTAACCTCATATTGCTGAGTGCCTAGCAACTTCTTTGGGAGATATCAAGTTCCTGGCAAGGGATTTGCACTGAGAAACCATTATCATTGCTGACTCAAACCAATTCAGAAGGGTGTAATAGAAGCAGAACAAGTATTTTTTTATTCAACAATACCAAGAAGAGAAAAGAAGAAAATGAGAAGAAGAAAAGAAGATAAAACAATGAAGTTTGAAGGAGGACTGAAAAAATGAAGATGAAAACAAAACATTGTATGTACTACAAGACAATGGCAGAGTTAAGGTATCAAAAACAAATGTATCAGACTTCTTTAACTTGTTCCGAGGGCTTGAATTTGATTCCTGCCCAGACTGGGCCTGCTCAGCTTCCTTGTTATGTCCATGGGCAATGCAATTTAATGCAAATGCCATGGCACAGTGTAAGCTTTCATGTGTTGATAAATGATTGTGTAAGTAGATTCATCCAACACGTAGAGTAAAGCCCAATTTCAATTTTTGCCCCACTTTTTCAACAAAAATAGTGAAGACCATAGTGTCTGCATTTCCATCTATTCTTTTGCCCATCTATTCATCTGTCCATCACACCTTTCATTCATTGTCTATAACTTCAAAGCTGAGGAATAAAACATGGATACTTGGTATATTGATGCATCAACACCATAAGACTATTGGTCCTATCTTTAAGGTCAGGGTCACATCTCATTATTTTAAATTTCAGTCACAATTTCCCTTCAATGCCATTCTGAGATTAAGGGATGAAATTTGATATACTCCATTACTATAAAGGTGTTTCATGTGGCATAGGATGCTAGAATCGATATCAAGGTCATAGCTTAGTATTTTAAATTTTCTGTTGCACTCTTTCAGTCGATGGCTTTAAAGCCATTTTAGATTAAAGCAGGAAACTTGGTAAAGTTGTACATCATCGCTAGAAAGTATTTTGCATATCACATGAGGGGGATCTTCAAGGTCAAGGTCACAACTCGGTATTTTATTTCCATCACAGATTTGCTTTGACTTAATATCTTTACAACCATTTAAGAGTAAGGGATAAGATATGTAAATCATCCCTAGAAAGTGTGTTGCATACATCTTTTGAATCCTGTCATTAAGGTCACAGTCTTGGCTCATTATTTGTTTTCATCCCTTTTTTTTCCATCCTTTGATTTGTTTGAGCTAATGTGATGGAACACTTATGTCATAATCAGCAGGGTTGCAGTTTACAACACCTTATAATCATGGTCATTGTTTTGGTGTTTTGATATGAATTTTTCTATTTCACTTTCCTTTTCACTATGATTTAAAACCATTTGAGATGCAAGGTTGAAATGTGGAATAACAGTCATGCTGTGTTGAATGATTTGAGATGCAGGGATGAAATGTGATGTAACAGTTAGGCTGTGTAAAACCATTTGAGATGTAGGGTTGAAATGTGGTATAACAGTCATGCTGTGTAAAGGGAAATAACTCTTTCTGATACTGAGAAGAAATAATAATAAGTACATTCTTTTATGAGGATAACTCAGTTAGCTATGATATACTATTTTCCCCCTAGGCCCCCAGCATGCATGAGTATAAAAAGCACAGTGTCGATGATATGCAATTAAGTGGAGTAATCCAGTACATGTATTTTCAATATTTACAATGACTACTGCCTTTTTAAGATGATGGTTAAACAATTTTGTTTTGAACACATTTAGATGTGTAATTTCTCATTTAATGATTTCAGGGAGTTCATTCCATAGAACAGTGGTTCTTAACCCATTGGTTGCAACCTAAAACTAGGTTGCTTAGATCAATCTTAATAATTTGGAATTCCTACCAAATTCTTTTTTAGCATTTGATGGGTGGTGATGTTAACACCACAAACCTAATGTGGGTCATTGCTTAAGATCCACTGCTGTAGAATAACACTAAAGTAAGCAGATGATTTTTTAAAGGTATTTCTTTTTGGAAATGGTGTTTTGCAGTTTGTAATCCCGCTAAATTTATGTCCATGGTATCATTCTTCTGACTTAAAATGAAACATATCATGCAAATGTTGTGGACAAAGAACATTATTCCAAATATATGGTAGGCCAATTTGTATTCATATTTCAGTCATTTCAATTCAGGGAATATAATTTTTAGTGTTGTGTCAAATGGTAAATTTAGGTAATGATTAGACATTCCCTGGTTACAGTGATTAACTTCCTTGCTTGTACAATTTAATTCCTAAATATTTTATCTGATTATATTTTATGAAATTTTCATCAGATCTCTCTTAGGAATAAAATATCAAAATTTGTAATAAAATGTATTTAGGTGGATATTGGTGTTTGAAAATAACCAGAAAAAGGAACATATTTGTCAGTATCTTGCTAGATATGTTCATCTCTAATATTATCCCATCATTAAGACAGTAGCTTGCTAGATTCTTCCTTAATGCTTTGATTTGGAGTTGGCTGTATTCATGTCTGGTAGTAGTGGTAGTAGTAGTAGTAGTAGCAGCAGCAGTAGTAGTAGTAATAGTAGTAGAAGCAGCTGCTGCAATAGTAGTAAAGGTTGTAGTCGTAAAAATTATTTGGTAAAATTAGGAAGTGATACATAAAAGTCTTAATAAAAAATATAATACATATAATAAGCAATATAGAAAGTACAAGAAACACACTTTTAAGATAATATATGGTAATACATAATAACACACCATACAATTGATGTGTATATACACAGTAAATCAAGCCATGTTAATTCAACCTACAGGATTGTATCCTGGATTTATGATTGTGAAAATCAAGTAATAAACGATGAAAAACTTGAAAAAATTAAAATCCAATCAGGCTTGATCATGCAAAGATAAAAAAATTGTGCACAAATTTTCATGCATCATGCCAGCTTTACTTCCAAGAAATGTAGAAATAACTAATTTTACTCCTGTATAGCATTGCTGTTGTAGACCACCATTTTAGTTGATGATAGGTAAGTAATACTGAATTTGGTTGAAGTTCCAGTTAAGGTTCTTTGATGAAACAAATATGTCTAATCACAGTCAGCAAAATGAAATTAGAGATATTCATTTCATTGAAGAAATTGCATTTATAGTTCAATCGACTTGGCCATTCCTCATATGCCATCACT
Source organism: Sinohyriopsis cumingii (assembly GCA_028554795.2). NCBI lineage: Eukaryota > Metazoa > Mollusca > Bivalvia > Unionida > Unionidae > Sinohyriopsis > Sinohyriopsis cumingii. The sequence goes on from CM068838.1 coordinate 58,684,629, forward strand.
TTTCCAAGAACAGAAATGGTGTCAGCAGAGTTTGAAAAATACAACCACTTGATTGTGCCTCCATTTATTTCAATAAGGTAAAAGACATCAGATTAAGTATAGAATGACCAAAACAGTTGCACTCTAAGCTATGCAACATTTTCAGTATGCGCCACCAACTATATGAGACATCACACATGATCAACATAGATAGAAATGATAATAATGATGGCACATCATACATGATCAACATAGATACCAATGATAATAATTATGGTACATCACACATGATGAGCATAGTACAAATGATAATAATGATGGCACATCATACATGATCAACATAGATACCAATGATAATAATGATGGTATATCACACATGATGAGCATAGATACAAATGATAATAATGATGGTACATCAGATATGATGTCAACACAAATCTTTTTTATACTTTCATAGAACAAGTATGTGCTGATACTTTTTTGGTTTTCTTTTGCATCCAATTTACAGTTTATTGGTTGTAGTTTCCTTTTGCATCTAATTTACAGTTTATTGGTTGTAGTTTTTCTCTTGCATCCAATTTACAGTTTATTGGTTGTAGTTTTCTGTTGCATCCAATTTACACCCAGTTTGGAAGGTACTGCGTCATATACTCCTTACTTCCTGTTGCATTCCTGTCATGCCCCTGGATGTGGCCATGGGGTCATGGGTTTATGCATGTTGATATATGAGTCTGTACACCTTGTAATTTTGTTGAACAAACATTTTCTCCACTCTGTTTCAGGAGGTATAACACTTAGTGTACCACCAACAAACCAGCAAGTGATAGTCAACAGTACTGCCTTCTTGTACTGCGAGGCATCATATGACTACAAAACATACGACCTTGTCTACCTGTGGACCTTTAATGGATATCCAGTTGACTTTGATGATAGCCTGCATTACGTAAAGGTGAGAGAGGATTGGTAGGTCTTACAAAATCTGTATCTTGGTTATTCATACATTTTATCAAGCACACGCAACCAGTATGATTGATATAAATATAATGGGATAAAACCAGCTCAGACTGGATGCAGTGAGTTTACGGCAGCCATAGGTTGCCCATGTCTGCTTAAACTGTCCTTAAATTTCTTCTGAAGCAATCTTTTAAGGAATATTTTAATATCTTAAAATCTTGTTAAAAAGAATTGTGACAGATTTGATTTTTTAGACAAGTCCTATATAGTGTGCTCATTATTTCAGATAGAGTACACTAGAGAGACAACCTGACTTGAAAGACCACTTTTCAGTTAACATCAGATTCTTAATGCATGGATCAGTGGTAGATTATACAGCTCTTTCATTATAACACAATAGGGGAGTTTATAACCACTGAACATATGTTGCATAATGAGAACAGCACATCAACCAAACTGTGGTATAGTGGGAACAGCATATAAACCAAACTGTGGTATAGCAGGAACAGCATATAAACCAAAACTGGTATAGTGGGCATGGCATATAAACCAAACTGTGATATAGTGGGAACTGCATATAAACGAAACTTTGGTATGGGAATGGCACAAAAACTGAACTGTAATATAGTGGGAACAGCATTGAAACCGAACTCTGGTATAACAGGAACAGCATAGAAACTGAACTGTGGTATAGTGGGAACAGCATAAAAAACTAAACTGGTATAGTGGAAATGGCATAGAAACCAAACAATGATATAGTGTGAACAGCATAGAAACTGAACTGTAGTACAGTGGGAACAGCATATAAAGTGAACTGTGGTATAGTGGAAACAGTATAGAAACAAAACTGTGGTATAGTGGAAGCAGTATAGAAACAAAACTGTGGTATAGTGGGAGCAGTATAATAACCAAACCAGTATAATGGTTACAGCACATAAACCTAACTGTGATATAGTGTGAACAGCACAGATACCAAATGGTGATATAATGGAAATGGCATAGAAACTGAACTGTGGTATAATGGGAACAGCATGTAAACCAAACTATGATGTAATAGGAACAGCATGTAAACCAAACTGTGATGTAATAGGAACAGCTTGTAAACCAAACTGTGATGTAATAGGAACAGCATGTATTAAACCAACCTGATGAATTAGAACAGCACAAAAACTTAACTGTGATGTTGAGGGAAGAGTTTATAAAACAAACTGGTAAAATGTTAATAAAGATATATAACACTAAGATTCATATTGTTTTCTCACAGTCTGTATTGTTGTACATTTGATAATCAATTACAATTCAGTAATTTAATTTTGGTCAGATGGTCCACTATGGTGTCCTGTTACATCTTTAATTGCATCATAAAGAGGGAAAACTGTATAGTATGATGACCTCTGTTGAGAGGGCACTTGTTTTGAGAGTTTACTATCTTCCTTGTAAAAGGTATTGTACAACCCATAGTGCAAGTCAGCACTTGTATATCTATCTATCTATATATATATATATATATATATATATATATATATATATATATATATATATATATATATATATATATATATATATATATATATATATATATAATATATACACTATCAATGATATACCACGAGATTAATTTTCATTAGAAGGAAACGAGACTTGCTGAGTTTCCTTTTAATGAAACTTTTATACAAAGAGTGGTACATCAGTGATACAGCATACATGCTGTACATATATTTTATTTATATCACATGCAAATATGTATATTTGCTCTTTGAATGAAGTTAAGCTTTACTACAGGTAGCTGTGTATTGACCGAGTGAATGAACTTCTCACAGCCCTGAGTGTGTTCGCTACAAAATGTAGTTCTATGCCTTTTGTGGCTATTCACAATCACCATTGCATATTGATAAGTTGATAGTTTTCATTTTTAGTTTCTATTTTTCTTCACATTGATTATATCAGTACAATACACACTTATGATTTAAACATGAAAGCTTAGCCATTTATGTACTGGCACATGGAAATAAATGTGGAAGAGAAACTAAGCAAAACAATGAACCAGCAAGAGGTAATTAAAATATTTTAATATATTTGCAGTTGATCAAAGTCATTGTTCTGCTTTAGTAACAGTACTACTGACCATAAACTCTCTTTCTCTCTCTCTCTCTCCATCTTTCTGGTCAGTTTGACTTTAAAACTCTTCTTGCTATGATGGTCAAGAGAAAGAGAAAGAGAGATAGGTCTTTGGACATTTTCATATTTAATTAATAATAATCAATTTTTAGCATGCTATTGAATGTTGAAGAAACAAAAATAACAATAGAATATTAAATACATCACAGTATACGTACCACATAACCGAGAAATTTGCTGTGTAATGTCGACCTAGTTTACAACTTTGTATCATTGATAAATACTTTAGATAGATCCCAAGGAAAGTGCATGCATATCATTGTGACAACCATATTCTTGTAGGTTACTTGGTGTAATTTCTATTTCAAGGTTTTAATCCAGCCCAAATTTCTCTTCTCTCTTACTCCACATTTCTATGTTGTTTGTCCGGTATGCATGAGAGGGGAGGGGGAACAGAAAGCAGAAAGGATTATGATGAAAATGTGTACCATATTAAATTCATTTAGAAAACGTGGATTATTAATACATTTTATCATTATTTTCATATGTCACTAATGATTAATGTGTGGAAATTGATCATTGATCTAGAATTAACTGCAGGTGCTCGCAAGAATATTTATATATGCGTATTATTGCACCATTGGTGGATCACAGTTTGATATACCAATATTATTTATAAATTTATGTTACAGAAGCATATTTGTTAGAAATCTGTAATGTCACATCATATCTTCATCATCAGACTGATTGGATTTTAAAACATGACCCAAATACCTACAGCTGTTGACATATGTAAGAATATAGCCATTAAGATGTACAGAGGAATGGGATAGCAATTTTGAAAGTGGTTGGCTGCAAGCATATAACAACCTGTTCTTTGCACATGTAGCCCAATTTTTGTCTGCCAAAAACTTGTGAATTTGGGAAGTATCACTTTAATTACTGTTACCTTCAAGTCTCTTTTAGAGAATCAAAGTTATTTGACTCACATTGGAAAGAGATGAGGATATTCCAAATGAGTTAAGGTGTGGAATTTAATGAAAATTGGACAGAAGATGTCAGAATTATAAACATTTGAAACTGTGTAGTTAATGATGTCCAGGTGACTTGTGTGGTTGAACCTGCTCTGATCAGATCACCGTACTAATACCTGTAAAATTCTGGTTAGGTGAACATTGAGACCTACCTGGGCGATTAAATTGGGAAATGGTTCATTGGAATGTTTTGTTATGCAATAGTTGATTGAATAATGTCATGCCCAGCCAAAAGGTCAGTTGAATGCCAGGAGGTCAACTGAATAGCAACAGGTCAGTTCAATGCATATAGGTCAATTGAATGCCAAGAGGTCAGTTGAATGCCAAGATGTCAGTTGAATGCCAAGATGTCATTTATTGCTAAGAGGTCAGTTGAATGCCAAGATGTCAATTGAATGGCATGATGTCAATTGACTGCCAGGAGGTCAGCTGAATAGCAACAGGTCAGTTCAATGCATATAGGTCAATTGAATGCCAAGATGTCATTTAATGCCAACAGCTCAGTTAATGCCTATAGGTCAATTGAATGCCAAGAGGTCAATTGAATGCCAAGATGTCACTTATTGCCAAGAGGTAAGTTGAATGCCAAGATGTCATTTGAATGCCAACAGCTCAGTTAATGCCCATAGGTCAGTTGAATTCTGAGAGGTCAGTTGAATGCCAAGTAATACAAGTGATACAATATTTTGATAAGAATATACTTTTTCAATTACAGAGCTCCCAGAATGGACTTAATGGACTCTATGTTAGAGAGGCCCAGATAAAGCACATGGGACAATACAAATGCATTGCCAAGACAACACTCCATACAGTGGAGCAGAGTGCCTACTTAGAAGTTATGGGTAAGTTTTTTGCTTTATGTTTACTCAAAGTCTTCAAATGCCTCAAGATTTTGGACACTCATGGTCATTAAGGGATGGTTGTATTGACATTTGATTTTCATTGAAACACTTATAACATTTGTATAGTTGATCCTGAATGAAACTGGTTTTATCTAATGTCCAACTAAACTAATACAGTGGGAACCTTGCAGACATTTTATCTTTGCTCTTCCTAAGTCAGTGGCCGTATTGACATTTAGTTTTAACTAGAGGGCTTTTATGTCATTTATTTGGTTCTGATTAAGCTGTTATGACTTGTGCAAATATAATTATAGATCTTGATCAAACTTAGTTTCTTTGCATCTCTAAGCACAATTCTGAATGAGTTTTATAATTTGCCTTAATTGGCCTTGGGGTCAAGGTCGAACATAACTTTCTGGAGATTTTATACTTCATTGAGGTAATAAATACACTGACCTGTACATATTGAAAGGGATTTGACCATAGTTTGCATTATGCTGCATCTTAACACGCAAGCTGATAGTGAGCACTCAGATATTGATTTCAAGGTTAATGGTCATGCCGAGTGTGTAGATGTTATAACTAGTGTGTAAAAAAAGAGAAGTGTCAACTGATTTTGATCAAACCATGTGGGGGGATCACAACATAATTGGGTTTTTCATTATAATGTCTTGTGATACAACAATCCAATCCAATTGGTTACTGTGTTTTTTAACCAAACTTAGGATGTGAATACAGCTTAACACATTAACTCCTGGAGGTTTTTGTCATTTTCGCATGAAATTTGAGTAGGAAACACATTTTGAAAGCTATTTGTAAAAAATTTTGTGTGTTGCTAAACGGACCCATTATTTTTGTATCGAGAACACTCTTGATTCCAAATGCCCATCTTATCCTATTTTTTGCAAACGTTCATCTGTCTGTTTGCAGTTCATACTGGTCTGCCTTAGATCTGAGACCAAAAAGTCTAAATCCGGACACAAAATTGGATCCTAACCACAGGCCAATTTTGGATTGAAAAAAATCAGGTCCAAAAATTGAGGTTTTCCCCTCTGTATTTTGTAGTGCAACTAGAAATTATTTGGTATCATTGTAGAGCTACATCTGTCTACCTTTCTATAATACCACCCACTTTAGTGTATCGTACATGACCATGACCTACAGAGCTCGGCAGTAGGCTACTACCTCCTGCCATGTTAACTTGTCACTAGGGGTTAATGTGTTAACTGTATGTCTGAGATGAGTTCAATGATCTTTCCAGATCAAAGATTCAAGGTCAATCTAAACATTTTTACTGCTTTTCCAGAGAACATCTTAATTAAACAAGGAAGAAAATAATTTTCTTATCTAATTCAGTATGTTGCAGCTTATTTAGTTTATCTTAGATGGTTTCATAATCAGAAGTTGAAAAGACACAAAGGAGCTAAAAAAAATTGAGCTCTCTCATAGAATCCAATTTTTTTCAGCCAATGGAGTGCCAGTTCCTTTACAAGACTTATATTCCATTATTCAGGACAGATTGAAAAATAAACGCATTGTTACCATATACTCAATTTTAAGTCCAGTCCAACTGCAAATACTATAGAGCCCTATCTGCCACTGCATAATGTGCCAGCAGTTCAGGGTTAATGTTGTGTTCACAAGTTAGTTACCAAGGGACTTCTAAAAATGAATGTGTGGCATCCTGTTTTGGCATCTGAAAGACTCAAGGAGGGTAGGTACCACTGCTCTTTAATGGCTGAATACTCGCTCAGGGAATAATTGTTGATAAACTGCTTTTTCTAACAAAACTGTTCTCATTTCAGTATAAATTGCATTTGTTTTCAGCATAACCAGTGTCTGATAGATCATGCAAACAATACTCAAAGGGGTTTCAACACACGTCATCTACTTGTGTGACTTGTTGTGTACCTGCAAATCACTGTGCATTAAATGACTGCTTTTTGAACAAGAACAAGATATGTTTATACATTTAGTTTGTAACATTGATTTTTTTTTTTCAAACTTGTTTTATCAATAAAATATTGATGCCATGATTTAATTACAAGTAATAGTGAAACTTCTGCTCATTCTTGAGCAAATCTATGGAGTGCCAATTATAAATTCACTTAAGACTTTGGAGCTCGCTTCTCTGTAATGAACTGTATCTATCCAATAAAGCTTTACATTCACTGAGTACTCCTTTCACTTGGTTGCATTGCCATGTTTGATCATGTTTGTGAACAATAAGGATAGTTTAATCATGTTACTGACACAATAATATTTATAACGGTATTTGAGTGATCAATTTAAATGAATAGACCTGATACATGACTATAATGGCCACTGGCTCTTCTGCAGGTAGGATTTGTATGCCAATAAACATGTTTAATTCTGTCCCCTTTATTTAATTGATACAAACGGCATTATTAATGTGATAATACAATGAGCGTAAAAATGCAAAAAATGTGTCCACATATGAGAGATAAAAGCACAGCTGGCAGTCAGTTATGTTCTCACAGAAATGCTCATGGACATATCTGTGACATGGTAGATTAACATTTTTATGTTTGAATACAAGAGGGCATATCACATTTACGATGATTACACAATAATAAGACTGAATTAAAACAGAGCTAAAGCACAAATTTCACTTGACAAAACATTTTTTCATTGATATTTATTTCTTAAAGTGTTACCACAATTAGGCATTAATGACATTTCATCGATTGAAATTTCATCCAATATTGTTATTTACAGAGTGCTGAGAATTTTGGAGATGGGGATGGGTGGTCTAGAAATGTGACAAAATATATGACTTATTAAACGTTGAGAATTTCACAATGTTGATTAAAAATTCTGGGCACTAACTACCATTTTCAATGATAAAATGAGCAATATATTTGGTTTTTATTTACCAGTTCTTCACATTGGACATAATGACTCAATTCTTTTTGCATTTTCTAGAAAAAAGGTGGAATCCACACCTACCCCACAATATAGGTGTGTTTGCCAGTAATCTCGGCACAAATTGTTGCGGTTGTGGTATATTCCTATTAAACAGAATGACTATGACATCCTAGATGTAAATAATTATGTGCTTGAATTCATAGGTGATAATGCTTTTTTTAAGAGTCAGCCAAAGAGACAAGTATATTCCATATTTTATATACACATATTTTCTTCTTTCCAGGTCCTCCTGGTGAACCAGCAGGGGTTTACGTAGATCTTCAATCTGTAACTGCCACATCTGCATCAGTCATTTGGACAGTAGGAGCAGAATATGGGGATCCTATAGCATATTTCATCATTGAGGGTGAAACCGATTACTACAAGGGGCAATGGCAGGTTTTAAAGTCAGGTTTGAATAAATTTCCTTGATTTTCAAACATTTCTTGTGATTTCTTTTACATATTACTAGGTCACTATGAAGTACATACCTGCAATAGCATGGCTCCTCACATGAAAATAAGATTTTTTACATGCAGACCCCACAGCACTGTCATCTTTAAAAAAAACATGGTTTACAGTAATCTTATAAAACAAATTTTTAACAAATTAGTAAACAGTGAGCGATGGAGACGTTTTTATATGACCACTGTATATGTTCCTAGTTTAAACAGTAATAAATCCTGCTTAGAACTATCCTTGGGGCAGTTTATGCCATAGATTTATCATAGACTCCAGGCAATTGAAAGGTAAGGTGGTCAGAGATAAGCAGCCATCATTCCACAAATTACTTTGTTGGCTGAGAATGATTAGGGTAATGCCATGTGAAAATCTTTGAAGACTGCTGTTGGTGATGTTGTTTTTTGTTGTAGGGTTTAACGCCATTTTTCAGCGCATGATAGGCTATACATGGCGGCCAGTATTATTGGTGGAGGAAAAACCCAGGAAATCCCCAGAAAGAACCACTGACCCTTGGGAAGCTAGTGGCAAGCTTTCTCACATACCCATGGTGGCCATTTTGAAAATCTTTTTCTTAGTTACACTTCCTAGATGGATGATTATATTGATATGGGTTTTCTCTTAAAGACTTTTTATGATGTCTAGATGGTCTTAAATGAAAATGGATCCAGTTCTGATGTCAAATATGGTCACTTTAGCAATCATTTTGAAAGTCTTGGTATTCTACCTAAACAGAATGTCATATTGGTACCAAAAGACTTCTTAGAGTGTCTTGTTGGTCCTACATGAATATCCATCTTGAAAATCTTATTGCTGCTTAACCTCCTCAATGTCATGGTCATATCTGTAATGGTATATGTTATTGAGGAATAACTCCAGAAGGCAGTTTATCCTATTTATTAATACAAGTCATCAGTACAGTTGGTAGGAGGAGGTGACTACTCCGGTGGCCTAGTGTTTAGAGCGTCCGCCACGGAAGCAGAAGGTCATGGGTTCGATCCCCGGCCGAGTCATACCAAAGACTTACAAAAATGGTACTAACAGCTGCCTCGCTTGGCGCTCAGCATTAAGAGGTTAGTGTTAGGACTGGCCAGCCTGGTGTCAGGATAATATGACTGGGTGGGACATCATGCTACATGTCTGTGGCATGATGCCCCAGTGCTAGACATCACTATAAACTGTCACACTGCAGACATCGTAGCAATATGACTGAAAATTTTTTAAAGCTACATTAAAAATCCAAATCACACACACACACGCACATGGTACGAGGAGGCAAGACTGCGCTGAAAGCATTTTCCCCAAGTGAACATAAAACATAAACCAGCTGTTGTCTGAATCTAAGTTCTAGTGCAGTGTGGAATGTCTGATTACTTCTTCTGTCAGGAATAGCTGAGTGATATTTTAAAGCTAATTAGATTAAGGCTTACACTACATAATCAACATAGGCTTTTTTCACCAGAGGACTTTTTATGGTAAGTTTAATTTATAGCCAGCATGACTAAAAAAGCAATAAAACATAAAATTTAATGTCATTGAATTTTTACCCAAATTATTATCATATGAAGTCAAGTTAGTCCTAAATGAAAATGGTGCCAGTCTTACATGTAATATGTCAACCTAAGCCCCTATTTTAGAAATATTCATATTTCTTAAGAATGTCAGAGATGTTTTCGACACCCAGCAGTTAAAATGAAGAAAACGATTTATCATGGTTTCTTGAAAATTATGTTTGGCTAGTAGAATGTCACTCCTTTCTAGAGCCTCTTGTTTATGGATTGCTGTGAAACTTGGTACATATTGTTGTCATCATTGGAAGACATATGTAATGACAAATTTTTCGGCTGCCTTGAGTTTTTTAAATGACTCTTTCACAGGGCTCTCAGGGACCCAAGCTTCCAGGTCTAATATGCATGAAATTCTCAAAGGATGCACTGTTTTTCCCTGTGATGTGTCTCATATTACCTCAGGACATGCCCTGTTTCTTATTCTGGTCAGCAGTGGCCAAATTGTATAATTATAGACTTAAGAAAACAGGCAAGAAGTGTGTGACTAATTAATAGTCAATCCTTATCATTGCAAATATTTTGTGAAATGGACTGGCCTTTTGACATACTTCAAAGAAACCGTACTCTACATGGATGTAAGCACTGGCAATTGGCTGGCAAATTAACAATGCCCTGTTTTGTTGCAGCATTGTTTAAATCATGAATGTGATCAAAACTTTTCAGAGTCTGATTTGGACAATAACGTAAAATCATTGATATGCAATAATAATAATAATAATAGTCATAATAATAATAATAATAACTGCTGTTTAAGTATGTGTGACTTTTACAGTATCAGTAGAAACCTTTTAAAAGTGTACACTGTGCATTGACTTGAAAAACTGAGTAGGCAAAATCTGTTTCATTGTGGGGGGGGGGACAGATTTGTGATGAAAATGAACCCATAAATGGAAGAAGAGAAAATACAACAAAAGGTGAAAGTTTTATTTGATTTGTCATGTTTGACCATGAAGTGTATGTGGATTCATCTTGAAAGATTTGTGGTCTCAAGCTGCATATATTTAGGTAGCATACATGTAGTAGCCATTTTTTCTATAAAGTCCATGTTTTATATCTCATCTTATATCCTTAGGGTCAACTCATACCATAAAAGGCATTTAGCACTGTTTACTAATTAACATTTATTCTGAATAAGTTGTTTTATACACATATGCTGCTTGGTATATTTTTTAATTCCTTCTTTATTTAATTTAATGATGTAATTCACATTCTTGTAGATGATACAGGTGTTTACTCATGCAGGTTTCTTTGGAGGGAATGGAGACATTACTCCACTTGTAGAGACAACTAAACAGCATTCCCAATTATAATTCCCAGTTATCATTCTTGGGATTTAAAATAATTGTTTATAATTTTATTGTTTTGGTTCATTTTTTTTATTTCAGTATTCTTGTAGTGGTAAAAAAAAAAGCTTAACATTCTATTTACTGAAAAAAAATCTTTATGGTGTGATGTTATAAATGCCAAAGAATTCAATCTTGATATTATAAATGCCAAAGAATTCAATCCTGATATTATAAATGCCAAAGAATTCAATTCTGATGTTATAAATGCCAAAGAATTCAATCCTGATATTATAAATGCCAAAGAATTCAATCCTGATGTTATAAATGCCAAAGAATTCAATCCTGATATTATTAAAATAATGAGCATGTGCTTTTCATTTTCCTTTTTATCCCTTTGAAAGTGAGGGACTCCCAGATTTATACCAGGGACTCTGTCATATAGGGTGGTGACTCTTAAATTCCTTGAGTAAATAGCCCAGGGCTCCTGATTCTGAAATTCTGTGGAGAGCCCTGCTTCAGATAGTTGCATCTTTAAGTCAGCATAGAATATGGCCATACAGTGGTAATTTACAAAATACACATTTTTTTGGAGAATATTTTCAATTTTCAAGACAATGTGTGCCAGCAATGCTATGCAATTTGTTATGAGTAATCAGTACAACAAACAAGATAGACCCTGATCTGCTAGCGCATTATGTGATGGTAGATCAGAGTCTATGTTCTTTGCAGTGTGACTCTACTTATAGGTCAGTATATACAGTAAATCACATCACATCAGAGAAACCTCTATATAAAGGACACCTGTGGCTGTATGTTCTGGACAGACTTGTCCCATTGTGTTACTGTCTCTATTAAACATATTTTACAATATCTGTCTTTTAACAGACATTCCTGCTCAGGACACTGTCCAGGGTGTAGGTGGAATACTGCGCTCAGATCAGAGGATCTATTTAGTGGATAACCTAATTCCTAACACAGGTTATAGCTTTAGGGTTAGTGCCGTCAACAAGTTTGGAGCTGGCAGACCCAGTGTTGGGTCAGGTAATACACATTTTCTTTTGTTATTTTTTTATTAGAGAAAGACAAATGCATGCATTTTAAAAGTTTTATTAACCCAGTACATTTTTAAAAAATAGTCTATGATATTGTGATACCTGTATCCATCTGTCAGTCCATCTTTGTCAGTTTCCATATCTCCGAAACAATTGGGTGAAGTTATATGGATCTTTGTAGTTATGATGTCCCTTTGATAACCATTAGAAGGATGGGTCACCTTCCCCAGAACTCCCTGTAAGGGGGTCAGGGGTCAGATGTACCAAAGACTTTAATGACAGTACATTTTCAAATATTTTCTAATCAAACTTTATATGTGTAACCACACCAGGAAGCTGTACCATACCTTTAAAGGATTTTCTTATTAAAAACTCCTGGGTCACTATCTGGTATGTGTGTGGGTTGGGTTACCAAGGGGAGGGGAGTCAGTGGGTGTGCCTTGGATTAGCAGTGAAAAGCATCAGGATATGTGATGGCCATCATTTGCAGATGCACAAATTCCAAGCCTGTAAATCAGATCTGTTGACACACTGAGCACATTTTTAGTATTCAGATGTAGCTTGCTGATAAAAAATCAAAGTTAGGAAATTTGTGACAGTTTTTATTATTAATTCGTATGATTAGAGTTTAGAATTTCAGATTTGTTAAACTCCAAGCTAAAAACTTCCTCTCTTTTACTCAAACTTTCCTGAGCAGAATAATAGTGTGTCTTAGTTTTATCCAGTTTTCCCATGAAGCATACATGAATAAAGAGACAAAACACTTTTTTCCAGTTCATACAATAAAAAATAAGGCACTTTTGTCCTTGTCAGTTGGATTTTTGTTTTCTTTTATATTATTTAATGCTTAAATGTACATTTTTAATTAGGGGGCATGATGGGGTTATATGAGATGAAGTCATTGAACCAGTTCGACAAAGAATTGTTTAATCTGAAAAGTTGTTCATTCATATATTTGCTGTTTTTGATTTAGACAGTAGCATATATTCTTTCTGTGATTTAAACATTGGTATATTTGTTATCTTTGACTGAAAATGTGTTCATTAGATCATTTGCTGTCTTTGACTTGGATTGTGAAAAGGTTTTCATTGGTAAATTTGATGTCTTTGATTTAGACATTGGTAAATTTGCTGTCTTTGATTTAGACATTGGTAAATTTGCTGTCTTTGATTTAGACATTGGTAAATTTGCTGTCTTTGATTTGGATTGTGAAAAGGTGTTCATTGGTGTATTTGCAATTTCTGACTTAGACATTGGTAATTTTGCTATCTTTCACTTAAACATTTGTATACAGTAAATCCCCAATTTATGTGTATATTGCATTCCTGAGAAATTAGTGTATCTTGAATTCATGAGACTCAAATCCATTCATCAACATGGAGCTGAATCTTCATCCCAGTCAAACGCATCAAAATATGGCAGTTTTAAGCTTGTAGTTTTCTGCTTGTGTTTTAATATTAATTCAAATAAACATGAGACACAAGTAAGTCCAATATGCATAAATCCGGAGTTTACTGTATTTGCTTTCTTTGACTTGAACATTGGTGTATTTGCAATCTTTGACTTAAACATTGGTATATTTGCTACTGTGACTTAAATATTGTTATATTTGTTATCTTGGACTTATGCATCAGTATATTTGCTGTCCTGGACTTAAGTATTTTATATTCTCTATTTTGGACTTAGACCTTGGTATATTTTCTATCTGTGACTTAGGGGTTGGTATATTTTCTATCTGTGACTTAGGGATTGGTATCTTTTTTATCTGAGACTTAGACAGTGTACTATTGACTACTGACTAAATTGAACTGTTGAATACATTGAACTACTGACTACATTGAACTATTGACTACTGACTCCATTGAACTACTGACTACATTAAGTTACTGAATACAGACTACATTGAACTACTCAATACATTGAACTACTGAATATAGACTACATTGAACTACTCAATACATTGAACTACTGACTTACTGACTACAAACTACATTGAGGGGCCCCGAGTGGCCGAGTGGTCTAAAGCGCTCTTCGTTACGGATCACTGCCATCTCACCTCTGTCTGCGGCGGTTCGAGTCTAAGATTCAGCCAATGTGGGCATGTGAGAAAGCTTGCCAGTAGCTTCTCGTGGGTCGGTGGTTCTTTCCGGGGTTTTCCTGGTTCTTCCTCCACCATTAATACTGGCCGCCATGTATAGCCTATCGTGTGCTGAAAATTGGCGTTAAACCCCACAACAACAACAACAACAACAACAAACTACATTGAATTACTGACAATTAATATGTTGCTTGTAGTCAACTCATCCATGTTAAATCTACTTTGAGGTCCTACATTAAGGATCCTGTTTGTTAATTTCATCTATTAAACTAAATATGCTGTCTACATACAATACTCCATTTCCATAAATGTACATGAAAATCAATAAAGTGACTTGCATTATATGAGGGAACATTATACAGAGGAATATTCCAACAATGCTGTGTTCTCATAGTGCATACAAACACAACAATGCTGTGTTCTCATAGTGCATACAAACACAACAATGCTGTGTTCTCATAGTGCATACAAGCACAACAATGCTGTGTCCTCATAGTGCATACAAGCACAACAATGCTGTGTTCTCATAGTGCATACAAGCACAACAATGAGGTGTCCCATTGTGCATAAAAAAAAACAACAATAGAGCAGGGAACTAAAATAAATTGGGTAACAGAACTAAATCTGACAACTTTATTAGCATCTTTATTAGTATTATATATAGTTTTTTTTATGAGGGACAGCTCTAATTTAATCAAAACATCTCTTTCTCCCAATCCCTTATCTCTCTCCCCTCCATCTCCCTCTCTCTCTCTCTCTCTCTCTCTCTCTCTCTCAAACACACACACACACATTTTGTTTGACCACTCTTCTTCATTATGCAGGTGTAATCAAAACACCCCCAACTGCCCCAGTCATCGCACCCAAGCAGGTGTATGGGGGAGGGGGAAGTGAAGGAACTTTGACAATTAAGTGGGAGGTAAGTTATCTAAAGCAATACTTTAACACATGGCATAATTAACGTTTCGTATTTTTTCTACGACATCACACAATGTACTTCAAAACAGCTCATAAGCAGTCAAGTAATTTTAATGTAAATTAAGTCATATTTCATTGAAAATTTTGTTATGGGTAGTTTTAATAAATTACTGTCAATTACCTTTTCTCATTGTGCCCAAGTTTGAATGAATTTTTGTGATCGTTTCAATCAAGAATTTGAAGACTGAATAAAATATTATCCACTTAAAAAAAAAAATGCTTTTTACCAGACCCATGAATTTGCATATCCACAAAAATGCCTTTTTTCAGTAGTAAAACCATGACAGTTGGTACCATGGAAAATAAATGTAGCCATTATGAGTATTTTTTACTTAAGGATTTGGGGACATTATGCAAGATCCATAATAATAATTAGGTGATCAGACATGTGATTAATTGAACTTGTAGTGCTCAAGAGCCATACTCTGGTCTGATTTTTTGATCAAACTTTGAATGTAGGCTTAAGATCTTGAACAAGTTTAATTATGAGCGAGATACACAATTATCACATAGTTCATACATTACATACAGTGTTTGTGGTTTAATATCTTTGATGGCAGCAAATTAACATATCACTTTATGTGGAACTAATTGGTCCAGATAACCCCATGAAATTATTACACATGATTGATTCTTTACCCAGCATTTTCTTATTACTATTGACAATATGGCAACCATGTTTCCAAATGGTAGCCCAATGGACAGTGTGAAAAATGAGCAACTATCACAAAAAATGCAAAGAGGTGATTATGTATGTCAGAATATGGCCAATTTACCCTGTGTTGAATTCTCTGAATGCCATGCTAAAACTTGAATATGAGTAAATTGCTGCTACCACATGGTATGGATTTTGTACCCCAACCCTAGGACAAGTGTGATTTACATGTCAACCTAAATAATCTGGCCACTCTTACAAAATTAATGTCAATAAATGCTGGTCTTCTAAAAGATAGGAAGTTATCCCATCACAGCATTCATCCAAACCAAATAATGCAAAAATCTGGTCACATAAACATTACATTTGGAATCACTATACTCAGCAACACTTCTAGTACAGTTTTTTGTGCAACTTCTGCATTGTATTGTGGTACAGTATCTGAGTAAGAATTAAATGAAATGCTGTAATAATTTGTGTTTTCTTTTTTTGTAAACTCCTTAAACTAAATAAAAGCTATGTGACTAACATAATCTATATGGGATACTGATTTAGTGTAAAATTTAGAAGATAATTGAATACTTTCCAGGTCTTGCTCACCAAGGCACAAAAACTCAAAATTAACGCTACATTCAATATAGTTTATTTTACCCTTGAAATTAAGTGCTATAATATTAGTACAAAATGGAGGATGTCTTGCCATAAGTAGTATAGGGTTGTAATATAAGTAGTATAGGGTTGTAATATAAATAGTATAGGGTTGTAACATAAGTAGTATAGGTTAGTAACATAAGTAGTATAGGGTTGTAATATAAGTAGTATAGGGTTGTAACATAAGTAGTATAGGTTAGTAACATAAGTAGTATAGGGTTGTAATATAAGTAGTATAGGGTTGTAATATAAATAGTATAGGGTAGTAACATAAGTAGTATAGGGTTGTAATATAAGTAGTATAGGGTTGTAACATAAGTAGTATAGGGTTGTAATATAAGTAGTATAGGGTTGTAACATAAGTAGTATAGGGTAGTAACATAAGTAGTATAGGGTTGTAACATAAGTAGTATAGGGTAGTAACATAAGTAGTATAGGGTTGTAATATAAGTAGTATAGGGTTGTAATATAAGTAGTATAGGGTAGTAACATAAGTAGTATAGGGTTGTAATATAAGTAGTATAGGGTTGTAACATAAGTAGTATAGGGTAGTAACATAAGTAGTATAGGGTTGTAATATAAGTAGTATAGGGTTGTAATATAAGTAGTATAGGGTAGTAACATAAGTAGTATAGGGTTGTAATATAAGTAGTATAGGGTTGTAACATAAGTAGTATAGGGTTGTAATATAAGTAGTATAGGGTTGTAATATAAGTAGTATAGGGTTGTAACATAAGTAGTATAGGGTTGTAATATAAGTAGTATAGGGTTGTAACATAAGTAGTATAGGGTAGTAACATAAGTAGTATAGGGTTGTAATATAAGTAGTATAGGGTTGTAATATAAGTAGTATAGGGTAGTAACATAAGTAGTATAGGGTTGTAATATAAGTAGTATAGGGTTGTAATATAAATAGTATAGGGTTGTAATATAAGTAGTATAGGATTGTAATATAAATAGTATAGGATAATAACATAAGTAGTATAGGGTAGTAACATAAGTAGTATAGGGTTGTAACATAAGTAGTATAGGGTAGTAACATAAGTAGTATAGGGTTGTAATATAAGTAGTATAGGGTTGTAATATAAGTAGTATAGGGTAGTAACATAAGTAGTATAGGGTTGTAATATAAGTAGTATAGGGTTGTAATATAAGTAGTATAGGGTTGTAATATAAGTAGTATAGGGTAGTAACATAAGTAGTATAGGGTAGTAACATAAGTAGTATAGGGTTGTAATATAAGTAGTATAGGGTTGTAATATAAGTAGTATAGGGTTGTAACATAAGTAGTATAGGGTAGTAACATAAGTAGTATAGGGTTGTAATGTAAGTAGTATAGGGTAGTAACATAAGTAATATAGGGTTGTAATATAAGTAGTATAGGGTTGTAATATAAGTAGTATAGGGTAGTAACATAAGTAGTATAGGGTTGTAATATAAGTAGTATAGGGTTGTAACATAAGTAGTATAGGGTTGTAATATAAGTAGTATAGGGTTGTAATATAAGTAGTATAGGGTAGTAACATAAGTAGTATAGGGTTGTAACATAAGTAGTATAGGGTTGTAATATAAGTAGTATAGGGTTGTAACATAAGTAGTATAGGGTAGTAACATAAGTAGTATAGGGTTGTAATATAAGTAGTATAGGGTTGTAATATAAGTAGTATAGGGTAGTAACATAAGTAGTATAGGGTTGTAATATAAGTAGTATAGGGTTGTAATATAAATAGTATAGGGTTGTAATATAAGTAGTATAGGATTGTAATATAAATAGTATAGGATAATAACATAAGTAGTATAGGGTAATAACATAAGTAGTATAGGGTTGTAATATAAGTAGTATAGGGTTGTAACATAAGTAGTATAGGGTTGTAATATAAGTAGTATAGGGTTGTAATATAAGTAGTATAGGATTGTAATATAAATAGTATAGGGTAATAACATAAGTAGTATAGGGTTGTAACATAAGTAGTATAAGGTTGTAATGTAAGTAGTATAGGGTTGTAATATAAATAGTATAGGGTAATAACATAAGTAGTATAGGGTTGTAATATAAGTAGTATAGGGTTGTAATATAAATAGTATAGGGTAATAACATAAGTAGTATAGGGTTGTAACATAAGTAGTATAAGGTTGTAATGTAAGTAGTATAGGGTTGTAATGTAAGTAGTATAGGGTAATAACATAAGTAGTATAGGGTTGTAATATAAGTAGTATAGGGTTGTAATATAAATAGTATAGGGTAATAACATAAGTAGTATAGGGTTGTAATATAAGTAGTATAGGGTAATAACATAAGTAGTATAGGGTTGTAATATAAGTAGTATAGGATTGTAATATAAATAGTATAGGGTAATAACATAAGTAGTATAGGGTTGTAATATAAGTAGTATAGGGTTGTAATTTAACCCTTTACCTCATACAAGCGTCTTTGGACGCCTCTACACCATTCGCATGGAAGCGCCTTTTGACGCCTCTGCAAGATTCGCATAGAAGCGCCTTTTGACGCCTGCTGTAAACATCAGCCATTTTGAGCTAGTTTTCGTAGCGCCACCTTCAGGGAAAACCCCCCTATTACATACTACATTCATTTCTGCGAATGACAATTACGTCAGATCACGTGGTCGCTATTCATGCACTGGTCGATATCTGCTATTTAAAGTAACTGGGTCGTAATCTCCACTCTCCAAAATGGCAGCCGCGGATTTCATTCAGTACGTACGAAGTTTTCACGATTAGAATAACAACCACGAAAGATTCAATAAATTAGGTAAAGGCTCTGATATTAATGTAGGCAGCAATTAGTTTTTATAAATTATCAAATTCAGATGACTTAGTGATATAGACGCACACGAAAACCTTGTAAATTTCGAGTATCGGAAATGGCAGCTACGGTTGGTCACGCGGCCTCACGGACATGACGGTGAACGAGTTCTCTCAAGATTTTGAAGCACATAAAAAAAATTCTTCTGTGGAAAATAATCACACAGCTATAACAATCAGACATTACTCTTAAATTTGTCCACATATAATATATGTGTACCAAAAATGTAAAATGGTTAAAATTGTTGTTAAACGTAACATACACTAAATTGCTTAACAGTTCTCAGGCAGGATTTCATTCAGTACTTACGAAGTTTTCACGAGTAGAATCACAACCACGAAAGATTCAGTAACTAAGGTAAAGGCTCTGATATTTATGTAAGCAGCAATTAGTTTTTATTGATTATCAAATTCAGATGACTTAGTGATGTAGACGCAGACGAAAAACATGTAAATTTCGAGTATGGGAAATGGCAGCTATGGTCGGTCATGCGGCCTCACGGACATGACGGTGAACAAGTTCTCTCAAGATTTTGAAGCACATAGAATATTCTTCCGTGAAAAATAAGTACACAGCTATAACAATCGGACTTTACTCTTCAATTTTTCCATATATAATAGATGTCTACCTAAAACGTAAAATGGTTAAAACTGCTGTTAAACGTAACACCACTACATTGCTTAACAATTCACAGGCATGCCTATGCGGATGCGGTCTGCTAGGTAACAGGTGTTCTATTTATAGCGTGCTGCACTTTGTCACTATGCTCTATGAGGTAAAGGGATAAATAGTATAGGGTAGTAACATAAGTAGTATAGGGTTGCAATATAAATAGTATAGGGTAGTAACATAAGTAGTATAGGGTTGTAATATAAGTAGTATAGGGTTGTAACATAAGTAGTATAGGGTAATAACATAAGTAGTATAGGGTTGTAATATAAGTAGTATAGGGTTGTAATATAAATAGTATAGGGTAGTAACATAAGTAATATAGGGTTGTAATATAAGTAGTATAGGGTAGTAACATAAGTAGTATAGGGTTGTAACATAAGTAGTATAGGGTTGTAACATAAGTAGTATAGGGTTGTAACATAAGTAGTATAGGGTTGTAACATAAGTAGTATAAGGTTGTAATATAAGTAGTATAGGGTAGTAACATAAGTAGTATAGGGTTGTAACATAAGTAGTATAGGGTAATAACATAAGTAGTATAGGGTTGTAATATAAATAGTATAGGGTTGTAATATAAATAGTATAGGGTAGTAACATAAGTAATATAGGGTTGTAATATAAGTAGTATAGGGTTGTAATATAAGTAGCATAGGGTAATAATATAAGTAGTATAGGGTTGTAATATAAGTAGTATAGGGTTGTAATATAAGTAGTATAGGGTTGTAACATAAGTAGTATAGGGTAATAACATAAGTAGTATAGGGTAGTAACATAAGTAGTATAGGGTTGTAATATAAGTAGCATAGGGTAATAATATAAGTAGTATAGGGTTGTAATATAAATAGTATAGGGTAGTAACATAAGTAGTATAGGGTTGTAATATAAGTAGTATAGGGTAATAACATAAGCTGTATAGGTTGATAGTAGTGTTTAATAATTGAGAATAGTAGACCGTGGAGATATTCAGTAGAAATCTTTATGTAAACATGTTACCAAGAGGATATGATTTGTTTTCTTTCCACTTTAGCAAGAGGATAAAAACAATTTTTATATCAGAGCAGTTTTTGGGGTTTTCAAATGAATTAAAAGTCAGGGATGGATGTTAACTGACACATAATCATGATACTGTCGATTCCAAATGTGCATAGATTTTAGGGGCAGCAGTGTAGAAACCTTGTTTGTTCTAGAATTAGATTTTGAAAAGTAAATTAAATGCAGCTTTATTATCAGTTATAAAATTCATAATTATGTATTGTTCGATATGTTTATTGAGGTAATATTAAAGTAAAGAAATGTTGCAATGTATAATTTTCTTTGTTTGGGGGGTGGTGCAGATCATGATTGAAATGGGACATAAAATATTTGAAACTTTATATTTTATGTGGGGTAAAATTTGAATATAATAATTAGCACTAATTCTGACAAAAAGGCAACAAAACAGTAAAATTAACAAGTACACATGTACCATAAAAACACAGAAATGACTGAAATGAGAGTCTGTACTGCAACACAACACCCAAAAAATATGGACTCTTTTAATTACATAATCTGGTAACTAGTAGCTACGAGTACAGTCCTACCCAGAAAAAATTGCAGATGCTGATAAAAAGGCTTTTCAAATTCTTTAGACATTAGATATGAGAAAATAAAGAAAATTACAAGTATGAAAAAATGGGACAAGTAAACATTTTGGTCAGAACAAATAACTTTTCCAGGGAAAAATGGTACAGGCCAGATATGTGGTATTTACCTAGGAAAAGAAACTTTCTCTTTCTCTCTCTTTCTCTCTCTCTCTCTCTCTATATATATATATATATATGTATGTATATTTATATATATGTGTGTGTGTATGTATATATGTGTGTGTGTGTGTGTGTGTGTGTGTGTGTGTGTGTTACAAATCACATTTTCAAAGGCACTGGATGAAAAAATATCATATTAGCCAGGGAAATAATCAATGTAACAACAGAAAAACTGACAAACAACAGAGCAAAACTGGTGCAAAACCAGCTCAAGTGCTTTTCAAATCTCCTGATTACTGTTTCAAGGGCTCAGAGCCACAAAAGAACAATTACACAAATGACAACTTAGCAAAACACAAAAATCCCCACAAAAATGTGAGTACTATACAAAGCTGACATTGTGTTTGCTGTAAATAGGTACAATTTTTAACATACAGCTAGCTCAGTGAAATACTACAACCGGGATGAAATATTACATCTGGGATGTAAAAAACTCATTAAATTGCACAAATGATTAATTGCTGACCTACTAACATCTTTGACTGGGATCATTTGTTTTAGTCTCTTGCCTTGCTAGCACAAAAAAGTAACAACACTCAACATTGTTCAACCTTTATTTTGTAACTAATTATAGCTATTTACAGCACTTTTTTCTTATATGTATTAAAGATCATTTGCACTTGATTTTAACATTTATTTCAGCCACTAGATATATCTGAGGAGTCTGGATCCGGACTTGGGTACAATGTTTACTGGAGGAGGAAGCCAGAGGACACTGGGGATGGGGTGGACAGAGGTGATAATTGGATGAAGGTAATTGACATAAGTATATCCTTCTGTCACTCTATCACTCAAGAGAAAAAGATACCCTTCCGATTTGTACTAGCTTGTCTTGTCCCTGGTTGGATCAAAGAAAAAATTTAGATGATTAACATGCTTTCTGATTTCATAATTGTTTGTTGTTGTGGTCATGGTTTAAATAAAATTGCACCAAATTTCTTTCTTTAAAATCCATTGAACAATGGAATATTACCTTAATTAGTACAGTCTTTACTGCTCTCAGAAGTTCAGGGTGAGGGAGGAGTGAAGGTAATGCGGGTATCATTTGTGTGCATGTCTCTTTATCGTAGAGATGAATTTTTGAGGACATAATTTTCTTTCAGGCTTTATGGGGACCTTACAGGTAATACTGCAGTAATAAATGCTTCTGTCCAGTGTGGGTCTTAACAAAATCTCTTTTTCCAGCCATCCAACTTATGGAGTGTAAACATGAGAATGTGCTTATTATTGTCTTTCAGTCAATTTTTTGTGGCCAACTTCATCCCCCTTCCCCCACCACCAAAAAGGTTGAGTAATAGTTGGTAATTTAACAATATTAAGGTAATGAATAATTAAAAGTGAAATAAACCTGGCCTGATGTTCTATTCAGCATGTTGAATCTGTTGTGGTTTGTCCTGATGTAACATACAAGTAATTATAAAAACTTTTACAAACTTTCTTGATGGCATGGACATACACCCAGATTGAAATGACAATGATCTTGTCACCTCCCTTGTCAATAGATTCATCAATCAGGAATTTGTTATTTTGTCCTAACTTTTTATGATGGAGGTGGGTGTCTAAGCATTAAGAATAAAGGTCATGGTTGTGTTAAGTCTGATAAGAAAGAAATGTCTGCGCAGTAAGTTTAGAGACCCATTGGTTGATACACCACTTTCTCGATAACTCGTGCCCTGATAACTCACAAACCCATATAAAATGCAGGGTCAGGCATGGATCCCGTTTTTTAAACCAGAAAATACCCCAAAATTTTATCCCTGTTTGTTGAACTTGAAGAAATTTGCAGTCAAAATTGGTAATGGAAACTTTGATGTATTGCTCGTTTTATTGTCAAAAACGGTAGATAGGACCTGGAAATTTTAATCAACACTATGACATATCAAATTTAATAATAGGTCATACAATTTTTTACATTTTCTTTCCAAACAACATTCCTAGTACACCACAATTAATGATATGTAAGGAAATTTTGATCAATGAAAATGTCACTTATGCCAAGTGGAGGCAGTACTTTAATAAATAAATACAAATTAAATAATTTTTTATCAATTGAAATTTTTGTTCTAGTTCTATCTTTTAGTTCCTTTTGAGTGTAATTGTCACAAATACAATGTGTCCTCTTGTAATTAAATGTAAAATGCATCTATCTACAATAAAAGCTATGTCCACGAGAGTTTCTCTGAGAACCTAATTAAGTGCCAGCTGTGTTTTGATAACTGACTTGTGGAAATATTTTTTGTATTGTTGCACTGAATTAAAAGCTGGCCTCCTTTGTATTATCACTTTAATTATGTCTTTGAATCAAAAAAAAGTGGTGAAATAAAAGAAAAGTTAAAAGGCACGAAAATCCTACAAACTTAAAATCTAGTGGCCCCGGTTGTACATTGGTTGAACTCACATCATTTAATCAATCGAACACTTATGAATGTTATTGTGTCTGTAACATAAACTACCTTTAATTAACAGACTCTTTCATAACTGTGATCAAAATAACAAGGCAGCCAAACAAAATGAATACTTCGTAAAATAAGAGCTTGATTTCACAGAGACGGACCATTGTAGGCAAGCAAGTTTCAGAGAATTCTTGAACTGGCACTTGGAGATATCCTCAATGATGATATTTCACTATTACTTCCAATAAAATCATGACCTCATTATTGTACTAATTGAACAATACAAAAAAATATTGATTTTGAAGTAGACGATTGTCTCATGAAATAAATGTTGCGTGCTTTTTAAAAAAAAGGAATCTTGTTTGGTGGTGTATCAACAGTTGGTCTAGTTCCCTGCTTGTAGACTCCTGATTTGGCAGGATAGTATTAAACACCACTACGGGAACCAGACTCATCAAGAAAACAAAAAGCAGTGACGTAATACACACATTTTTTGTGTACACGTGATGGCTGTTGAAACCAATTGGAACATTCTTTCATGTTGGACATTTTGAAAATAAATATTATTTAAACAGGATAATGAACAACTTCTTTAGGAAAAGCACGTTATTAAAAATTATTATCAACGTGATTGTAAAATGAGAAATGAGGACTTAGTCATTAAACAGCCCAGTTCCCTAATGCCGCTTCCCCCCCCCCACTTTTCTCGATGTCAAATTGATTTTTTTCAATTTTTGGAGGTCCATCTGTAAATTGCACCTCGCTTATAGTGTGGCCTGAGTTTGTGGACCCGGTTGTATGCAAGTTATCGAGGGAGATGTGTAATCTCTACAGTCAGCAATGCCTGTGTAGTGAACTATTCAACAAGGGATGGGTGTATAATGTGCTGTTTGTGGTATCCTGTTCACTATGTCTGTATGCATATTGTGACAGAATTTTGTGAATGTGTCTACTCATGCAGTGTTTATTGGGTTGCTGTGAAACTTGGTGCATATTTTAGTTATTGTTCAGGAGATATGCCTATCGACCAGTCAGTGTACTCACCCTATTTTCAGAAGAGCTGTCCACTTGCCACAGTAATTTCATCCCTCAGAGCCTGTAACAAGCAGTTTGCTCTCTGTTGCTAAATATAGTATAATAAAACATTTGCTATATTTATCTTTTCTGGCATTTTTAACTTTGAAAGTCCAGTCACAGTATGTAAAGGGACATAAATAAAATTTCTAATCCTGAGAGACAATGACTGGTTACCTTATGTGATGTAGTTTGACAGCTTCTGTATAGCATTTAAAACAATACTGAATCACTGAAGTAAAATGTTTCTTAAATGTAATTGCTTTGATATTGTTCTCCATTAACATTATGAACTTTTAAATCAATTCTGTTAATATACAAACAAAAGAAAATACTTGAAACTTTTAAAATTAATATTACATGTATTTAAACAGATGTTAATATTTTACTGTGAACATGATTATCATTATATTGTGTTTATTACTATTTTTTAGTTATGTTTATCCTTTTAATCTAGTCACCTGATCAAGCCATCTGTGTTTTCACTATTATTATTTGCTTGTTTCCTATGTAATGGCCAATTAGGGAGAATCTGGTTCATATTGCCCACTACTTTTTATTATTATTATTTTTTGCAGGGGCATGTGAATAGTAACATTGGACAATATGTTTACTTAGTGGGTCTAGACAACTATTATTTAGAATATGAGGTGAAAGTTGGAGCATTCAATGATTATGGTCCAGGACCAAACTCCAGCGTGGAGGTCATCTACTCTGCTGAAGCAAGTAAGTTCCATTACTACCACCATGCAGTCCATTTTTCTTTTGTCATCAGTACAATGTTGTTACGACCCATTTCATATTTTTAGCTAACCTGCAATTTAATGCTGTGTAAGCTTATGACATTGTCCAGTGTTTGTCATTCATTGTCCATCAGTCATCCATCGTGAGTGAGATACATTCATACATATGAGGTACATCTAAGCCTGTTATCCCCTCTGAAGGCCATAGTTCGGACCTGATTTTGATAAAACTTTGAATGTGTGCTTATATTACCAAGATCTTGGATAAGTTTGATAATGAGCAAGACAAACAGATATCATTGAAGTAGTCTTGCTTAAACATATATATGAGGTGATCTTGTATAACAGATATAACTGAGGTGGTCTTTGCATATATATGAGGTGATCTTGTATAACAGATATAACTGAGGTGGTCTTTGCATAAACATATATATGAGGCGATCTTGTATAACAGATATAACTGAGGTGGTCTTGCATAAACATATATATGAGGTGATCTTGTATAACAGATATAACTGAGGTGGTCTTGCATAAACATATATATGAGGTGATCTTATATAACAGATATAACTGAGGTGGTCTTGCATAAACATATATATGAGGTGATCTTGTATAACAGATATAACTGAGGTGGTCTTGCATAAACATATATATGAGGTGATCTTATATAACAGATATAACTGAGGTGGTCTTGCATAAACATATATATGAGGTGATCTTGTATAACAGATATAACTGAGGTGGTCTTTGCATAAACATATATATGAGGTGATCTTGTATAACATATAACTGAGGTGGTCTTTGCATAAACATATATATGAGGTGGTCTTTGCATAAACATATATATGAGGTGATCTTGTATAACAGATATAACTGAGGTGGTCTTGCATAAACATATATATGAGGTGATCTTGTATAACAGATATAACTGAGGTGGTCTTTGCATAAATAGATATAAATGAGCTGAACTTGAATCTGATTAGCTGAGCTTATTACCATTGTGGACTTGGATTGTGGACTTGTATGTTAAAGATCATTGCTGAGTTCAAGAATGAGGAAGATCCATGCATGTTAATGAGGTGATCTTGCATCTCATTGGCCGATCATATCACTCTTGAATGCATCTCATTGACTGAGCATATCACTCTTGAATGCATCTCATCGGCTGAGCATATCACTCTTGAATGCATCTCATTGGCTGAGCATATCACTCTTGAATGCATCTCATTGGCTGAGCATATCACTCTTGAAGCCATATTTCTTATTTTGATCAGGCATAGAATTTTGGTTTATATGATCTAGATCTCACTTGAGTTCAGTCATATTTATGATACATGCATATTAATTAAGCCTTATGTTCTATTCAACATGTTGAATCTGTTGTGGTTTGTCCTGATGTTTCATACAAGTAATCATAAAAACTTTTTACAAACTTTCTTCATGGCAGGTGATATTGCATCGTATTGGCTGAGCATGTTGCCATTCAGGAAGCCATATTTATGAACTGACCTTGACTTTATTCCTGCTTCAGAAGTGATTAAACTTGGTATTTAGGCTTACATTATCAATATGTTTATTTAATGTAATTACAAGCAAGATCTGTTTGTATAAATGAGATGATTTTACATCTGACTGCCTGAAAATGTCAACACCAAACTTGGTAAATTGGCTTGTATCATCAAGACATTTAAGGTGAGTTCAGTGCATATTAATAAGGCAATCTTGCATACGATTGGCTGGGCTTCTTACCACTTGAGAGACTGTATTTCTGACCTGAGTTTACTCAAGTTTGGTAAATATTGTCACGTTGGATGATTTTATTCATCAGAGACTTTTGCATACTTTGTGTAATCTTGATTGAGAGTTCTTTTTACCACTCGAAAGACTGTATTTTTGAGAGGATTTTAACCAAACCTTGATAACTAGGTCTATATCATCAAGATGTCAATTCTTTGTTGAATATAAATATGAGTGAAATTCATGCATATTAATTATGTGACCCTGCAATTGATTGGCTGATCCTGTCTGCACTCTAGCAAATATATATGTCATAAGATTTTGATCAGACTTGTTAAGTAGTCTTGTGTTATCAAGATGAGTTTGATTATGATTGAGATCTATGCCTATTAATGAGATAGTCTTGTATCTGATTTGCTGAACTTGCTACTGTTCTTGAACCAAGTTCCAGTAAAATATTTCTCCACATTGATAAATAAGCTTATTAGCTTCTTACCAAACTTTTTTAATGCAATTTTGATCAAACTTGGAAAATAGGTCTTTGACAGGTTTTAATATATATGAATGACTGAGCTTGTTACCACTCTGGAGGTATTTCTGATTTTGGATGACAGATTTGGAATGAGCGAGAAACATGCATATTAATGGGGTGATCTATGTCAGATTGGCTGAGCTTGTAGCCATTCTGGAAGCCATATTTCAGATCTGATTTTGATCAAGTTAGAAATATAGACTTATATCAGCAAGTTCTTTGCTGAGTTCATTAGATTCATGCAGAATAATGATAGTCATGAATCTAATTGGCTGAACATGTTAACACAGTAAAGTCATATTTCTAGTCAGATTTTGATCAGATTTGGAATGTAAGTTTTTGGGTTTAATAGCAGTAATATATATCAAAGTCATATTTCTAGTCAGATTTTGATCAGATTTGGAATGCAAGTTTTTGGGTTTAATAGCAGTAATATATATAATCTACTATTTTATTGCTAAGCCCCATTCCAAGCTAAAATATTCCCTCCTTCAATTAGTAAGCTTAGGGCCAGGAAGAGAAGAACACTGTCCCAGTCTGATTCCTTAGTCACAGATTACATACATATGGAATATCTTGCAAATTTTCTTTGTGTTCATACACGTGAGTCTCAATGTTCAGCAAAATTGCTTTTAATGTTGATTTATGTTTTTTTTTTGTTTTGCTAAATGTATCCTTTTCAGTGTGTTCATTTTCTACCCAGTCCTTGCTTTGCTTCAGTTGATTTGTTCCTTTCATTGGTTTTGTGTGGTGTTTGCATCTTGCTTAACAAAGTGGTGCTTCAATAAATTTGTACCCATTCTTAGATCCAGTACCAGGGTAAATACCTCCTTTCCTCTTTCATCCCAGTCAAATTTGTTTTTCTTTTTCAGCTGATAATTATATTACAGAGTGTTGGTAAATATGGGCATAAGACGATTCCACCTCTTGATCATGTAGTAAGTGTACACTTAATGAAGTTATCCTATTTGTTTTCTGCTTGAAGATGCAGTGTCAGACATGGCATCAAGTTGTCACACTTACAATGGAAAGAACAAAGTTCCAGTTCTTCCTCTTCATCCCTGGATGACCCCCTCCATTCATACCATTTCTTCCTTTACATCCCAGGATGACCACATCTATTCTCACGAGGTGTCTAGATCGCTTTGTGTCTTAGATAAGTCAATATCTCCAGTAATGGAGGGATCAAGTCTGCTTTTCCATGGTTCTGAAGTTGACTTAAGTCATTGGATCATTGAACTCTATGACGTGTTATCAGTTCCTGTTAGTGGAAATCCTTGGCCCGTCCCAATGGATGGCCAATAAGAGTATGTTGTGCCTATTCTAAAGCACTCTCACTCTAAGTGATCTGATGCTGACTCTAGTTCTCCAAACAGAATTCCATATGTCAAATCATCACCATAGGACCAATTGTTAACTAGGCAAAGGTCATCTGCATGGGTCTGGAGACATGGGCCTAGTCAATATCCCTTCCTCCTCTTCCATGTTACTGATTAATCCTTGTGGGAATAGGTAGTTGTGGTTTTACTAACCCATCAGGGAGTGGGATCAGATTGGCATGCCCTTTCTCTAT
This sequence comes from Sinohyriopsis cumingii, assembly GCA_028554795.2. Classification (NCBI taxonomy): domain Eukaryota; kingdom Metazoa; phylum Mollusca; class Bivalvia; order Unionida; family Unionidae; genus Sinohyriopsis; species Sinohyriopsis cumingii. The sequence continues at coordinate 58,714,581 of CM068838.1, forward strand.
GTTCCCTTTTAATCCCATGGAATTTGGTGCCCCCCATTACCCAATAATGTGTCTTCCTTTTCACCCCATGTCATCATTGATATTGTTTCCCTGGTCCCAAGGTATGTTGGATGGGGCAGACAGTAGACCATCTCTGTCCCCTCCAGCCTTGTTCAAAATAGAGGAGGCAGAGCACCATCTTCCTCATAGATTGTACAGAAGGAATCATCAGTCTTGTTCTCCAAGGAGGGAAGATGAGAGGGTTAGTCCCATTGCCCCCTCCCCCCCCCCCCCGTGATTGGTTACAGAACGACAAAATACCTGTGTTAATGACTCCAATGGAGATGAATACCAGGAAGGATAGTCCTGTCTTGTCTTGAAAGTGGGGTCAGGACAATGATGCCCATTCTATTCTCATAGACTCGGATGAGTTTCCAGAAGAACTGGTTGAAGCTGGCCATTCCACTGGGGTCCCATTCTTCATTGCACCTTTCAGATCATATAATGGAGTAGGAAGAACTCGGACTTGTGATAAGTCTCCAGCACTGTGCTCAAAGCCATTGGAAGCTGAGGACTCTAGATTTCTTATGTTTGGAGAGACTTTCCATGGTTTATTCTCATTCAGATCTTCTGTTCTTCCCACACTCAGTTTACAATTCAAGAAATTTGGGTGCATTTCCTGCTTTGCCCTTTTAACCCCCCTCCTTGGATTTATTTGATTCCCAATTGGGGATTTCAGCTGGGACCTGGTCTTGTCTCTGGATTAAATGGAATTTAAGGCTGGAACCCTGGTTATGATAGTCACAAATATTGATCTTTTGTTTTTGGCTGCCTCCTTCAGTTTGTTGAAGCAGATATTGTTGTTTTCTGCATCATTATAACTCTTGCTGGAGGCTTTGATTAAAACATGCAGACATGCACTGACAGTGTCCATGGTGTTTCTCCACCTACAGAAAGATGCAGCTTTGATTGTCTTTGGATCACAGCAAAACTCAGGTAGGGCTCTTCAGAGGTCTAATCATTTCCATGGTGTGACAAGATTAGAGGGACCAACAACACCAGTCCCTTGCCATGCTGCTATTCAAATGTAGTCTGTTTAGGGGTAAAACTACCTTTAGTTATGTAATATTTACTTGCTACTGTGCAAAGATTCCCTCCTCCCACCCTGGACCCTTGTCTGATTTGCTGTAGTCTTGGTAAAGGTTTGAAGAGGAAGATATTCTGTGTCTTGGCTATGACTACAGAATCAGACTGGGATAGTGTTCTTTTCAACTCTGGTCTTTCCGTAATAATTGGAGGAATGAATATTTTACCATACATACCCGCGTATAAGCAAAATAATTTAGGAAAACTTAATGGCCTGGAAGATGGGGGGGGGGTCGGCTTATCTGCAGGCAAGTGTCTAAACTTGACAGTTTTTAAGTCTTACTGTAAAGGCTGTAAATCTTGGGACATGAAAAAATAATTTTTTGCTGTGTCCCAAGACATGCGTGTTAAAAAAGAAACATTTTCAGTGACCCGACACTTATTGAACTGTTATCAAGTACTATGGGTTGATTTTGTTATTATTTTGCATTTGCATATTTTCTGAATTCTCTAGCATGAAATTAAATAAAGGTAAATACAGACTTCAAAATTTGTGGTCTGGATGAGTTTACCCTGGAGACCAAGATGAGCTATAATGTATATTGCTTACACAGTGCAAAGCGTGTATAGATAACTGAAATCCATCCCAAACATATTAGATGCAGGTTTTGTTTTAATCATTGTTTCGACCAAATTACATTCTTCCAGATAACATTTCAGCAAGTCCTTAATAGCTGTGTCATTTAAGTTGAATCACACGCTCACGAGTTTCTCAATTTCAGTGATATAAACAATCCTACAAACTACGTTAATATTTATGAAAAGTTATGCACGTTTAATTATTCAAGGTACATAGCCAGCATAACTTACAAGGAGTGGTAATAATAAAGGCTAAAATTCTCATTATAGATCAATTAATATCATCACCAATCTATGTTAGTTTTGTGTTTTGGCTGAACAACATCAAACTTCCCACACAGTTTAAAGCTTGATGTTTCGGCATCTCCTTTGTTGATAGTTGGTGGACTTGTCTTTTGTTTTCTGACAGTGATACAGGTCATTTAATCATTAAAACCCCGAAATTTGTTTGTGTTAACCTTTTACCTCATGCAAGCGACTTTGGATGCCTCTACTCCATTTGCATGGAAGCGCCTTTTGACATCGGCTGTAAACATCGACCATTTGTAGCGGGTTTTTGTAGCGCCACCTTCAGGAAAAACCCCTATTAGATGCCTCATTCATTGCTGTGAATGACCATTATGTCAGATCACATAGTCACTATTTATGCTCTGGTCAAAATCTGCTATTTTGAAGTAACTGGGTCGTAATCTCCACTCTCCAAAATGGAGGTCGCGGATTTCGTTCTGTACTTTTCACAATTAGAATCACAACTTTGAAAGCTTCAGTAACTTAGGTAAAGGCTCTGATATTTATGTAGGTAGCAATTAGTGTTTATAAATTATCAAATTCAGATGACTTAGTGATGTAGACACAGATGAAGAACATGTAAATTTCGAGTATGAGAAATGGCAGCTATGGTTGGTCACGCGGCTTCACTGACTTGACGGTGAACAAGTTCTATCAAGATTTTAAAGCACATAAATACTTCTTACTTGAAAAATAATTACACAGCTATAACGATCAGACTTTACTCTTAAATTTTTCCATACTTAGTAGATGTGTACCAAACGTAAAATGGTTAAAATTGCATTTAAACGTAACATACACTACACTGCTTAACAGTTAACAGGAAGGCCTATGTGTATGGAGTCATAAAGGTAACAAGTGTTCTATTTAGAGCGCACTGCACTATGTAACTTTGCTTCATGTGTATCGGAGGGATAAAAAGTCATACCCTCTATGAGGTAAAGGGTTAAGAGGAAATTTTGACCAGCAACTATACCAGTACATTGATGTGTTATTGCCTACAATTGGGAGGTTTTTTGTGGCATTTTTAAAGCCTTGTTTTCACTAAATATTGATCCATCTTCCAAGTCTAATATTGGCGAAATTTGCAAAGGACACATGGTTTCTTCCTGTGACGCGCCTTATTTTCCCCGAGGATGTGCCCTATTTTCACATTCTGGTCAGTTGTGGCCATACTGCACAATAGCTAAAGGTTAGTCTTAAATAAGCAAGCAAGAAAGACAGCAAGACTAATTAAAAGTTAATCCTTTTTGATGCAACTCTTTTGTGAAAAAGTCATGATTCAAGAAACCATGTTCTACACTAATGTGTGTTGTGCAAGCACCAACAATCAATTGGAAAATAAAGGATTACCAGTTTTGTTGAACTGAAGGTACCTAAATAGGCAGCCTTATGGTATCATACGTGTGGTAACTATTTTCCTCTCATTGTATAGCTGACCTTATTCCTTTATTGTCAACTCATAAGGCATTTAATATTTTCTACTATAAAACATACATATTTTGAATTAATCTTTTGAGGACAGATATGCTGCCAGGAATGTATTTTCATTTCTTCTTGTAATTTAATGATGGTAATTAACATTCATGTTAATGATATAAAAATGCCAGGTGCTCACTCGTGTAAGTTTCTTTGGTGGGAATGGAGCTGCATGATTCACAGTGATCATTTTTTGGGTTGAAATTAATTGCCAATAATTTTACTGTTGTGGTTTTTTTTTTCTGGTTTATTTTCTGACTTTTGTATTGTTGTGGATGAAAAAAAGATCATAAATTTATTTGAATAATGTTTAAACTTAACATCCTATTTAGTGAAGAAGCGAATTATTTCTGGTAAAGTAATTATATTGGTCACAACAATAATCAAAGTAGTCATACATGTCAATGCTGATATTTATGTTTTGGGAGTCAGGGTCATAGCACTAAAACATAAATAACATGTGATGTGTGTTACATGTAGGACTATATTCACAGGTGATACAACAGAACATGCCTTCCATGGATTGCATATAATAATGATAATAATAATAATAATGAGGACTTTGTATAGCGCCTAATCTTTAGAAGCTCTAAGCGCTTTACAGCATTAAACACCTATAAAATAAAAAAATATATAATGATATGATTACAAAAACAAACACCGAGAAATTAGAAAACATAAAAAACATGCTGAAAATATTTAAGGTAGGAAACATTATTAGGTCCTTAAGTTCTTGCAGTCGAAATAAGTGAGTTTTAAGAGCACTCTTGAATGGGATCACTATGTCTTTGTGTTTAAGTTCAGTGGGCAATTCATTCCATGTTGCTGGGCCCTGGTATGCAAAAGAACGCTGTCCATATGACTTTGTTTTCATAGTGGGAATAATGAGTATATGATTGTCAGAAGAGGAGCGTAAGTATCTTGCTGGTGTGTACACATGGGTGAGGTCGGAAAGGTATGTTGGACTGGAGTCCGTCAGTGAAAGGTAGCACAGAGAACAAACTTTGTGTTAGATTCTGGATCGAATGGATAGCCAGTGTAGGGTACAGAGCAGTGGGGAAGTGTGCTCTGACTGTGGTACTCTAAGTATGATCCGAGCAGCTCTGTTTTGAACTTTTTGAAGTTTCTGGAGTAGATATTGAGATGAACCAGACAGAATTGAGTTACAATAGTCCAGTCTTGAAAGTATTAATGAACACACAAGTGTTTTAGTGGCATCAACTGAAAGATATTTGCGAATGGAGCTGATGTGTCTCAGCTCAAGAGATGCAGCCTTGCATATGTTAATGACATGTTGGTGCAATGTAATAATAATAATAATGACCTTATTTAAGGAGGGTAACACAATTAGCTAAGAACTAATCTACCTTGAGGCCCTCAGAGAGTACTGTCCAGAGTAACACCTAGATTTTGTACTGATTGTGTGAATTTGATGTTGGTGTTGCTGATATTTATTGTTTGAGGTAAAGGATGTGAATGAGAAAGTATTTGTGTTGTGGTCAGAATGGCCTCAGTTTTATCATCATTCATCTGCAGCTTGTTACATGTCATCCATGATTTCACATCAGAAATGCACCTCTCTACACCTTGGATGGTAGCATCAACTTCAGTTGGGTGGCTAGATTTGTATATTTGGGTGTCATCAGCGTACAATTGGTGAGACACTGGATGACGAGCTATCACACTTGAGAGCAGCTGAGTGTACAGAATGAAGAGAACAGGTCCAAGAACAGACCCCTGTGGAACACCACAACATAAATTAACTGGGCTGGAGTGTATTCAGTTTGCAGACACAATTTGTGTCCAGTTGACCAAGTAGGACTTGAACCGCAGTGCAACTGTAACATGAATGTCAAATACATCCTGGAGATGGTGAAGTAATATATCATGGTCTATTGTGTCAAATGCTGCAGACAAATTAAGGAGGGTGAGGACTGTAATCTTTACACTATCCAAAGCAGAGAGAATGTCATTAACTACTTTTAGAAGAGTAGTTTCAGAACTGTGGCAAGGGCGATATGCAGATTGTACATTGCTAAAAAGACTGTTTGAATTCAGATGAGATACAAGCTGGGATAGAACAACCTTTTCTAAGATGTTTGATATGAATGGGAAATTAGAAACTGGGTGGTAGTTCTTTAAATCGTTATGGTCTAGTGTTGGTTTCTTCAAAAGAGGCTTTACAATGGCAGTTTTAAAAAATGATGGGAATTCCCCAGATGAGAGTGAGGTATTAATTACATCAGTTAGTGAAGGCAATACTGGATCTAAGCACTCAGGCAGCAGTGATGTTGGAATTGGATCAAGTTCACATGACTTTGGTGCACTCTTCATCAGGATTGTACGTACAAATCCATAGAGACAGGTTCAAATACTGCTAATGGTTGCTGCTCAAATTCTGTATCCTAACTGTATGTTGATGACGAGTCAATTGAAATTGTGGTGTCAGGCTTATCTCTAATGGTTTGTACTTTGTCACGGAAGAAATTTGCAAACATGTCCGAAAGGTTGACTGGAGAGAAGGTAGTTGGAAGTGATGTAGATTTGTTCCTTGACATTAGCTTGTTAGTAATCTCAAAGAGCTCTTTGCAGCTGGAACTTTCCATGATATTAGTAGTGTAGTGGGCTAATTTTGCTGCATGGACTATATTTGTAACATTCTTCTTAGCAGCTTCATAGATTTGCTTATGAATAGTGAGTCTGGTGGAAAGCCAAAGCCTCTCAGCTTTACAGCGGTCTCTTTTAGCAGCGAGAAGCTGGTCCCTAACACTGCTATACCATGGAGAACACTTTTGAATTGATACTCTGCACTTGGTAGCTGGGGCAATTGTTTGTCAAGCAGTGAACTCAGGCAGTTATCAAGTTGTTCTGCTGTAGGAGGTAAGCAAGTTGTTAGGTTTGCTTTGATGTCATGCATTAATTTGGTTCTATTTATCATACGGAGGTTTCTCTTAGTAGCAGATAAAGGTGGAGGGTTAGGGACTGATATGTCAAGATGGCATATAATGCAGAGGTGATCTGATGCAAGTTCATGGGATACCAGGGAGGACTGTAGAATGTTATCATCAGGTCTATGAAGAATCCAGTCTCATTTGTGACCATGTTTATGGGTGGGTTGGTTAACTGACTGTTTGAGGTTGAAAACATTAATGGAATCTAGAAGTTTTGATGTGTTTGGGTTTCCAGGACAGTCGAAGTGAAACTTGAAATCTCCAAGAATAATCAGGTTGCCACCTATCGAATTTCCATACTCCAGGAGATTCGGAAACTGCTCCAAAAAGAGAGATTCAGTCAACTTGTTTTTTCTACTAGAAGGAGGGCGGTATAGGCAGAAAAAATGTACTGACCTTTGCTCCAGTGTGAGTCTGATATGATATATCTATTTATGTCGGACTTTTCTCTTTTAGGAGAAATTAAAATTGAATACATAATATAATAATTGGGAGTTCTCTGCAAAAATCAGGACATATTATGAAATCGGGAGGTAGGCATGGAGTGACCCCAAAATTCGGGAGTTGTTTTTTTTTCTCTCCTAGCGTGAGAGATGACAGGCATGGTATTGGGTCGCTTACATCAAAGCAAATTCAGCTTTAATGGTATTAGGATAAATTTCAAAGGATTATTTCTGAAACTTCATTATTGTAGAGATATAAAAATTTAGTGCAGTGGTGCCCATGATTCAACTCTAAGGGATGTACTTCATTCAGTGGAATGTACTTCATTCAGCACATGTTCAAACCTACGATGTACATGTGGTGGCACCATTATGTAAATACGTTCAGTAGCCAAATTGAGAGCCTTGAATCAAACCATATTGTTATTCATTGTGTTGTCATACTGGGATCAAATTTTAATGAGTTAGGTATTTACAATTTCAAGGCAAAATAGAAACGTAATTACTGGTGCACTGATATAAAATGTCCAATGCAATTATGCATAAACAAACAATAATTGAGTCAAAAGGGTGAGGTAGAGTTACAGCAACTCATGACTGCTCAATTGTCATCATTGTTTAATCAAATTATATGTTAATATAAATTAGGCAGAACCAGTAAGAAAACAGAAAATTAAATAAATTACTTTTCAAACAAGTTGATACCATTTCTTTTTGATGATCATACATGTCATGCCCGAGATAAGTATACATGTACTTTTTGTTTATATAAGTTTGCCTAAATAAATGCATTTAGAACTTACCGTGTGCATCCTGTGATGTCTCGGAGTTGTGGGTTGGCTTATACTTTTTAGTGCTTATACCTGTTCAGTTGGGTTTTTTGTGGCTTGTATGCGAATCAGCTTATACGCGAGTATATATGTAATTTGGACTAGGGACTTGGCATCCCAGAAAAGAGCAGCAGTGCAATTTTAGCAGTTAAGAATCAGATTATTAAAGTTAAGTTTATCAAACATAAAACTACATAGCCAGCAATTGTATGAATGATAAAATAATTAGGTAATCTTACATCTGATTGACTGGTTGTTACCTCTACCTCTTTGGGGACACAATTTTATATCTGTAAGTAAAATTGGTAGATAGAAGTAATCATTTAGATGTCTAATGAATCTTACTTTGAGCAAGAGCTGTGTCTTTAAATGAACTTCAGTGCAGTTAGATGTAGCTCTCAAATCACAGGCAATTCAGTCAGTTTTGTTTTCTTTTACAATACCTGCCTTCAGTGCATAAGGTAGAGCAAGGGAAGTAACCCATGATATTGACTATTGGGACTCAAAATTTTTAAGTTCTTCCACAAGCATAACTTATGCAAACCAGATAACAAAATAAATTGTAGAATACAAGATGCATACATTTTGATAAAACAATTTGTATAAATCAGACAAATAATTCACTTTAGGGATTAAAATTAATACTTTGCAATTTATAATGGAAGAAATGATGTGAAATAGAAATATTGATATAATAAAATGTACACTTGCAGGCAAACATAAATTATGTGCAGTATTATTATAATTAAAAATCAAGAATTCTTTACATACTTAAAGATATTTTTTCTATCATTAATTTTGCTTGAAAAAGACCACATTTATTGTAAAATCAACATCCAGGTTATAATTTTATTTGCAGAGAATTTTTTCCAAAACCGTTACAAGATTTAAAATTCTTAGATATTTGGAAACAAAATTGATATGTTTTGCAAAATAGAGTTTGACGTTTTCCAGTTCTGGCTTATCAAAACATTTGGCATTTATATATTACTACATTTTATAATATGTTCTATGGCATTTCATACATTACCACATTTTATAATATGGCATATTTTATAATATGGCATTTCATATATTACCACATTTTATAATATGTTCTATGGCATTTATATATTACCACATTTTATAATATGCCATATTTTATAATATGGCATTTATATATTACATTTTATAATATGGCATATTTTATAATATGGCATTTATATAATACCACATTTTATAACATGGCATATTTTATAATATGGCATTTCATGTATTACCACATTTTATAATATGGCATATTTTATAATATGGCATTTATATAATACCACATTTTATAATAAGGCATATTTTATAATATGGCATTTATATATTACCACATTTTATAATATGGCATATTTTATAATATGGCATTTATATATTACCACATTTTATAATATGGCATATTTTATAATATGGCATTTATATAATACCACATTTTATAATATGGCATTTATATAATACCACATTTTATCATATGGCATATTTTATAATATGGCATTTCATATATTACCACATTTTATAATATGTTCTGTGGCATTTATATATTACCACATTTTATATGGCATATTTTATAATATGGCATTTCATATATTACTACATTTTATAATATGGCATATTTTATAATATGGCATTTCATATATTACTACATTTTATAATATGTTCTATGGCATTTCATATATTCTTTGTTATTTGAAATTTAGTTTTCAAATTTGTTTTTGTATTTTAGCTTATACTTAAATAAAAATATACCAATATCCTTTTGTCATGAAACACTTCCAAATTTAATTAGCAAGATTAAATAGACTTATGACCTTGAAAAAAAAAAACCACCTGTAAATTATTATGTGACTGTAGACCACAAATAAAAGCTTTGTCTGTAAACTTATCTTTTAGAGAATTTGGATGACCAGTGTATATTAATTCTGCATTTATCTTTGCAAAGATTTTTTTCAGGATATTATAAAATGGGGACAAAATCAGTGTGATAGAATACATAGTTTGCATTTATACCATATGTCATAAGGATGATTTGTGAAGGGTCAACTGTTAAAATAACAGTGGGCCAGGTGAGCATATCCGTCCCACTTAGGTCTTTTATGCACATGTTCATGGGTTAAATATTTGCATTCTCTACATGCTAAATAAATGCATCCTCTCTCGACATCATGGTAGATAAGCATATAGTTTTAGTCATGTTTATTCAATTGGCAGCTAAGCCAATGAATGTTTATAATAAGGATTAATCAAATTTATCAAAAACAGGTCTGTGATTATCTATGGGGTAACCAGAATTTTATATTTTTCCCTCATTTCAAATGTAAGTAATGAAACTTATTGAAAATTCCAGTCGGGTGTTTGCAAAAGATAGGAATCTTTCAACTTGTGAGCATCATTTGGTTCATTTTAAATCTCTTTACATTATTTCCAGTTTGCTGGTGTCTGAAATAGAAAGCCATAATCTTCTCAGGGACTGATTGTTTTGAATCTGTTCTCTTGAAAAAGGTAAAGTAGATGAGGTTTTGAAATAATTCTGATAATCTAGCAATCAGGAGGTTTCAGCAGTGAGAATAGTGATTTCAGATGTTGTAGATCAGACTGTATTTGAGATGAGGTACGTTTTGTATTTTCAGTGCCAGTAGCCAGACCTGTAATGCAAGATGGTGATGGTTACAATTCTACTGCTGTTTGGACCTACTGGGACCCTGTACCTGACACAAGGGAATCTGTTAAAGGCAGCATTAGGGGCTACCAGGTACATAATCAAGATATTATTCACATGGCCTCTTAACAGTTCTCATAAAAATACAAACAGTTCACTTTTCAAACAGAGATTTCAGAATATTTTCATTACTTAGAGGCAAAATTAGTCCAACTATTTATTGACAACAAGTTGCAAATATCTTGTCATTTTGGCCATTTGTAAGCATAGCATAAATAGCTATTTATAACAATAGCATAAATTGGACATTTGTAACAATAACTTAAATAGGCCAGTTGCAAAACTAGCATAAATAAAATAGTATAAATAGGCCATTTGTAAAATAGTATAAATAGGCCATTTGTAAAAATAGCATAAATAGGCCATTTGTAAAATAGTATAAATAGGCCATTTGTAAAAATAGCATAAATAGGCCATTTGTAAAATAGTATAAATAGGCCATTTGTATAATAGTATAAATAGGCCATTTGTAAAATAGTATAAATAGGCCATTTGTAAAAATAGCATAAATAGGCCATTTGTAAAATAGTATAACTAGGCCATTTGTAAAATAGTATAAATAGGCCATTTGTAAAAATAGCATAAATAGGCCATTTGTAACAATGAAGTAAATAGGTCATTTCCCATATGAAATTATTAGGTGGATTCCACCTGGAACTTAACCAGACTCCAGGCAGAATCTGCCTAAAATGTTAAAAATCTGGTTAATACAGAGGCGGACATGGAAAATTTGAGAAGTCATTAAGATGAATCCATCTAGAGTCTGTCTAACTCAAAGATGGACTTTTGTCAAATTCCTGCTATAAATACATCTTTAGGCATAATTTTGGACTTGGTTTATTTTCCACCCACCATCTAGGTGGAATTAGGAACTTAGTCACTGGCATCTATTATATGAAAGGAGGAATCTTGACTTAGTTTATTTTCTAACCAGCATCTAGGCGGAATGAAGAACTTAGTCATTTACATCAGTTAAACAAGGCATAATTAGGACTTGGCTTAAAGTTAAATGACTGAAAATATAGTGATACTTTGTGATTGTAATGTCACTGACAGTTCAATAAAAATATCAATAAGATATAATAACATTTATTGTTTCTTGTACAATTTGAATGATTTTCAGCAGCATTTATATCTCCTGTTTCTGATAGCTGTAATTTTATTGTTTATTTTGGGCACAATTTATAACTTCTTTCCACAGCTTTCCTTGTTAAATTTTTTTTTCAAATTTGTTGTTGTTGTTGTATTTTTGTTTAACTTCAATTGGATTTAACTGCCCTCAAACAAGTTTTCATCTTGTTTTCCGTTTTAAAACATAATTTCGCTTTTCTCCTGACCTGAATTTCCTCAATATGGACCCATTTTTTAATATCGTCTCCGAAACTTTATTTTAAATAATGCTCTATCCGGTCCCATTCCACAACATTTCAAATAAGTATTTGTTCTGTTTATTGTTTAACAGAGATCGTTGTATAAAGCTTTCTGATTGCTCATAATTTTGTAATTGCCCAATGAATCATCGCGTAACAGAAACTGATGGGAAAGAGCATGTTTGCTAAACATGGCAATTCAAATTTTCGGGCGGGACGAGAGATTCAATAACCATTTGAAAAATGTGCGGCAGTGAGAATACCCCGAACACAAATTTGATGGGAACATAACTGGCCAGTCTGTATGAAAACTGAACGCCAGGACAAGCATTTTGCTTTTTGTGCCATAAAGAGCTTTACAGTAACGGCTAACATGCTAAATAGGACAAGGAATTGAATCAGGAATCAGGATGATTTCGAAGTTATACAACTCCAAACTGATTAACTTCAGAATTTAAGGAGGGACAACGTGTAGATCACTGGTGGGAATTGTTGCCAGATATCCATGTCTATCAAAGATAGTCATATCTTTGCAGAATTTTCTTCACTGAAAAGTAGAATCTACTTTCAATCTCGTGAGGCATTATTGTGTATATTATCAAAATATTCTTGGTGTGTTGGAATTCAGTGTAAAATAAGAATAATTATATCATGATAAACGTTTGTCACGGCTGCTTATGGAACAAGGACTAATTTGAAAGACCACAACAGCATCATAGTTTGTGCAATCAAAAATCCAGTCTACAGTGCAAGTGACATAAGGCAGGCTCCTAGCTTTTCTTCTTCTCATAATCAAATTGTCTCAAATGGATGCTATTCTGTAATTTTGCATTATTTTCACGGTTGAGTTTTTCAATGCAGATTAATATTTTATATATGTTTATGTGTTCACAGATGCCTGTGCATATGTTCCAGGCTTGATACTTTGATTTTTAAAACCACTTAATTATTTAGTGTCAGATACTTTGTATCATGTTGTATATACTGTATATGTTGTACATCACAGATAGAAGGCCTTAAGGTAGATTAGTTCTGTAACTAATTGAATTACCTTCTCTAAATAAAGTCATATATTATTATTATCATTATTGTTATTATTATTAACTCCCATTTCTCTTGCCTTGGATGTCATATAATTACAACATCAGTATAATTGTTTTCATGCACACTTAAATATCACCTTCAGGGATCGTCCTGGGCTTCGCCAATGTCGCAAATTGCGATTTTTTTCCCTTATTGGCGACAAAAATATCCCATCTGGCGATTTTTTTGGCGACATACTTTTTGGTTATTTAATTTGTACATACAATCATGGATTTGGACTGGATAAATTAAAAGGGAGAATGAAAGGAAGCCACAATTTTGACTAAGCAATGCATTGGAATCAATCTGTTACACAAATGATCCTTTGTTCGTATTGACAACCCCATCTTTACAGTGCATTGTTACATCATAATCTGCTTATGCTGACATCTGGGCTGAGTACTGTATGCTGCTGTAGTCATTCATGCAACCGCACTATACCTACAACTGACCGACTTCTGAAGACGCGAATAGAACAGATACAATTAATTGTATGGCTAATCCTTCTGTTTTTTTTTTTTTGTTTTTTTTTTTTTTATACATATACCAATACAATAGTTTCGCTGAACCTTTATAGAAAACTGATAACGTTTGAAGTACCCACTGTGTATAAATACAAAGCAAATGGAAAAAATCTCAATTACAATTATATCTGTCGCCAGTGCAGCATTTTACTCATTGATCTTTTCCTTTTGCCATTAATTCCGTGTTACGGCTGCAGAGACTTAAACTCCGCAACAAGAAATAGCACCAAAAAAAAAACAGTTCTGCATAATTAATAATTAGTTATTTCTCAAAATACAGGAGTGAAAGAATCCCTAAATTGGGTGTGAATTTATGCTTATATATACGGTCCAATATTGCCAGGTGTTGACTCGTGTAAGTTTCATTCGTGGGAATGGAGATCCTATTTTGCTTGTCGAGAAAATTTATACAGCATTCAGTGATCATTCTTGGGATTTAGGAAGCAATTCACTACAAGCTTTGTGAAGCTAGCCTTAAAGGGGTGGGGTGTGGGGTGGGTCTGCTGAGAGACTACTGGTGTCACCTGTCAGCACTGTAGACATTGAACATGGATTCAGTAAGATGAACCTCATAAAAACTGACATCAGAAATAAGCTCTGCATCTCATCTCTCGAGAATTTAATGAGAATCAGCATGTTCAGATTTGAAAAATTAGACTTTGAAACTGCATTCAACAAGTGGGCAGTCCTAAAATCGCGACAGATCTTCATGTAACACTTTGTAACATTTTGTTAATGCTTGTTGTAATTAAAGTATTAACTAACCCATCTTTTGTACTTTTCATTGCCTGTTACATTAATAGACTAAATGAACACTTGGAAAAATGTACACTACTTGTTTTGGCGACACTTTTTGAAAACTGGCGACAAAATATTGAGGTTGGTGATTTTTTTGGCGACAGCTTTTTAAAAGCCAGGACCATCCCTGACCTTGGTTGATAAAGTCCTGTTTAATTCATATCCATTATTTCTTTGAAACCTGCTGAAATGTCTGAAGCACTAAAAAAACTTCAGTAAAATACTATATAATGATAAAAATTTTAGTGAAATCTTACAAAAGTTTTAGTCAATTTTTTTGTGAAACCTCACAAATATTTCAAAGAAATTTGAGTGAGACCTGAACATAATTTCAATGAAAGTTTTGGTCAAAATATGTGAAATCTCACCAAACTTTAAAGTGAAATGAAAAATACTCAAGTGATGCCATGTTGGATTAGATTTTGTATGCAAAAAAGAAAATGGCATTGCCCCTTAGGACAAGATAAACCTAAATCTTATTTGATAATGTCTGTCAAAATAAAATTTATGATCCATTTTAAATATTACTGTGAATATTTATCATTGATTCCCAATAATGTCTAAAAATCATTAGGCAGTTTAATAGAAATCTGAAGTATATTTGTTATGGTTTAGGCAGAAATTGCTTTAAAAAACCCGTCTGAAATCTGCCTTGACATTTTCATTATTGGATGGGGTTTCTGCAGGTATTTCCATCTAATTAGGCAGAAGTAAAGATTCCGCCTAGTAACAGTAATTTGTGTATTTCGAGCTATATTCCACCCTGAATCTGCCTAAAAGTGATAATAAGGGAATTCTAGGCTAAATAAGCAGAATAAACAGATTCTGCCTAGTAGACGGAATAAAAAATTCCACCTAGTAGGCGGAATAAACAAATTCCGCCTAGTAATAGATGGACTAATTTGCATATTTCAGGCTGTATTCCACCCTGAATCCGCCCTGAACCCACCTAAAATTTATAATAAGTGGAATCTAGGCTTTAAGTGAAATCCGCTTTAAAATTCCACCTGGAATCTAGTTAAAGTCAGGGCAGAAGTTTTCATACAGGAGTCAAATCATTGGTTCCAATTTTCATCCATTGCTTTAGATTACAATGAAATGCACATATATTTACACTTTTTGTAATTTACTTTAGGATTCTTCTCCAAATTAGTGGCCTTGAGTATTGATAACATACTGTATGTAAAGTGTACAACTATGTTATAAACACTGCATATTTGCTGCAAGAAAGAAATGGCAATAACTCTAACAACAAGCAAAGGGTATTAACTCTAATAAAAATTGTGGTTGAAAAGGGTAATAACTCTAATAAAAATTGTGGAAGCAAAGGGTAATAACTCTAATAAACATTATTGATACAAAGAGATCTTTGGAAATGCATATCTTCAGATAATGATCATACATTTACCGAGTTTCATGGTGATTGATTCAAGCTGTAAGACGTGTAGTGTTCACAAGATTTTGCCATACAATGCATTCAGCTTTTTGGATAAAATTGGGCAATGACTTATAAATATTGTGGGAATTGTACACATGCACATCTTCAGGTGATGACCTTATAATTTACAAAGTTTTATGGTGATCCATTAAAAAATTTAAGACTAATCGCATTCACTAGACTGTAACACACTGCATTCACCTGCAAGTAAATAAAAGCAATAACTCTTATAACAACAGTGACAGCACAGTTGTCTGTCAATATGAACATCTTTTGGTGATGAACATAAGATTTTACAAGTTTCAGTGGTTCTGGACTAGCTGTACTAACACTGTGTGCTGAATGGAAGGAAAGGTGGATGCACAAATGAAAATGAAGATTCTCTACCTTTAAATAAAAAGTAGCATGAAATTCACATATTAAAAATCAGCTCATTGCATAAAATCACATGCCATATGATATAATAAAAACAGCCCATGGCATAAAATCAAATGCCAAATGGCATTAAAAATAGCTCTTGGCATAAAATCAAATGCCAAATGGCATATTAAAAATAGCTCATGGCATAAAATCAAATGCCAAATGGCATATTAAAAATAGCTCATGGCATAAAATCAAATGCCACATCTAACAACAGCTCATAGCATAAAATCAGGTGCCACAAATCAGTCTGAAACCAAAGAAGTATATAAGAAGGCAATTTAGGTGCTGTATACTTAAAACAATCCAAGAAATACTTACGTCCCATAAGCAATACATTCCATACGAATAATACCTCCCCTCATAGCTGGTGTTGGAAAAATATGAGTGTGCATGATAGGACCAAAATCTCCCACTCCTGTTTGAGAAAAGAAAATAGCCCAATTACTACCTTATAAAGATAAATTAGTAGAGAATCCAAACAAACAGCTTCCTGTATTTTAAAAAGGTTTAGAATTATATAACAGTTGAAAAGTCAATTTTAAACATGTTATTAATGTACATATATGTATGCGCTATATTATCAATCATACCTAGAAAAGTAGTGAAGAAATATTAGCAATTTGCTCACATTAATATGTCTGTCTCAGTACAATGACTTTGTATTCAAACATATCTTCTGATGATGACCATAATATGCACTAAATGTCACAACAATTCAGTGACAATTGCAGGATAAAATTCCATCATATTGCATCAAGATATTACGACATAAAAGGGCAATAATTCTTACAAAAATCTTAGGTGCATCCAGATGTCATCATGTGCATCTTTAAAACTATGACCCTAATACACATAATGCTTCACAGCAATCCATACAAAACCACAATGCAGTGCCCTTAATATACACAATGCTACACAGCAATCCATACAAAACACCACTACAATGACCTTAATACACAAATGCTACACAGCAATCCATACAAAACACCACTACAATGACCTTAATGCACACAATGCTTCACAGCAAACCATACAAAACTATAATGCAGTGACCTTAATACAGTCACAATGCTACACAGCAAACCACTAGGCTTTAAGTGAAATCTGCTTTAAAATTCCACCTGGAATCTGGTTAATGTCAGGGCGGAAGTTTTCATACAGGTTGTAACAATGGCATAAATATGCCATTTGTAACAATGACATAAATAGGCCATTTGTAACAATGACATAAATAGGCCATTTGTAACAATGACATAAATAGGCCATTTGTTACAATAACATAAATAGGAGCAGATGTCCTCACACAGGGAAACACTTTTCCACATCCATTTATGCAGATACCATGGTGACAAAGTGATTACAATTCTGGACTTGCAACCCAAAGGGCATGATTCGAATCCTGCCATAAGATCACCTACCAAGGTGTCTCTGGACAGATATTTTGTTTCTGTGCCATCAAACATCAAAACCTGTATCACAATGGAGCAATATATTCATTTGACTTATTTATTGTATTTCCCTGGGTGCTTTCCCTTTAATGCTTTTGTATTTAATTCTCTTTGTTAAAGTTGATAAACATGTCCATTGATCTAGAAATTTACATCAGCAGCTGTCCACACTTTTATAAACTGGTAGATTTAAAAACAAGATTAGGTTGCTGTTAACCATGGAATAAATTAATTTAATTCAAATAATTTATCACTAATTTATTTTTAGATGTATATTTTTATTTATGCTTCCATAAGATGTACATATCGTACAATCAGTGTCCTTTATTTTATCCCCTTTAGTTCTTTTCCACTGTGCACACATTTATTCAGATCTGCTTTTTAAATAAAAACAACTCATAAGTAATTTAAATGTAAAAGAAGTGTTTTGTAGTCCCAAGGGAATCAGAATGCATGACAAAAAAGTGATATGTTACAATTGAGAATAATTTACTTATGCATACAAGCTAATAGAAATGATTGAAAATTCTTCAAGTCTGAATAAAAGAAACAAACATGTTTTTCTTGAAATATTTCATTCAAATTCAAATAAAGTATAGCTAATAGATTTAGCATTGTCATATATCATTACCTCACACACACACACAGACACACACACACACACACACACAGTATTACATACCGTATATACTCACTTATAATTTGATGTTTTTAATTAAGATTTGATTCATGCAGAGTAACGATTGTCTTAAAACCATGACATATACAAAATTTTATTAAAATTACTGTAATATTGGAAACTCTAGAAAATACTTTGAATTCAAATATTTGTACATTTTCATGTCACTATTCACATCCAGAAAAGTATTTATAGAATGCCTGTTTTATCCACTTCATTACAGTATTCATTTTAACATACTTGTATCAAAATTTTTTTCCGTTTTAATAATTTAAAAATATTAAATTAATTACTCAATGTCAATTGAAGTGTCCAGCAATGTTTTTTACTTTGAGTGTTTACTAGTAAGTATGCTTCCATTTTCACACAAGTCCAAATAACCTGTGTTTTGTAATATATTTTGTGTTTTTTTGACATAAACACTGTTTATATTTGATGCTCTGATTTGATTATATTTGCCATTTTCATAAGCCAGGTCTAATTCCCAAGTAATATTTCCTAAGTTACATGTGCATGTGGGCCAATAAGTCCATATTTTGTAGAGGCAGAACTGACTTTGTTTTCCTAGTTTACAATCCTTTGATTGGGTTCTTATTCAGTGCCAAGTGAAGTCCTACAACTTTCTGTGTGCATCTGACCTTAATCTGACCTTCATTTATGAAGACAGTACCCACTTTGTTTTCCCAGCTGACAAATTTTGATCAAGCTTGTAGTCATAATGATTCAGTGTCATGCAGAGTCCTTTAATAAGTTAATAGAGGGTACTTATTTCTTTTTACCTCACTGTGATCATGCCACACAGTTGACACCTGTTCTGTTTGCAGCATATCCCATAATACATTTCACATACTATAATCGAAAAGTCAGTTACAGAGTCCAAGCTCAATCTATACAGTCTGTGCAATCTATCCAGCTATATAATTTGTCTATTTAGTTTGGCTTTTTTTTCTCCAGAAGTCAACTCTGACTCACTGATAACAAGACACCTGACCAGTTGGACCTGACTTGCAAAATACTCCTTGACTTAGATTTTTGCAGCTCTAAAGTAGATGGGGGTGGGGGTTGACTTATCGTCGAATCATTATATAAGCTGGTGTAATCAAAACCATACATACATTGAACAAATAAGACACAAAGTTTCTCTCTTTAAAGTTAGCTGAATAATGGAATAGAGTATTAACTTCTAGTTGCTGATTGCTGATTTTGCTGCTTTCCATAGTTCATTGAAGGCTTTGAAGGCGATGCAGATGTCATTAGTGTTCATCCTTGCAGTCATCAGACACTAGATGATGTTGTTGTTAAACTTCCCCAAAGAGATCTTGTTGGATTTTTCACAGCATTGGAAATGATCTTTCCTTATATGCCCTGATGCAAGGTGGTCATACTATGTTGATGGATGTTATATAATCCAGAATGATAATGTTAGTATAGCATGTGCAGTATGTAGCTCAGTTTGCTGTAGTTCATAGCATCAACCTGGAGTTCTGAAATTTAGTTTTGCTTGCTTTGCAGATGGCTCATCCTGCCCTGAATTTGTGTTGCAACAGTTTGCCTTCAAAAATGAATTCCACTAAATACTGCTTCTGGCTTGACCATTTCATTTTACCAACTAATGCTATTGTTTGTCCAACTTCCAAGGAATATTATATTCACAAACCAGCCTATATTTCTTTGATAAAGATTGCTTAAGCATTAATATTCAAGGCAGTGAAGTGCAAGAACTTTTGTTTCTTTATTGTCAGTATCAGATTTATCCAACTTTGAACCTTTAGGTTGTTCAACTTAAGAATTTTATCTGCACAAATGAGTAAAATGGGCATAGCTGAAAGGAGCAAGCAAAAACAGAATCATGTAGCATTTGTTACCAAAAATTCAGAATTGGTGAGTGAAAATTGTCAAGTGCCTGCCCTCTGGTAACTCTGGTTGAGATGCTTAAATGGTTTGAGCATGAACCTCGGTGCATGAGGTCATGGCTTTGAACCCTGGCCGAGTGATACCAAAGAGTCATAAAAATGGTACTAGCAGCTGCCGTGTTTGGCACTCAGCATTATGAGGTGGTGTTAGGACTGGTCAGCCTGATGTCAGGATAGTGGGTGGGGGGACATGATGTCTGCAGCATGATAACCTCAGTGCTAGATATCACTGTAAACGGCCACACTGCAGACATCCTAGCAATATGACTGAACATTTTTTAAGGTTTATTTAAAATCCAAATCACACACATACACACACACACACAAAGACACACTGGTAACCTTCAGAATCCTAATGTGTCAATCAAACATCAGAAACTTTCTTATTACAAGTATATAACACGTTTTTCTTCTAAAATTATTGGATAAATAAAATATAATTTACAGCATGATCATTTTTGGTTGTGAAACTGTCAGGTGCTTCCTTCATCTTTACTGTAATTTGTAGGTTTCTTTTGTAGAGACTTTTTGGTACTTTGATCTTCATTTCTGTGACATCTGTTAAAGTGAATAGATGTTGGTTTTTGGCATGATCACAGGGAGTTCAAGTAAGCACCCTCTGTTAATTGAATACAAAACTACTTTCCACTGAACAGGTTGATTAGAGGATTGTCAGCTGGGAAAACACATTGTGGGCTGCCTTTACCAACTAAGGGATTATGGTCAGATGCACACAGGGAGTTGTAGGGCTCTATTTGGACCACATGTGCTGACAGATATCTTAGGAAATATCACATGAGAGTTATATCTGGCTTACAAAAAGGCGAAAATGCAAATATGCAAATCATATAAAAACTTAAACTGCATCAAGAACAAACAGTGTTTATACAGCAAAACACAAAATATGGTACAAATATGGATTGTTTGGACTTGCATGAAAAGGAAAGCAATAAACTTACTAGTGAACACTCTCGATAAACAACATTGATGGAGATTTCATTTCACAGTGAGCAATATCTAATTTAATATTTTACAATTTTTAAGATCCAAATAAATGTATATACAAACATTGTATAATGAGTACCATAATAAAATGGATAAACACAGTGTGCATACCATATATATTTCTGGATGGGAACAATGGCATGAAAAGTAATCATATTTGAATTGACAGTATTTTGTATGTACTGGAAAGGAGTTTCCATTGTCACCCCTAGATTTATCAAATTTTGTTTATGTCATACTGTTAAGATGACCCCTACTTTTGTGTGTGTGTATGTATATATGTATATATACATGCAGTATATGAAGTTTTAAAGGGAAGGAAATAAATAATTCAAATTGTTTACTTCATTTTTTATGAAACCATAATCTTAAGTCACTTATCTCTGCAATAAGTTAGAAATATAAACTCTCTATATTTTAATCTTTTATAGATTTTTTTCTTCTTGATTGTTATTTGTAATGGTATATTGATAATTTGACAGTGCTAGCCCACTGTAAATACTGTTCAAATTCGCTATTTCTAACCATGGCCTGATGTTTTTCAATTCCCACTGTGTATAGTAAAATCCTGTCCTAGCAGATATTGTACCAATATAAAGGGTATCTGCTCATAAAAATATCAAAAAATTATAAACTCCTTTTCTGAAGTGTACTTATATATTTCACCTATATATAGCAGATCTTTATCCTAAAAGGACAAAGGGTGATGGGCAGCCAAGTCATCCATGGTGCTTACCTTTACATATCACTCACGCTTCTCACCCGGGCTCAGCATGAGTCCAAGTCTCAGTTTAATCAATGTGGTCATGGTTGCTTCCCATGGGTCAGTGATTCTTACTAGGGTCTTCCTTTATTTTTTAATTCACCAGATATACTGGCCACCATGTATATCTTAACATGTGCTGCAGAATAATAGTGTTAAACCTCACAAAATAAAACCAAATAAATGACAACATTTTTTGGTCCCCACTTTAGATGTCGTAGACTGTTTTACTGAAGATTGCTCCACTTAAAAGTTCCTATTCATCTTTTAGATTGTGTACTACCAGCAAACAATTCCAGAACTAATTAAAACTGTATACACCTGGGGGCAGACTGGCGAGTGTCTGGTTATAGGATTGAAGGAGAACAACAATTGGTTGCTGGCCGTACAGGTGATGAACCATGCTGGAGTAGGCCCTATTGGAGAATGGAGACTATCAGAATCAAAACATTGGTGTAAGTTCATCATAATGCATTAATTAACATTTAAGATGACAACCTATTTTGCTGTCTACATGTATTTAGTTCCAACGGTCAGGGTCACTCAGAGCAGAGTATGTTATATTTTGTATGCCCCCATGATGCAGGTATTAACTGGTGTTTAGGTTACCCAAATCTGTAAGTGGCTGTGCACATGAATTCAGTTACCATATTTTCTGTTTCTTTTCAGTTACTTTTTTGCCAGACACCAGAATGTTCTTGCAAGATTAATTTTTAATGTGTTGCACTTTTCTTAATGCGTCCCATGAGGTTAAAGAAGTACATGTATGACATTTGCAGGCAGGGGCTAAATTGTTGGTTAAAGAATATTTTAATTAATCATAATTATTTTTAAAAAGTAATGATTTTAATAAAACTTTTAATTTTGTCTTGTTTTTGTTTAGAAAAAATTATTCATGTAAAATTATAGATAAAATCCTAGAGGCTACTTTGGCATGCATGTCTTGTCAAGGACCATTCAACCGATTCATCATTACATCTCTTTTGGGGTGTATTATCTAATAATACACTGTTTTTGAGGCCCATCTTCTTCTGCTTAATTTTGGTAATGTTTCATTCTGTTCCATCATTCCACCATTGTGTTTTAGTAACCAGCTCTTAAAAAACCCAAAGTGCAGTAAAATGTCCCTCATAATGTATCTTAACATGTGCACATTTTAGCGTAAATCAAGGAAACATACCACAAAAGGTCTTATTGGAGACTGGTTGTTTTCAAAAAATTAGAAATTGGGATTAGGGTTTTTTTCTTTCTCAGGTTTTTACTTCTTTTCATGCATATGCCAGTTCATTAATAGCAAAATAAATGTTCCTGCAATTAAAAACAACTGGAGATGTGAATAGAGGATTTTGTTTGAAAGCTTCATTTTATGTAAAATTTATAATAAATATTTAAACAATTATACATTGTCTACTTACAGATCCACGATTATATCCCCGTCATGTGAAAGTTTTCTCTCATGGCCCTACCAGTGTCCGTGTCACATGGCAACAGATTGATACTCGCTGGGATGAGGAGTCCTTGGAGGGATACATTGTAAAGATGTTCTTTTCAGCCTATTTAATTTTGATTGAATAGATAATACTGTGGAATCTCTTTTTCTTGGGATACTGATTTTCACAGATTTAATGGTTGCTTCAAAATCAGTAATTTAAAGACCAAAAGATATATTATCCATTTAAAAAGAATCTTTTCAACCACATCACCCATAAGAGGCATGTCAATAAATTTATACACTGAAGTAAAGATACTCTAACTACTGTGCATACTTTCTTATAAGTCGATTTCAACTGCAAACTGCACAGATCCAGATCTGCCATCACATAATGTGCTGGAAAATAAGGTTCAGTGCAGTTTGCTAAGAGCCATCAGCACACAGCAAATCAGTGTCTATGTTGTTTGTAGTTGGACTTGACTTGTGTATATATTGTTATGTCTAGAGGCATAAACTTAAGTAATCAGGTAAAACCAAACAAGCATTTAGGTTTTCGAAGATATAAATTTATTTAAATAAAATATTAAATCAAGCAAAGTGAAAGAATTAAAAAACTGACATTGTATGAAAATTCCTAGAATACAATCCTAAGACTCTGCTATCAGTTTCTAACTAATCCAGAAACTTCCAAGATATTCCATGAAGTTTCTAACTAATCCAGAAACTGTTCCAAGGTGTTCCAAATGAAGTTTCTAACTAATCCAGAAACTGTTCCTAGGTGTTCCAGATGAAGTTTCTAAATAATCCAGAAACTGTTCCAAGATATTCCAAATGAAGATTATGTGCTATCCACTGAATTATCATAGTTATTAATCCAGATGATTTTATTTCAGTGTAATCTCATGTGCATTGAACATCACTTAAGTCCCGAAAAGTTTCACATAATCCAAAGGAATAAATTACATATTGAATTACCTGGAATATATTCACGACATGCCAAAGTACTAAGTGTTTAAATTAAAGATCATCCACTCTGCTATATCCAACAAACGTTCAGTACTTGAGGCCACTGGACCATAATACACAACATAATAAAACACAGTTTAATACACAGTGTGCCATAAACAGGATGGTATAATACATTTGTTTAGGTGTTGGTAATGATACTTTTTCACAGCTCATCTCTATTCGTTTAAAAGCCAATGTGAAAAGTTTTGAATCGTTTGTAATAATGCTTATTTTCTGAATGGACATTAAATTTATAAATGTATTTACTGAAGGGTTGATGTGATAAATCTAGTCGAGATATTTTCATCTTAAATTGGTATATACATGCATAATGACATTCATCTTCTACACACTTGATATTTTCTTCCAGACATAACTTGCAAACTCTTTGATCTCTTTAATTTTAATGTCTTTTTTTATTCAATCATTAAATCAAATTTAGAACATCAAAAGATGCAAATGCTTTTCTGAAATTGAAAGGTAAATCTAATGTTAAATATTTCTTAATATCCAATAACAACTTGTTTTGACTGTGACAAACATATTTTATAGAACTGCCTATTTTACTTGACTAGATCTGTAACATGGAATCAAGTAGACATTGTCTGAGCATAGTTAGAAAATTGTTTCTGTCAACCATTTCTTGCGCTAGCCATGCATAACCAAAACCATGACAGAATAAAACATTTTTAATTTTACTGGCCCGCTGGCATTGTCATTATTTTTTAACATTATATAGCATTGGGAAGGATATCTGCTTGTTGGCACATGTATAATTTTCATCCAAAACTTTACATATATAAGTTGTTCTCAGAGGGTATCATCCACATTCACCAAGACTAGCATAATTATTCAAAGTATTTGGTATGTTAAGATATCTTTTACAAAATCTGTGTTGAATTGCTATTTTTGCAGTGAATATTTGTACCCCCATATTTCTGAACCATAATATAATGGTTTCACCATTGCATCAAATATTTTAAATATATCCTGTATATGTAATCTTCCAAATATGTGTTGATACCCAAAATTTTTAGATACTGCTTTCAGCGCTTTGTGATGCCAAAGTGTTTGTTTTTGCCTTAGTCCAGATCGACCTCGATGTGAAAAGCAACCCCATATATTTATAAAATGACACTGTTTCAGTAGGTTTGCCCCAGTAATGCCAATGCTCATAATTTCTCAGATAGCCATCATTTTGAAAGACAGTTATTTTTGTTTTTGCTAGAAATATTTCCATTCTTGTTTCAACACAGAATTTATCCATGGCATTAATTTGTTGTTACAATAAGCACACAGTTTCAGCACAATTAGCCACGTCATCTGCATACAATAAGGCAAAATTCTCTGGTATATTATCTGTGATATTTCACCTAATTCATAACTTTTGAACTAAATCAATAAAAAGACAAAAAGAATTGGGCTTAAAATACATCCTTGTCTTGTTTCTACATTGCAATTGAAATATCTGGTTAATCCATTTGGTGTTCATACACAGTTTTTCAAATAAGATTAAATATTTTTTAAAACTTGTAAAAAATTTCCTTCAATACATTCTTGTACATAAGAAAAACATAGTTTAATATGTTGTACATGATAAAAGCTTTTGAGAAATCAATAAATAAATAGTAAAACCTACCACTAGATTTACATGTATAATTCTGAACAATTGCCTGCAAACTGAATATATTATCACAAATACTTTAGTGTTTTCTAAAGCCAGCTTAAGATTCATCTGTTAGATAATTACTTTCTGCCCATCTGTATACCCATTTGTTCAAAATAGATGTGAATATTTCACAGAATGCATTTATTAGAGAAACTACCCTGTAATTGCTCAGGTCTTGTGCTTGGGCAGCAAGTGAAATTCTAATGTTTAGGTATGGGTGACATCTAAAAATAACGTCCCAAACAAGCTGTGATCAAGTAAGAATACTCCATATCTAGTAGCTACTGGTTGTGAAATTCAACAATTTTTGCCAAAGGTTTATGATATTGTTCGAACTAGGATGGATTTGATGGCTTAAAGGATGGTTTCTACCATAAAGTGTATGTTTACTTTATAACTAAACTTGAAGTTTCCACAGTAAAAACACCATTAATGTCATCAAATCCCCAATAATTGGTAATGTAATAATGATAATACATGGTTTGTACATAGTACACCATGAATAATGATAATACATGGTTTGTACACCATGAATAATGATAATACATGGTTTGTACACCATGAATAATGATAATACATGGTTTGTACATAGTACACCATGAATAATCTGTATATTATGATGCCTTTGCAATTGAATTGGTGTTTCCAAAAGAAAATCTTAGATTTCATTTCTACAGAATTGGCTAATCAGATATTGTATTTTATTTGATAAAGTTTCTTTATTTGATCTTTGGAAACATGTATGAAAATATACCATTTTTGTGCTCCCATCATTTCTGTGAAGGGCATATATAGTGTTGTCACTTTTCTGCTCTGGAATGGCTTGTAAACTTTGTTTTCTGGTCAGTAATGCTGAAGATCTTCTTGGATTTAAGTCAGATTTAGTATGAGGATTTAAAGTTAGAAGATCCTGGCTAAGTTTAATTTTCACCTTTATCCGACTTAATTTAACAGAGCTATAGCCTGATTTTGAATTGGGAATTTCCCATTCATTAACTTCAAAGTTTTGCCTTCTCTTGATAACATTTGAAGGACTTCATGATTTATATATATATATATATGAATCTATTATTAATATTATTATTAATACTGAAATATCACTGATTTAAAAACTTTTTATTTTGGACAAAAATTTCACCAAAGCCTTTGACATACTGGGGGGAGGGGGTCAGTCAGTGAAACTCATGTCAATCAATCACATATATGTCCATCAGCTCAGTAACTTTTGAACAACTAAAATAGATTAAGAATAACTTTGGTATAAGAATATATATTAAGAGATATAAGTAAAGTTTCTTTCATGAATTTTTTTGACAAAATTTGATGGAGTTATGGTTCTAATTAACACAGAATTTTGCCATATATTAAACCAATTTTTCATCATGTGCTCTGAATTAGTGGGGTCATAGATGTCATGACAGGTTTTCATTTATATGAAACTAATATTGATAATAATGAACATCATTTGTTTCTTTCAGTTAAGACACTGGAAAGTTACTGATGACATCAGGACAGCAGTAGATACTAAAGTACCTGTAGTATGGGAGACCATTCTTGAGGGCATACAATCAAATGAAGTGTATAAACTTCGCATACTGGGTTGGAGCAGAGGAGGAGAGGGGGCCAAAAGTCCAACAGTATATTTTACCTTGGGTGTGTTGCCTTTATCTTTTTAAAAAACTAGGAAGACACCTTCAACTTTGGCCCATAAATGCATATTATTTTAGCAAAATCTCACTTAAAACACCTTTTTTTGAACTTGCTGTTCACTTTGAGTTAATGCTCCTTTTAATAATTTTTATACCAGCCTGAAATAGGAATGTAATCAAATATAATCCATGTTTGTGAGGTGGAATTATGAAAATAGAATTTGAAAGAAATAAGGTTGGGGTAAGGTTTGCAGAATCCCAGTTAATATTTTCCTATCCTGTCTAAACATGTTGGGAAGATTCTTCACTTTCATGACATGAATTATTTTTGAACATCAGAGAATACAAAAAGTCAGTGTATATCATTATGTGCATTGATGACATCATTTGAATGATGTCACATAAATAGCGCATGAACCTAAATGCCTCTTCGGCTTTGTAGATTTACCTAGCCCTCTGATGGACAAAAATTGAAAAGCCCTTGCTTTTTTTTGTGGTTGCGAGAAAAATTACCAAGAATGGTAAATGAAGAAAATGCCTCCATAAATAACTAATGTGAAGAACTTTTTTTCAAACTTTAATTAGAAATACTTAATTTTAGGAAGTTGATGTTGTATAATTTAAACAAGACATT
This sequence comes from Sinohyriopsis cumingii, assembly GCA_028554795.2. Taxonomy (NCBI): domain Eukaryota; kingdom Metazoa; phylum Mollusca; class Bivalvia; order Unionida; family Unionidae; genus Sinohyriopsis; species Sinohyriopsis cumingii. Next base: position 58,742,852 of record CM068838.1, read on the forward strand.
TTGTCAAACACATCAGCACTATTTTCTGCTTGGTAGGAAGAAGATGTAAAGATATGAAAATGACTGTGAAGATTTAGCAGCATGTTGTTGAATGAAAATGTTTAAAAGTTCCTCATATAAATATATTACTTAATACAATTTTATTTTTTAACAACTGGACCCTTTTAATCAAAATAATATACATTAGAATTATTTGTACAAAAACTTGTGCAGTGGCCAATTGTCTGGCTTCCGTCAGTCTCTTAGCAAAATTATGTAATTGCTGCTTGTCCTAAACTACTTTAAGAATTCGCATGAAATTTTACACATTTATCCCAAGGTCTAGTTGCTCCAAAATGAAATTGAGAACTTTTTTAATCTCTTACAATCAAAGCAGAAATTCTGTCTATTTTTCAGTCAGAATTATTCTGCATTTGTTTAAATCCAGCTTGTGAACTAACAAAAATTATTGTTTTTGCCCTCTCCTTGTTCTGAGAAAAAAAACATTCCTACACTCATATGAACATTAAAGTACTTGACTTTGCCTTACTCAATACATAATTTGAAGAAAATGACAACTAGTTTTCCATTCAAACCTTGTGATTACTGAGCTAGGTATTTGCAGCATCTGGTTTATCTTGAATGCTTAAACATAATTGATTCACATTAGCATAATCATTTATGGATTCAACTTTAAATGATATAATCCTATAGTTCAAGTGCTGGTATTCACTTATTGTTTAGAAATTAACCCCTGTGCAAAATATGAAACTGTGGAGTGGAACCTGAATGGATGGTCATAGTATTTTTGTAACAAAAAGACTTCTTATGCTGTCTAGTTATTCTAAATGAAAATGATGCCTATATTTTGCTACCCCAATGGCCAGCTCAAACATCTTGTTATTGCTACTCCTCATTGGCTGATGGCCATTACAACACTGAGTTCTCACTAAAAGACATGATTGGACCTAACTGAAATTTCATGGTCATGGTGGCCATCTTGAAGATCTTTATTGCTCCTTCTCATGGCTGAGTTGTAATGACTAAAAGACTTCTTATAGTATGTAGTTGGTTCTAAATGTAAATGATGCCAAGGATACCTCTAATTTGTCCAGTATGGTGGCCATCTTGAAAATATTGTTATAGCTGCTTCTTCTCCTGAACAGATGGTTAGACATTGAATTGTCACTAGAAGACTTGTTGTGACATGTAGCTGGTCCAAAAACAAAACAAAAAAATGCTGCTCAATGGTGGCCATCTTGAATACTGTATTATCACTATTACTCTGAACAGATGGTCATATCGACATGCGGTTTTCACAAAAATACATCACATTATGTAGTTTATCCTAAATGAAAATGATGACAATGTTATCTCCTAAAATATGAAAATTTCACATTAGCTGATTCTTTTGAATGATCACATTTAAAGGTAATATATTTGTTCTTATATTTGAATGATGCTGATCCAACCTCCAAAATGGCTGCTTTCACTGCCAGTCTGAAAATCTTTATAGGACTATTTCTAAAACACTATAATAATAATAATAATAATAATAATAATATCTTTAATTACAATGGGTAATCTCAGTTGAATACCACTAATCTGCCTTGAGGCTCTTTCCCTACATTACAAAAATTTTAACAATATTACAATCATCACTTTTCCGAAGTCAAAGTATTTTCGTGCAAGCTTTCTCTTGCTATCTTGAAAATAAATATTTACAAGTAAAAACATCTACACAGTAGCAGAATATAACTGATTTGGAATGAAAATGGTTCTTGTATGATGACCTCCCACATGGCACGATAGTAGCAATCTCGAAAAACCTTATCACTACTCGTCTTCCATGAATGGTGTCATTCACATGGGGTTTTGACTACAACACTTCTTGCTATGTTTAACTGGTTCAGAATGTTATAGGTGAAGATTTGATGAAAACCAATATAGCCCTTTATTAAGGAGGCTACAAACAAGACTAACTAACCTTGGGGTCTGAGGTCATTGCATGCATTCTTGTACTTCACTTAGCTCATTAACAGAGTGAATTGTACATTTACAAGTGACCACTCTGGTGGCCTAGTGGTTAGAGTGTCCATATTGGATGCTGGATGTGGCAGGTTCGAACCCCAGCTAAATAATACCAAAGACTTATAAAAATGGTACTAACAGTTGCCTTGCTTGGTGCTCAGCATTAAGAGGTTAGTGTTAGGACTGGTCAGCCTAGTGTCAGGATAATGTAACTGGGTAGGACATCATGATACATGTCTCTGGCATGATGCCCCAGTGTTAGACATCACTGTTAACTGCAACACTGCAGACATTGTAGCGATATGACTGACATTTTTTTAAAGCGATGTTAAAAATACAAATCACACACACACTCACATTTGCATGTGAATTTGGACCAAATATTTTGTTTAGTTGCATTTCAATAAAAAAGTTAATAGTCATCACAATGTCAAGGTCAACTATCTCTATATCTGTACAGGCTTGTAAGAATAATGTAAACATATATGAAAGGATTTTTATCAAAACGAAGTTTGTGGATATTTTAAATGATGTCACTTAATTTATTATTTTTCTCCAAAAATAATTATGCCTTGAAGCAAACAGAGTAAATGGATATATTTTCTTATTGTCTGAGACAAGAGCACTCATTTTCCTATTGGTTATATCAGGTTTAAGATCTATTACCATGATAAAAAAATTTGTATCAAACATAGGTATCTTGTGAGCATGTTAACTTCGATATCTAAAGAAAATATTTTTGTGATAAAATTTGGTACCTTTGTGTTTCTTAAAAAATATTATGTTTTTGATACTAAGCAGTTAAAAAGAATTCAAGGACTACAATAAATAAACTTACCTTGATGTCCTTGAATTTTTAATAAATGAACTTATCTTGAATTTTTCCAACCAGTAAATTATCAGTCCCTTTGACTGGCTCATGTTCATTTAAGTTCTCCTAAGGACTTTGACGGAGCATTCTTGTTCCACAATTTTTTGTTTTCATCGAATTAGAATCTGTAACTTCCTAGATTTAGGAAGACAACATTTTAGAAATTGACAAACAATCAAATAAAAATGTTTATCACTAATTCACATGTATAACATTTTAGCAAATTTTTTCCTTACCAACTCAAATAGAATTTTGTTTTCTAAAATGGGACTGAAAGTTCATATATTGTACAATTATTACAAGATTATTACTGGATAAATTGTGATATTACTAACATCAGATTGATGTTTATAACCCTACTCATTTACCTCCCCCAGCAGTTTTACCCCCCACCATATTTTAAAAATGGAATGCCTAAATGACATAAAAAATGCACTAAAGTCATTTCATTCATTAATTTATCATTTCAAATCTGACTGTCACCATGAGATCCCTAGTAGTCATTTTGTTTTGTGTTTCATGCGACATGAAAGTTTTTAAATGCATGGTTTCTTGTCAGTATAAATTCAACATAAAACTTGATTAAATACCAGTGTGTCCATGTTGAAGTTATACAGTGCAACCACAAGTGTGGAATACTAATGGGTGGATATTTCTACAGAGTCCCACCCTCTGCATTAAGTAGTTCCCTAAATTGTCCATGCATTCTAGGATATCTTACAAGTATTTTGGATAAGTTGTCCAACATGGATGGGCTATAAATCCATTGCATTTTTCAACAGAATGGTGAAAACCATACAAGGTCCAGCTAATATGAGTCATTTATCAACCCATTTTTGCTATCAATGTCTATCCTTTTTCCTCATTGTTCAATGGTAGCTTGGTAAATTGTGCCTTCACTTATGCTGTGGTCTGTTTTTTGACCTATTTGTGTGCAAGCTTTCAAGAGAGCGGTGCACATAGTATTGACTTGATTTTAAAGAAGGAAAGAAACATTTTAAAGTATATAAACAATTGCATAACACAGTGAATATCATTGTTCTTTTCTATTTCAGGTGGGTCAGTCAACATAGATCCGTCGACTTCAGAGTATATTTATCCTGGTTATGAAGGCCATTGCAGCCATCTTTCATTTTCTCATGTATTCCTCCTCAAGTTTAGTATTCTGTCATATATTGCAATCCATTTCATTTTGACAATACAAATATACAGTTAGAGTTCTTAAAATACAAATGCTCAGATTATTGTATCATATATTTTATTTCATTTAAATAACACTCATGAAATTTCATTTTTTATCAAAATTTCAAAACACTATAATCAAGTTATTACATGTTATTCTGTACTATCTAGGGCTGTATATAACTCTCACATAAAATAAAATGCTTTAGTGCCACATCTTGATATCAAATAGTGTGTTAGTGGGTCTGACTAGTGCCAGATCAAGCCATCAAATAGTGTGTTAGCAGGTCTGACTAGTACCACATCAAGCCATGAGATAGTGTATTCACAGATCTGGGTCTAAACTGTTCTCATAAAATCAAGAATACACCAAACAGTTTAGACCATGAACTACTGAACTACAGTATTATGCCATGGTTGATTGGGCTATATAAAATAAAACTCAGAGCTTGGATTTCCACAATCAGCCAATCAGAAATGGTCTTTCAAAAGTGACATAATTTTAATCATATGTAGAAAGAATATCATAGACCCTGATCTGCTGGCACTTTATATGAAAGACCAAAATTTACATGGTTAACCTGTACTCATATATGGAAATAATAGACTCTGATCTGCAGGCACATTAGGTGATGACAGATCAATGTATATACTGTTGTAATCCTATGTAGAAAGTATAGAATAGACCCTGATCTGCCAGCACATTGTGTGATGATAGATCAAAATTTACAATGTTCTCTTGTAATCCTATGTAGAAAGTGTAGAATAGACTCTGATCTGCTGGCACAATGTGTGATGAGAGATCAAGATTTACACTGTTGACTTGTAATCCTATGTAGAAAGTATAGAATAGATCCTGATCTGCTGGCACTTTTTTGTGATGACTTATCAAAGTGTACACTGTTCACTTGTAGAAACTATAGAATATACCCTTTTCTGTCAGTTACTTAGAATGCATCTGTGTCAAGGTAATCTGTCGATCTAGTAGAGGTTCCTAAGTTAAGAAAATCTGGCAGTTTGGTCAAGAGGTGTAAATTAAGAAAATCTGTCAGTCTCATCAAGAGGTGTAAATTAAGGAAATCTGGCAGTCAAGTAGAGTACCTCAGTCAAGAAAAATCTGAAAATTCCATGATTCTAGCTTTATTGTAATTAAAAGTTTTGTCATTTGATCTTGAGTCTTATGCTAACATAATTTCCCAAGAATACTAGTCAGGATTTTATGTGTATTTTGAGTTGGGTGGTTGTTATACTTGAGTATGATACAAAATACAGACTTCTATAGGAAAATCATGTTTTGATAATCCAAAGTGAACTGTTGCCATTATAAATCCTAAACCCATTTGTTGCACTAAAGGCTTTGGTTTGGAAGTTTTCCATTCATTGTATAGCTATAGTGACCCAGCATGACATATACACAATACCAACATTGTTATGCCAAGAGAATGTATTTCATTATATACAGATAAATGATTAAACATTTTCTGACAAAGTATATCACATGGGCATCTGTATCACCAAATAGCTTCTGATTCCATACCAACACAGTCTGAAGAACTTTATTATGAGTGACCTCTATGAGTGACCCCTATAAATGACCTCTATGAGTGACCTGATTCTTAAGAAGTTAGTTTTAATTTTAGAATCAAAACAGGCATATTATTCAAATAATTACACATATTTTTTAAATTAACACAGTTGTAAAAGACCAACAGTTTTTTGGCAGCATTTAAAAGCTGACAGAATTACCAGGAAGTTATCATGTAGAGATTACACGCCATCTTTGCATTTCATACCATTTGCATTCAGTTTCAGTGGTGATACCAATAAAATGCTTTGGTTGCAAAGCTGATGAATTATAATGCAAATCATTGTCAGCCACTTACATCCATGAAATTTGCCAAAATGGAGGAGAATCCAAATTATGTACAGAGTAATTCCAATGTTAACACATTTGTGACTGACACTGATGTTGAGTAATTCAAATGTTAAAACATTTGTGACAATATAAGTTGTGTATCCAGAAAGGTGGCAGCTTAGCAGTGCATGCAATCTGATGCCTCACTGTCTATTAATAGCTCCACTAATAAATGAATTATGTGTCCATTGTTTAAAGCTGTGTAATTTAAGCATAGCACGCTGATCAGGAAAGCTGTTGCATCTCTCATGAGTATGTGACATTAGCAGATCTCACTCAAAGCTTCATGTCACATGAGATTCATTGAGATCACATACAGACTGAAGAAAACATCAGCATATCACACTCAAAGCTTCATGTCTCATGAAATTCACTGATATCAGATACAGACTAGAAAATAGCAGATCACGCTCAAAGCTTCATGCCTCATGAAATTCATTGATATCAGATACTGGCTGTAGAAAATATCAGCAGATCACACTTGAAGCTTCATGTCTCATGAGGTCCTTTGATATCACATACAGATTGTAGAAGATCTCATTGTCAGTATACTATGGTAATAATGTGTTCATATTGTTATCAACAAATGGTGATAAGCACAAAACAGCATTATAATGTAATAACAATGTAGGAATCTAGAACAAGATGAATTGAGTAAGATTATTCACACAGATTAAATTACTGAAGTTGATAACTGATTTGATTTTTCTAATCTGTCTCATTTTGCATAAATTTCAACATTAGGCTGCATATATTAAAGTATTTAAAGAGAAAGCACAGATTGTTTGTCAGTTGTAACGATATCATCAAGCTAATGATGTTTTAATAATAAAAATGTGTATGTATTTTATACATGTATTAGTGATACTTTTATTTGCATTTTAAATATTGTATCACAATATCAATGACAATACACAACTATGATTTCAAGTATTTTGTCAGAGTAATATTTGGAAATACAGAAATTGGATTAAAAACCATATATGGTACATTTTCTTTTGGTCCCCCTTGTTGGATCTTGTTGGCCTAGAGTGACCTGAAAAATGTGTCTTTTTTCTACATTACAAGTTTTTGAAGAAGTCAGAGTCACTCAAAATAGACAACAGCTCAAAATAAACAACTACTATTCCAAGTATTTGCTTCAAAATTTGCTGTATGCAATATTTTTTAAATCAATGAAGCATACAAAAGAGACTAAGTAGTCTCCCTTGGTTATTATCAAAGACGCTCTGAATTTTTAACAGAGATCTGACAATTACCAGTAGAAGTTCATGTTCTGGTGACCTCTGTCCACTTAAAGCCCCAATGCTGCCGTTACATGCAATAAAGCTATGTATGCCAAATCATCTGAATAATACTGAATTTTGAAAGATATTGGTCCTAAACATTGTTCATTTCCATTAATACCAAACATAATATCAATGTTTCACCATATTATGAGCCATAGAATTTCTTCCTCAAACTGAGAGAAACCTGGCCATTTTTTGTGTCATTAATCATTAATCCAGCGATAATCATTGACGTCACTGAGTTTACCGATTTCTGTCAAAAGATAGAACACATGATCTGATGATGTCACCATTGTAAACATAAGAAGATTGCATCACACTGTGTTTGACTGTCTTCAGTTTATGTTCATACTGTAGTGTGTATTCCAGCACCCCAGCTGATCACCAGTATTCACCCAAGTCTTATTTGTATCTAACACGTGCTTTTTCTTCTCAGATCTGCATCAAGCAAGCATGCCTCTTTCTTTGCTCTCAGTTCAAAATGTGAGCTATGTGCAGATGTTGTTATTAGATTATTTGCTAATAGAATTTGTCAAATGCATCACATCACTTCTTCTGGAGCATTTTGGAAAAAGATCTGAATAACCAGCAACTTTGAGGACTGAATTAATATGTGGCACCTCTTAATTCTAAACTGAAAATTTTAACACCATTTATGTCTAACATCTTGATTGTTTCAAAATTGCTTTATGTCATAACTTCTTTTAACATATCATTTCCTTCCTTCCAGTTTTTAACTAGATTGGAAGAATTTTGAAAGTTATGATAAATGTCAGTTTTGGAGCTTTAATAATTTTAGACAATCAAATAAAGCATTGCCCATTATGTTAGGGGTGTATTATTATTGATATTATGGTCCAAATGACAGTTTAATGCCTTCAGATTATGAAAGTTATAATTTGATTGGTTAATCAGAAAGTCAACAGAACATGACCTTGAATTAGTGCTTATCAGAATTGCAGGTGCTATACATAGGTAAAATACCATATACTGTATGTACTCACTTATAAGTCCAGTCAAGCTGCAAACAGCAACAATCCTGATCTGCCAAAGCATAATGTGCATGCAGATCAGGGTCTATGCTGTTTGCTTTACTGATTACACCTAATAAACTGCACAGACACAGATCTGCCATTTTGTGATGGCAGATATGGGTCTGTGCAGTTTGCAATTGGACTCACCTTATAAGTGAATATATACTGTATACCTTACGCCTTTAATAAATTTATTCAGAGGAAAGACAGTTTATTTTGTGACATTATCATATCCATCGGATAGTGGGTCAAGGTCAAAAACATTGAAACAGTTTAGGTAATGTTTTGGATAGGGTGTTATTAATCTGATTACAAATAAATGGAAAAAAGGTACAGATACATTGATGGACATACACAAATATACCAGAGACCAAAAAACCTCAAGGACATCATAGTCAGGAGAAGTTAACGCCAATCACTAATCAAGACCACCCTAGTCAATCTGGCCCCTGTGCAGTGTGGCGATAAAAGGTGCAAAACCTGTCAACATATGATAGAGATCAGGACATTTTCTAGCACAGTGACTAGAGATAAATTAAACATACATGGTCCAAACAAAATGTGCAAAACAGAGAATGTCATTTATCTCATCATATGTAAGATCTGTACCCTTTGCACTGTTCGTTGTCAGTTTATTGCATATATATATATATATATATATATATATATATATATATATATATATATATATATATATATTGGTGTGTATGTTTAGTTTTCTGAGGTACAGGTAAGAATGTGTATGATATGGCATATGGATAAATGAGCGACTTCCACCAGGGATGAGTCATAATGAGTTCTTTCCCCTGATTCTGAACTGGTCATGGGTGCATTTTATTATACTCTCCCATTTCTCAAAATATTTGTAGCTAGACATCTTTAACAGAATTATTAAAAATTGGTCTATATTACAGTTTGATTTGGTACTTCTCAGTCTATCACAATATTGATGTTCATGAAACAGTTCTACTCTGGGTATACAATTCAGAAATACAGACTGAACATCCATATCAAATAATACCAGATAAGCAATATCAGATTAAATATGTCCAGTATATACTGGTACTTGTAAGTCACATCTAACTGCAAACTCCACAGATCCAGATCTACCACCACATAATGTTTTGGCAGATCTAGGTCTATGCAGTTTGTTACAAGTTATTAGTAGAATAAATAACATTGACCCTGTTGTTTGTAGTTGGACTTGACAGGAAATAAGGACAATACACTTTGTAAAGGGAATGTAGCAGTTACATTATTATTATTTTTCTTATGTGTAAGACATTAATGTGAGACCTGTCATACTGTAGGACATGTCATACTGTAAGATGTGTTGTTTCAGATATCATAATGTATTGCATCATAATTTAAGATATGCCGTACTGTAAGAGATGCCATACTTTAAGACATGACATGCTGTAAGACATGTCATGCTTTAAGATGTGTTGTATCATTGATGTCATACTGTTGGTCATCATGTGTCATGTTACAGATGTCATACTGAAGCATGTGTCATGTCATAGATGTCATATTGTTATATGTGTCATGTCCAAGGGATCATAATGTCATATATTTCAAGCTTAAATACATGTTATGATATGTCATGCTTAATGCAGGTTATATTTATGGTGAACTCTACATGCATCCGATGCTGCAAGTGTATTTTACATGAATTAATACCTAGAAATAAAATTTCATTTGTAAATATTGTTAAATCAATGTAAGATAAGCTGGCTAAATGCATCTTGAAAGTATCATCTCATGATTTTTTAACATTGTTTTTTTCTACTTCATTTTATTCAGAATTATGTTTAGCTTGGATAAGAATTGCACAGGGGTTGGCATTAAAGCCCTTTATGAACCTATCTTGGATTCCCTATGCAAATGAGGCCCCTAATCACTTGATATCATATGACCATTAAAGGAACAACAAGGGAACTATTTCCTGCTCTCTTTAGCCATAGTAAAAGTCATACCTGTCATGTATGCACAGTTGTTCATCTTAAAAATAAATTTTTGTTTTAAAATGTAATACTAATTTTGTTTACTAAAGGCTATCCAATCCAAATTATTGAATGCTCTACACCTTAACTGTCCTCATGAGACATCCAGACAAAAATTTATAATGGTGGCCAGGTACTAAACTGGGTCAAGACAAGAGCATGTTGATCATCATAATATACTGAAGGACAGATTTGTTTATCAACATGTATATAGTGACATCCCAGCATGCAACTTTTAACCTGATTGTACTGGATCACACCTTTAGGTTGATCTCCACTAAAAATGTCTGCATACTTTAGCTCAGATTTTGCTTTATGTACTTCTTGTAAATAATGACCTTCCCAAAATATATGGATGTATGAGGATCCAAATTAATTGAACAATTGCCATTTAAAGGTATAAAGAATAAACTTCAGAAAGTTAAGATCCATTTCTGAAATAATTGGCATTGAACACCTTCATGACTTTTGCTATTCACTTTATCACCTATGGTAAATGTAGATATGATGGAGTTTTTTGAATTCTCATTCTTATTCCAAAACCAAGTTTTAATAGTCATTTTGAATTACATTAGAGGAAGTATGTTTTTAAAAATTTGTTTTTGAATATAAATTCACAGCATGAAATCATATGGTACCAAAATCGGGGTTGTTACTTATTTTCTTTTTTTAAATGCTCTGGTGGCTTAGTGGTTAGAGCATCAGTTTTTTATGTATTAGGCTGTGGGTTCGATCACCAATCGAGTCATACCAAAGAATTACAAAAATGGTACTAACAGCTGCCTTGCTTGGTGCTCAGCATTAATAGGTTAGTGTTAGGACTGGTCAGCCTGGTGTCAGGATAATGTGACTGGGTGGGACATGATGCTACATGTCTGCGGCATGATGCCCCAGTACTTGACATCACTATAAATTGTCACACTGCAAACATTGCAGTGATATGACTCAAAAAAATTTAAAGCTACGTTAAAAATCCAAATCAGACACACACACACACACACACTCTTTTCGAAAAGGAAAATACCTGGACAAGTGAAATAAATGTATCATATCATTTGTTAATGCACATTTAACCTACTAGTTTAAGTTTGATTCCTCTGTCTCCAATACAGAAAAGGAACAAAGGGGCCTACAAAAAGATTTTACCATTGATTATTTAGCAGAATTTTTATCACCTCCTAGGTTTCACTTTAAATGCATTTTTCATGATCACTAGCACATAATATGAAAGAAAGTCAAATGATTGTATGTTTATATCTTTTAAAAATGTAAATATACTTGTATGTTCTTTATAAATATGTAAATCGAGTCAAAGCATGGTTTATAAATTGGGTACTGCCGGGTAATGCATCATGTGCCCTGAAGCACTGCTGGCATGACAGATATTTGGTGATGACAGATATTTGGTGAAGCAGAGAAGGAGAGGTAGAACTCTTTAAAACCTTGTGAATCATTTGTGTATATCCAGCAATGAATCTGTACCTTTTTTCCTTTTATTTGTAATCAGATTAATAAATTCATTTTTGTTGATGATTGGTGTTTCCTCTTTTTTTCCAGGTAACTTTATTTGTATGCTTGTTTATTCAACCAAATCAAAACATTTCACCAATTTGCAAGGAAATAACTTTTTTAACCTTTATTTGTGTAGATCTTTATTCCACATTGATTCAACCCGAAGTGATTTGTGGCAAAATATTGACCTACTGGTATTTCATTTTTATAGACCAATATTTGAAGATGCGTGTATTATGCTCTGGCATAATCCATCTCTGTCTGGTAACGTTTTGCTGTCGAGCCATAATTTGATGATAGTCCGAGATATTTTCATGAAATTGCTGAAATAAATATATTATGACTAGATTGTGTGTCACGTATCATAGCTACATGTCTTTCATCCAAATTAATGTCATGAAAATTTAATGTATGTGACTTATTCCCTTGTTCAGAGAATAACCTTCTAAGCAGCTAAAATTTATATAATGAGACTTGGCCCAGTATGTATTATGATTAAGTAGTATGAATGTTAGATACTGTAGCTACACTCATGGCTTCCAGGTCAAGGTCACAGCAGGATAAAATCCAACTCTGGCTTGTATTCTTTCCCCAGCGTATAGCTTGTGAACCACCTAATTACCAACTGTGTTTTAATTAAATTTCTACCAATTATATATCAGGCATTCTTATGTTACGTGTTTAGGCTCGAATAACTGTAACGCAAGAAAGAGTGAAAACAACAAGCTTTGAAAAATATAATAATAATTTATTTCATTGAAAGAATTTTGTAAAAATGAGAGAGAAAAAATATGAACTTATGGTTTTATAACATCAAATCCAAAAATAATCCAAGAATAAAATTTTAGTCCTGATAACAAAATTTTCTACTGATTTCAAGTTCGAATCCCGACGATGAATCCAAGATGGAAGACGATGAATTAGGTTGTGACCTGTAGGTTTGAAGTATACAATTCCTTGTAGAAACAAGAATTATCACTCCGGGTTTGGAATGCTAAATAATTTTTTATTACAAAAAAAAATTAAAAAAGGGACCGCTCTGGTGGTCTAGTGGTTAGAACGTCCGCCTCGGATGCGGGAGGTCATGGGTTCGATCGATGGCCATGTCATACCAAAGACGGACAAAAATGGTACTAACTGCTGCCTCGCTAGGCGCTCAGCATTATGAGGTTAGTGTTAGTACTGGTCGGCCTGGTGTCAGGATAATGTGACTGGGTGGGATATCATGCTACATGTCTGCAGCATGAGGCCCCAGTACTAGACATCACTATAAACTGTCACACTACAGACATCGTAGTGATATGACTGACATTTTTTTAAAAGCTACGTTAAATATCCAAATCACACACACTCAGTCATTATAACAAACTGTCCTTGTTCAACAATTTTACATGAGCACATGTATTTTCCAGAAAACAGAATTAATCCTTTTTAATCCAAGTAATTTGAAATAACTCCAAATAGCACAACATATAACTTCCATTGTAACAGCCCAGCCTCTACTGAGAATACCTTTCCAAAACGGAGGTTATATCGTCTTCTAAAACATACACAGGGGTGTCACGTGATCATGTTCTGGAGGCCTGTAGAAATTAGGTACTTGTTAAAGGTCATCTACACCCAGTGTGACTGACGAAAACCAATCATTTTACTCTAAGAAATAAAAAATAATTTTAACAAAAATATTTATATCTTAAACACGAAATACCATCATGACATCGACAACAACCAGTTATTTTAAAATAAAAATAGAACTTATTTACGTGGTTGCTACAAATTTGGAATCATGGTAAGGATCTAGATCAACACCTGGTGTTTATAAAACAAACAGTCAAGGTCAAACTATTTTCTGAAAAAAGTATCATCTCTAATGAATATATTTACATTACAATAGCATGTAATATATTTTTTGTTAAAATTTAAACTGACAAACAATTACATTGAAACACACACACACACACCCATATATATATATATATATATATATATTTATAATCTTGAAGAATGTCCATATTTGGCCGTGAGTTTAAGTTCAAAGTTCAAAATTGCGCATAAATTAAGAACAAGCTTGCGCAGAATTAGTTCGTTTGTCCAGAATCAGAAAGAGTCTGTCTCTTCTTGTAGATAAGAATCGTCTGTGTTCGTAAACTTCTTTAAATAGGTACTTTTTAATATTTGAGATTTTAACGGTAAAGTTCATATTTTTTTCAACATTTGTCAGAGTTCCTTCTATTTTATAATATAATGTAATGGAATGTTTAATTGTGGTTAAGAATTTATATTCATTTGCATTTATGGTAATTATTATCGAAAATGACGAATTCGCTACAAACTTCATGTCTAGATTTAATGTGAAAATAAAATATTCTATAAGTAATAAAGAATAATGTTTTTAGTAACCTATTCTAAATTTTAAATTTCGTAAAATACATTTCTTCAAAATGATTATTGTACTAATCGGAACTATTGAATTTCATACTCTTTGGCTGTCATGAATTAACCGAGATTTCACTATCTGTATTATATTCTAAAATGCAGAAATTATACAAATGTATGAAGTTGGTAAGCTCGAAGGAAAGGTGTAATCTTATATGTATTTCATGTATTTTAAATATAAAAGCTTCTAGATGTATCTCTAGAATATAGTATTATATATGTCAATTATTTAAATAAAGTTTGTTCGTTCGCTTGCCATATTCCCCAAGATGTAGCCGTACTACACCGTTATGAGCGTTAAGAGAATCCGAAATCTTCTTTCTCTCTCTCTCTCCATGGGCAAAGAAATTTATTAACTTATTAGCAATTCCTTCTCTTAGCAAAAAATGAGAAGAAGGCTATGATACAAAACTTTTATCATAACGCATGCAACAAAAGTGAATTCAATTCGTTGGTTCAATTATAAGATGGCCAACTTGAAAACAGATTATAGTACATCTAATAACATGGTGTTTTATGACATAGGTCTGACTACCTCAGTACCTGTACAATTTAGAATGAATAATAGAAAATCCCATATATGGAACAATTCTATCATGTAATACGGATAGCGAAAATAATACAAATTTAAAAATTCACATTCTGCTACAGCTGAAGATTTTACTCTCGTAAAGTGGACAGCTTCGTAACAAAACTGTTCGTGTTATAGCATTGCAGTCCACCTCGAACGTAAAAGTACCCTGGTTATGGTGCAATCCACGGCCAGGGAACTCGAAGTATGTCGGTTTGCTCATGCTCGTGTGGAACGTTAGTGAACCGAACTCAATATTTTGAAATCACGTCTGACGTAAATAACGGGTAACGTTGTATACATAAACGATCAGATATAATAAGTAACATCAAGTATACACAGATAGCCTGCATTTTGAGTGGTGAAGCATCCTATCAATATCTATATCAAAGACCAAGGTCACTGAGAGAAGATTAATGGTTTCTACACAATAACTAAGTTTGTCCACCATCTAGTTACCAAACTCTCAAGATGGCTTGTATTTTGGGGTAATAAACAAACCTGTTGCTTTAGAGGTCAAAAAGCCAATGGTCAAGGTCACAGTGACTGAAGAAAGAAAACTGGTTTCCATTGAATAACTAGACTTGTTTATCATCAACAATTAGCAAAATTAGTTGATGTCTCGTAGTTGGGCTACTGAAGAATACTATTGATTTTGGAGCAAGAAAGTCAGGGTAGCTATGCCTGGAAGAATACAAGTGGTTTCTACAACTTAACTTTAATTATACATTACAATGACCAACCTTTGTGGATAACTTGCGCTTGGGGTAGAAAAGAATCCTGTCAATTTGGGATCAAAAGCCAAGGTGGATGTGACTGAAAGAAGACATGGTTTCTGCACAATAACATTTATTCTGCAAGGTAGACTGGACAAACTTTGTGGATGATTTGCACTTGAGGAAAAGAAGAAGCTTACTAGTCTGGGGTCACAAGGTCAAAGATCTAGGTCATTGTGACATAAAGAAGAAAACTAGTTTATGCATACAGCTTCAGTATTAGACCGTGTACCTTTGCAAAAGTTTCATGATGACTTGTACCTTGGGTTAGAAAGAAGTAATTTTGGGATCAAAGATTATGGCCACTGACTGAAAGAACAAAAATTGTCTTTGCATACAGACTTGAGTTCTGGGCCACATACCTTTTACTATAGTCGTGGAGGGCTTGCACTTAGGGGGCTGGAAGGGGCTTGTTGATTTGGGGGTCAAGAGGTCAATGGTCAAGGTTGCTTCTCGCGATGAACAGCTCCGCACACCAGATTTTATCGCAGATACAGTATGCGTGGTTTATTGTTTTCCGCTAAAGTTTCACTGAGAGAGAGAGAGAGAGAGAGAGAGAGAGAGAGAGAACAAGGAAATGCAGTGAGTTCTATACGTTGTTGCTCTTATTAATTTATGGACACTTATCTAAACACTTCTTCCAAATAACGTTCTAGATGGTATTAACTTCATGCAATAACATATAGATACCGTATTTAGCTTGGAGCATCTTATTTTCAGTTGCCTTTTTCTGGTTTGGTTTTGTTTGGTTTTTTAAATGTTTTTTGGCATATATTTATGGAACCAAGTGTAATGTCTTTATCATCAAAAGAGAAAGAGTAAAAAAGCCATCTTTGAGTTTTTACAGCGCGGTATATTTAGATTATTTACCTATTAAGGCTTAGGAAATACTTTAATGCAGAATGGCAGAATCTTGGTGAAAGAGTAAACTGGACAATAATTATCCTGGTAATTAATATATTGAGCAGCTGAATGGGGATACAAATGTATATTTAGCCACTGCCATAGTAATAGTGCCGGGGTTGCAATATTTTTTAGAAATACCTTTGAATTTATAATTCATAGAGAAAGATGTGACAGTCAAGGGAGATTTATTATTTTAGATATTACAATTAATGGCAACAGAATAACCCTCATGAATTTGCATGGTTATAACGATGATAATTTAGCTTTTTAGAGAGTTAAAGAAGGAGATCTTATTTTTTGAGAACTGATCAATTTATAATGTGCGGAGACTGGAACACTGTTCAAGACTTAGATTTGGATACTTATAATATTTTACACGACAAACACCAACAGTCTAGGGCAGCGATTCAAGACCTGAAAAACGATTTGGAATTAATTGATCCCTGGCGAAATTCCAAATAAAGACTTAAAGATGTATACCTGGAGGCAAAAATCTCCATTGAAACAAAGTAGATTAGATTACTTTCTTATATCGGATGACATTCATATGAATACAGCTGATGCGTGTATCTTCCTAGGGTATAAGACTGATCATTCAGCCATTGTTTTGAGTGTGACTTTTTCAACACGTCTGAGGGGGGAAGGATATTGGAATATTAATGCCCAATTGTTGAGGAACATTGAGTATACTGATTTGGTCAACTGACACTGTAAATGAATATTATGTAGGGGGAAATAAAGATGATTCTCTCCAGGTTTCTCTTTCCTGTAATGATCAAATGTTCCTTTAAATTTTGAAAATGAAAATAAGATCTGAAACTATATGTTACTATATTAGGAAAACAAAAGAGAAACGGAAAAAAATTAAAGAAAATTGAGCAGGAAATAATATAAATTCGGGGGGAGGGGCTGTCGAATAACATAAATGGGGAAACTCTGGAAAAGTTAGAGAGAAAAAAGCAGAATTAGAGGAATCTAGGAAAAAATACATAGAAGGTGTTATATTAAGATCTAAAGCTAGATGGTATGAATTTGGGGGGACAACCACAAAGAACTTTTTAAATCTTGAAAAAAGAAAATGTGTCAATAAGACAATAAAGGAAATTATTTTAGATGATGGGACAAATATATCTGACCAAATAGATAATTTAAAAGCTCGAAAACAGTTTTATATGGAATTGTACAATAGTATAATTGCTCAGCTTGATGATGAGGCTACTCAAGAAACTCAAAATAGATGTTTAATCACAATATTAAACCTAGTCATGAGGAAAGAGAATCATGCGAGGTTCTGCTTACAATCAATGAATTCGGTATGTCTCTAAAACGGATGGAAAATGGAAAAAGTCCTGGCTCGGATGGATTCATTGTAGAGCTCCATAAATTCTTTTGGAAGTCACTTGGGTGATTTATATGTAGATCAATAAATTACGGATATACTGTAGTAAAACTTTCAGCTTTTCAGACTCAAGGAGTCTCACATGTCTACCAAAGGAAGAAAAAGACATAAGATATTTTAAAAACTGGAGACCTATATCACTTTTAAAGATTGACTATAATATTGCTTCGGGAGCCATTGCAGCTAGGATTAAAAAGGTTCTTCCATCAATAGTCAGTGATACTCAAAACAGATATATGAAGGGTAGATTCATTGGAGAAAATACCAGGCTATTATACAATATCATGGACCGACTTGAGAATGAAAATAGATATGGTTTATTATTGTTAATAGACTTTGAAAAAGCCTTCGACTCAATTAATTGGATCTTTGTGGAAGAAGCTTTACAATCTTTTAACTTTGGTGATTCCGTTTGCAAGTGGTTTAAACTGTTTTGCAATGACTCTAAAAGTTGTGTTATAAATAATGGGCATATGTCATCTTTGTTTTAGACTTAAAAGAGGATATAGTCAAGGAGATCCCCTTAATGCACCTTATTTGTTTATCACTTGGATTGAGATTTTAGCTATAACTTTAATGCAATATGTGAATGTACGGGGACTAATGTTTGACGCCAGTGAATATAAATTGGGTCAGTATGCCGATCATGCTTTTATTCTTCTTGATGGATCTCAACTTTCTCTTAAAGCAATTAGGAATATCTTGCAAGATGTTTTTTTCGATTATCTGGGCTTAAATGTAAATTAAAAAAACAAAAGCTTTTAGGATTGGAAACAGGAAATTTTCTAATGCAAGAATATGTCCCGAAATGGGTCTAATTTGGTCCTCTTCTAACTTTACACTCCTTGGCACTGAATTTTTTCCAGATTTACAACATATGGTGGAAATTAATTATATGAAGAAACTAACAAAGGCAAAACGAATACTGGCAAGCTGGAGTCAAAGACATCTGTCAATAGTTGGTAAAGTAATTGTTGTTAAAACTCTTGTTCTGCCCATATTCATACATCTTTTTTTTCAGCACTTCCAAACCCATCAGCAAAAGTTGAAGTAGAATTAAATCGCACATTATTTAAGTTTGTATGGGGTGGAAAAGTAGAGAAAATAAAACACGATATACTAATTTCCCCAGAACATGAGGGAGGACTAAATATGATACACACATTTTCATTCATTAGGTATATTAAGATAAGATGGGTAAAAAGATTCCTGGAAAAGGAAAATGGAACATGGCAGAACTTAGTCAATACACCTATACTCAGAAATAAAAAGGATATTTGGTATTTAGGGAGAACGAAATTAAAAAAATTTAGGAAGTTCATTGAAAACAGTTTTTCGAGAGATGTTATTTTGGCAGTATCTAATTGGAAAGAGGAACAACAAAGTCCTAACGAGTATATATCCATGAGTATTTTAAATTTTGTCCCCCCTAAAACGTTCTATCAATACAAATCCTGGACAGAAGCCGGTTTTGAAATTGTGAATGATCTAGTTGATGATCAATGTAATTTAATACCTTTTGAGATAATAAAACAAAAAACCAGAAGCAGTAAGTTTTTTGAAATACTTCTCCTTAATATCCAAAATTCCAAAAGCATGAAAAGATGCCATAAATTTTTTTAGGACATAACAATTTCGTTAAGCATAAGGATAAAATAATGAACTTGCAAAAACAAAATTCACTCAAGTTTGTTCACAAAGATTTTTTAAAAAAGCTAAAAAGCAACACACGCGAAGCAAGAAACTTTGATGTAAGTATTTAATAAAATATAAGTAGTGAGGAGTGGTCTGAGATTTATAGCCAGGTGAAATGCTGTACCAAGGATACCAATGTGATCTCTTTTAACTTTAAATTAATCCATAGAATAATCGCTACTAATGATTTTCTGAAAAGAATTAAAATATTAGATGGCAACAAATGTAAGAGTGAAAATGAAAGTATTGAGCATCCCCTTTATGATTGCAGTAATACTTCGAAGTTTTGGTACCACTTCATTGAAGTTTTTGCACCTTTTTGCCCAAATATTGTACAATTGTCCAAAAAAGAAACGTTCTTAGGAAGTGAACAACTGGACAGTTTGGGTAATTTCCTGCTTATTTTGGCAAAATATTATATTTATACTTGCAGATTCAATATGAAAAATCCTTGTTTTTGCTTTTAAGCAAATAGTTGCAATGCATAAGAATATTCAAAAATACTCTGCTAAGGTAAATAAAAAAAAGAGGACCCATTTCTTCAAAAATGACCTCAATAATGAACATGTAACTTGTATCTGACCTAATGGTAAACAGGAACAAATACTGTAATATCACAAAGTCCATGTCAACTAGATTGTGTGCCATATGCATATATGAATGCGTGTATGTGTTTCTTTTTCTCTAGATTATATTTAGTATCCCTAGATTATCTGATAACCAGAAATGTTTGATTGTAAGGTGACCTTGGGGTGGATCCCTGAACCAGTGGTCAACCTATTAGGGGGTTAATATAAAAAAACAACAACAACAACAACAAAAAACATGATGGAAAGTGCATTCGCGAGATTTATTCTTTTAAATAATTGATTTAAGAAATACGTTTAATTTATGCCAGATTTATATATATATATTAAAAATTGAAATTGACTTTATTAAGAAGAAAGTACCTCTAACACCGATGCCACAATTCAACAGCGAATTGACAAAAGGCTGGTACCCGCAACATTTATTATAGAATAAAAACCTTGTATAAAGATTCACTTAACATTGAACAGTCCAATACAATATTCAGTCACGTGATGGTACGAAAATCGATCACCGGCCACAGAGGGGCGAAGTGATGTTTGAAAATTCACTTGCTATGCAGAACCTGAAGCTGAATCTGCAACTCGAATAGACAATGATGCTTGTAACCGTGACGAAGCCGTCCCATGCGCGAAACCTTTAAAAGTCAATGTGTATAAAGCTTGAGATATTGGTAAAAATGTCAAACTTAGTTCATAGGTGTTCCACTCAGTATGTATGTATGTATGTATGTATGTATGTATGCATGCATGCGTGTGTGTGTGTGTGTGTGTGTGTGTGTGTGACTTTATTTCCTCTTCAGAAGAGATTTCATTCAATTAAATTTTCGTTAATACAGAAAAGATAGGAACATAGCTTGACATTAATGGACTTACAGTACGCTATATATATACACACATATACATATATATACGCATACACATATATATACACATACATATATTCATATACATATACATACATACACATATATATGTGCATATACATACATACATATACATAGATACACATATATACACATATGCATACATATACATTCATATACACATATATACACATAAATACATATATACACACACACATATCTATCTATCTATCTATCTATCTATCTATCTATCTATCTATCTATCTATATATATATATATATATATATATATATATATATATATATATATATATATATATATATATATATATATATATATATATATATATATATATATAAGAAACGTAAAGAAAATGCAATATCTAAACACATGAGTGAGAGAACTCATTGCAAACGAGATATATGCGCAACATAGATTAAGAGAGGAAATTAAAGGAATAGGAATTATTTACATTCGATTGTAACGATTTAAATGGATCATCATGTTCTCTCTCACTTAGAACACATGCAGATAATTTATAAGATCAAAATGAAATGGCTCCATTTCCCTAATTTACTGAACAAACATAATATCAGATATCGTTTTCAAGTTCATTTGTTCTTCTGTACATTGTGTCTATTCCATCAGCCACCACACACATGAATGCCTGCCATGATTGATCATCCATAGAATCAAAGATGTCCACTCTCTTACCCAAAAGGATATGAAGTAATGAGTCACTCTCATGAAGCAGCAGGGAGGGTGAACAGACCAATGGTCGAAAAACGTCCAAATGTCGAAAATAAGCCTTCCTACAAATAATCAAAAAATAAAAAGCGTCGACAAATTTTTTTTTAAAAAGCGTCGACACTTTACTGAGAGAGTCTCTATGGAATTTCTAATTAATATTACTTTATTGTCGTTGGCGATTTTGTCTAGTTTATTATGCACGCGCTTTATGCAATTACGTCAACTTGAGGTCGGGCCCTCCCTGCTGCTATTCATCCAAATATTTTATCGAGACCCACACGATATCTTGTTCTAGGATCATGTAAATGTATCGTTATAAATCCGTGTGGAGTAGCCTGCGCTCGTGAAAAAAAATTTCTAAACTTATTTATATCCATATCTCCGCTACACCAAGTTTGGTGAATATTGCGCAACGTATGTGTGTCTACGCCATTAAACACAACTAAAATATTACAATTGTCTCTGATCACTTTTGGTATTTGTGTATACCGTTGTGTTACATATATCACATCAGTGTTTATATGTCTTCCTCGAGAAAATATTCTAGCTGGATTTGATTGTTTGTCCAGCATTACATCATCGTATACAACCAAATTATTAATAAATCCATCTAAATCATCAACGGACAGAGCTTCATCAATGTTGGTTATAAATTCAATCACTTTCTCGTCATTCAACAGTGTCGCGTTTTCATTAAAATCTTTAAGTACGTCATAACACCGCTGATCATCAACTGATGGTGCTACTAAATACAACTTATCCCATTTTAGCCGTCTCACTATAAGATTAAGTAACAATTGTGTCTTACCCGATCCAGATGGACCTATTAAAATCATTCTGATGAAATTCGGTAACGCCGGATGATGCTTGACCGGTTCTCGTTTCTTTGTCGCTGAGAAATCAATTATATCCATATTATATAAACACTGAATCTATATTGTTTACGCTGTAGAACTAAAACCCCAGCTAATGATCTCTCCACGGTTACAACAAAAAATGCGAGAATAGCATATGGTGGAAGATGTGCAGTATGTAACAGAAAAATGTTTTCTTTTTTACCTAAAAAAGATGGTGGTGATATTGCTAAATTAATGTCAAAGTTCCCAGGAACTCCGTGGGCTAAATACCAAGGAGAAAAACATCTACCAGGATATAATTATTGCGGTCCTGGTACTCGACTTGATATCAGACTTGACAATCAGGATCAACCAAACCCAGGCGAGGAACCAATAAACGCTATTGATAAAGCGTGCCATGTTCATGATGTAGCATATAAAAGCAAAAATCTACAAGACAGACATATTGCAGATGTCAAATTAATTCATGCGTTAAATTCTATAAAAAATAAAAATATAAGAGAATCATTAGCTAATTGGTTAATAAGATCCGCGATGAAAGGTAAATTAGCGCTAGGTGCTGGTAATATATAAATGGAATCGATTTATTATTCCCCAAGAGGATACTGGAAAGGTAACGCAGCAATTAGCAAACTCGCCGATGCAGCAAAAGTCACACGTGTTACTGCTAAAAAATGGTTATCTAAACAGGCAATATGGCAAATTTACCTGCCACCACCGAAACAAATTCAGTACGCGTATTTTGATGTCAGCGTCCCTAATGAAGTTCATCAAGCTGATATTCTGTTTTTACCACACGATACTGTACGTAGAAAAACGTACAAATACGCGCTAACCGTTGTTGATGTTGCACGTAGATATAAAGAAGCAGAACCATTATTAACAAAGACAGCTGCTGAAGTAGCTTCTGCGTTTAAACGAATTATCAACGTGGACCCGGACCACAAGGTGGTCTACAATGGCCACAGATGCTACAGGTTGATCCTGGCAGAGAATTTCAAGGTCCAGTATCATCGCTGATGAAGCAACATAATGTCACCATGAGACAAGGACACACTGCAATTCATCGTGATCAGGCAATCATTGAACGATTTAATCGAACACTTGCTGAGCGGTTATTTGGATATCAGTACACGAAGGAATTTATTCAAGACAAGAGATCTCGTGAATGGGTTGCAAGATTACCAAGTGTGATAGCCGCATTAAATAATGAAGTAACTCGAACGACCAACATGAAACCTATTAATGCAATTACAAAAAAAAAATATACGAATACAACGACGTGATTTTTCAGCGCAACCAGTATTAAGTAATACCACTGTAAGGTATTTATATGAACCCGGTGAACTCGAAGGTGGTAAAAAAAGAGCGACTGATCCTATTTGGAGTGTTACCACACATAAGATATCTAACGTAACAAGATCCTCAGGTAGACCCGCAATCTACAGACTGGATTCAACTGCCCCCCAACGTGGATTTACACGTGAACAATTACAGGTGATTCCTGAGGATACGCAATTACCACCGCGATCACTTAACTAGCACCTCTACGTCGATTACACTCAAGACAGGTCAACATTACATTTTCTCGTGTATGACCGCGACTGTTATCTTTTCTATCTATGGTAAATTGTCTTGGATTATTATTTGAATATCTCCATAACATCACACAATTACAACTTGTACAATGATTATTCTGCTGTTGTTTCAGCGCGTTGATAAATTCAACGTCGAGATCAAATTCTCGGTTATTTTTTGTATCAGATTGTTTATAACCAGCTAATTTTTTTCTTATTATATCATTGTCAATATCATCACTAATCACTGACTCGTCCAAGGCAATTCTCCGCAACTGAGATATTCTTCTGACTCGAGACACTGCGAGATAAACTAAGTTTGACCACTCGATACGATCATCTATAATCCAAATAACTGTATCAGAAATAGTTAATCCCTGAGATGAGTGAATCGTCATTGCATATCCTAGTGTCCACGGAGATTTGTTCAACGTTAATGCATCTTCAACAACATCAACATCAACTGCGACAATATCATTTAATACTAAATTCTGTTTCTCGGTCTGTCCTGGTATATCAACGTCAATATTCTGCCGCCGTGTATCAGCTGGTCGATAACATAACGGAACTGGCAATGTTGGAAATTTTTCTTTATGTAACTGAAACAATTCCCGTCGAAGTGTATCACGAACTATTTTTCTACTTGCATTTGGTCGCCACGTTTGTAGAAAGTCGTTCATCGGAGTTTCTGGAATTATCCCACGCATTACTTCACAATGAATTTTATTCGGCTGTAGTCTGATTAATTTTTTTAATTCTCTTAATTCTGCATCAAGCGCTCTATGATCATCATCGTAATAATCGACAAAGTTCTTTAGCCATCCATGTAGAGATAATCCAACAAACGGTGGTGGTTGACCGTGATCACCATACATTATCACAGCAGTATTTCTTGTTAATTACCAATCGAGAAATGTTTTTAATATCCCAAATGATGATCCTTGGAATGTATTTCTCGCCCATCCTTAAAGATGTACATGCATCACCGCTGTATCTAAAAAAGCTATGATAAGTACACGATTGTACTCCTCGTTGTTTCATCTCTCGCGCGAGTCTGTATGTTGGTGTTAGCACGATCATATATGAGTTCTGAAATCGTTCGATCGCTCGAGTGGTTTTACCAGAACCTCCAAGTCCGTTTAGATAAACTGTTTCATTTCTAGCTATTGGATCGTACACCGATGATGCAGATGATAATTGTAGTGTTTGATGTTTTTTTGCGGTAAATATCTTTAACGTCAGCATCAGCTGATTCGGAATAATCGAGTATATTTTCTTTTTTTATTCTCCACGAACCCCATGATGCACAAGTACCGATATGTAGTTGTTCTAGTAATCCTGAATATTTTCTGTTGATATAAAACGAATCCGTAGCGACTCTGACAGCGAGTACAGAAACTCTATTTATCATCGATAATAGATTTATTGAAACGTACGCGAACATCGATGATCTTAAATGAGTAAACTGCGGTGACTCAATGTCCATATAACTTACAATTGTACCTAATTTAGTCCCATTTGACAAGAAAACAATTTCTCGACTAATAAACGTATTTCTGTTTGTTGTATCAGCGATTATAAAATCTAACTCAGCATCATCCATAATCAATCTTGTACAATGTCGTCTGTGATCATATGCTCCTCCTTGGGTGAACTTGCCGATTATTTTTCTACCAAGATCTTTTGTAATTTTATTCTCATAATCGGTTATATCAGGATTTTCATCATCAGAATATTTCTTTTGTTGTGGTAACCAAACTTCGGTTTGTTTCCGGTATGATATAATTGCATCACTTACAATCAACAGTGTTAACATCGCACAATCGAGCATATACCGTAACAGTACTATTGGTGCCCACATTTTTTTCTGAAAAATGTTTTCCAAACCAGGTATAACAAATCGCGTGGAGATCTTTAGACATTTCAAATGACTCGATACAAGCAAATCCAGCATTTATCGATGCTCGTGTCATCTCGTGCGTCGGATGACCGAATCGCTCAAAGTACACAGAACAATCTCCGTACCCAAGAAAACTTCCAGGATAACATGCAACCATATCAACTGAAATAACATCTTTATGATCGTATTTAATATTCCATAGTCCGCCATGTCCGTATTCGACACAACTCAGTATTATATCATCAAGAAAATCAGACCGAGTTGGCTTCCACGAATTTTTCTTTCTAGCAAAATGAGCCGCAACTGACGGAAGAGTAAAACAGTTGCTCAATAGTTCATTAGTGTCATCAGTATATTTCAGCGCAAGATTTTTCATTTTTTCGTGGAGAAGATCTGTTCGATAAATAACGCCATTCGGTCTTACAAACTGATCAAATTTATTTTTTTCTTCCATATCTGATTCGTCGTTAGAACTCTGAAACAGCCATACTGACACAGGATCGTTTTAACTTATCTCGTTAATAAAATCAAACATATAGTATTTAACAGTTCGATCTCGTGGAAACACTGTTACTGCGCTAGTCCACGCGTGCGCGTTACGATCAATAATTTCGATCGAAGCTCCTTTGATTTATATTTTGAATCAAATAATATTTCTCCTGTTATTGTTCTTACGGTTATTGGGAATTTTAATTTTTTTCCTAACTCAGTGACATTTTTGATAGACGCCCCGGTATCTTTAACCATCTCGCCCCACTCGTTTATCAATTTACGTCTTTTATCTGTTAAACCGTTTCCACGGCCGCGTTTGTAAAATGTTCTATTACTCGTTAAGCTACACAGTTTATTTTTGAAAATTTCATCGGTGTCAGTTTATTAATGCTGGGTTTTTCATTTATCACATAGATTCCATAAATAACTGCTGTTACAGGGTACGCTCGCTCATAATACGGTTTGTCAATACCAGTCAGCGCTCCTGGTTTGGAATTTTTACTCAGTATGACAGTTTTTTTATTATTGTGGACAGGATCATATCTGTCACGGATAATCCAGTTATCTGTTTCTTTTAACACGACAAATTTTATTCTGAAAAGATAACTTCTATCATCGACCTGCTCAATAATAGCTGCCGCTCGTTTGTCATTCATCGTAGCGTCGATGATATCTTTGTCGCGTATAATTTTGAACGTTGACCATACATGAGATGCACCATCTGCGTGAAATTCTTTCTTGGCGTCCTGAATTTTATTGATCAAACTTTTATTTTTCTTATCAACTAGATGTTTTATTGGTAAACCAGAAGATATCCTGTCGAGGTTGAATTTACTTGTTTTCCAAGGCTTGATTCTGGATAATCTCTCAAACTCATCCATATTATATTTCAGACAAGTATTTAAATAAAATATATTATATATACAATGTCTCAACAGAACAAGTGTAAATGGTTGATGATCGGATCATTAACTCCCTGCAATAAATCCTGCAGGAAGGAATTCTGAGGGATTCACTTGCAGTCCGTTCGTAGAGGTTGTTTAGGACCAATAACGTGTCTGTGATGTGGTGTTGGAGTACGAGATAAAAAAGAGTTATGTGCGAAATGTGGTGAAAAAAAAATATCGAGAACTTAAGAGATATTATGATTTAAAAAAAAATAATGTCAGTGACGGAGCTATAAAATCCGTGGAGGATTATCTAACTAAGTTTTCAGACAAATTATGATTTAAACAAATGATATTAATATAATGAAGGAGAGTTTGTGAAGCATCCTATAATAATAAACTACGAATCAAATCGTGATGGCTTGATTAGAAATAGCAGGTTGAAGAGACCAGTTGGTACTGTTATTAATACCGGTTATCTAATATTTAGTGCCGGGAAGAAAAGATATTTCTGTCATCGTTTCACATATGAGTGTTTCTTCGGAGTGATCAAAGATGGTCTTGTAATCGATCCCATCAACGGTGTAAAAACCGACAATAATTTATCCAATCTTCATTCTATTACACAAAGCGAGAACTCTGCAAGGGGAAGTACTGGTAAATATGAAAAAACAGCTGCAAGGAGGGTAGTTAAATCCCTTAACGCAGAGACCGGTGAAGAGAAAACGTTTCAATCAATGTATTCTGCTGAGAAATACTTTGATGTTAACTCGCGTGTGGTAAAATACGTCGCAGAAAATATAATCAAATCCAATCTTTCCAAAAAATATAAACAAAAATTATTTTCTATTATTGTTAATGAGATAAACTATCATCTTTAGGAAGTAATTACCTCAAATTATATTTATTGACTATTTTTTAATTATTTATTTTTTGTCAGAAATTCCCACTCATATACTACTTAATTTTCGACTTGAGCGAAAGGGAGATAATTCTGTAAATATATTTCTTCGTAGATTTCTGATTTTTACGGTCGTAATTAGTCAATTAACCATCTACGTCGTAATTAATATGAATAATGTGACGAGTAAAGGATGTTTATGGTTTTAAGCTCAAAAATAAAAAAATAAACGTATTTTACATCGTACAATATAGCAAGTTATTTTTAAATCTGTTACGAGAAATCGAGGCAGAACACGCTGTTAGTGCAGATATTTACAATCTGTTTAGAAACCGCTGTTATAATGCAGAAATATTTAAACCGATCTGTAGGTAACTATAAAACGTTTGATGGTGCAGTGGTAGGAGATGTACATATATTTTTTCAGACTCGATTTTATCAAGGCAGTACACGCTGTTTGAGTGCAGATATTTACAATCTGTTACGAGAAATCGAGGCAGAACACGCTGTTACATTTATATATTTACAATCTATTCAGAAACCGCTGTTTTAAATCAGAAATATTTACAATCTATTCAGAAACCGCTGTTTTAATGCAGAAATATGTATAACTTACAATCTACTCAGAAACCGTAGCTATATAACAATTTCTGAAACGTATAATTGTTAGATGATTCGACAGCTCAGTTGATAACGTATCGGACCGTGATACTCGAGGCCCGGCGATCGAGTCCCCACGACTGACAACTGTCGGTGGTTACGCTTATTAGCGATTTTTATAATCAATTGGGGATGGCGCTAGAACACTTGATTAGAGGTTCATGTGGGGATTGTCATTCATTGTATATATTCCATATATGTTTGTGCCGTCCTTAATTAAGATTTATGTTTGTACTGTCATTTATTCATTGTATATATTTCATATATGTTTGTACTGTCATTCATTCATTGTATATATTTCATGTACCCCCTGAACTTGCTAAAACACTCGAATAGACGTTCATGTGGGGATTGTCATTCATTGTATATATTTCATATGTTTGTGCCGTCCTTAATTAAGATTTATGTTTGTAATGTCCTTCATTCATTCATTCATTATACATGTTGTGCTGTCCTTGAAACATGCCCTCTTGAGCTCGCTAGAACATTCGAGTAGGGGCTCGCATGGGGGGTTTGTGATTCATATACCCTTTGAATTCGCTAGAACACTCGACTAGGGGTTCATAAGGGGATTATATGTTGTGTCGTCATTTATTCATTCATCATACATGTTGTGCTGTCCTTGAAACATCCTCCTGAACTTGCTAAAACACTCGATTAGGGGTTCACATGGGGATATATATATATATATATATATATATATATATATATATATATATATATATATATATATATATATATATATATATATATACCGTATGATAATGAACTACGAAAATATTAATGATATTATTTCTGCTATTAAAACATTGGAAAAAGATGGCATTAATATATCTGATGAACTAAATCCTGAAAAAATAATTTCTGATTTTGACATTTTACAAGAACGTAAGAACCAAGGAATACACACACTATCATCCGAATACAGGTTCATAAAACGAATTCAGGCGGCGATGTTTCAGTCGCTAGCTGCTATAGAAGATGATCAAGTGAAAGAATTCGTTCCCCTCTCTGCTGCAGTAGAAAAAATTCGATCGGAATTATCCCGCGAGTACGAAGCAAAAAAATAATTAGTACTCGTATAAGACAATTAAGAAAAATTATGTCAGATCATGAAACGACCGAGCACGTGTAATATTTTATTTTTATCCGAAATATTTTATTTTATTTTTCTGAAATATTTTTATTTTCTCTGAAATATTTTATTTTTTCTGAAATATTTTTATTTTTTCTGAAATATTTTATTTTATTTTTTCTGAAATATTTTATCAGAAATATTTTATTTTTTCTGAAATATTTTTATTTTTTATGAAATATTTTATTTTTTCTGAAATATTTTTTTCCAGCTATTTTAGTCGATTTTGTCAAAGCAAATTGATGAATTTTCCAATATCATTCGGGTCAAACCTCAAGCGGTTCTCTAACTGATTTATCGATAAATCGTTAAAAATCCTCATTTTTTTCGATAATTACCAGAAAAATTAACAAAAATCGCATGAAAATTCTCATTTTTTGAGCTAATTTTACTGATTTTCGGTGATTGATCGATAAATCGATTAGAGAACCGCTTGAGGTTTGACCTGACGAAAAACTGTAATTTGATGAATTTTCTTAGAAAAAATCGACTAAAATAGGTTAAAAAAATAACAAATTTGACTAAAAATGTTGGAATATTTCTGAAAAAATAAAATAAGACATTTCTGATAGAATAAAATATTTCTGATAAAATAAAATATTTCAGAAAAAATAAAATATTAAGATCAAAGATCTATGATCAAAAATCATTACGATAAAAATCTTTAAGACAGAAATCTTAAGATAAAGATCTACGATCTTACATGTAGATTCACAATCAATTCCTCCTCACGCAGGTCAATTAATTGTCCTATGTGGTCAGTGAGTTTGAAACTGATTATGTGTACGTAGATAAACAGGATTGTTTGACTCTTGCACGATCAAACTCCCAGGAGATACTTGTGGTGTGAACGTGTATAAAATATATCCTTGTTGAGCCTGATTTGACTTTCCAAGATCTATTTGATAGCTGCCATCGATTACGTCACAAGCAAGATTGACTGCGATCGTTGATGTTATACTAACGATTCCTGGTGAGACGTGACGTCCGTTATTTTGTTGACTGTTGTTATATCTAAGGGTAGGCTCGGGTGGAGTTATTTTTTTCCACGCATCGATATTTTAGGAAAGAACTCATCAATTATTTCGTTGAGTGATTTGTTTAGTTCATTCACGTTATATCCGGGGAATTTATAATTCGGTAGATCATATTCTTTTACTCTATTTCTATCTACCCATTTTTTTTGGTTGAAGATCCTTCAGAAATTTTTGAATTAACCATCGCCTGTACTATTCGGTTGTTAAAATATTCCATGTCTGATATAAGCTGATTTAATATTTCCACACGCGTGACAATTTTTTCACGTGATGACGCTAATATGTCAAAAATATGTTCGTTAAAATATTGATTTAGTTGTTTTTCACATTCTACATCAATTTCCTGAAAATAATCATAAATATCAAATCGATCAATAGATGAATCTTGTCCATCTGATTTAAATCTCCAAAATTCACCATTATTAATGATTACAACTTCAACAAATGTTGATTTTTTTAACACATTTAAACCTCTCAGATATGATGATGATGGTTTAAATTCATGATATGATTGCATACCCGTGACATAATCAGACTTTTTCGGTTCTGGTGGTCCGCGATGCTCTGGCGGGATTTCAGGCCAACCTAGTACGGATCTTATCGATAATTGATAAATATTAACGGCGTAATCAGGTGAATGTATTTCAATCGTTGCTGATAAAGTTGGCTCATAAACGTTAATTGATATTTTTGATTCTTTTCCGGTTATTGATTTTATTCTACGTTGAAATTCTTCATTGATTTCCTCGACCTCATAACTGTCAGTTGGTATTCCAACAACGACCCAATTAGGTGTTCCATCTGGTTTGTTTTTATTTGCAAATACAAACGAATTATTTGCTGGTGTACCATTAAATGATTTTGATCTGATATTTGGCCAGCTGTATTATACTCGTAATTGTGCTAACGCGATTTCATTCGCGCGAATCGCAGTTGAAAAATTAACACTAAATTCAGGATTAGTCGAGCTTACCGAGATCATTGTTGTTTTCGGTGGAGCTGTGTTTGTCACGATCTGCTGGAGTAGCTCCTGTGATGTCATTATTAATACTCGTACCTTTAACAGCACTGTTATATATTTTAATAATTTCTGAAAACTCAAAATCAGAAATTATTCCATCGCTGAGGCTTGCTGATAACAACGAAGATAACTTCGAGTATGCGACCGTCGCTGTAATTTTATTATGTAATCGGATAATTTTTCATTCATGCAGGTGCATATTTTTTTTGCAACGATATTAAGAACACCTGCAATTGTTGTTGTGGCTGAAATACAGATTGTTACGGCTACTGGTGCCATCATTGTCATTGTTGACAATATAACACCTGTTCCAGCAACAACAGGGGATAATGAATAATCAATCTTTTAATTTTACTTGCCATTCACGCGCTTGATTGTACCTGTATTGAGATGCATCGTCGATTGAGATACTCATTATATTTTATGCAGTAACCAACTGAGGTGTTTCAGCTGCAAATTCTATACACCGCCAGTAAGATGTTGCGGTTAATTTCTTATCAGCTGCTTCCAGAATAAATGTTTCTTCGGTTCCCTTGTTTAATATGATAGTTACAACTCCAGAAAACTTATCA
The DNA here is from genome assembly GCA_028554795.2 of Sinohyriopsis cumingii. NCBI lineage: Eukaryota > Metazoa > Mollusca > Bivalvia > Unionida > Unionidae > Sinohyriopsis > Sinohyriopsis cumingii. The sequence continues at coordinate 58,775,694 of CM068838.1, forward strand.
GTTGAATGACGCCATGGATACGTTGTAAATATCTCGAAGTTTGCCGCACTGAACACAGATAGCCTGTACACGCCAGTGACTATTGCGGTATATTTAATAGTATTATTCTGCGTTGACCATATTGCAAATCCCGATGATACTGTGTATACGAAGTTGGTAATATGCCCGGGAGTTACTCCCGCTGAAATTTTAATCAAACTAATTTTGTTACGATCTCAGGAATCCCCGCTACGATGTCTTCGAGTGTTCTTTTGATCGTGTCGATGTTAGTTTAGATATCAGATAGTTTTGCGTCAATGGTCAACGGATTACCAAAAAATTCATCTGCGGTTTCGTTAAGTTTTCTAAAATTTCTACGGAGATTTGTGAACGCGTTTACGTGAACGTCATACTCGGCCCGCAACGTGGATAATTTACCATCTACGGTGTTATAGTTGGTGTAGACGTACTTTTTCGTTGCTGCATCTTCGTCGGATGTTGGATTCCTCAACACTGCTATCTTATTCCCGTTCATGCTGAGTTCTCCCATCATTGTGTCGCCTGTGTTTCTTGCACGATTAGCAACACTTTTTGCAATTTCATCTCTGATGGTTGTAAACGATATACTTGAGTCTCTGATTTTTCCGCTGTCAGTAAACACAGGGATGTTATCCGTGACAGCACCGAGTACTCGTCGAACTATGTCATTCCATTTGATGTTACTCGTTTTTAAAACACCATATCGGTCATGAAAAACAATACCTTCATCTCGGTCAACTGCAGCAAGATTCATAATATCAGCGAGTTCATCTTTAGTTGCGTACTTTGACAAATCGATTTTATCGGATTTTTTCTTACTTTTCTTCCTTGCAGAGGAAGATCTTCCGTAAATATCAACCATTATATAAGATCCTTGACCTGTTTAAAACACCTTGCGCGCAACGAAGCGGTTACTTGTATAATCATGCACAACTTTATGTGGCGGTTTGGATGATTTTGATATGGCGTTAAGTACATTAATTGTTTCACGGCCGCATATTGGCGGATCTGTCATTGTTTGTGTTGGTAGCGTTGAATACCAAACTTTTTTTATGAAGTGGCTCGACATACTTGATAAATTCAACAGGTGGAGCTAACCCGTACGAATCAAAATAAACGATTCCACGTGGATCAATTACGTATGATACCCAATGAGTACCGGGTCCTGAATTTGAGTCGAGATTAAAAATACCCGTTTCGAGTTCATTCGGTTGTTTCGGTAATTGATCTCGCATAAAAACACCTCTAAAGAGAGATATTTTTAGTTGTTTAGCAGTATTAAGTAAATCAAAATTTGATGCTGGCACGTCTAACGTGTTCCTGGAAGCCTCAGACCTCTTCCCCAACGAGATCCTGGCAATCTTAGGCCGCGCCCTTTTTTTTGTATCCCTTTCCTCTTGCTTTTTCAGCGCCATTCCAGCAGCTGTTCCAACAGCACCTAACGCGGCTGCTTTTGCTACGGCTGGAGCAGCAGCAGCTATTAATGCCGGAATGGCCGCGAGAAGTGGGAAAATACCACCTGTTTTAACCATGCCCTTGATGGCGCTCGGAGAAAGATGAAATTGAACTCCGGTTTTTGATTCTAGGGCTTTATTGAGATGTTTAATTTGATTCTTGGTTAGTGATAGTTTGTTTGGACCGCCACTAGAAATCTGATCTCGCTTTAGGGATATTTTTGTTCCGCATTTGTTGGCGTTTTTTGATTGTAATTTTTTTACCTGACCAGGAGTCAGAGCAACATTAACATGACATTTTATGATAAATACTTACCACGCTCCAAATAATGATTAAAGATTTTCCACTGGTGCATCAATGACTCTCATTCGACCGCTACCACCTTCAAGTAACATGGTTTTATCACTGAGTATGACCGCGATTACTCTATAATTAACACCACCTGTATTTAATGTTGCTTTAAGATGTATATCAACGACAGATTGTTTTGATAGATCAAGATGCTCCAGCGAAAAATAATAGATAGGATACAAAGTTCTGAAATCATTTTGTGATATTTGCAAACCGGTATCAACATTTTGATCACGTCCCATGAATGACATCAAACGATGATATACACGTCCTATATGATTTTGTTCATAATTAAGTTGTATATTCTCTGTTGGTTCTTGTTGTCCATTTATCCGTAAAGAAATATATGTGATACCTAGTTTGTCAAATATCATATGAGTATGTTCTTGATTATTTAAACGATCATAGTTCTGAAACGCAATAAAAATATGCCGTGGTGCAGAAACACCTTGTTGTGATGCTATATGCCATGTAAACTGACCGTTAGTGTTACTTTGTATACTATCCATGCTTGTTGTTAACCATGACAACAGGGATTTACCACCTGTGTCCATGAAAGAAAGTAATCGCTGTTCTGCGATCGTTGGAGTCATTACCGGCATCCACAAGGAAAATTTTGTTAGTACTACTTTACCAGCATCACCAGCAGGTCTCCACGGAGCATCGTTTTCATCACCTTTTCTTACAAAAACAACCGTGTGTCTAGCTCCAAAAATAATTTTTCTAACATTCCTACAAAATCCAAAAATATGCGATAGTGGAATTGTACATGGAGTTGTACATGAAAAACTTCTATTGGTTCCTAGCAACATATTTTTACGCGTTGCAAATCCCAAGTTGAAATTTGGGTTAGCACCATGAACTACTGGCGTCACATCAGAATCGGCGTTTCCGGCAAAATTTCTTGGTCGTCTTATATTATACGGATCGCTTTCAGGGTGACCAGTATTATCTTTTACAAACATCATCGTGGGACCTGCTGATCTTGTATAATCATCAGAATATCTTGCCAATCCTATTATTGTTGTAGCAACGTCAACATCTTTCTGAATCGATTCAATATTTTTTCCATCAATCATATATGTGGCGCAATCAAACAGTGCAATAATACCATTGTTGATAAAACCAACTTTTACTGCATCTCCGTAATTAGTATCATCCGTTTTTACAATTGTACCTTCTACCTCAATAAAAGCCACAGCGGTAAAAAGTATCTACTTGTGTCATGAACTTGTAGTTCAATTCTTCCACGTTGATCTGGTAATCGTGCGTCATAAGAATAAAACTGATAATCGCGTACAGACTCATCTTTAAGGACAGGTGCTTCCATGTCAAATGCTGTGTCGGACATGCGCTTGAACATTTTATTGTAATTATTTTCGTCTAACACGTTGATTACCGCGTTCGGGAAATTCCACTTCGGGAAGTTCCACTTCCGGATATTAAACTTGAGATGTTATTTCCCAATTCACCGGGTCCCTGATCTGCTAGTTCTGCCAGTTTTTGATTTGCAGCTTGATTTATTATTTTACTGACATCTGCGGGCATCACTTCAGTACTTGGTAATTTTACTGGTTGTCGTTTTCGTCGTATTAATCGTGCTAGTCTATCTTTGATCGCCAAAAACGCCTTACCAGCAACACTGATAATTGCATCAGGAGCTTTTTCACGAACAACATCGATAGCTTTCATCGATAATTGTTTTGCAACAGGTGCTACTTTTGGGGTTAATCTTCTAAATAATCACTGAATAACATCACCAAGTCCATCTCCGTAAATTGCTCCGTAGACTGGTAGTCGTGAGTTTACTACTCTGACCGGTACAGGTCTACGATAATTATTATGTATGATCATCTTATCTTATTTATCATTTATCTAATCGCGGTGACTAATCATCATCGAGCTCATCAATAAGTTCCCGGTAAACACGATATCCATGATGCCGCCGCGAAATAATCGTTGACAAATATCAGTTGCTTCATTGGTTATTTCTGGTGAGTTATTTCCGGCACGTTTTCCCCCATGAGAACTTCTAACCGTGATACATCATTGTGAATACTATCAGGACAGGTTTTAAAACCACTTCCCACTGTATTCAGGGAAGAAAGACCACTTCCAGCAGCGTCAAAAGAATCATCGCCAGGATCTCTTTCTTTACCCAGTGAACGTAATTTCTCCCGTTGTTTAGTTTCTATATCTCTAAATATTTCTTCTCTTTGTTTCCATTCTTCTTCTACTTTTTGCTTCATTTCTTTTGCCATCTGTTTCCTTTTCTCTCTAGATGGTTTCAACATCATCTCTTTCTGCGGTGAAGAAGACTGTTGTTGTTCTATTTGTTGCAGAGGTTGAGGAAGCTGATATGAAGGCTCTTGCTGGGAGAGTTGTTGTTGTTCTAGTTGTTTTATTTTCTCTCTATAAAGTCTTTTTACTTCTTTATCAAGATTTCTGTATTCTGAATCATCATATCTAGCTCGTTTTTTGTTTCTATATACGCGATATATCCATTTAATAAGATTATCATCACTTACTTTTTCATGACCGGGTTTTAAAATACTAGATTTATTAAATATACTAATTAATATTTTTTCAGGTAGTTCCTCACTTTTAGTATTCCTAATATCTTCGACAAACCCTTCCTTAAATTTTGTAATCAGTTCTACGTTTTCTCTTATTGTTTTAGGTTTAGATGCAAGTTTTTTTTTTTTTTTTTTTTCACGTCGGTGACTTCAGTATGAATTTTATCAATACTTTCAAGTATTTCTTCATCGACGGGTGAAGGTTGAGCCGCAGCTATATCAGTTGTAAGATCTCGTAAAATCTTCTTTGTCTGTTTAGTTCTTCTTGCTATTTTTTCAGTTTGTTCTGCAGTTTGTTTTGATACTGGAAGAAGATCTTCTTTGATGACAGTTGTAACTTTCTCAGTAGCTGCAGTGACGGGTTTAAATAACTTTTTAGTGTCTTCCTCGTACTCAACTTGTGATTGTTGCTGCGCTCGTAAGTTTTCTCTAAATGAGTCTCTAACAGGAAGAAATTTCTTAATTGCTTGTAATCGTTCTCGGGCTAATCTAGCTGTGTGAGATTCTGGATGAACCATTTTATTATAACAATAATTTTTTAAATTAATAGCAGCAGAGAGGGCGCGACCTCAGTTAAGACGTAATTGCGTAAAGCGCGTGCATAATAAACTAGAAAAAAATCACCAACGACAATTAGAAATATTTCATAGAGAATCTCTCAGTAAAGTGTCGACGCTTTTTTAAATTTTGTCGACGCTTTTTATTTTTCGATCATTTGTAGGCAGGCTAATTTTCGACATTTGGACGTTTTTCTACCATTGGTCTGTTCACCCTCCCTCCTGCTGCTGACATAAAGGCCAGTGTGAATCTAGAATGTATATTGCACCTTTTATTTTTTCAAACATAGTATTACGTTCGTCGTTTAGGGCTTGGCAGTATAGTAACATATGCTTGGCTCTGTCTGTAGTCAATCTCTTGCAGAGTTTACAGTTATATTCATTCTTAGTTGAAATCGAACACATAGTTAAATAGGCAATGTTAGCATAAGTCCAAGTTTTATTAGGAAAACATTTACCAAGCTTCCATACAGCGAGTGGTTGAAGATTAGTATGGGCACTTGCTTACTGTAAAAGTTCAGGTCTCATTTCAAGTTTAGATCTCCACAATGATTCTTCGCAGCGGTGAACTGACGTTTCAATATTCCTCCTCCAGACTGGTTTCGGGACAGAATATAGGTGTACAGTATATCCTTTTCCGATTTAATTTTTTTTAAAAAAAAAAAGCTTTAAAGGCACAATAGTGCGGAGTGTTTGTAATTTTGTGAATGTTACAGATCATGTAACTAGTGAAATGTGTCGACTTATAAGCTGAAATAATTCAAAATAACCTAGAGTTTGAGAAGATTAAATTGGGCAATTGATAAATAAACGAGAAAAAAATGAATTTTTGTTGGGGCCCGCTTTAATTGAAACTTGTAGGTCACGAAATGTTACGGAAGCCTCACGTGACCACGAAAACGTATACGTCATCTTCGTCCAGTGGGCGGGTTGTGAGTCACGTGGTTGTAATTTAAATATCTACTATAAACAAAAATGGCGGACACACGTGAGAGTCAAAAACGTAAAGGTCGCCCGCGCTTGTCGCTTTCCGAGAAGAAACGTCGAAACACTGTCTGAGAAACCGAACGGGACTTATCAAGGATTCGTCTTGGGGACCAGTTTGTTCGATGGAGAGCATTGATGTAAGAGTTAGGACTGGCATCAGGCACTGAAATGGCGAAGTTGTTGTTGGACAGGTAAGCCAATGTCTGTGTTATATGGTGATACACATTAGTTTCCCCAAAATCAAGTGACTGTGATGTCTATGTATAAGTGTTCTCCATTTTTCAATATCTTGTTCCTACTGTATGTTTGAAAGCACACTTTTTTATTAATACAATGTTTGCACAAGGACTTGCTTTGTGATATGCCCAAAATAGATGTGATCGGCTGATCAATATTTCACTCGGTTACTGGATTGTGTGTATTGTATGTTGGGGTGGAATATATTATTTATTTGTTATAACAGCTTGCTCATAAAGGTCATTTTGTACACCTGTCAATTATCTTCGTGAGACAGGTTTTTTTTTTTTTTAAATTCGGCGAGGGAACTTAGATACATTTACAAGCGTTATCATTATTTATATCATATCTGTCCCCACCCCCATCTCTAACACACACACACCTTAGGTTAATGTGACATGCACATTACTTGCATAAAAGTTTAATAACCTTATCATGTAAACGTGATGGAACAAATAATAAGATTTTATTGTACATCTTTCAACTACTAGTAAATTTATTATAAAGCACTGTTTTGACTACAGTTACAAAAGGATCTCTAGTCATAATAGGAAAGGATGTTGTAGTGCTACCAGAATATATGGCTGGCAGATTGTTATCAGTTAAAGTTTTGAGCTGCAGTCAAGTTAGTTTTTTTGATGTAAATTTTTTTTAGATCTATTATTATGTATTCTTGCTTAAATGAAGTATTTCAGTTCTATGTGTTTAACACAGTGCACAAAGAAACAGATTTAAAGCATAACTTATAATACAAATGAATATTTAATTCATATTTTAAGTTACAAAGAATATAGCAAAAGATGAACCCAAGCATACAGAACCGATGGCCAGTACATTTTCATGCTTCACATCAACACCTGGCCAAGTGCTTTTGCAACATACTGAGAGAATGAAGACACCTTCAGTATCTGAAGTATTTGCTATTGAATCAGGAAGGTAAAAATGACAAATTTCTTATAGATTTTTTGTGTGCTTGGGTGTGGGTTGTCTTACAATTGTCATTCTGCTGAAAACAATGATGTAACAAATGCAATGCTGATAAAGGACATCATTATAACTGCCAGCAGGTTGAGTTCCCACTTCATGCTTTTCTTAGTTTGAGTTCGAAAAAAAACCTTGAATTTCGCTTTCTCAGAAGTGGGGTTGGGTATTTCAACTGTGCCACTTCATGCATAGAAAAAGGCATAATTTGAACTGTCATTGTTTTGGTTATGCAAAAAAGTTCCGGTATGCTGGGTTTTTTCCCCCACTCAATACTTAGAGGACCAGTGATTGTATATTGAAATTGTGTCTACATTCCTCATATGCTTTCTTTATGCCGTTTCCAATTTATACATGTATCTATGTCCCACGTGCAGTTCTTGCTAACACCCTCTTCCCATCTATCCACTTAGCTCATGATGAATGCACATAAGACATATTTAATTTAAAAAACAAAATACTGAGATAACTAAAGTTTGTTTTTGGAAACCACTGGCAGTTCATTAGAACTTTATTCATTAGGACTGGTGATTTAACTTATTTAGGATTTAATTTACAATACTGTAAGTTCTTTTAAAATTTCATTTTTTATTCTTGGGAATTAAATGACTTGTTGGTTTTCACTCTTTACTGTTATAAAACTTTTGGAATTGAAAAGCTGTTACTGTTTTGATGATTGCTCTTCATGCATTTTTAACTTTATTTTATCTACCTACTTTTCAAGGTTGCCAAACACATGGATAATATGGCTTTATTACAATGGTCCCAAGACATGAACCAGTTTTGGTCTTCATGCAAGACTGCTAGTAGCTATGGACAATTTTTTGTGAGTTTTCAGTCCTTTTATTTGAAACATATATGTAAACACTTGCTATTGTATACTTTTGTATGAAATCAAAATTACAGTGCATAATCCTTATCTTCTGATTTCTTATAATGTATTTTTTATCCATATATATTCATCACCAAATCTTCTAGGTATGTAGGTTATTAAAAGTAATTTATTTGAAATGTCATAGTAATGTGGAATATTGAAGGAACAATGATCTGAGGAAAATTTGAATCCTGCTAGATTAACTATTAGCCAGTTCTACAATGTAGCTTTCACTTTATGATATAAATCAAGTTGTCTTATCAATATGGGGTCACCATGACAAAAGAGACCAGCTTTAGGTGCTAAACGTATTGATTGTGGCATTCTTTCAGAGTATCTTGAGGAGTGTCCTAAATCTCATCACCAATACACGAGTAGATCCTCTCACATGGCCAAGGCATTAATAAATGTCTTCATGAACCTTACCTGGAGAATGAAGAGCTGACAAAGCCTTGGCTTGATGAAGATGATCCCAAGAAGAAAGCCAAAGTGCTGAAAACCTTGGCACGGGTGCTCTTGGACCAAAGGTTCCTAAACAGTGGAGTATTACTTAAATTTCAGGTATGCCATTTCAGGACTGCAACAATTGCATGGTATTTAAAAGAAAAATGTGAAGACCACTTTAAATATTTGTATTCTCAACTAAATAATAAATTACTGTATATATTTACCATTTGAAGATCTGAATAAGTTAGAATTCATAAGATGTGTGCACATGGTACATGTATAGTGACTCTCCTTCTCAAGTCTTTGGTAATTTTAGGTATAATACATGCACATCAGGTATAAACAATTCCATGACACTCTATCAATAAACACTTTAGTAAAGATTTTATGTATGCAAAAATTACCAACAGTAATGATTATTTAATAATATTATCTGTTAGCAGATTACAAATAACACATGTTATAAGATACATGTTTTTGATAATTGCAGGAGCACTGCTGAGCTTGAAGTTTTTCATCAGCAGATCATGATGTACAGTGCCAAGAGATTTTCATACATCCCTCCTGTGTACAGGATTAGGAATGAGCTAGCTGCTTTGGATCACAATATACATAGTGGCTGAGGTGTAATGAGAATAAAAGAAGGGGAGATAGTGTAAGCTTGTTTCACTACAGGACATTAGAAATAATTTTATATATTGATTGTGCATTATGATCCCTGCCTGGAGATCAGACGAATGGAGTATTATTCACATGTACAAGTCATGAAAACTTTGTATTAGATACATGTCATTTTGCAACAATCGGCACACATTTATATTTGTGGTAAGGAATCTTAATATTTTCATGCATACAGATCTTGTAATTAGTATTGTTATCATTCCAGTGGATATTTATTTTTATTTGATAACTTTTGATTTGAACTTTTCTAACACCATTCAGTCTTTTTTCTAAGATAGTGATTCTATCAAGTATCACTGTCACACAGACTTTGAAGTTCTTCTTCTATATCCTTTACCGTTGGTCTATTTTTCTTCTTGAAACATAAATAAGATATTAACTTTCCACGTACCAATATTTTGAGAGTTTCCCATATAATAAATATATATAATAATAAATTTTAAAAAAAAGATATAAGGTGTATACATTTTCATATTCATCTGATTTACATAGATCATTTGCTTCAAAGATACAGTGTTTAACATATCCTATCCAAGTCCCCACCTTTTAATTCTTGTGGAATTATCAAATTTACCAATGTTTGCAAATAAATTCTGAAAATAAACTGTGAATAATCTTCAGTTGGTGCATAAATTGATGACAATATTTGTGAAAGGTCATTTATTTTAGTGTCTAATATACGAAAAATTATATATTTATCCCGAATTTCATTTAACATTCTGTATCAAAATAGTTTTATTATAAAACAACTACCTTTCTGCTGCTGTGACTGCTACTGGAATAATAGCTAAATTATGTAGCACGTTCCAATTAATTTTTGTAGAGCGACTGTCTACCAAGAATGTAACGTAATAATTATCAGTGTATCAATAAAAGATATCACTTGACTTTGGGATATATATATCATCGTAAGAATCAAGCAAGATGTCATCATGTAGGTGATAAATGGCAGCTGTACCAGTATATATATATATATATATATATATATATATATATATATATATATATATATGTCTCAACATACTTTCGACCACTCCAGTGGCCTTTTGGTTAAAGCGTTCACCCCGGATGCATGTGGGAGGTCGTGGGTTCGACTCCCAGCCGAGTCATATCAAAGACTTCTAAAATGGTACTAACAGCTGCCTCGCTATGCGCTCAGCATTAAGAGGTTAATGTTAGGACTGGTCTGCCTGGTGTCAGGATAATGTGACTGGGTGGGACATCATGCTACATGTCTGCGGCATGATGCCCCAGTGCTAGACATAACTTTAAACTGTCACATCTGCAGACATCGTAGCGATATGACTGGAAAATTAATAAAGCTACGTTAAAAATCTAAATCACACACACACTCAACATACTTTCATTAATTCAAAATATATCTTTTTTGGTATACCCACTAACAGTGATAATCCAAGCTTTGGCAACAATAAACTCCTATAGGCTAGGTTTCATCTACCATTAGCTGGTACACTGCCGACTTCACGATGTATTTTTTCGGGTGGAGTCCTATCCAAACTGATAAGAGTGTTTCTTGGCATCCTTCCGTCTATGGGAGACGATGGTGTAGCTCCAAAGTAAGCTTTTGATTATCATTCTTTCTAACTGTCTTTTCAGCTTGTTTTATTTTTCTCCCTTCCTCTGCGTTTTGAACTCCCTGCCTGACAGCTAGACGCCAGCTGGAACGGTTGTTTACATAGCTCTCCCAGTCGTTCACATTGATGTTTGCCGTCTTCATATCCTTCTTGCAAACATGTTTGTAGCGCAGATGTGGTCGTCCAGTTGGTCGTGCACCTTCTGCTAACTCCCCATATAACAGGTCCTTGGGAATGCGGCCTGGGTCCATTCTCTTGACATGGCCAAGCCAGCGAAGGCGCCTCTCGCTGAGAATGGAGAACATGCTGTTCATGTTGGCGCGTTCTAGAACCTCTGTGTTGGGTACTTTGTCCTGCCACTGGATGTGCAGAATGCGCTGCAGACATCTCAGGTGGAAGTTGTTGAGTTTCCTCTCGTGTCTTGCATAGGTGGTCCATGTTTCGCTGCTGTAGAGAAGTGAGCTGAGCACGCAGGCTTGGTAGACACGCATTGTGGTCTTCTCTGTGAGGCTGGGGTAGTTCCAGACTCTCTGGTTAAGTCTGGCGTTCACCTCAGAATCAATGGAGAGTGAGCTGGAGATGTTAGACCCGAGGTATGTAAAGTTCTTGACAACTTCCAAGTTGTACCCATCGATGGTGACAAAGGGAGGGGTGTCTGCGTCCTGCGCCATGACGTTCGTTTTCTTCAAATTGATGGTCAGTCCAAATTTCTTACAAGCATAGGAGAGGCGGCATACCAGCTGCTGAAGTCTATCTGTGTGATGTCAAGGCTGCATCGTCGGCGAAGAGTAATTCACCGATGAGTACCTCTATGACTTTAGTCTTAGCACGGAGACGGGCGATGTTGAACAGCTTGCCGTCAGCCCTGGTATGGATGTACACTCCCTCGCTGCAGTCCTTGAATGCGTACTGGAGAAGCATAGAGAAGAAGATGCCAAAGAGCGACGGCGCAAGGACACAGCCTTGTTTGACCCCGATGATGAATGGGAATGCTTCAGATGTTGCGCCATTGAAGCACACTGTGCTGTGCATGTTATTGTGGAACGACATGGTGACAGCAAGCAGACGTGGGGGCAGCCGATCTTCTGCAGGAGTCTGAAGAGTCCACTCCGACTAACCAGGTCAAACGCCTTCGTCAGGTCTATGAAGGCAATGTAGAGGGGCATCTGCTGCTCGCGACACTTCTCCTGCAGCTGATGTAGTGAGAAGATCGAAATCCACACTGTGACTCTGGGTAGACGCGGGAGGCTAGGATCTGCAAGCGCGCCAAGGCAACACGGGCGAAAGCCTTTCCGACGATGCTGAGGAGGGAGATGCCCCGATAGTTGTTGCAGTCGCTACGGTCTCCTTTGTTTTTGTACAAAGTGACAATGTTGGCATCACGCATGTCCTGTGGGATGTATCCCTGTTCCCAGCAAAGGCAGAGGAGTATGTGTAGGGGCTGGAGCAGTGCTGGTTTTCCGCTCTTGTGGACTTCAGGCGGAATGCCGTCGCTTCCAGGAGCCTTCTCACAGGCAAGGCAATCGATGGCTTTTCCGAGCTCCTCCAGGGTGGGCTGTGTGTTTAGCTCCTCCACGACAGGCAGGTCTGGAATGGCGTCCAGGGCAGTTCCAGTGACATTGTTTTGGGCTGCATATAGCTCGAGATAGTGCTCAACCCCTCGCTGCAGTTGTTTCCCCTGGTCTGTGATGACTTCGCCCGTCTTGGACTTGAGGGGGGCGGTCTTGTAGCTGGTGGGGGGCCTATCACCTTTTTGATACCCTCATACATTCCTCTTGTATCCCCGGTGTCGGCAGCTGTCTGTCAATATACATAGTGGCTGAGGTGTAATGAGAATAAAAGAAGGGGAGATAGTGTAAGCTTGTTTCACTAAAGGAAATTAGAAATAATTTTATATATTGATTGTACATTATGATCCCTACCTGGAGATCAGACGAATGGAATATTATTCACATGTACAAGTCATGAAAACTTTGTATTAGATACAAATCATTTTGCAACAATCAGCATGCATTTATATCTGTGGTAAGGAATCTTAATATTTTCATGTATACAGATCTTGTAATTAGTATTGTTATCATTCTAGTGGATATTTATTTTGATTTGAGCAATGCAAGTCTAATAATTAGATCCAGTGATATGTATAGCACTTTCCCAGGGGACTGACACACTTTATTAAGGATATATGGGGTTTATGGAATATCCTCAGGATGTTTGGGGTAGACGCTGTCATCAAGATTATTACTAGCTAATGCCTGTTCATGAAAACGTATTGCTTTCTGAAGGAATGGGCAAACATGTATCCTGTCTCATAGTATTTTGTGGATAGAACAAATGAGAGCAAAAACAACATCTTGGGAACTAATCATGAGGCTCTAATATTAGGTAAAAAGTTAATATGGGTTAGCATGGGGATGCTTGTCACAAATGTTAAGAAAAAAATATTTTCTTTAAAACAGGCATCGATGTTACAACAAAAAAAAGCAGCAGATGGTCCGTCTACCCTCGCAAGGAAAAGAAAACATCCCCGCATCAGGGAGCTTATATAAAAAGCACTCATCTGTCAACTTGAGGGAAAGCAGGGTATGCAGAGGAGAAGAGAACTAAAGGAAGATGATCCCAGGAGAATTTGTAGAAACCTGGCACCTCAAGAACCACCATCAACTATAGTTTTGGTGTGGCAAAGGAGATCTCTCTATTTTAGTTATGTAAAATATGAAACAGTGTCTGATATATGGAGGTGTCTGCTAAGGCAGGTTACACTTTATATAATATCCTGAAATAGCAGTAGTTGAAAATAAAATAATGTCTAATATTGTATCTGCAGTTGCTGAAAACTTTTTATAATGATTATTTATGATCTTCGTGCCCACATTGTTTATAGGCAGAAATAAACTGGTATTTAAAAAAAATCTGAAAGCATTATTGTTTGATGCAATAGTATGTGCATTTATAAGAAAACAATGAATAAAATCAATTGTATTCATTTATATACAAACTCATACATGCAAGAAAGTGTTTAAGTTCATGCAAGCCTAGAGGGGATGAAGCCAGTGTATTGTCCATCGGGATATTTGTCATGTATCTGCCAAAAACAGCAAGAGAGAATTACATGTCTTTGTCCAGACTCCAACCTTCCATGTTGCCGTAGTATGAACTGCCTATAGGTAGCATGACTGTTGGCACTCATCAAGTCAACTTTATCATTGAGGACAAGAACATTTCGTCTGTACATCCTGGACAAGGCATATACAGCCTCATCAAGGATTAGATCTTGAAAAATCTGAAAAATTATTCCAACTGTAATATGCTATTTCTAAAATGTAAAAAAATATATTTTAAGAAATAATAGGAGCATGCGCTTATTCAAATGTTATTCATCTTTGATCAGCAAATTCCACTGTGAAATACACGTGGATCAAAACTGCACATGGTTTTTATTTTGACATGAACACTGCGAATTCCATCGCAACTAGAACTGATAGTTTATGATAAGATGGACAGCTCAAAGTTTTTGGGGAGCATTTTTAGAAGTCAGAGACTCCTACACTGGGATCAAATAGGAATGGCTGATTGCAGCTTAGATTTGTTTAGTATAGTGAAGTACCCACATTGAAATCAGGTAATGAAAAGAATCTACTCAATGAGTATCAATTGTAAATTAAAACAAAGTCCTTATCATTTGCATATGTATGCATGTCTGTTTTTGGACGGCTTACAATTTTAAAATTCTTTCACAGTGGTTGCAAAGAAATAACATTTACAACAATCATGTATATACATCAATTATCAATCTTTTAGAGTCCACCTTGGAAATGGAATTCATTGTAAATGTTGTATTGTAAGAGTAACTATCAAAGTTTTAATTCTGTTTGTAAAAAATTGATGTAGTATTTTGATTTTAATGGTACAAAGTGCAAGTTGAACATTCATAGGCATGTGCTACACATATCCTGCATACAGAAGGAGGTTTTCTGTAATGTAGCCAACATACCTGTCAAGTTATTCATACCTTTTGTGATATACATTTTGTACATAAAAATTTTAAGCTTTGGCAATAACATGCTTAAGTTAAGGAATATATAAAAGTTATTGAAAGAATTAAAGAAATTTCAAAATTGCCATTGAATTGAGTAAATTTGTTATACAGAAATCATTTGCAGTAATCACCAGTTCAAAGGTGGAAACATTGAATGCCAAGCAGACTGGGCAATTAAAATTCTTACCCAAAAATGTTAGATCAGATATGAAGAAGAAGAAAAAGTTTCTTGCAAGCCTTCATGTCAGTCTTAATTCTGGATAAATAAAACAATTTAGAATTATTAAGTCCTTATGTTTATCATGATATTGCATATATAGTATTATCTTAACATATTTTGGGGCTTTAAAAATACACATTAAGGCATGCATCATATTTAAAACAGAAGAATAAAAGTGTAGTATTTATTTCACAAGACTTAAATGGCTATATGAATTCTGTACCTGTCTAATATTATAAAAAAAACTGCAATCTAGTCAGGTCTAATTGCTGAACTCCAAAGTAAGATTGCATAGACTTTTTATTCCCATTTTGTATTTAAAAAAAATACAACTAATAAATGTATTACTTAAGTTGGTTTATTAATTAAATTGGAAAAAGAGCAAGTTGACCTTAATAGTATTGAATGTTTGTATGCCACTAGCGTAGATCACTAATACCTATATATGAAATGATTTTAGCTAATCTACCTTTAGGCCCTCATAGAAATGAATTTGTCTATTTTAAGTGTATCTCTGAAGCTGCTGTATATATTGGTTTGGAAGAAGGAAATAGAGTTGGCATTTCTAAAGTCAACTGGAATACTATTCCAGAGCAAAGTTCCAGAGTACTGGAAACATTTTTTGAATAATTCCTTATTTGGTTTGGGAATTTTATACTGTTTGGTAGACATGGATCACAGTTGTGGAGTATTACCAGACAGCCTATACTTGAATAGTGATTGTAAATATTCAGGAGCACTATTATTGGATATCATGTACATTACTTTGGCTTTTCTCAACCGGATTCAGTCTTTAATAGTATAGGTAATAATTTTAACTTACCAGCTAAAATTTCCTTGCTTACCTTCTGGATTGATATAGCCTGAATTCACTTGTTTTAAGATGTGCCAGCTTTGCTATGATTTTATCATTTGAATTACTCCGCACTATGTTACAGTAGTCTAAATAGGGTTGTATGTAACTGTTATAAAATAGTTTTCTGTACTTTATCCTACTGAAAAGCCATAAACTTGAATTAACTTTTTTACTGACATGTTCGGTCCATGATAGGTTATTGTCTATCATGACAAACCATTTGCAAATTTGTATCCTTCCATGTCAGACACAGTTTATCACTACCAAGATTTGTTCTTTTTTGCCATGTTGAGATAAGTAATATTTTAGTTCTTCCATTATTTACCACTATGCCATTGCATGTGCACCAGTTGTCCAGTTTGTTTAGGGCATCCTGTAAATAAATTTATAGTTTGTGCTTTGTGTTTTGGATGTCTGACAATGTTGTGTCATCTGCATAGAGATCTGTAGATGAAATTGAGTCCCTTAGTAAAAAGTGGTAGGCCATTAATAAATAGTATCAGTAGTAATGGACCTAAAATTGAACCTTGTGGTACTCCATATCTAATTGTTCCAGGTTCCAACAGAACATTATTTATATAAACATGTTGTGTTCTCTCACTTAACTTTGAAGTAAACCATCTAATTGTGCTTTCATCACATTGGTTGATTTTCAGTTTCTTAAAAGAATTTCATGTACACCAACCCATAAACTTTCCTGAAATCTACAAATAGAGATCCTATTATTCAACTTTGATCAAGTGGTTGAAGCCATTTATCAGTTAGAGAGATCAAGTCAGTCTCACATGACTGTTTCTGTCTAAAGCCTGATTTGAATAGGGTGTAACAGCAACTGTTTCGTTAAATATGACATGAACGAGTCATGGACATGTTTGTCAATCAATTTTGACAAGTTTTGGTTGTATTGAAATTGGCTGGTAGTTATCAGCATATTCTTAGAACCAGATTTGTGCATAGGCATTACTTGCAGTTTTCCATATTTTGGGGACAGATGAGGTTGCAATATTTAAATTGATTATGAATGTTATGCTATCTGAAATAGCTGAGGCAGAAGTTTCAGTGAGTGGTGGACCAATCTGATCAAGTCCTGTAGCTTTCTTGATATCAAGTTTACTGAGACATTTTTTAGCAGTTTTTTTTACACCTGTGGGATAGAGAAACATCCCTCCTTAGGCATTTTTCAGTTCATTATAGTTGTTTTCTATCACTGGTTCTTTTAACTTAGTGGTATGTTAGTGAAAAAAAATCACTCAAAATATTTGCAATGTCAGTGTCATGAGTGACTTTTGTGTCATTTACCAGAAGTGAGTGAATTTTATTTGTCTGATCTTTGTGTGTTACCCCAATGAATTCACTGAAGTCTTTCCAAATGGAGTTTGTGTTGCTCTTTGTGTTTTCAAGCATTGATTGATAATAAGTTTTTTTTTTAGCCTTTTCAATCATACTTGTTATGTTATTTCCCCATACTTGATATTGTGCATGGTTTCCCATAGCCTTCAATTGGTCTCGTGTCTTCATAGTATCTAGAATTTCAGTAGTAAATCAGTTAGGTTGGATTTCATACTTTACTCAATGTACATTTAGTGGTGCATGCTTAGAGACTACATTCATAAATCAGTCCACACTTTTAGAGCTTCACATCTGTCATCAAAAGTTTGGATAATATTCAATGGAACTTTATATAGGTCATCTTGAAATTGTTATTTACTTCAATTTTGGAAAGATCTGTAAGTGATAGTTTTGTGTGTATTGTTCCTATTTATGTTGCATTTAACCTTTCTTGTCAAAAAAGTAGGATAGTGGTCACTAAGACCAACATTTGGTACATTAACATAAGCCACATTGTTTGGTAGGTTGGTATAAATGTGATCAATAAGAGTGTTTGATATTTCTGTTACACTTGTGGGCTCATTTACCAGCTGGACTAGGCCTAATGATTCAAAAAATTCCATCCAGTTACTCCTTATTTGAGTATTGAGTAGGTCCTTATTTACACTGTTGAGTATATATGTTTCTTTCTCCTGTGCATGAACATTTTCTATTTGTTTCAAAGAGTTATCATTCCAAATTGCTTTGGAGGAAGGTGACCTATAAATGAAACCAACTAGGAATGATTCTGCATTACTTTGAGAAATTTCCACCCAAATACTCTCAATTTCATGTGACCCCAAGTCAGGTCGCCTTTCTGCATTTACATCTTGTAATGTATACAAGACCACCACCCCACCCCCCGCTGTCTCTCTGTCCCTGCATAATGGTTTATTGTAGCCTTGACAGTGAAATAGATTATCATTGTGGCTAGCATTTAATTTGGTTTCAGTGAGTCCTAAAACATGCATATTATTTTCCTTGGAAGACAACATTAACTTAATCTGTTCTATTTTTTCCACTTTACCTTGTACATTTAAGTGACCCATGTTAAAACCTTTTGTATTTAGTTTCATATCAATTATATGTATTTCATCATGCAATGGGGTACTCTATGAGATTGTTTCCATAATACTTTTACCATTTTGGTATTATATAAGGTGGCCATATAAATGAGGTGGCCTCTGTATTTTCTGTGGTATCTGTGCATAGTCTTCCTTTATCAAATCATATTGGGGTGGGGTGTTGAGTAGCAACAAAAAGTAAAGCAGTTTAAACATACATTGTTTGGTAAAATAACTAATCCTTTAATACAAGTATGCGTTTTCTAAGTTGTGCAAAACACTACTGACATAGATATTACAGTCTTTGGCAACTTACTTAGTACCAAACATTTTTCAATATCTATCAATACTTGTTTTGCAAGATATAAATAAACAATTACCCTCATTCTTGTCTGCCTTGTGTAGAGCTTGGTCAGCTCAGTTTTTAGGCTGCGCAGCATGTCTTCCTCCTCTCCCCCATCTGGTTTTTCAACTTCTTGCTCCATGCCTCATCCTCCCTCTTCCTCTTAAAGGTCGCTCTAGAATTGAGCTTGAAAGTAAGCTGATTTAAGTCTATCTAATGAATTTTAATATGTAAATGTATTTCATAATTTGACAACTAATATATTCATGATTACTTATTAAACTTACAGGAATATAGTGCTAACTTTGGATCAGAAATTAATACATGAGAGGTTGTGATTTGATAGAAATTTTTTTGGGCTGGATCAGGTCAAGTGTTGGGTGGGGTGGGGATCCAAAATTTAAAAAGGGCCCCTAATTTCCTCGAATAGGCACCAAAGCAAAGTCTGTGTGTCTATTTACTCAGTGTGCACAATACCCAATAAACATGTCAAAGAATAAAGCTGTGGTCAAACTTCAGCTGACAAGTGACTGTACGTTTGTGTGTGTGTACTTTTTTATGATGTGGTCCCAAGTTTTTAACCTAGATTCCATATTCTAGTCGCAGATTTAAAAAAAAAAACCAACCCAACCCCCCCCCCAAAAAACACCTTATTTAAAATCTTGTGTATGTAAAGTATTAACTTGGAGAAATTCTTTTCCGCTTTATTTGAAACGTCAGAAAGATGGGTGTTAGGGGTCCACTGGTGACAATCTGGTTAGAATTTATAAATTGATTAATGAAATTACTCAGTTTTGAGCATTTTTAAATATCCCTGATGCTTTTCATTTATAAAATTGAGTGGTGGGGATGTGAGGGAGTACGATTTCTACTGGGCAAGAAATAGAGCGAGTACCTGTTGGTTTTTGCAATACTGTACAGAGCACGTCGATTTAAATTATTCTCGTACCACAAAAACTTTGAAATATAACTATAAAAGTAGTTCTACATACATTTCATTGTTTCCTCTCAAAATTAAAATTAGAAAGGAAAAGGATAAGAAGAAAAGAACGAGATCAGAAGAAGATCGTTCTCACCGTTGTTGACATTTTGGGCGGCCTCGTAACGTGGTTGTGTTTTACGTCATCATCTTCAGTGTTTACAATGTGGCCAATAATTATGCAAATTTCGGTCACCGGAATTATGTGTGTTATTCATTCGGGATCTGCCGATCACTGCCGAGCGGGATTTCAACATGGAGACGATAGATTCGTTGTTCTACGTACGAAGATTTCAGAGAGTTCGTATTTCATAACGAGAAGCCCTACGTACTTGATATTACCCCAGAAATGCCTTTTAAATAGTATTTAATCAGTTGATATACATAAATGTCCCAACATTTTTGCAAGAAAATTCACCCTCAGCTGCACTATTGTGCCTTTAAGGTTATTACAAAATGCATAAAACTTAATAATTTCATTCACTGATTTATAATTTCTGACCTGATTGTCGCCAATGGGTCCTCAACTTTGCTGACTTATCGGCGCTTCAAAATTGTTCCGGCTCTCTGGTAGTCCGATTAATCAGCACCCCAGATATGTGTTGCTACAAAGCGAAGGACGATATCAATATCGTCACGGATGAGGGGTTGATTTATCTGCTTAGCTCTCCGATCGCTGGAAATACATTATTCTGAATTAATAGGGGGAAAACTAACCCCAGAACATAAAAACGTGTATTCATTAATATTATTTGGGGAAAATTATCTTGAAGTCAAAGAAAACAAAATATCCCAATTCGACCCATCCACTGAAAATTCCAAACTCAAACAAAACCCAAAAACTGAAAGATCATTTCAAAAGATATATTTTTGTTGGTGCTCCCTCTGTTTTTCTTTATTCTTCTGTCGCTTATCTTTTCATTAATTTGATTAATTCTTCTTTCTTCTTTTCTCTTTTCATTTGTGGAATTAATGTCAAATATTTCAATCAAAAGAAAAGGAACTCACAGAATACAACGTTCACTTCATGTTGTTGCACCCTTTCGGCGAAGTACGTGTATAGAGAAGACGATGATATGTGACGTGCGGCTGATACATGCGGTTGTTCACGCATCGTGGCATACGAAGGTCATAAAAATAAACAAGATGGCGGCTTCCAAGGAAAGTGCACCAGCAGCCACGATCCCCAAATGGATTAAATTTCTTTTCGGGGGATCGGCAGGGTAAGATTTAGTTAACGATAATATTGTGAACTGATATACAATCGAAGCAATGCAAATCATGAAGAACGTTTTGCTATTTATTTTATTTTATTTTTCAAAGCATGACCTTCAGATACATCTACGTATCCTGGAGTCATCGGTTCAGACGTACTAAGGCAGCACAGTCACCTGTTGAGAAACGCTTCATTCATAGTGATGCCTCGTATTTCATTTTAAACAGATGTTATTTTAGTAAAGCATATCAAATGTCAGTAATATTTTATCTCGTACTCTTGGCATACTTACAGTCAGAAACTTAATTTAGCCGAACACCTTTTTATAAATAATTTACTTTCAGATTTATTTTCAAGAGTAAAAATATGAAATAGGGGAAAATAATGATGGCATTAAATGAAAATTGTTTACTTATTTGTACAAAATACTACATGTAGCTCATGAAATTTTTTATACTAGTTAATTGGGTTTGCGGAGCATTAATCTCAAGGAGACCACTATCGTTTTGGAATTTCAGAACTGTCACGTACTCTTCAAAACTCGTGTCTTAAGAAGCGCGAATAATAAGAAACATAAACAGTCAATTACTGAAGAAAGATTTCATTTTCAATTTATTACCATTCTTACTGTTATCTACTTATTAACAAAATTAGGTAAAATAAGTGGTACATTCAGATATAGCTAAAGAATTTTTGGAGGAAAAGAAACGTATCGTTCAGGTAAAATTGCTTATTTACCATCAGATTTAGATTTAACATTAAAAATATTTTGATAATAGTAATACCTTACCTGTTTGCTGGGACCCCAAGTGGCAGAGTGGTCTATAGTACTCACCGTTACAGATCATTGCCATCTCACCTCTGTTGGCGTGGGTTTGAGTCTTGGGTTCGGCCAATGAGGTTATGTGAGAAAGCTTGCCAGTAACTTCTCATGGGTTGGTGGTTCTTTTTGGGGTTTTTCTGGGTTCTTCCTCCACCATTTGTACTGGCCACCATGTATAGCCTATCTTGTGCTGAAAAATGATGTTAAACCCGACAACAACAAAAACCTATTTGCTATTCTATTTACATTGCCTTACTTTCTTTGATGGAAAATTCTCCCCAAGATCTGTGTTGATACTGATGGACGATATGTGGGTCTGATGTCACCTCTCCATTAAAATGTGCAATTTTGCATGCAGATCTTTCTGGTACAAACCTGAGTACACTTTAGACACATACCGGTTATTGGTATCAGCCATATCCAGTGCAAAATTCATATTGGGGACAGGACAGAGGGTTGTGCTATTCCATATGGATTTACAAGTTACCAAACATATGATTTGCTCCAGAAATACAATGTACATGTCACCAAAAGAACGTTTCATCTGACAGTTGCTCCATAGCCACTAGAAATACTGATAAATTTACGAGTCCAATGTGTGCTGCCAAAATTTTCTTCAGAATTTTGCAGGTTTTAATGAATAGATGATATCCGCCCTTGAACCACTGATCAATATCATCACAGTTGAGGAGCTGATTTATTAGCCTACCCTCGGCCATATAAGAAAATTCCATCCTCCATTAGTTAAAAGTTCAGAACTGGTAAGATGACAGTAGTCCTCTTCTTTTGGATTATATCATTATTCATTTCAGTTCAATCTTGTCAAATGTTTAAAAAATCTGATAGTCTGACGCCCAGGTTCCCTCTTAATTTAGATTGGGTCACACATTCTGTTTGTTGTTGTTGTAGGGTTTAATGCCATTTTTCAGCACACGATAGGCTATACATGGCGGCCAGTATTAATGGTGGAGGAAGAACCCGGGAAAACACCGGAAAGAACCACCGACCCTTGAGAAGCTACTGGCAAGCTTTCTCACATACCCACATTGGCTGAATCCGAGACTCGAACCTACGCAGACAGAGGTGAGATGGCAGTGATCCGTAACGGAGAGCGCTTTAGACCACTCGGCCACTTGGGGCCCCCCTGTTTGTCATATGTCATTAGTTACCTAGTATGAATAATAATGAGCTGTCATATGCTCATGCTGAGTTGGTAATGCATTGCTGGTTAACATACATTGATCATTACCTACGAGATTGTTTGACGGTTACACCAGGCTTGGCAATTGGTGACTTATAAATGACTCTAAAACATGTTTCTTTTAAACTCTTAAAAAACTGATATCATTACATTTAAACTCATTTAATTCAGATAGTTTAACCAAATAATTTTTCTGGATTCCGTAGCTGTGTCAAAATAATATCAGTAGTCAAAACTATGGCCAAGTGTATTACAAGTCATTGCAAGTGATTTCTCTTAAAATGAGGCTGTTCTCAAAATTCTGTGGGTACTGGAAGAATTGGGCAATAGATGACATCAAGACCTGAAGGAAAACATTGCATTATGTGAAATATTTTGAGAGGTGAATAGAAGCACAAGTCAGTTTTATATACATTTTGTTTATTTCTTTTCATATTTAAATTCTTGTGACAAAATAACAGTAAAATGAAAAAGGAACTGTTCAGGCACATGGAATTGAAGTCAGGGCAAGTGGAATTTGAGTACAGACATGTGATTTCTTTGGGTTTCCATAGAGATTTTAGTGTTTATTATACCTTAAGTCCATTGTATATTTATTTATGGTGTAAGCTCGCTTGTGAGTTTTTAGGCATTTTGCTAAGTTGTGTTGCAGTGACATTTATATACCATTCCCCAATGGTAATAGGGTAAACAATTATTAATTGTTCCAAAATGTATCATAATTCAGTCAACTTTGGTTGTTTCCAGATTCTTGAGTAGGATAGTCTTCCCATTCATCATTTGGATTTTTCAGCAACATATATTTTGAAAATCTCGAGTTTGATGATACTTTGAGTAAGCATTACATGTTGAATTGTAGACAGGATTGCCATGAAACTTTACACACACACACACACATATTCATTCCAAGGTATTTTTGGTCCTAAATAAAAACTGTGCTATTAGTGCAACAAGTTGTGACCATCTGGAAAATATTGCTTTGCTAGTGCTGAATGGTTAGTTATGTCATCATGGGGTTTCCACTAAAACTTTTAACTTTTTAACATGTCTAGTTACTCCGAGATGAAAATAGCAGACTAGCCATTTACAATTTTGCCGTCTTTTGGAAATAACCTTTAAAATATGGACTTGAGGAACAAAATCACAATATATGGAAATATAATTGTTTGCAATAAAATCTGGATACTGGCTTGTTCAAGTTTGATTCTGATCTCAGTTTTGTATTAGATTAAGTGGAAATGGTCTGGGAACCAGACTAACTTTACCAGAGTAGCTCATGCTTTAAACTGCACATATTTTTGTGATGCAGAATGTCTCTATGAATTAAGTTGTTGCTTCTTTTTTTTAAATGGCATCCAGTGAGCAACATGTCAGGATGAACGGCACAGTAAACCTCTTAAAAAGTTTGAATAGTACAGAAGAATAAAAGAGTATATTCAGATTCTTGGGGGAAAAGTCAGGAAAGGCAACTGTTATGTTTAGTGGGTACATGATGTGTTGATTTGAGTATGTCATATGGTGGGGAAGATGATTGCCATTAGGCCAAACTGAATTTTAAAATATTATAAGGATTACATCAAGTTCGGAGAAATCATGTAGCCGTTAAGCTCTGTGGGGATTGAAATTGAAGTTTGTGAAACTGCACTGGAGGTAATTAAGGTTCAAGTAAACTTTACAAACTTATGAGTTGAACACAATGTTTGCCATTGCTGTGTCTGTCTTGATTCACACTTTTGGACTTTTAAATGCATAGTTTCCAGCTTGACAATAGCAGTACATGCTATTTTATTAAGACATACAGTGGTGCTCTTGAAAATCTTGTGATTGCAACTTTTCCTTAGAGATGGTGATATAAGCAAAGAATTGTCATTTAAAGACTTGTTATGATACCTGGTTGGTAAATGAAAATCTAGCTGATCAGACATCCGGTATAGCCATAATGGCAGCCATCTTGAAAATACTACAGTTGTTACTCTACTAAAATGGAAAATCATATGGACATTTGGTTTTCATCTGAAGACTGATAGTGATATCTAGTTTGTCCTGAATGAAAATTGTGCCTATCTGACCTCAAATATGGCTGCCAGAATGAAGATACTGAAAATCTTGTCACAAATTCATTAGAATGGTTGGTCATATCAAAGTGCGATTTTCACCATAAGTCTTCTAATGGTGTCTGGTTTATCCTTAATCAAAATGTGCTGATCTTTTATCTAACATGACTGCCCAAATGATTAATTTTTCTTTTATCTAAAGAGTATGAGAAATGGTTTTAACACTGCAGCTAACGAGATCAGAATTGTATTTGTATTAGAGGTTCACATCCCCTTCAGGTGACTGTTGTTTTGAAATGTCCAAATGTTTTATGTGTATTTTCTTTTTAGTTTTACTCTGCTGAATAATGTGGGGAAAAACAATGAATAAATATATTTTGTTTTTTCTTTGTAGCAAGGACCATGTCAAAAAAATATTATGTAATTTCTGAATTAAATCCCCTTGAGATGGCCTGCCTAGTACTGTATATCTGGATTAGATTATACAAATTAATGTTTGATTTCCTAATTTTATAAAAGGCAAAAATAAAATTCATTAAGGCAAATATGATTCTTTCTATTACTGTATCTGATTAACCAGTTTACCAGATATTGTTGTAACTGAACCGAATTAAGTAATGATTTAAGATATTTGGCTTACTACGAGCCAGACAAAATGCATATACTTTGTTTTTTGTACATATCAGTTAGTATATTTAGTATAAAAATGTTTTGTCTGAACGTGGATTTTTCTCTTAATGATTTCTTTGGTATCTGGTTGGTACTCAATACAAATGGCATTGCTCAGGTATCTTGTGAGTATGTTTACTCAGGCAGAATAAAATAGTTTTGTTACCATATTTTGTACATCTGTGTTTTTTGATGAGATGGGTTCAGTACTCACCAGTGAAAAAGAAGAAAAGACGTGATCTTGTAGTCACTAAAATTGTTGTACTCATGGGTTGGGTAAAGTCCTTGTTTATCTTTCAGTTTGGTAAGTTGAGAATCAGTCCCTTTGAAGGGTGGGTGGGTGGTACAGTTGTTTAGCTTACATGTAAGTTGTTTGTGTTTTTGTTTTTCCGAGACTGAAGTTTCATTTGACCTATTATTTTCAGGATGGCAGCCACCTTGTTTGTCCAGCCACTGGACCTTGTAAAGAACAGAATGCAGCTGAGTGGTTAGTGTCTGATTGTTTGTTAATGAATTAAGCAAATGTAATTATTTATTTGATATTTACTGTAATTAATGTAATTATTTATTTGATATTTACTGTAATTATTTATTTGACATTTACTGTAATTATTAATAAAGTACAATAGGGTTAAGCAAAAAGCCCATCACCAAACATCCAGGACAAGTGAAAGTTTTGGAGAGTGAAAGTTTCTAAAAGGCCATCTTTAGATTGTATCAAATAAAGTAGAGGAGAGCTATTGTATTACCAACGTCATTATTGTTGGCATCTATCTATCTATCTAGCCATCAATCTGTCTAGCCATCTAGCCATCCATCGGTGACCTACTGGTTAGAGTGTCTGCCTCAAATGTGTGGATTTGTTCACTGGCTGAGTCATACCAAAGACTTACAAAAATGGTGCTAACAGCTGCCTCACTTGGCACTCAGCATTAAGAGGTTAGTGTTAGGACTGGTTGGTCTGGTGTCAAGATAATTTGACTGGGTGAGATATCATGGGTACATGTCTGAGGTATGATGCCCCATTGCTGGACTTCACTATAAACTGCCATACTGCAGACATTGTAGCGATATGACTGAAAAATTGTTAAAGCTATATTAAAAAGCCAAATCACACACACACACACTCTCTCCCTCGATATATATATATATATATATATATATATATATATATATATATATACACACCAGATGCCAACAGTAATGCTGAGATTAGTACAGTAGGTCCAAAGAAACGATGGTTGAGATGCACCGAGACTGTGCATGTATATATATAATTAAGGAAAAGTGGATGTCTGCTACTCAGATGGAACTTACCTTATGTCAAAGATGCAGTAGAGTGCAGAATCATCTTTTTAAACTGTGTACAATGCCTTTTAATATTTAAAGATGCACCCACAAAAACACACTGAAATGCATACAGTAGTCCCCCTCTTATAAGGCCACCCCTAATGCATCAGGGAAGTGGCCTTATAATGAGGGTGGCCTTTCTAGAGGGGGATGACAAATGCGAATAGTAAATAAATATGAAGAAAGTCAAAGTACATTTAATTCTAAAACATTTAATATTTTCATTAAAAATCACATGTATGTTGTGAAATAAATGAAAACTGTCATCATTTTCAAAAGAATGCTATGAATAACCATTGATATAGTTTTAAAACTGTCTTTATAATTATGTTACAGATCACATCATCTGTCACTTTGTTGGTAACAGTCTAAAAAACAAACCAGTCTCGTCACAATTAAAAATATCCTTGCTGTCATATCCCATGCATATATCGTTTAGTCTTTTTTTCCAATCTTCTACAACTTAATTATTAACATCAGCTGATTCTCCACTAAGGACAGAACACTTAATATTGTGTCGCACTTGAAATCTGTGCAACCATCCGTTATTTGCGGTAAAGTCGTCATATCCCAATTCAACTGACAAAATTGTTGCTTTTTCTTGTCATTCAAATCAGGATACAAACGTCTCCTGGCTCAAACAGTCTTCCTTTCTCCATCCATTTCACCTTACCACTTCTTCAGAATTGTTTCATTATCTTTCACGATATTGTTTATCTGAGTCTTCCCAACATTAGTTTTCTGCAAGGATCCTCAACACCCACCTACCCCCGTCAGTTGAATTATTTTCACTTTCTCTTCTAAACTGATAATTTTTCTTTTCCTCGATGACATGTTGTTCTTTTTGCAGTAAGTTATTCATGTTGCCAACTACAGTACTGATAAAACAATTTTGTATGCATCTAAACAAATTGCCGTGTTTTTAAAGGAAGTGATCTTGTCATGTGATTCATTAGTTGCAGTCTGGTACCCTATTGTTTTTTTACATTTCTTTACACTAAGTGAGAGAAGCCAAAACGGCTTTGATTTATACCATTAACATTAGGCAGATTTGACCTCACGGCCATTGTGATTTGCAATTTTGACAATGATTGTCAGTAGTAATAGCTACTAATTATCAAAGTGAACAAGCTCAACATCTTACTAAGGGAAGCCATAAAGGCTATCAAACCATTTTCCTGCTGACTTGGGTATTGTGCATCGATACTGCCACTTCTCAGTTGTTGCTACTGTTCAATAATTGTAATCTTAACAATTATCTGAGTGACTAAACCGGACATCTTATGATAACGCAGCAGTAAGGCTAATTGGATTACATGTACTTACCCTTTTGTATGGATTAAAATTTGAGTCTTTCTTGGTTTTTATGGAATAAATTTGGCTTCTCGTGAGGCATAAATGATATAATATTAACCTTAGTGGTACATGTACTTTACTCAACACTTCTTTCAGTAATGAAAACCTGACATCGGGAAACAGAAATCGGATTACTTAACACACGTTATGAATAAAATACTGGTTCTGGATACATATTCAGATAAAATGCGGCCGCTTGTGAGGGGTAAATTTTATATTTTGCACTAATATGCTGGCCGCTGGTCGCGTTAGCCGGGTGGCCTTTCTTGAGGGGTACTTTTGAACACAAACTCGTCGGTGCCAGCGAATTCTGGCCATAAGGAGCGGGTGGCCACTGGTCAGGGGGGCCGTTCAAGAGGGGGACTACTGTATATTGAAATAGATGAAATATAATTTATGAATATAGGATGCCATGAAAATATTCAGGTGCTTCAAAAAATATATAAATTTTCCTGTTTCATTGATTTTATAACTAAAGAGATATGGGGAGATTCTGACGGAAACAAAGCTTCACTGTATTTGTGATATGCTAGTGTTGTTAAAAGCTGAATGTTATCGGAATTTGTTGTTCACCATACATGATGAGCCTATTCTTGATGACAAACTCATTAAAAACTTTTAACAAAATGAGGCAGTGGGTATTTAATAATATCCCTGTCTTCAACTTTTCTTGACATTTATAAGGTGGGGTAGCCCAGGGCTTTTGGGAAGGTGTGGTATCTCAGTTGGTAGAGCATTGGAGTTTTAATGCAGGAGTCATGGATTCACTATCTACCCAGGTCAGCATGGATCAACTGACACTTTATGTCCTTGGAAAGGCATCTAACTTCCATTTTGTTAGCATGATATGGGGCCCTGAGTGGTCTAAAGCGCTCATCATTACAGATCACTGCCATCTCACCTGTCTGTGTGGGTTGGAGTCTCGGGCTTAGCCAGTGTGGTTATGTGAGAAAGCTTGCTGGTAGCGTCTCATGGGTCTCTGGTTTTGGGGAGTTTTTCCCAGGTTCTTCCTCCACCATTTATACTGGCCGCCATGTATAGCCTAACTTCTGCTGAAAAATGGCATTAAACCCTATAACAATAACAATAACAATTAGCAAGATAGAACCAGTAATGTGTTAAAAGTGTTGTTATGATCAATAGAACTTAAGAAAACACTCAGTATATCATCAGAGAAATGCTATATTTTGTCTTTTCTTCTGGTTGTTTTTTTACTAACATTTTGTACCAGTTCATAGGAAATTGTAATTCATGCCTGGTATTTTATATTATTATGAAGCTTGAAAATTGACACCCTACATGAATGATGAATGGTCATAACTAACAAATATGTAGCTATAAAAACAATATTAAATTAAAAACAGTGTATCCCCCAGGGGTGTAAAATTGAGGGTACAAAACAAACCCTTGGTGTCAAAACTGGGGGTCAAATAAAAAATGTGGGGGTCAAAAAAATACTGACAAATTTTCATACGACTCATACTTTTTCAGCTTGAAATAGGATATTGCAACTTGCACAACATTCTCTCTCTCTCTCTCTCTTTCTCTAAACATACAAATACACCAACATGTACAATTAACAAACAAATGCATTGTTCATTTAAAGAATAATTGTATTAGTTCATTTTTCTTTTAAAGTCTTACTTTTAACAGTCTCCTCAAGTAATATTATAGCCCAACACATTACATATAAGCCAATACAAAAAGCCAAATAAATCTTTTTAACGAAATGGGAGTTAATTTACTGCCTTTCATAAAATGTGTACTATCATAGGTTTCATTGTACTTCATCCTAGAACACATATATCCAAATATCAAGGAGGATAATGATTCATCTTCTTTCTAATAAGTTACACTTGAACTTTAAGATCTTTCTTTTATTGCAGCAAAAGTTAAAAACAAACAAAATCTGCAATGACCCGCTGACTTTGTAATCCAAATAACGCATTTGTCCCTGCAAGTTTACTGATTTCTTTGTTGTGAAATAATGTCTTACGTTATAATGTGTTCTCCAGATATCTTATGGCGAACGAGGGCAGATTTTTGAAAATTCTAAAATCCTGTCACGAAAAGATTATTCACTTTTGCAGTCTTTGCAATTACGCAATCAGAAGTCACACCGGTAATCATAATGAATGTGCTGTATTCCAGTCAAGGGAATTATTTTCTCCATTTTTCATTAAAGTTAGATCCACAGTTACTCTTTTGTAATCTAGTGATCACTTTCTAGTGCCACAAGCATTGAGATTAAACATCTAGATGACAGCTTGCTGAGCTCGATGGAAATCGCGAGAAGCTCGCGAGATATGGGAAAACTACTCCGTCATAACATTGCCTATGCTAGTCTGGTTCATTGTTTTATGTTCCCTGTGTTGCACTTTGCTATTCGAATAGAGGAGCGCAAGGCAGGGAGCAAACAAAGCGGGGAACCAGTCAATGCCTGTACTCGAAGTATATACGATGCCATACATCGTCCAATGCATTGGGTATTAAATAAATCCTGATCATATTATGAAAATCCTTTGCGTAATAAAAAACGCACGGCAACAAAATGTGTGCGTCAATTTTCTCCAGCGTGCATCCCTGATGCACAACTGCGCGTAAAGGGAAACACTGAAAAATATCCTTTTTCTTTTTTACAAATACATGTAATGTCAAATCACATAAGTACTGTGCATGAATACATAAGTAATTCCTATCTGATGTAATTAGCTATAGTTTTCTCCACAATGTGATTTTAACCCATCCAAAATAATTTGTAATTATACAAACTTGACAAAAATGTTATGACTATGCTGGAGTTGCAACACATGAATGAATATCAATGTTTGAGTTGGAAATGTATGTCTGTTATTTTTACCGTGAAATTTCAGGTGAAGGAGGGAGGGCAAGAGAACATAAAACCAGCTTGCATGCCATTAAGTCCATCCTCAAAAATGAAGGCTTTAGAGGAATTTACACAGGGTATGTCTTTAATTCTCTTGTTCTTTTAATATATTTGGTAAAATTTACTAGTGCACGAATACTGAATTGTAATTTTGAATATAAATTTGAAGATTGCGCACAACTAAAAGAATGTGTAAAATTGGATACATTGGATAGTTTTAGGCTTTCTCCAGAATAATATATGTAAAATTCTAAAAATTTCATGATTAATAAAATATTCTGATCTTTATTTGTTGAATTTGTGGAGATACTCTACATGTATTATTCTATAATATGGTTTTTGAACTTGTGACAGACACCATTTTTTTTATCGATAGAAACATCTAGAAGATTAAAGTATAGATGGTGACATTCACTACATCGGGTGTGAACTGAATGATGTTATGTGATCGAGTAAAATATTGTTTATTGTATTTCAGGTTGTCTGCAGGGTTGTTGCGGCAGGCTTCCTACACTACAGTTAGGCTTGGAATCTACACTTCACTTTTTGAGAAGTTTTCTAAGTAAGTACATGATGCATGTGTAGAGTGCACACTGCCATCACAAGCTATAAATCACTGCATTTTTTAAGCATAAGCTTAAAAACTACTGAATGTAGTAAGGAAAATCGTGAGCATAAACATTTTATGATGAAAATGTTTGTAATAAAATCATGTTAAGAATATAAAAGGTAAACTTGAAAAACTAGTTACAGATTAAAGTACTTAACCATCTTTTTAACACATTAACCCCTAGCGACAACTTAATGGGGCAGGAGTTGGTAGCCTACTGCCAAGCTCTGTAGTGTCATGGTCATGCATGATACACTGAAGTGGGTGGTATTATAGAAAGGTAGACAGATGTAGCTCTACAATGATACCAAATAATCTGGAATAACTAGTTGCACTACAAAATACAGATAAAATAAACTCCTTTTTGGACCTGACTTTTTTTTACCCAAAATTTGTTCGTGGTCGGAATCCAATTTTGTGCCTGGATTTGAGACTTTTTGGTCTCAGATCTAAGGCAAACTGGTATAAATTGCAAACAGACAAATGAGCCTTTGCAAAAAGTAGGATAAGATGGGCATTTTGGAATAAAGAGGGGTCTCCATACAAAAATAATGGATCCGTTTAGCAAAAGAAAAAAAACCCAAAAAGAACTCCAACTTTCACCCTTCTGCTCATGCGCGAGTTAAATAGCCAATGAAAAATGATGTTTCTAAAACAACTAGACAGTATGTTATTGAAAGATGACCAGGGATTTGGTGTTTTCGAGTCTATTCAGAAATAGCTTTTAAAAAGTGTTTCCTACTCGATTTTCAGGCGAAAATGACAAAAAGCTCATGGGGTTAAAGTGTTAAACAGTGCATTTTGATGACGTCACAAAATTTGAATATTCTTTGTGTATTTAATCACTTGCTCATTGACATTGCACATAAATTACAAATGTAGCAATTCCTCGACAATTTGTAAAAAATCTTTTTAACACATTAACCCCTAGCGACAACTTAACAGGGATTGAGGTAGCAGCCTACTGCCGAGCTCTGTAGCATCATGATCATGCATGATACACTAAAGTGGTTGGTATTATAGAAAGGTAGACAGATTTAGCTCTACCATGATACCAAATAATCTGGAATATCTAGTTGCACTACAGAATACAGATAAAAAAAATCTCAATTTTTGGACCCAATTTTTTTTTTAACCAACATTCACCCGTGGTCGGAATCCAATTTTGTGTTCAGATTTGAGACTTTTTGGTCTCAGATCTAAGTCAAACCGGTATGAACTGCAAACAGACAGATGAGCATTTGCAAAAAGTAGGATAAGATGGGCATTTGGAATATAATGGTCTCCATACAAAAATAATGGCTCCGTTTAGCAACAAAAAAAAAAAAAAGAAAAAAGAACTCCAACTTATACTCTTCTGCTCATGCACGAGTAAAATAATAATAATTAGGACTTTGTATAGTGCCTTATCTTTAGAAGCTCTAAGCGCTTTACATTAGACAACACCTATAATATAAAAAACATAAAATAATATTATTACAAAAACATACACCATGAAATTAGAAAAACATTAAAAAATAAAAAAACATGCTGAGAATATTTCAGGTAGGAAACATTATTAGGTCTTTAAGTTTGTTCTTGCAGTGGAAATAAGTGAGTTTTGAGAGCCCTCTTGAATGTGATCACTGTGTCTTTGTGTTTAAGTTCAGTGGGCAATTCATTCCATGTTGCTGGGCCCTGGTATGCAAAAGAACGCTGTCCATATGACTTTGTTTTCGTAGTGGGAATAATGAGTATACGATTGTCAGAAGAGGAGCATAAGTATCTTGCTGGTGTGTACACATGGGTGAGGTCGAATCGGTATGTTGGACTAGAGTCCGCCAGTAAAACGTAGCACAGAGAAAAAATTTTGTGTTTGATTCAGGATCGAATGGATAGGCAGTGTAGGGTACAGAGCAGCCAATGAAAAATGATGTTTCTAACACAACCAGGCAGTATGTTATTGAAAGATGACCGGAGATTTAGTGTTTTTGAGTCTATTCAGAAATAGCTTTCCAAATGTGTTTCCTAGTCGATTTTCAAAAAAATGTAAAAAGCTCCAGGGTTAATGTGTTAAAGAGAAGATGATTTTTAGATGGCGTGATAAAAGCTTTTAAAAGTAAGACTTATATCCTTTCAAATATGGCCACTGTTAAAAATCTTTCAACGACTTTTTCTAACAAAACATTATATGACGCTATATGTTGGGCTAAATGGTCAGATTGTTATGTATATTTGATTTAATTTCATTGTTTTTTTGTTAGTTTTAAATTTTTTTATTTATTCTATTACATGCAATAGTAATGTAATTTTGTTTACTGGAATTTGACATTTTCCAGAAATTAGTTTGACATGACTGTTTAGTTGTAAACATCTAATAATAATAGAACTTTGTATCTTTATGCTGACCTAGTTCCTGACCTTGATACAGAATCAGTATGGATTCTTGTAAACAACCTTTTTTCATTCATTCCTAATGTGTGATTTTTGGGTGTAAACGAGGCTTTACTAGGTGTACATGACATTTTATGTTTAACAGCCTCTATTTTGAAATTCTGGTTTTACCGGAATTGTGCAGTAGTTAGTTTTTATACCAATGTTTGAGAAATAATCTCAGGCATTTAAACACTTGATGTCAGGGTGTTCATTTTGTTGTGACCAGTTGGAGTTACAGTTTGATTATTCTTCAGATTATTTGGATTCTAAGAGATTAATTCTTTTCCCTGGAGAATACTTTAAGTGCTCATACAGAATTCTTGGACAAAGACATTTATTGAAATTTTATTAGGAAATCAAACACCGGAATATTATTGTTTGGGATCAACAAAGAACTGTTGACACATTGTTACTATACTGGCTATAGTGTACGTCATCACCTTCCCTTTTGGATTTTTCGTCGGGACTGAAACTCAGATTCATTAGAATATTTTATTACAAGGACTTCAAATTTTTAATTCTTTGATTATTTTTGGATTTCAGTCTTAAAACAGTAAGTTCTTTTCTTTTCAGTTTTACCTTGTTTTTCTGGGGAAATAAATTATTTGCTAAATTTTAAAAAGCTTGTTGTCTTTACTCTTTTTTGTTATTCAAGCCTAAACACATAACAAGATCTATCACTAAGATCCATGTGATAGAGTTTAGGTTGTGATGGTTGAATGGCCAGTACAGTTCCTGATGGAGAGACAGTCCTACTTGCTGGATTCACTTATCCTGGACCTCGCTGAAGCTGTTGTCATACAAAACTTGGTTCCTGACAGTTAAGCTTCAGCTTGCAGGGTGAGTGAATTGCATGTTCTTTCAGCCAACATGAACTATCTTTAGTTCAGATCAGACAGTTTGGTGATCCTCATGACACAATCAGGCTTCATAGCCAAGATCTGGCTACCATTAGTGGACAGTCAGAGAGCCATTATATGTACCTTCTCGTCTACAGATAAATCGAGAGCAGCAGCCATGCAAGACCCTGTCTATGCCCTCAAATACTACTTTACATACAGTCTTGGCAACTACAAATGACTCTTTCTCCCCATGAAGGTTGGAATTTATGATATCACCTCTCAAGCATTGTCTTTGTGGCTTAAGTGGGTTTTACACTTGGCATTTTCTCATGTTTCCAAAGATCAAAATTACTTCATGAGGATTTCAGCTCATGAAATTACAGCAATCTCTCTGAGCCTAACGTTCAAATGCAATGCTTCAATCCTGGACATCATAGATGCTGTTGGATGCATGCGGAGTCAAATTTCCAGAGTTTATATCGCAGGGATTTAGCTTCACAGAGACAAAATATGAGTCTGGTGGTTGCTGTAGCTGCAGCCCAGATGACTGCCAGGCCTAATTAAAAGCATCACAGCTTCTTAGCTTCACTGGATGTGCCAGTGAATTTTATGGTAAGAAGATTTCAATAATCATTGTCTAAACCTGATAGAGTGGTCATGATTCATGTGCCCGTATGTTTTGTTGCGTTAAGCAGGAGAGCAGGTTTTTGTTTACATAGGGAATTAAATCTTTTTGCCCAGAAGGATACCCATGGTGTAAGTAGGATGTACAGCATTCCCTCTGCCTATTACCTATTCTCCTGTTAATGTGATTGGGGTATGCATTCAAAGGAGAAGGCAAATTTTATTGTAAATTCTGCTCTATTCATCAGATAACCTTTCTTGAAGACCCTCCCACCCATCTCACTTTGCAAGTATCCTCATTGCTAGTTCATACACTGGTTAAAATTGGCAACATGTAGTGGTGACAAGGGAATGTAATGGGTTAGAGTTACGACCCATCTTGAAAATCTTATTGCTATTCCTGAATGGATGGTGATATTAAGATGGGGATGGTACCTAATTGATTTCCAATATCACCACCACTGAGCCGCTTGAATTTTTTTTATATTATTGCTTCTGTTCGTGAATGGAAGGTAAAATTGGCATGGGGTTTTCACCAGAAGACTTCATATGATGTCTTGTTTGTTCCAAGTGAAGAAGTTGCAGCCCAAACATAAAATATGTTGACCACAGTGGCCAGAATGAAAATCTTGTTAATGAATGATGATATGAATATTGGGTTCCACTAAGAGACTTCTTATGATATCAGTTTGGTCCACACACACAAAAAATTGCCAATCTGACCTTCAACAGAGCCGCCATAATAGCCATCTTGTTATTGTCACTCCTGAATGGAAAGTCATATCATGATGGTTGTTTTCACTGGAAAACTTGGGGCCCTGAGTGGCCGAGTGGTCTAAAGCGCTCTCCGTTACGGATCACTGCCATCTCACCTCTGTCTGTGTGGGTTCGAGTCTCTGATTCAGCCAATGTGGGTATATGAGAAAGCTTGCCAGTAGCTTCTCGAGGGTTGGTGGTTCTTTCTGGGGATTTCACAGGTTATTCCTCCACCATTAATACTGGCCGCCATGTGTAGTCTATCGTGTGCTGAAAAATGGTTTTAAACCCTACAACAACAACAACAACAACAACACTGGAAGACTTCTTCTGTCTATAGGTCATAATTAAGAATTGTTCCAATCTCATACATGTGCCAATTATGGCCATCACAGCAGTCATCTTGAAAATCTTATCACTACTCCTAAATGGAAAGATATATCAACATTGGGATTCACACGAGTATGATGTCTAGATGGTACTAAATGAAGTTGGTGCAAGTCTGATATCCAGTTTGGCCTCCATGGCAGCCATCTTGAAATATTGATATTAATACAGTGAAATGGAAAGTCAAATCAACATGGTTTTCACCAGTAGACCAATTATGATATCTGGTTTGTCCTCAGTGAA
The DNA here is from genome assembly GCA_028554795.2 of Sinohyriopsis cumingii. Classification (NCBI taxonomy): domain Eukaryota; kingdom Metazoa; phylum Mollusca; class Bivalvia; order Unionida; family Unionidae; genus Sinohyriopsis; species Sinohyriopsis cumingii. The sequence continues at coordinate 58,812,755 of CM068838.1, forward strand.
AATGGTGTTTGATGTCCAATATCATACATGCCAACTAAAGATGTCAAAATTTTAGAAAAAGTCACCCAGGTACCCATCAATCCTGGTCAGAGGGAAATTATATTAAATTGACTGGTCTGCTACTTAAGTGTGTATCAGACTATAATGAATTTGTGACACATGGTTTAAATTCCAGAAGCCCTTTTGTTTTCTTGAAAATATGTTATGTACAGTTAAGATAAATATAAAATAAGGAAACTGTTTGACGTACAATGCTAAATAGATGCACACATTGAATATATAAGATCAGTAGATGGAGGTCTACAATTGGTCAGTGTCACATAATATGAGCCTTGAACTGTACTTGTTACTCTATGTCTCGCTTGCTTCCGATGTTGCCAGATATAATCATTGATTTGAACTTGGAAACATGTTATGTCTTGTTTATTTATTTAAAAAAATTTTTACATGGACTAAGCCAGTACCCAATAGCTAATTTTTACCCAGGTAATTTATAAATGGGTGGGTACCTGAGTACCCATTGACTCCTTTAATGCCAACCATTACGCTTTTGGTGTAATCGTCATACTTTTTTCACTGAATTATGTCTTATGCTCACCTGTACATGGATTATGCTTTTCTGGTACATTACATAATAATATAAAATCAAAATAAAGCAATAAAAAGTTGTTTTTGTAATTTATATTATCATCACATCAATTCCACTCATCACAGAAATATGAGATTATTTTAAAAAGAAAGACTGCTGTGTTAGAATAGTGTAAGAGCTAAATTTGTCCATTATAGATCTACAGGTACTTTCCCAATTTTCTAAATGTATTTATAGCAACTGTATATGACCCATTTCCTAGAAAACAGAGGGTTTACTTAAAGCTTTGGCTCACAGATTCATTGTATTGATAATCAAGTTAGTTAGCAGACCAGTCTATACTTTTAAAGAAAATGGCACCAGATATTAAGCAAAATGGGCATTTACAGTTTGACTTACGGAAGAAAATTCTTCGAGCAGATTTGTCTTTTTCAGCTTCAACACCTCTTTACAAATTTTTAAGGAAGAATATGAGAATGATGAAATACAGCACTCAGAATGAGCACTTTGTCATGCTTATTGCAGAATTTGTGCTGTTCATGATCATTCTGCAAAAATTAGACATATAGACTAGTTAAAGTGAGTGATGAATATAAATAATTTTTCATTATATTTTGTGTTTGTATTCTGGTTCTAAATCTACTGAGGTTTGTCCATTTTTGTCAAGTATTTGACCTGCAGATACAGGTTAGTAGCAAAAATAAATGTACTTTTTTTCATACAGTATACTTTAATTATGGCATGTAATATATTAGCTATGATTGTGTAACCTCAGTGAAGATGGGGTACTAATATTACTACTAATAAGATATAGATTACATTTTTATGGTTGGATTAAGCATTTTTGCCACTTATATTAGCCAAAATTATGCTTATACCTCTCTCAGGGTTGGCATGTATGCAGCATGGCTTCCACAATGAACATATTGAAAACATTGTCAAAAATTCATCTGAAACTCCTCAAAATGGTGACTAATTTGTCCTACATGAAATGTTGCCAATTTTGTATCAGATATGGCTGCCACAGTGGATGATTTGAAAATCTTGTAGCTCAAAAATATCAGATGGTTTCATCACTCAGCAGTTGAAGAAGAAAAAAGAAAGGGTCTTACTATGAACCCCTGGAAATTATTTTCAGTAGAGCACCAGTTCCTTCAGAGGACTCTTGTTTTTACACTAAGAACATTTTTTAAAATCAGTATTTATTTTTATTTTTCAAACAATTATTTTATGCAAATTGTACACGTTCAGACAACTTATACCAGGTGCCTTTGAGCTGGATGAAACTTTGAAACCTGAAAAAGACATCCTTGGATTGATTGTCACAAACCATTCATATGCTTACTTAATCAGAAAATAAATCTGTAAATGCAGAGGTCCATAGTAATTTTGTTATCCAGTCTTTGATCCTAATAAGTATTCCCTTGTTTATTAATACTTTAAAAAAACCAACAAAAGTAAAACAATGATGTCATTTAATTTCTTTGGGGAAAATCTTATTTGTTTGCTTGCATATTTATCTTTTCAGAGGTGGAAAGCCTCCCAATTTCTTTATGAAGGCTGGTATAGGTATCACAGCAGGAGGTATTGGTGCTTTTGTAGGAACACCTGCTGAGGTAGCACTCATCAGAATGACAGCAGATGGAAGGTTAGTTGTCAAAAGTACAAACCAAGTAATTTTTCTATCCTTCTGAATTGTCTCCCCTGATAAGTCTATAAGCAATCTTGTACATCAGGCAGCTGTTCCGGTAGTATTATAGGGATGCTTCAATAGTTTAATGTAAAAACATGGACTGCAGAACTTGAATATATGTCATATGCTCAGAGCTCTTTGTAAATGCCTCCAGCTCATATTCAGACCTTTTATGCTTCTTTTGGATCTGCAATTTTCTCAGGTTGTGCAATAACTAGCCCAGGACATTTAGTTTTTGATACTGTGTATTCAGTGGAGATACATTTCCCCAACAGGTTAAAAGACAAAAGCCCCAGCTGGCAAAAGGTTAATTACATTTTTTTTTAAATGAAGAATTTTTCTGTTAAAACTAAAGAAGTTTTAGGAAGAATTAAAATTGTATTGATCACTTTGTAACAATTTAGTATTCACTGATGGATTCTCTCAAACTCTCCTTGATCCCAGATTTTCTTATTAGTACCCTGAGTGTCCAGGATTCTCACTGCAAAAGGCCTACAGAGAGTTCTGATATGCCCTAGTTGGTATGCTTTTCTAGATAGCCACTTGGTGTATATATCCCATTATTAAATTTAAATTTGTCCACTTGGTTATAACAAGAGAATAAATCTATCTTTAAAGTAGAATAGATTAGATTGCACTTTTTTAAGTGTGAAGAAAAGAAAAAACACATTTGCCCCTTACTTTAACAAACGATTTTGGTCTGACATGATTATTTATTACAAAGAGAATGTCCTTATAAAGAAATATTCTTTTTCTATTCAAGTGTGCTTAAAGGAGACCAGAAACCAATGGAAATATAGAATAATAATAAAAGTACTATAGCAGAAAACCGTATTCTGAAGTATCATCTGCGACCATAATGCCAATATTTAAATATTAGCCTATCTTCTAGGAACTGAATTTCCGTGACCTCGTATGCAAAATTTCCACGCCTATTCGGCTACTTTCGGGATGTGACGTCATAGTATCGACTCCAGTAGCCCAAGTGGGAGTTGCCACAGTAAAAGACAATACCGTTTTGCGTTGCTTACGGGTGTAATAGAACATTCAGAAAAGCCTGTTGACATTAATAAAAAAAATCTTTTCCGAAAGATAAAGGCATAATGAATGGGTACATTATTACAAACGAGTCGATTTCAAAGCAACACCATACAGCACTATGTGCTCGTTACATTTCTCAAAGGAATGTTACGAGAGGGATCATGAAAAAATGGCAGCTCTTAGATACGCAAATGCTAGGCCTAGACTAAAAGTTGGCGCTGTTCCAGACATACCTTTGGACATTTTAAATCCTGGGAAAAGTGTTAAATGTGTGAGTTACGAAAACAGGCAGAAGGACGAGTAAGTGACCACAAAATGCAACAATCAATCCACATCTTTTATCTAAAAACAGCAGTGCTAAAAACAGATCTGATAGCCCGACACCCTGGGACCCTTCTGGTTTTAGTTCCGGCCCATCCTGTATTCAAAGTGAGGTGCCCGTCAGGCTTGTCGAAACAAAAATTGTTTGCCTGAGGAAACTTTGATCGCGCTGGTGAAATGAGTAAATGTATTTTCAAGATGTTGACATACATGCCTTAACACGGCACAATCTAAATCAAATCACCACTGTCCTAGGTGAAATTTAGATTTGATTTTAATCAAATGGAAACTTTGCTAAAAATAAGATTCTAAACCGGTCGTGTTTCGAGAAAACACAATTTTCAGTAATCTTATAAAAATTAAAAATTAAAAAAAAAATGCATTGTATACATGTAGTATACATAAACTGTAATCTGTAAAAATTGGTACTGATATAAAACTGTTCATTGGGCAGTTTAAAGAGCAGCGATTAAAAAAAAGAGGTCAAAGTTTCACATTAACTATCTGACAATAGAACGGGGGGGGGGGGGCTATTGACCCCCGCCCCAATGTGCGACCGCCCATTTGACGTGCCTTTTCTTCCTGTGATACGCCTTATTATTCCCCCATGACAAGCCCCTTTTGCATATTCTGGTCAGTTCTGGCTAAATTGCAAAATAGCTGAGGTTTTGATTTAAGTACGCAAACGATAAAGCCGGTGTGACTAATGAACATAATCCTTATCCTTGCATTGATCTTGTTAAAAGGACTGCCCTTCGGACATACTTCAAAGAAACCATGTTCGACAGTGTGTGTATGCGTAAGCACCAGCAATTGATTACCAAATAAACGATGCCTATTTTGTTGTTACTTACGATGCCATGGACTTAATTTTAACAGTTCAAATCTGCAGTCACAAGTTACTGTACTTGTGGCAACTGTTTTTCTCATGTTTTATGCCCCACCTTATTTCCTTAGGTTTAAGTCTTAATGCATGTAACACTGTTTGCTGAATAAAATATTTATTCAGAATTAGTTCTTTAGGGCCACATATACTGCATGGTATATTTTGTTTTATTCCTTGTAATTTAATCATGATAATTAAACTTTACATATACGGTAGAGGAATGTCAGGTGTTAACTGGCCGAGTTTCTTTGGCGGAAATGGAGATGCAATTTTGTTTGCAGAGAAAATTTCAAAGTGATCATTCATTTAAGCTAATTGGTGACAATTTTATTCTTTTAATTTTTTTAATACCATAGTACTGTTGTAGTTGTTTAAAAAATCTGAAATTTACTTGAATAATGTTTAATCTTCACGTTCTCTTTACTGAAGAAAAAAAACAGAAAAAAAAACTGTTGTATGATATTAATTATTTCGTCCAGTGCCGGTTTAGACATGTGTGCGTGTGATTTGAAGTTTTAACGTAGCTTTAACAATTTTTCAGTCATATCGCTACGATGTCTGCAGTGTGGCAGTTTAGACTGTGGATTGCATACGTTATCTTTAAAAATGGTTTGGGATTGGGTTTTTTTCTTCTGACAAATGAAAATTGACAGACATAATGTAATAATCGGGACTTCGCTGCGCAAAATTGCGAGATATTACGAGATCGGGAGGTAGATGAGGAAATACCCCCAAAATCGGGAGGTTTTTCTCCCGGCTTGAGAGTTGACAGGTATGAACTGTCCGGGCTTGTGGAATTTCATTCAGGACTTTAGTTTATTTAAGCCTGTGCCTAACAAATTTCTTTTAGCACTTTCCAGTACAGTACATAAACTATTATATCAGATTGTAGATTCAACTTTTGAATGTGCAACCCAAATATGGTCTCCTGTCTGCCTCGCTCGCCAATGTTTATGTTTGTATTCGAGGACTGGCTAGTATAGCGTCATGGTACCACGTGATCTGTCGTCTCATCAAAACTCGGAAAAACTCGGCAATTTACGGAATCGTGGTATCTTCCACGCAATATAATCACTACCCGCTTACAATATTTGATGTATAAGCATTGCAGTCGAATTAAAATCTGAAGAGAATGACATACGTAAAAAGAAAATTTTGATTTCTAGTCTCCTTTAAGTGTAGTGTAGGTTTTCTTTATATTAATGGATTTGTAATAGTGAGGTTCACGTAGCATGAGTTTTCTTTAATAAATAACTCCAGTTCTTATGTACCAATAACATTGCTGAATTAAACCAGTTTCTTAGCAAAAGTAAAAAACTAGGAATTTGGAAGCCATTCGCTATTAGAGTTTCTTGCATTCAATTATAAGGACTGAAGAATCTAGTCTTGTACCTTCAACTCTGGTAAAATACACTTCATTTTATTTTCCCCTGCTACTTTGCAAAAAGCAGGATACCTAATTGCATTTCCATTGATCTTTCTGTCCATCACACTTTGTAACTTTAATGCTCTTTGAGATTAAGGGATGAAACTTGATATCCCCATAAACATCATTATATGGTGTCATTACATTGGGTTTTATCTTAAAATTCAAGGTTGCTGCAAAGTATTTTAAGTTTTCCCTCACTTTCGTTTCTGCTCTAACTTTCAAGCCATTTGAGATTAAGGGATGGAACCTGTTATACTTATCCATAATCATTAGAAGGTTTGTCATGAACCACATCTGAGGTCCTAAATTCAAGGTCAAGGTCACAAGTCTATTTTGCTATAAAACACCAAACCAGTCCATCAAAGATATTTTTCTACTTTACAACTATAGAGATTTGGGAGGTTGAAGGATTAAGTCTGGCACACTTTATTCAAGGTCAAGGTCATTATAAGATTTTACAGTTTTTTATCACACTTTCCATTCTGCTCTAACTTTGGAGCCATTTGATATTAGGGATAGAATTGAGTATACTTGGACATCATCAATTAGAAGGTCTGTTGTGTACCACATTGGAGATCTTATCTTATGGTCAACTTCACAGCTTAAGATTTTCAAGTTTTCCATTACACTTCCATTCCACTCTTTAACTTAAGATAAGTTAGAGATTAAGGGATAAGACTTACAATACTTATATATATTGTTATCATTAGAAGGTGTATTATACACCACATTGGGATCCTATCTTAATGATCAAAGTCACATTTAAGTATTTTATGTTTTTTTGTCACAATTTCCTTTTTGCTTTGTAACAATTTGGCATTTGGATGAAACTTTGTATACTTACACATTATCATTTAATAAGCTGTCTCATCTCTACCACATTGGGAGTCTTGTCTTCACTGTCAAGGTCATGAGTCAATATTTTAAGTTTCCATAACAGTTTAAAAGATATTGAGAGTTAGAGATGAAAGTTGATAGGCTAATACCTCATCATTAGTTGTGTGACAGATGACAAAACAGGTCCTATAACAAAATCATGGTCATGGGTCAGTATTTTTAAGATTTCCTTGATACTTTCCTTTCCATTCTACAACATTTGAGTCATTTAGGATAAAGAAATGAAACTTGATATCCCTCTCCCTGGATAACTCGCACACAATGGGACCCCAAAACATAGACTGCACCATAACCGAAGGCATGATTTATCGAGGGACCTCCATAACAATATGAATTTATACCATCCTCGCTGGACATGAGAAAACTGCATAGGGGAGTGAACTGGCCTGTTTAATGGCTGAATACTCATTTTAAAATTACATTGGGAATAATTGTCAGTAAAGCACTTTTTCTAATGATGTTATTAGTTTTTATGTAAAAATAACCTTTATTTTCAAGATCTCCAGCCACTGAGAGATCGTTATTATTCTTGTTCCAACTGGTTTCAACAACCTTCATGTATATGCGAAAACGTATATTACATTACTGCTTTATGTTGTTGTTGAGTAATGTAGTTCCCTGATCCTTACTCTCCTGCTTTGCTATCTACTCTTGTGGAATGCAACTCAAAGCGGGGAACCAGACTAGTTATTTATTTAAATTCACAAATAAGATTCCTTTTGTTTTAAACAATGGAACAGTTAGTTCATGAAAGAGCTGTAATCAAAAGTCAATTTTTTTGTATAGTTCTGTAATAAAATATTAATGCCATGATTTGATTGCAAGTAATAGTGAAATTTCTTTTCATCCATGAGGAATACTCCAAGTGCCAGTTCAGGAATTGCAAATTAACTATAAAACTCTGAAAGTAGCTTTTCATTAATAAAACATATTTGTGAAACAGAATTTTTTATCATCAAGTATTCATTTCACATTTGATTGTCTTACTATCGTTGATCACATCTAATTTAAGGTAGCTTAATTATATTATGTTCTCCCAAAAAATTTAACAGTATTTGATTGATTGCATGAATTGAGGTGACCGGACACTAGGCTGGGGCTGCTAGCCCTTATGCAAGTTGGATTTGCATGCCTTTTAACTTTTCAGTTAATCTACCCCCTTTTTTTAATTCAAAAGATGTAATCAGTGTGGTAATACAAGGTCAGCTTTTAATTCAGTGCAACAGTACAACAAATACTTGTGTAAATATCAAAACACCATTGGCACTTAATAGGTTCTCAAAGAAATGCTTGTGGCCATAGCTGTTACGGTAGATTGACATATTTCACATTTAAATACAACATGTCACATTGTATTTATGAACATTACACATAAACCAACCTAAATGATATAACTAAAATGCATTTCACTTGGTATTTTTATTTATTAAAGTGCTGCCTGAAGTAGGTGTTAGTGACATTTTCATTGATTAAAATTTTGTTGCATACTGTTATTTACGGTGTACCAAGAATGTTGTTTGGAAAGAAATATAAAGAAAAGACATGATTTCTTATTAGAAATTGATAATTTCATAATGTTGATTCCAATTTCCAGGTTATATCAACTGTTTTCTATGATAAAATGAGCGATGTTTCAAGGTTTTAGTTAACAATTTTGATCGCGATTTTTCTTCATGTTCAACGAATAGGGGTCAGATTTTTGGTACTTTCTAGTATATAAAAATGGGATCCACGACTGACCCGTGTTACAGGTGGGTTCGTGAGTTATCAGGGCATGAGTTATCAAGGGAATGGTGTATATTTATGTACTGCATTGGGAGTCCTATTTTGCAAGTCAAGCTCATAAGCAGCTCTATAATGTATTAATTGTTTAAGAAAATTGTATGATGACAATCTATCAAAAAATATGACCAACACTACTAACAATAATAAATACCCTTAAAGGACTTCTTAAAAACCACTGTTTAAAATTGATAAGTTTGACTACACATCATGGCAAACCTTTAAAGTTTGTACAACTGATACCAATCTGTCATCAAATACGGCTACATTACTTAAAATAGACAAGCCAGTTACTAAAAGTAGAATTTGTAAAGGATTTTGTCACCAAACTGTTGGATAGGACTTTATCTTACTTTACGGAAAGCATTCTGACATGAAGACCTTACAGATTTGTATAGACGATGCTGATCCACCATCAAATATTGCCTTCATTAAGAAAAATATACTGGGGCCCTGAGTGGCCTAGTGGTCTAAGGCACTCACCATTCTGTATCACTGTCATCTCACCTCTGTCTGCGTGCATTTCGAGTCTCAGGCTCGGCTAATGTGGGTACATGAGAAAGTTTGCCAGTAGCTTCTTGTGGGTCAGTGGTTCTTCCAGGGAGTTTCCATGGTTCTTCCTCCACCAGTTATAGTGGCCGCCATGTATAGCCTATCTTGTGTTGAAAAATGGCATTAAACCCTACAACAACAACTAAAAGTAGACTAAAAATGCAGGAGGTCGCAGGTTCGAACCCGAGCCGAATCATACCAAAGACTTATACAAATGGTACTAACAGCTACCTTGCTTGGTACTCAGCATTAAGAGGTTAGGAATGGTCACCCTGGTATCAGGATAATGTGACCGGGTGAAACATGCTACATGTCTGCAGCACAAGTCATGATGCCCCAATGCTAGACATCACCAGAAACTGCCACACCACTGCAGACATCATAGTGATATGACTGAAAAATTGTTAAAGCATGTTACACACACACTAAAAATAGAAAATCTTTAACAGTCTTTTTTTTCCAAAACTGCTGAATAGGAATTGACAAAACTTGATAGAAAGCATCCATGCATGAGAACCTATCAGTTTGATACATTTAATGCTTTGTTGCCATCTAAGATGGCCACCATTACTAAAAATAGAAACAGTTTAAATGACTTTTCCAAAACCAGTGAAACAGAATTAGATCATATTTTACAGAAAGCATCCTGGCATAAAGATCTGTAAAATTTATACAATAGATGCTGATCTGCCATCAGTTATGGCCAGCATTACTAAAAGATGCTGATCTGCCATCAGATATGGCCAGCATTACTAAAAGATGCTGATCTGCCATCAGATATGGCCAGCATTACTAAAAGATGTAAAACCTTTAAACAGCTTCTTCTCCAAAACTGTTGAATAGAGTTCAACAAGACTTGGTAATAAGAATTCCTGTATGAAGACCTTTCTAGTTTGTGCAAATAATGCAGATCTGTCATCAAATATAGCTGCAGTTGTTCAGAACAGAAAAAAAAACTTTAAAAGACTTCTCTAAAACTGGTGAATAGATTGGATTATATTGACAGAAATCGTCCTGGCATGAAGACATTTTAAAATTTATACAAGAAATACTGATTTACCCCCAAAAATGGCTACCATTACTAAACCTATAAAAACTTTAAAATGACTATTAAAAAAATCCGAATAGAATGTGATTGAACATGATAGAAAGCATCTTTGCATGAATTACCGTTACAATATTTGTACAGATATACCATCAAAAATAATGGCTGCTGTTCTGAAAAATGGAAAATGTTTAAACAACTTCTAAACAGCACTCAACGTTGACCACATTTGACAGAGGCCATTTTGGTATGGACTGCTTTCAAGTTTGTACAAAAATTATGCTTATCCACCCCCAGATGTGTCCATTGTCCCCCCCACAAGAACCCCAAAAGAATTTAAGCAGATGCTTATGAAGAACAGTTTTAGAATTTGACTGGCCATGCATTTGTCTATCAGGAGATTTTTTTGGGCTTGGATTTTCTTGATTGGCAAAGTACTTTATGGTACTAATAATAAGTACTATACTGTACTAATTACAAGTGTTTTAATTTCTAGTTTTTCTCTTTTACCAGACTTCCTCCAGCAGAAAGACGAGGCTACAAAAATGTCTTTGATGCATTAATTAGAATCACAAGAGAAGAAGGTGTTCTCACATTATGGAGGGTAAGATAAATTTTGATTACTCTGATGCATTTTTTTTATTGATGTGATTTCATCTCTGATGTTACATTTTATTTGGTCCCATGAGTGACAAAGAGAGTGCGACTCATCTCTCCATTTTTCCATCTTTCATGTTTTTGCTGAAGTTCTTTCAGAGGGCGGTTTCTCCAGGTGGTGCTGAACATCAAAGAAAGCCTTATAATTCAGACACTTGAAAATCGTGTATTACTACTACTTTATGCGTAGTCAAATTGACATGGGGTTTTCATCAAAATACTTGCCATGTCTGGTTGGTCCTAAATGAAATGGTACATATCTGATATTCATTATGGCTGCTGTGGTAGTTGTCTTGAATTTTCTGTCACTATTTCTCCAAATTGGAGAGTACTATTGACATGCTGTTTCCACCAGAAGACCTATAATGTTGTTTGGTTATTTTTGGCCACTATGGTGAAACTTCTGTTTTGCTGTTTATCTTGGATTGATGGTCATATTGAAATGAGATTTTCACCAAAAATCTTCTTATGATATTTAATTGGTCCTAAATAAAAATAGGGCCAATCACCTAGTGCCGCCATCTTGAAAATCATCTTGTCACTGTCCATGTTAAATCAGGTCATATTGATTTCATCAGAAGACTTGAAAAAAATGTTAGTGCTACTCAATGAATGGTCATATCTACATTATGGTGTCTGGTTGCTGCTAAATATAAATGGCACTAGTTTTGCATCCAATTCATATGGTCTCAGTGATGGCATCTTGAAAATCTTTCTTCCTGAATGGACGGTTGTATTCATATAAGTAATCCAAAAATATCAGAGCTGGTTTCTGTACTCAACAGTTAAAAAGGAAGAAACAGTTTATCATGGATTCTTAAAAATTCTTTTTGGTATGTTAAATGCCAGTCACTTTGAGGGACTTTTGTTAGCTCTGCTGGTCATAGACTAGAAGAGCTTATGGGAAAGCCTGTTGTCCATCATTTGTTTTGCATCTGTCCATCTGTCAGCAGAGGTTAGTTGTTGTCTCTACTATTCCAAAACTTCTTGAAGGATGGCCATGAAACTTTACACACACATTCATCCCAAAGTGTAGTTGGTCCTAAATTAAAATGGTACCATATGGATGTCTAATATAAGCACCACAGTGTCCATTTTTGAAAATCTTGTTATTGCTACTTTTCCTGAACAGAAACGTATATTTTTACTAGAAGACTTCTTTTGATATCTAGTTGGTCCTGAATGAAAACATGCTAATCTGACCACCAGTTTTGCTGCCATGTTTACTCACAGGTAAGCTGGAACCACTAAAACATGGAAAACAATGGATGGTCTTAATGAAATGGGGTTTTCATAAAAAGATCTTATGATGTCTAGTTGGTCCTAAAATGAAAACAGTGCTGATCTGACATTCAGTATGGCCATCATGGCAGTCATCGTGAAAATTTTGTAATAGTAGCCTCCTTGAAAATCTTGTCATTACTACTACTTTGAATAAGTACCTAATGAGCATTACATGTTTAGATTGTTGTAAAAGAATATTTGGCAGTACAAACTCTTCTTTGATAAATATTGCAAAGTGTGGTGAAGTGTGGGTACAAGAAAGAAAGAAAGACCCATAGGGCACTCCATTTTGTTGTCTCTGTGCTTGATGATTTATGGAACCTGGTTGAGTTGGTGCAATTATATTCGAAAGAAGAAACCATAATTTCCCACCAATATTCCTTAATCCCAAGAATGTATGGAATCTTTACCACCTTGATTATAGGAGAGTATGGAATTCTTCACCGGCTCATTAGAGACTCAAAAGAAGAAGACTCAATTCTAGTAGGGTATGAGATCATTTGTAAAGTCCTGAGATATTATGCTCCTGCAGATGCACTCATCGATCCCAGGATTATACCTGTAACAGATACTCCTACAAGCACTTTAATTTATTGCTAATTTAGAGGGTCAGAGTTGACTCACCTTGTCCTGTATATTCCCTGTGTACCACAATCACACTGTACCTAGTGTTAGATTTTACGGCAGGGCTAACTATTACAATATGCTTCTGGTGGCAGTTAGACCCAACTTGTATGCAAGTGTATACATGGTACATGAATGAGACATTTGCATATGTATGAACCATGTCACATTAATGAAGGATATTTTACTGTTAATGGTTAGTCTTTCTTCAAAAGTGGTGTATTTTGGCTTCTCATTCGGGGTGTAGTTTAACTTGTTGGAAAATAAATTACTTAGAAAGGGCTATATGAGGACACTGTTAGAGTTGATGATGAGAAGAGTATTTTCATATTAGTCTGGAAGATTTCAATCATTTTAAAGACATTTTGTGCTTTCATCTTAATTTTGTATGAAGTAATAAGGCAATAGTATGGAACTTAAACAACTGTCTTAGCATTAGGGCTTTTTAATACTCACATTACATTTACTTTACATTTTCAAACCTCTAGGGATGTTTGCCAACAGTGGCCAGGGCGATGGTGGTTAATGCAGCTCAACTAGCATCATACTCACAAGCAAAACAGTTTTTATTGTCAACAGGTATGATGACATTCTAAATCTTGCTGTGGTCTAATTTCTCCTCCAGAATTGAATTTATAGCAGAAGGATGAATTATGAATTGCAGATTTTGGTCAGTATACCATGTTCCTTTTGTCATATTTGTAAAGAAACCATCAGCTGTGCATGATTGAAATTTGGTAGACATATTTTATAGGAATCATGTGTAGATAACATGTTCATGTTATTATTATTGGTTTTTACCTTTTCATTGACAACTAGGCTAGCATAATTTACGAACAAACCACATGACCCAGGCAAATGAAACTTTGTGGGCCTATGTATATACACATCTATGTATCAAGATTTGTGTGCCTTTGAAATAAATTTTGCATGTTTTTTTGTGTAATATTCTTTTTAAACTTTTCTTGTTGCAGTGACAGTATGTGTGTTCTGCAAACATGCAGAACAGTTCGTATGATTTTTAGTTTCTACATCCATTACTGTGTGGCAGTTATTTTCAATGTCAAAAATGTAGGTGCATTCTTATTCAGTCTAAACCATGTAGCCCTACAGTTTTACAACTTGATCTGTGCAAAGTATATATCAGTGACACTTTTTTGTTTTTGCTTTATTCAGAGAAGTATGAACTTGGTACATTTTTCTGCTTCCCTTTACTGGCATTAATTTATCCCGTCATTGTAAAGGCGAAAGCAGCCTGGTGAGATATGGACAATTTAACTTCAAATGAGAAACGAACAGAAAGTACAGAATTTATACTGAAATTGTGAACAACATGCTTAGTTTTACACAGTACATAATGTCATCAACATTAATGAAGTTAACAAGTTTGGGCCAGCAAGATTCTGATGCAGTAGGGCCTTTGCATGTATACTGTAATAGGGGCCCGACTTTACTGAATGTTCTACAGAAATCAGAGTGGTAGCTATGTCAACACTTTTGAAATATTGACAAGATTTAGCATCAAAAGAGGATGTCAGTTTCAGATCCCTGCTTGGGAAAGTCTCATCTGTCTTGGAGTGTCATATTTAATAGCCCCAGTTCTAGCCTAGCAATTAACTGTGGAAGTTGGATAGAACAAGATTTTGTCACTCTATCTGTAGGTATTCTCTGTTCATGGAACTTAGTGCAGATGTTCCTTGAATCATCAAACCGCTCCAGGTACATATTGGCCTCAGTTATCTGGGTTTGTTGAACCAATGACTGTGTTGTTTACGGGTTAAATTATTGCTAAGCTTTTGTTCTCCCAGCAGATCTCCAGCTCTGAGCATAAAGCTGATCCACATTTTCTTTGCATTATTGTGCTCTTTCTTCATGGAAAATAGGTCACATTGATGTATTTTGTTGTTTGCCAATTATTCCCATTATCACAATTATTAGATTACAGGTGTGCATGGTTTTGTCTCTCTGACATCTCTTCCACATACTATTAGAATGAATTAACTTTGCTGGTTCCTTTTTTATTAATCTTCAGGGTTAGTAAAATTTAGAAAAGCCATGGTTGTCATGGTAACCAGCTTTGAAAATCTGTTTGCCCAGCAGATTTTTTCTGGCTGCCTGGTAAACTACTGTGATTATCACAGATATTGCTGTCATAAAATTATTCAACACCTTTTGTCATATGCATAGTTAGTGCTAATTGTGTATAATACTTATAACTCTCCATCAGTCCTTCTATTGGAAAGTGTCAAATAATATACGACTTAAAATTTAATCAGTTTTGAGTTCAGCAAATAAAAGATAATCTAACAATTTCCTTTTTTAACTGTCAGCTTTATAGTAGTTTGCCACCTACAATCTGATACTATTATGTGTCTAAACTGTCAGGTAAATACACTTTCCACATAGGATTTTGTATGTAACAACAAGTGTGATTGGTTTAATCCTTTAACTGGCCAATAAGAAAGTGTAATACAAGATCATAGGCATTAATTATGACAGGTCATTGATGAAGGATACTGCTACCATATAATAGTGTGTTGACAAAAGACGAACTTTCACCCCGACTGGCAGTATGGACTGCAGTTCCTTAATCTGATAATATACAGCCAACATATACATTAGTTTAGCCTCTTACCAGCAGCAATCGCCCAATGCTCAACAATGCAATTATATGGAGACAATTCAGACATCCTGCTATAGGTAACCTGAGTGACAATTTAATGATCCAATATATGTTGATGGAAAATATATAAAATTCTGTTACAATGTTTATCATAATGATTTTTAGTAATATAATAATAATTATTGGGTGCCCAATGTTTAGTTGTACAGGGCTACGAGGCAGTGTCTGCAGATTTATAAATAGATTTGGTGTATCTTTGAGAGACTTTTTGTCTTTTGCAGGTTATTTCAAAGATAACTTATTTTTGCATTTTTGTGCCAGTATGATCAGTGGTCTGGTGACCACTGCTGCCTCCATGCCGGTTGATATAGCCAAAACAAGGTAAAAGATTGCACTTTATTTCAAATACTGTTAAGTTGATAATGAGAAACTTAACTGTCAGATACTATAAATCAAAACCTTCATAGTTATAACAAAATCACTCAAATACTTTAGATCATTCAAACTCAAGCTAAAAGTTTGAGCAGAGAGCTTTTCAAGTTTAAGATTTTTCTGTAGTCATATCAATGTTTTTCCATGTCATAAACATGCTAACTAATGAATCTATGCCATATTATCTTAAATTTAAAAAGAATAAAAGTAAAAAGAAAAACTTTAAAATACAGAATTGCAAAAATATACACACATTACATTTTCTAAAAGGGAGGGGGGAGTTTATTAGAAGTTGTTCTTTTTTATTTACTCTTGTAATGACCACATGTATATTTACGGATCTTTCTGTCACTGTATTCAGTCCTTGTAAATATCAGCACTGTTAAAATGATAATCGTTCAAGACATTTCCCACTCTGCAGCTGGTTGAAGTAGGACTTAACTTGCCACCCAACTATTACATCATGTTTAACATTATGTGTGCCTGTGACTTTAGTAATAATTACATTGATACATACAATGTAACAGTGAGACTGCTGCAGAATTTTTTTGTAATTATGGTTCTGAAGCAGAATGGTATTGAAAAGCATGGGTCCTTCACTGCATCTTTTAAACTCTCTGTTCTAAAAATAAGGGGAAGGGGGCATTAATTAGGGAATATACAGTGTGTCTGTGTATATGTGTGTGTGTGTGTGTATATATATATATATATATATATATATATATATATATATATATATATATATATATGTGGGTGTGTGTGGGTGGGTGTGTGTGAAAGTATACAAATGTTACTGTGCCATTATAAGTTAACTAAGAGTGACATTTGTAAATTACATGGTAATTATAAACCATTTTCTCCCAAATTGAAATGTTAATGACATGGGCAACCCATATAATGTTATAACTATTTTTATTTTTTTAAACAGAATTCAGAATATGAAGACAATTAATGGGAAACCAGAATATTCGGGAGCATTCGTAAGTTTTATGATTGCCAGTCTATATCATACACAATTTTATCTCCAGCTTTTGCATCTGTATTTACATTTCACTGTATTGCCAATTTTGTATTTTTACATTTCAAATTCTTATTCACACAAATTTGAAGCAATTTTGTCTGTTATACTTGCTAGCCTCTCATAAAGGTACAAACATAATACAGTTGACTTTATAACAATTGGACCTTGAATGTGCTTCATTTTCAGCAGATTTACAGCCCTTGACTTATTTTCCTCCTAATTTTGCAGTCCTTACACAAGTTCCTGTGTTTAAAGCTGTATAGAGTAAATTGTTGTGCGTGGTGGCCTGTTGTGATTCATCCATTACTAATTAATAACTCTAGTTGTTGTGACTGCTTTGGTGCCCTAGTGGTTAGAGTGTCCACCACGGATGTGGAAGGTCATGGTTTTGAACCACGGCCGAGTCATACCAAAGACTTATAAAAATGTTGCTAGCAACTGCCTCGCTAGGCACTCAGCATTAGGAGGTTAGTGTCAGGACTGGTCGGCTTGGTGTCAGGATAATTTGACTGGGTGAGACATAATGGCTACATGTCTGAGGCATGATGCCCCATTGCTGGACTTCACTATAAACTGTTACACTGCAGACATCGTATCGATACGACTGATTTTTTTTTAAAGCAGCATTAAAAATCCAAATCACACACACACACACACACTCTAGTTGTTGTTACTATTATTATTATTAGCTCTGTATGGCCAAGTGAGCTAATTGTATAGTTTGCTTCAGTTGTTTGTTGTACACTCTTCTGTGAACACTAATTTCTCAACAACAAAAAAACGCTAGACAGATTTCAACCAAATATGACAAGATCATAGCATGAATGACTTTCAGATTTGTACAAAATGATGTTCCTCATCAGATTTGGGCAGCATAGATTTTAAAAAAAATGAAACCTCTGTTAAACAGCTTCTCAAAAGGAGTGTAACTGAATTTGACCAAATGTAACAGCATTCTGGCCATCAGGTTTGTACAAGCTATGCTGATTTGTCATAAAATAGGACTGTTAGTTCCAAAATTGAAAAATCTTTAAATGACTTCTTCCTCAAAACTACTGAATATAATTTGACCTAATTTTCCAGAAAGCATCCTGGCATCTTTAAACATCTTTCCCTGATTACATTAAGGTTAAAAAGAAGTTACATTACCTATCAGTTCCGGCAAATGTGGAAAGACTAATTTCACCTTTCCAGTCCTTACATACATGCCAACCATTATGCTTTTGGCATAGTCAATTGCATTAAAATATAAAATAAAAATAAAGCTATAAAAAGTTGTGTCAGTCATTTATATTATCACCTTTTTAAGTCCACTAATCATAAATATTTGAGAACATTTATAAAAGAAAGACCGCTGCATAAGAACAGCGCAAGAGCTAATTTGTCCATCATAGATCTACAAGTACATTCCTAATTTTCTATTTATCAGACATGATTTTTCTCCGTTTTAAAGTGGAATTCAACTTTTCTCCCGACTTGAATCTGATTTTTCTTGATATAGCCTGTTTTTTTATCATCTCCGTTTTTTTTTTTTTAAAAATGGTCTGTTTGGTCCCATTCTACAATGACCCTTGTAACATATTCGTTCCATATATTAGTTAGCACACAACTCTCATAAAGAGCATTCTGATTGGTCAAAAGTTTATGTCTATCCAATGAATCTTCGTGTAATGGAACTGATGGCAATAGAAAGAAGAAGCGTGCTTGCAAAAAATGGCAATCCCATGTTGTTGAGAGAGACCATGTCACAAGAAGTTTAGAATATGGCTTAAAAAACATATGGAAATGGAAATGGCTGGAGCAAAAAGTCGATGGAAGTTTAGTTGGTCAGTTTATAAGAAAACTGAATGCTAGAGGAATGACATTTTGTGACCTCTGCGCTACGGTAATCGTAGTTGGAAGAGTTTGGAACATCACCTACAAAAGAAGCTGCATACGAAAAAATTGAAGCTCAGAAAGTATCTGAAAAAAGTCAAATTAATTACTATAAGAAGAAAGATTTCTTGCATGAGAGAATAGATGTAGCTCTCTGTCAAAATATGTTCACTGCATGTCGCCAATACAAGCACCAGATTGAAAGGAGAAAGGCTCTCATTGAGAAGGAAAGAAATGATTGCACATTGAGCAAAAAAAGTCAGTCTAAAAGGAAGGCTAAAGAAGTCTTTGCCAAAGTTGCAAAAAGTGCTTGACTGGCATATCAGCAGGTTGTATCCATTAGAGAGACAAGTGAATATATGGGATTATTTGAATATAGTTGATATATTTGGGTGTTTATTATACAGATTTGTTATGAAAAGAGTTGTTGTTGTAGGGTTTAACACCATTTTTCAACACACGATAGGCTATACATGGCAGCCAGTATTAATGGTGGAGGATAAACTCGGGGAAAACCCCAGGAAGAACCACTGACCGATGAAAAGAGAGAAGTGTAATATATTTTGCTGCAAAAATTGAGAAATTGTTATGACTTAATTATGATGTTAACACTGACATGCACATGAAATAACTTAAGCACCAATAGTATTGGAGAACAAATTCATGTGACAATAAATATTGTGAAATTATTCAAGTCAATTGAAAATTTTGGTAAGTTTGTTAGTTTTTTAACTTATTAACCCCAGGAGGGTTTTGTTGTTTTCGTCTGAAATTCGAGTAGGAAACACATTTTGAAAGCTATTTCTGAATACATCCGAAAACACCAACTTCCAGGTGATCTTCCAATAACATACTGCCTAGTTGTGTTAGAAACATCGTTTTTCATTGGCTATTTGGCTCGCACATAAGTAGAAGGGTAAAAGTTTTCGTATCGAGACCACTCTTTATTCCAAATGCCCATCTTATCCTACTTTTGCAAAGGTTCATCTGTCTGTTTGCAGTTCCTACTGGTTTGCCTTAGATCTGATACCAAAATGTCTAAAATCTGGACACAAAATTAGATTCCGACCACAGGCAAATTTTGAGTAGAAAAACAATCGGGTCCAAAAAATGAGGTTTTTCCCTCTGTATTTTGTAGTGCAACTAGAAATTCCAGATTATTTGGTATCATTGTAGAGCTACATCTGTCTGCCTTTCTATAATACCACCCATTTTAGTGTATCATACATAACGTTGACACTACAGAGCTCGGCAGTAGGCTGCTACCCCCTGCCACTTAAACTCTTCACCAGGGGTTAATGTGTTAAATGATTATTTTGTTATATATTATGATAATATGTTGCACCAGAAGCAGTTTTTTATGATTGTAAAATGCATTTTTGGACAAAGGCCCCCTGGACCCCCAGATCGGTGGCACTGTCCCTCAAGACCCATTTGGGGAGGACCCTGAAAGCCCGCTTTCAAATTTTCAGCATTTTTGTTGAATACCAAAATCATGTCTGATTTATATAAACTGTATGTGACCCATTTCCAAGAAAACAGATGGGCTTCTTTAATTTGAAACTATGACTCAGATTCATTATATTCATAGTGAAGTTAGTTCATGGGGCAGTCTGAACTTTTAAAGAAACTGGTGCTTCATATTAAGTGAAACTTGTTTTTTTGGTTTGATTTGTGGATGAATATTCTTCCAGCCTTTTAAACATGTCTAATTAGAAAAGGACAAATCAGCACTGCTTGTAAAATTTGTAAAGAATGTGTGAGTGATGCAATACAGCAGTTGGATTGAGCACTTCGTCATGCCCATTGCAAAATTTGTGGACATGTTCATTCGGCAAATGTTAGACATGTAGACTAGTTAAAGTAAGTGTTGAATATAAATAATTTTTTTGTGTGTTTTGTGTTTGTATTCTGGTTCTAATCCACATTGATTTTGTCCATTTTTGTCAAGTATTTTGGCTTGCAAAGCCAAATTAGTAGTAAAAATAAATGTACATTTTTCATAGTGTACTCTCTGACCAACCCAATTTTTCGTTCAATCAGGAAATAGGAAAGAGGCATATTAATTTTTTTGGCTTAATAGATATTAGGGCAATAAAGTGCTCCAAACTTCTTTCCAGTCACATTTTCATACATGTTTGAATTTGCTTTCAGTTGATTCAATGTCAGTTACTTAGGTGAGTGATATCGGGCCTCATGTTATAGTTACCGTGTTTTTTGTCTTGTAGTCAAATGGAGTGCTTGAGACAGTCACTGCTATTAGTCCAGCAGTTTGTCTTGTATGTATGTATCCCAATGACACTCTTCATATTATGGTCATTATTAAAAATTGCACATGTTGACAAATCTTTTGTGACTGTTGTTAGAGTTATTGCTCTTTCTGACTTGCAGCTGGATGAAATAAATGACAGAATGTATCAACTAAATGTGCTTGCAGTTTTATTGGATTGCTGTGATGGTCAGCATCAGAAAAATTTCATGTTAACAAATAATTTTTCTTGAACTGTTTTCAGAAGAGTTGTGTGCTCTTTGTTTTTTTGTTTACTTGTGTTACTGTAGATTCATTTCTGCCAGAGGGTAGGGGCAGAGGCGTAGCTATGATATTTTGCGCCCGGGGACGAACTATAAAATTGGCGCCCCAGCCCCCTCCCCGTTTAATCACATTTTTGAATATTACCCTTGTTTACTTATTATAATGTAACGTTGTAAGCCTCATTTTGGCGCCCCTGTACGTTGGCTCCCGGGGACATATGTACCCCCTGCCCCCCCCCCCCACAGATACACCTCTGGGTAGGGGGTGTAATGTGGGAAAGGTAATGGTATATTTACATAAGCAAACTGGTATATTTTTCATGATGTTTTGTCATTATGTTTATGTTTATTATTATTATTATTATTTCAGGATGTGTTATTCAGGACAGTAAGAAAGGAAGGATTCTTCAGTTTGTGGAAGGGATTTACACCCTATTATGCCAGACTAGGCCCACATACAGTGCTAACATTCATATTCTTAGAACAAATGAATAAATTATATTGTAAATATGTTCTAAAAGATACCTCAGTGTCTAGTAGTTTGTGAAGCAAGTCCGATTTACTAGGTCCTTATTTTGATAAGTGTACGTAAGTTGTAGCATTAGAGTAGACCCATGATTATTTAAAGCCTTAATTATCCATCACCATGTCCTCCCAGATTTCTTACACTGTATCAGTAGAACTTGTTTGGATAAACTTATAGTGCATTTTCAGATGAAGCAAAGTTCAATTTAAAATTGAATATTTAGGTAATTCATTTAGTTTTTAGCTCTACTTGTCATAGACCAGAAAAACATTTGATGGCCTGTTATCTTCCATCCATTTGTACAGATTATTATTACTACTCCTAAACTACTATAATATTTGCACAGACTCCTTTTTGTTGGTATCCCATTTTAAAACAAAAAACATCAAGGATATAAAAAATTCACAAAACTTTGTCCTTTCATTTATCAATTTATAATTTCTAACCTGACCATAGACTCTGTCCAGGGGTTAGAAGTGGAATGTGGGAGCGACATGGATATATGTATTTGAGCAAATTAACTTTCCACTTCAATTTTGTTTGCACCTGTTTTAATGTTTTGGATTTTGAACAAACATTGCTTTAGTCCTACAGCATTTAGCAATATAAATATGATCCACTTTATATACAGACTCAAATATTCAGATTCCTGATTATCCACTGGGAGTAGCAGTATCTTGTTTCGTAGAGTGTTGGACTCATAATCCAAGGCTGCAGGTTCAGTAACCATCCAGTCAAGTCAATTATGTATTAAAAGGGCTCTTAAAACCAATTGCAACAAGGTGATTATCCCAGCGGTTTTCAGTTTACTGAATCTTACCCCACTCCTAGGCTCTGGTAGTCAAGGTTTGACTGAGAACAATACACTTTGCACATGATATTTTGTGATATCTGATAAATGCTTTTCTTGTACAAGAAAATTTGAAGCGAGAATTCAAAGCAACCAGATACTTGTAAGCTGCAATGATCAAAATTTCACTGTTAAGAAATGAAAATATTGTGTATATTGTCTGAAGAAATGTTTACTTCATTAGTTATCATGTGATATTTGCATTCATGTAAAATCTGTACAGTGTTGGGAACAACTGTCATTAAATTGGGTGGAAACCTGTAGAATGTTTGGAACAAATGCATATTGGGTTGAAACCTGTAGAATGCTTCGAACAACTGTTTGTATCAGGAGAAACCATGTAGAATGTTTGGAAGAACTGTCGTTATTGTATGGAAACCTGCAGAATGTTGGTAACAGCTGTTCTTATATTGGGTGGAAACCTTTACAATGTTTGGAACAACTTGTCTGTATTGGGTGAAACCATGTAGAATATTGGTAACAATTTTCTTTTTATTGGGTGGAAACCTGTACAGTGTTCGGAACAACTGTCTTTATCTCGGGTGGAGCCCTTTAGAATGTTTGGAACAACTGTCTTTGTATTGGGTAGAAATCTATAAAATGTTTTAAACTGTCATTGTATTAGGTGGAAACCTTTAGAAAGTTTGGAACAACTGTTTTTACATCAGGTGGAAACCTGTAAAAAGTTTGGAACAGCTCTCTTCCTGTTGGGTTCATCTAGTCACATTGGTTATCCTCCTATTATGGTGAGTAGCAGATTTGCCATGTTTAATTAAATATTTGCAAATGTCTCATTTTTTAAATATTTGCATGCTACATTTTGTTAAATTTGCTATACTTGAACCTTTTTATTCCATTTTTGTAAGATTAATTTTTGACAATGTCTAGGTCACAATGACAATGAAACATTATGAATAATCATGTTCAGTAATTTGTGCTGGATGCATTGGATGCTTAAATGTATAGTTGTTTTATATATAAAGTAGATACAAATGTACAAGATTTTATAGTTATTGATGTGATAGATAATGTATTTTTAAGAAGTAGCTGAAGTTACATGAAACTCCAAGACTGTGGATCACTATTTTTCAACATGTAAAATTACTTGTTGGTAATTGTGATGTATTAAAAAATTAGATGAGACCAAATTAGCTTAATTCAATATCCATTATCTTTTTTACATTGTGTGCCATCTATTCACTATTTCTGTTTGCAGCTTTTTCTGAAATACTCCTTAACAAAATTAGACTACATTTGACAGAAAGCATTCTTGAATGAAACTTATACAAATTCATTTTAAAAAATGCAAATCCATCATAAAATGTTGCCACCTTTACTAATAATAGAAAAAAAACCTCACAAAAACAACACAATTTGGCAATATTTGGCAGAAAGAATCCTGAAATAATACTCAGATTTGTTCAAATGATGCCAATCCGTCATCCATTGTGTGATTGCCATCATTCATGATCATTGCCACTGTGCCAATATTGAAGATAAACAACTGTACATTTTATCTTCATGCATTAAATATTGTTTATCTTACAAGTTTGTTGAAACATACCATGAGGTTCTACTTGAATATTAGATACTGCTTTCATACTCTCCTCCTCCAGCTGCCTTTAAACCAACACTTAAGAATAAGCCAGGGGGGGAAAATACCACTGTTAGAATCTCCTTATGCAAAAAATCACGAAGAAATCATTTGTTAAACCAATCCTTGTCTGTACAGTATGAGTGATTATTACAGTAGTAAGCATTCAGAAGATGAACTTTAGAGTCAGATGTCACGGCCAGATGAACTTCTTAATCTCAAAAATGCCATACATTTGATGGGAATGAAATAACACTGGAACACTCGCTTGGCACATACTATACATGAATAAAAAATTTCATACATTTCTGATACAAGATTTAACTCTTTGAACTATTTCTTATAACAGACTTGATATAATCATAAGACTTGCCATTTGTCCTGTTGGTCTTCATTTAACATTATCTTCTAACAGCTTACTGTTTAAAAAGACTCAAATATTTTGCTATTATTTTGCTTTTAAAAAAAATCTATTTAAAGCTGTAGTGAATATGATTCATTCCTCTAGAGGTGGACATAAAACTCTAAATATCATCATGTCATTGTGGACAATTTTGTGAGGTAGACAAATGTAAAATTGAAACAGTTTATTTGCTTTATGTTGTAACGTATGTCAGTGTTTGGAACAAGTGTGATAAATGTGATTAATGTTTTATCTTGTCCATGAATATTGAGGCATGTCACTTTCAGGCATTGTTGGCGCAGTATCATCGTCAGATGTGTTAATATTCCTATTTTACAGTCGCTTTGCTTAGCTGAAACTTTGGTATAGTGTTTAGTTATTCTCAAGTTTGTACCATGATATAGCAGAATTTCAACCTTAAAAATGTATTATTTTCCTAAATACTTTTGAAAATGGCCCATATAGCAGAATTTCAACCTTAAAAATGTATTATTTTCCTAAATACTTTTGAAAATGGCCCATATATAGACAACTCATGCTTGAAGTAAATGCACAAAAAAATGCTCGACTAGTTTTTGTCTTTGTGTTCTTCCAGTAATACATACCTGGGACACAGGGAAGGCACTTTTAGTATGGATTATTCACCCATATGTGCTTTTAACATTTTGTGTCATTTTCTTTTTCTAAGTCTTTGGCAAACTTTTTAAAATTAAAATAATTGATTTCCATGGGTACTGTGCATGTTTAAGGAACACCCTGCACCAGGATATATATATATAAATAAAAGAATTGATTTTATTATCAAATTGACAAGTGTCATGGGAGGATATTTACTTCCTAGAAATGCTTCACAGTAATTACACTGGTGAATTCTGTCATTTACTCTAGTTTTTTTCTTCACACTACCATATGGTAGCAATTATAAATTGGTGACCATTTAATTTCGAATCGTAATTTTTACAAGAACATTCAGTGAGATTGTAACCAATGTTTTTTTAAATATATTTTTGTATCAAACATGCTTAAAATGTTCAGATCCTGCATCAGTAGTGTGTCTTGTTTAAGAAGCTCTATATACATCAATGCACTAGTGAATGACACCATCCTTGGGGACAAATTTTCTAATTTTTTTGTGTGCAGTTGATATGTGTTAGATCTAGAACATTTAGCTTAGCCTTTATTACTTTAAAAAAAGTATTTGTAGATCTCGTTTCCTTGCAATATATATAATATATAGTTCTTAATGATGAATAAACGAGAAAAAACTGTGAATTTTATTTGTTAGAAACAAAACTATTGGTTAGATTTGCAGGCATGTGTGTAGGAGTGTTTGTAAGGGAAAACTTGGAACATCACTGTCCTAAGGAGAAATAGTGAGACAGAAACAATATTTTTTTGTGTTGGCAGTAATTACACTTAACCCTGTTTGGTTTGGCATATATACCTACATTATTAGACATGAAAAAATATTGACTCCTTGCATGGTGACAAAATATTGAGGTTGGCGATTTTTGGGTGACAACCATTTTAAAGTCAACACCATCAACTACATGTGTCACATGAGAGTTTGATAAGACACATTTTGATGATTTCATGTTCATTCTAATGTTAGGTGATGAGATACAGAAAGCACAATTATGATGGTGTTTGAGAAGGCCTGAATATTTTGTAGCAACATTTTTGTTTCTTTTGAAGCCATCTGTAAGATTAATGTTGACTGATAGACAAAATAACATTCTTTGCATGTACAGAATGCCAGACACAAGCAGATATCTGTGATGCAACATAGGTAAATGAGAACATTTCTGCTACTGAGAAAAGAGCATACTGTAAAATCCAGATGCTTTTAGAAAGGCCTCAGGAAAACCACTTGTTCACTGGTCCAAATTGGGTAAAAATAGGCTGTGCAGAATAAAACTTGACTATATACTTGTCCCCGAGTCGACCAGATGAAGATTTGCACCTTGAGAATATATATACTAGTGCATTTTCTATTTTTTAGCAAGTCTCGATTTTCAACATCGTTTAAGTTTGGCTTGTATCAGTTATAAACAACCTAAGCCTAGTTTGCCCTATCTAGAAAATTGTTTTTCAAAAGTTGGTTAAGAATTATTCTTTGAAACTGACAGAATTTGAGTAAGCAAGGAGTGACATTCAGCAGTACAAGCTAGTTCATGCATCAATAATTATCCAGCATGCAGACCACTACTCTAATTCCTATGTTCATTCAGACTACAATACCAGGTTATGTAAAGTTATTAATATGGAACTTTTACCACTCAATAAACAGTCTATTTCTACTTCCACCTGAAAGTGACCATAGTATGGGTGTGGTACTGAGATGTATTAGATGTGTGTTTTTTTTATTTTTAGCATAGCTTTAACAAATTTTCAGTCATATCGCTACAATGTCTGCACTGTGGCAGTTTATAGTGATGTCTAGCACTGGGGCATCATGCTGCTGTCACATTATCCTGACATCTGTCCTAACACTAACCTCTTAATGCTGAGTACCAAGCGCGGCAGCTGTTAATACCAGTTTTATAAGTCTTTGGTATGACTTGGCAGGGGGTTCAAGCTTGCAACCTACCACTTCTGAGGCGAATACTCTAACCAATTAAGCCACTGGAGCAGTGCCCTTCCAAAAAAACATAAACACGTAGTACAGTGGAAAGATGTTAAAACTAAAAGATTAAAAAGATGGCATAAGAAACAGAACTCTTTAATATATTGGGTCGCAACTTTAAAATACTGCATTTTTTCAAGTCCAAGATTTTACTTTATGGTTCACACCGCTCTGGTGGTCTATGTGGTTAGAGCGTTGACCTCAGATACAGGAATTCGTACTAAAGACCAAAAAAAATAGTACTTGCAGCTGCCTTGCTTGCTGCTGATCATTAAGAGGTTAGTGATAGGACTGGTCAACATGTCAGGATAATGTGACTGGGTAAGACATGATGCTGTTAAATCTACGTTAAAAAACTAACACACACACACACACACTCTTGGTGGTACAGCATCATGAAGCTTCTTAATTTAGTTCACAATATAAAAAAAAATTCTGCTCACAGGTTCCAAGTAAATATACTCCACAAGAATGCATTCTCCAATGATGAGTTCAGTGTTTCGAAGCTTGTTTGTTGAGTTTTAATTCCTAATATTTGAACTCAGTATATAGAATGTTTCATTCAGACATATGTTTAAAGGGCATCTGCCCATTTATTACCCCAGTACCAATGTGACTAGGCAGCCAACCATAGAGAGTACTTCTGCAGATTACATGAACAAATCATGTTTTTATATGGTTTGGGATATTAATAGGCTATTTATTCAGTTTACAGGTCTGCAAGGCTTCAGTGAAAGAGATTCTGAAAAGATTGTGATATTGTTGTAAGGTTTAACTGTAGTTAATAGATCTGTGTATTGTTGTAACCAGTTACAGCTTGAGATAAAGCCATGTAGAAGTGATAATGGCACCTGAAACATCTCCACCATTTGAATGATTTTTATACGTGGCCGTGATTGGAGGCTTATATTTCATTAAATTTACTCTGGAAAATAACAGGACTGGTTAAGGACCTACTTAATTGGCAAAGATAAATGCGGTGGGTAGGTGATAACCAAGGTAGTAACTTAGAAACATGAATTTTGCATTCGCATAAAACCCGTCTTGAAAGAACACTGCTATGGCAGACCAGGGCCTCAAAGCAGCTTGATTATATATTATTATGACCTGTGGATGGGGTGGTCTTTAAAGACAGGTTCTACCATATTTGCAAGATTGTTTTTTGCTGTTACTACTTGAGGACAAATTAACATGTGAAAAGGAGGAATGAAATTTGGTTCCTGTGTGTACAAGGTTTGGAATTTGGGCCATATGTGGGATTAGATGCATTAGAGGGTAGTTTTGTAGTATGTTGAAGTGATTATTAGCAATACTGTTCTGAGACAAAGCAACAGTTTATTTGTGTCAACATGAAGGCTTTAGATGGAATGTTCTCTATGCGTCCAAATCCCTGATTTTGTTTTGAATCAAGCATCTGATGGTAAAATTTATATGCTTATATATACACAACTAAACCATAGTTGAGATCTTACCAAGTCCTGTATACCCAGCGTTATACAAAACAGTCTGCTCCCCAATCTGTTTTCCATGGCTTGGAATAGATCCATGACTTTATTGACATTTGTGCTTGTGGAGGGAAAGATAGTTTAAACTCCAATGCTTTGCATCTCTAAACAAGACATTTTACTCTAATGCTCTAGTTGCATGATATACCATATATACGAGCTTACAAGCATTGTCTTACTGCAAAACAATGGTGATCTGTCATGATGTGCATGCATATCAGGGTCTATGCTGCTCATTATGATGAATACTCCTCTAACTGCACAGACCCAAATCTGCTATAGCATTATGCAACAACAGATTCAAGTCTCTGTTGTTTGCATTTGGACCCATCTTAAAGCAGGTATATATGGTACTTCCTTGCATTGATGTGCCATTAAATACCAGTTAGGAGGGGACCCGAGTGGTCTAAAGCACTCTCCGTTACGGATCATTGCCATCTCACCTCTGTCTGTGTGGGTTCGAGTCTCGGATTCAGCCAGTGTAGGTATGTGAGAAAGCTTGCCAGTAGCTTCTCGTGGGTCGGTGGTTCTTCCCGTAGTTTTCCTCCACCATTAATACTGGCCGCCATGTATAGCCTATCGTGTGCTGAAAAATGGCGTTAAACCCTATAACAACAACAACAACAAATACCAATTAGGAACATCAACAATCAATATTACCTAATGTAATGAACATAATACATCTGAGCCAGAGACTCGAAAAGCTTGATGAGATGGCAGTGATCAGTAAAGGTGAGTGGTTTAGACAACTAGGCCATCTAGGGTCCCATCATGCAAGTAGAGGTTCTATAAATTTCAAACCTGTTCAATACATGTAATGACTGGGGACAAGAAAAATGTTTTGAAATACAATTTAGAGTATAGTATAACTGAAATACAGTATCTCTAAATGGATCATTCTGGTTGTCAAAGTTGACAGCTCAGAAATCCCGTTTTTTTTAAATATTACACTTGTACTACATATAAGGGCTGGCTGCCTTACAAATCAAGTAGATAGTTTACATCTGTTGCATCTGATGCAGAACTGTGTGGTGTTGTTATATATCAGATTCCATGATGCATACAATGAATTTTGAGAGGAAATAATATTATTCAGGGCTCCACTGAAAGCAAGGTGAGGGATATACAGAGTCTCCTAGTTTACTAAACTTTGATAATGTCTGGGTAATTGTATAGCTTTGCACATATGGGGTCCTTGGTATAATCCTGGTGCAGACATCTGTATGGGTGTGTTGTCAACCATCGTCTGGTACTAAAGTTAATTCCATGTTAAAGGCCACCTTCAACACTGGTCCTGGATTTAATAAACAAAACTTGAGTCTGAACTTGTACAGAAGTTTGGTTAACTCAAGTACAAGTTAGACTTAAAACTGACCAATGAAATACCTTTAGTCATTTAACTTTTATCACTTACTAGTATGTTGATGAGATCTGTTATAACTTGTACAACTGATTTAAATAAAGTCTGATACAGAAATAAATTTAAAACTGCATTCTCTTCAAAACCAAAAACAAAATCTTAACTGAAATAACAAACATATTTGTAGTTCATAGTTGTTTAAAAAGATTGTCTTGCTACAGACACATAACTCTAGTCATACTTTTTTGTTTCATAGAAAGCACAGTAACGCAGACTTGCACCAGTACAACCAAACACGTTTTAGCAAACATGTCATGGAACCAGCAAACGTATGAATCATTGTATCTTTAATTTATGCATTTCACATCACTGGGTGTGAAAATGTGGTTTTATAGAACCATTTTTTACCATATTCACTAGGCTCTGGCATAGGGCAGTTTTGAAAATAAGGCTCACCTTTGTGGATATATGTCACAGACTGAAAACATCTTTTAATGGAATGAAATAAACTAATTTCAACCAAATATTCAATAATTTTGCTGTAAGGTGAAGTGTATTATGCTATGATGATGAACCATTATTACCAATCTGGCTACTGCACAATAACATCTACAATTACGTTTCCTTTTTCTTTTACAATTTCCTTTGCACTTTAGATATGGAAGAACTGATTGAACAAGAGAAATGCTTCTCACACAATATCTCATGGTGTCCACGAACTAAATTTACCAAACTCAGCCTGGTTTGAACTTAGGGTAAGGAAGAACCCTGTCAATTTTAGGACCCAAGGATCAAAGGTCAGGGTAACTATGGCTGAAAGAAGAAAATGGTTTTTTGTGCACAGTAACTCAAGTTGCCCATCATCAACAGTTAACAAACATTGTGCAAGAAGGTCATCATATTTGAAGACACTAAATATGTACTTCGCATTTTGTTTCACCTTGGTACAACAGTAGCTATGTGGTTCTAAAAAAGGTAAAGTTAAAAATATATCTTTAAAAAAAAAGAATTGTACAAAAACATTACAAAGATTAAGCATTTCCTACAAATGTACACAAGAAAAAATGTAACAGTAGAAGTGTTAAAGTTATGTAAAAAAAAGTATATAAAATAAAAGCAGACCTGCCAACCCTGATGAGTCTGTCTCAGGAAGGCAATTGATTGTTTTTCTGAAGTCTGACCAGTTTTCAGTAAGGTGTAACAAAATATCAAACTATTATTGCAAAGGTGGAAAACATAATTAAAAGTTTGGTATTCGAAACATGCAGTGAAGATAAACATTACATTCAACTGAAAAGTTTGTAAGGTACACATAGACTTTATCTACCACTAATACAGTTGCACAAACTCTAGTTCCAAACCCTATGCAGTTCAATGGCTTGTTGCTGTCAACTCGATGTAATTCTTGGAAATTCCTTTTCCATTTCACATGACGACGGCAATCATATCTCCTGCCACGAGTCATACTCAAATTGGCACTTGATGTCCAATAAATGTAACTGTGTACCTTTCAACTTTTATTCACAAGAATCTGAAAAATTCTTTTTATTCTTGTAAAACTTACGGCAAAATCATAAGGGTTGGCAGGTCTGTAAAAGATGTAAGAAATGTAAAATCCTGAAAACAAATGGTTTAATGTGTTTTACAAAATGAATTCCCTCAAAAGTCCAAGAAACTGAATGAAGATATTTTACTTGTACACAATAACACTATCTCTCCACCTCATACCAACATCAAACATTATGGAAGTTTGCACATGGTGTAAGGAAGAAGCCAACTGATTTTGCAATCAAAAATCAAAAGTCAAGTTCACTCTGATTGAAAGAAAACATTATTTCTATACATCATTAAATCTACATCACAGATCTGGACCAAATGTAGTGGATGGCTTACAGAAGGGGTAAGGAACAAGTCCATCTGCATGGGGTCAAAGGTCATGGTCCCTGACTGAAAGAAGAAAATTGATTTTTGCACAAAGATTTAAGTTTGCTTGATGTGACTATTAAACATGAAGTGAGTGGGAAAAGGTACTGGGATCTAAACTAGCATCATTGCATTCTTGTGCCAGCCTAACATGATCACAGATTTAAACAGTTATTTTGAAGACGCTGAAATGACTTAAGTCATAATTCCAGCTTGCAATAAAGAACCATTAAACACAATAAATGTACACCACAATTTGAATTAAACATTACCTCAAATACGACGATACACATTCGAGCCCCTTTCACGCCTTCACAATTAAAATTTGGACAGAAAAGTACAAATGGCATACATTCAATTGTCTATTAAGAATGATAGCAACAAAATTTAAATGCCTACATATAATATGAGTACAAGTCAACCAATGCCAAAAAAATAGATTGGCACAAGTCAAGAAATACCAACATAAATCTTGGGCACAAATCAACCAGTACCTATATAAAACCCTGGCACAAGTCAACACACACCAACATAATACATTGGTACAAGTCAACGAACACCAACATAAAACATGGGCACAAGTCAACCAACACCTACATAAAACACAGGCACAAAGCAACTAAGACCTACATTATACATTGTTACAAGTCGACCAACACCTATATAATACACTGTTACAATTCAACCAACACCTATGTAAACACAGGTACACATCAACCAACACTTACATAAAATATGGGCACAAATCAACCAGCAGCACCCACATAAAAACATGGGCACAAGTCAACTAATACCACATAAAACATGGGCACAAGTCAACTAACACCTATTAAAAACACGGGCACAAGTCAACTAATACCATGTAAAACATGGGCACAAGTCACTGTACCAAGTTTAGTTTTGGATCCAGCTCTGCTTATGAGAAGTATGGAGAAAACATTCCACACAAATTTATAAAGTTAAGTAGATGATTTAGTTATAGTTGCTGTCCTGAAGCCTTTATATGGCACATAATTTTCTTCTAGTTAATGGGGAGTAAGCTTACTTCTACATGTAGTTTGAAATTATAATGCAGAAAGTATCATAACAAAACTACATGGTTTCGCCATTATGAAACTAGCCTAAAATCATAATACAGAAGAACAAGCACCAAGAAGTCATGATTTATATGAATAGTAATATAAGTAAATCACGATCTACATAAGGTTGACATAGTAATTTATTAAGCTTGGTTATCTAATTGCTTGAAAAGTTCCTTCATCTTGTTATCACATGTAACTGATGACACCTGGCTCTTTGGAAAACAATACATTTTCAAATTACAAAGAATGTAAATTAGCCATATACATGTATCATATATTCTACTGTACAGGTTGTAAAGACGTGGTGAAAAAGGTGTTTTAAGACTCATCTCAGAAGGTGTAAGATATTTCTCAAAGTATCATTTTAGATCTGAATATAAGACAACATAAGGAAACAGACCTATCCTAATGTTTCAAATTAAACTTAATGATGGATAATGGGTAACTATCAAAATGGCTTCTTCTTGCGATGGAAGATTAAATGTTTTCAGTCTTCAAGTCAGCAATGTCCTGAGCAGGGCTGGAAAAATTCCTGATTGATCTAATCACCAAGGATGAAGATTTTCATGAAAATTCCATTTTTCCTTTACATTCTGTCTTGGATCATCTTGTTTAATGAGTTAGAAAATTTTATTTGTCCAGCAAATCCAACATGTCTTCGGCTGCTGAGAAATGGCTTTTTCCACCACTACAAAGGGCAATACTCACTCGACACAGTGAGAATTCTCACAGCTTAAGCAGCATTGGTTGAATAAGTGACTTTGCTTTCTCTTCTCCCTGTAAGCTCTCTACAATTTTAAGGGCAAATTCGAAGCAGGTTCCAGGACCACGACTTGTTATTAACTTCCCATCTTGTACGACTCGGTCTTCTGAATAGGTATAACCGCCTGGAAATGACAAGGTATGTACTGGATTAATTTTTGCAAGAAACTCCTTTATAAACTACAAAGTAAGTAGAAGAAAAGGTGTTTTCTCATTTTGCATATTACATAACATCCTGAAACAATGCATATTTTGGCAGGCTTGCTGAAACAAGTAGATTTATGTAGGGTTCCTGAAAAAGGTATCATTATGTAGGTTTCCTGAAACAAGGCATATCTATGTAGGTTTCTTGGAACAAGGCATTTATGCAGGTTTGCTGAAACTAGGCATATTTATATCTCTATGTAAGTTGCCTGAAACAAGTCATATTTATGTAGATAACCTGAAACAAGTCCTACTGATGCAGGTTTCTTAACAATGTCTCTTATTTTATATTTCCTGAAATATCTTAACATTTTTATAGAATGGACCAGAACAAAGTAGATTTTATAAAACTAGAAACTGGATGCTCCATCACAGTACCTGCAAACTGATCTAACTGCAGTAACTAACAAAGTAGATTTTATAAAACTAGAAACTGGATGCTCCATCATAGTACCTGCAAACTGATCTAACTGCAGTAACTAACAAAGTAGATTTTATAAAACTAGAAACTGGATGCTCCATCACAGTACCTGCAAACTGATCTAACTGCAGTAACTAACAAAGTGTGACAGATAGATGGACAATGGTAATGCCACATGCACTTATCACTGTCACAGTACAGCATCAAAAAACACTTTCAATTATATTTAAATGGCAAAATGTTTTAGAAAAAATTGGAAATTTTGCAGTTTAGCAACAAAAATGTTTTAATCAATGTTGCATCAAGTAGGTCTTTGAGAATAATATTGTTTAAAAATAAGGACTCTTAAAAAAAATTACAAAAATGCGTCACTGCTAATGATTTTTATATTGAACTGTTTAAACTAAATAGATCTCCATGGGGTGACAGGTCTGCATTGTTGCAAAACTAATACAAAGTCTCTATTAAGGAAATCATACGGAACAAAATCAATAAATATGTATAGCTGTACAGAACAATCTGAAATTAAAAACAATACTTATGAATTATCAAAAGTTGTCCAGGTTTCAACAATCAATGGTAGGAAAGTTCACTGAAATCTTATAATCTTGTCAAAATGATTACAAGTCTGTGACCTAAATGAACCAAATATCATTAAAATTTCACAATGACAAACTCAATGACTTGTCTCTGTATGTCCTTCTGCCATCTTTCATTCATCACAACAAGTAACGCATTGATAAGAACAATAATTCATTTTTCTATACCAGCAGCAAAAGAATGCTATGTGCATTATTATCTCTTAGAAATTTAGCTATCTTGAGAGACTGATCTTTCAAACTTAAAACAACATGAACCAGAGATTCTTCAAGGGTTGTGCAACCACCAGTATTTCACACCAGCGTGGATGGAAAGTCAGTACAATGCTGAATTTTACTGGCACAAATGCTAATCAGCCAATAGCATCAATGCATAAAGTAGGGAAAATTATGTTGTAAACAATACTTATGAAAAAGAAAGTGAAATAAATGTGTTTCTGACCTTTACAATAGTTGCATTGACAGCATCACAAATCATCACCATGACAGTAGTGTAATCCTTAGTCTGAGTTTCTTCTGACCATTCCCAACCCAATTTATATATTTTGACATTTATTAACAAAAGTTGGAATTAACTTCCTGCGGGCCTAGTAAACTTAAATGACTTTATGTTGAACCATATCTGCATGAAATTGATGATTTATTTTATCAGAAATTATGATTAAAATAATCGTTATGTCATTAATCTGGCGACAATATGGAACTATAGCACTGATGAAATTTTACCTGGTACTCGCCATTTGCATGGCTAGTCATATGACTAAATATCTCGCAACCCTATGACATCAGTTATCCAAGAGTTGATGTAGTATCTACAATAAACCTAATTCCAGTGTTATTGTACAAAAAATTTGAAAATCTTGAACGAATCTCACACAATGTTTGTAAAAAGAACAAAAGCTCACTTAATTCCCAACATATTTATTCCTATAACAACTAGAAAACCTATCGCAGTCGCAGCAATTTGGAGAAAACCAGATTCATCAAGCAGACAGCACATGTCAAAATGTTGCTGACACGACAAGTGCTCTATGCTTCATGAATCTGATGGGCAAATTACCACTTTTTGATAGCCAACTCGCTCTGACCACATATCCCAACATAAAGGCTTATAAGATCACATGACTTACAGTCATCCATAAATAGAAAGCAGCAAAAGCCAAGCCAAGCTAGTCCCGTATCAAACAAACACATGTGGTTATTAATTTGTTTTGAATAAAAAGAAATAAAAGCTAGGATTAACATCTATGAAGCAAATATATGGGTGCTTTTGTTTATATTGCTTCTTAAACCAACAATTAGTTACACATAACAGCGCTTGAATGAGAATCAGCTTATCTATTTGATGGCTTTAGGCACTGTTTTGACAGCAACTACGCATGGCTTCTAGGCTCCCTCACTTGCTAAGCTGCAACAGTAATCCAATACCATGTTTCAGTACTTTGATAACCATGGGAACTCCGAGTAGAATCATACCATGTGTATATACCATTTCACCACCTGAGTCCATCAAAGAAATAAGCTGACTTCTTCTGATGGTGTTGCTGTTGTCAATCATTTATTAAAGTCTGCAATATGGGACCACACTTGCATGAAAAGAATAGATCGACTTGTGACTGACTTTGATGCTGAGACAGTTAATTTTTCTAGACTTAAAATGCATTTTACAGTTTGTCGTTACACAAAGACTGATAGTCTCTTCTTTTTCCTTTACAAGGACAAATTTACCAGTAAAACCCTGCATATACCCATGTAACAAAATCTCTGAAGAACAAATAAAAACCAAATGTAAACATTTTAGCTCAAACTTTAGTAAAGATCATTTGAGAGTGACTGGGATGTGGCGCAGCATGTGCTCACCTAAAGCGGATAAAGAAAGAAAGACAAAAATTCTTAACTGTAGCCATGTAACATCGTACTTTTTTGTCTTTCCTTTTCCGATATGTTATCTTAGTTTTGCACAGAAGCTGTCAGAAGCAGCATTTTATTTTCAAGAACAAAGAAAATTTCTGTAACATAGTAAAGGAGGACAGTTATGGACTTACCATCTACCATTATTTCTTTTACACTTGGATGTGAGGTGACCGTTTTTCCTTTTCCAATCTCATGACTGGCCAGTGCAATGGGAGCTGAAAGAAGTATGAGCAAGATGAGGTCAGAGAAATTTTATTTCGATAAACAACTTCTAATTCTTTTAAGTAATACCTGAAATCCAATATTAATTTCCAATATTAATTTTGTTTTTATTAACTGAAGCTGTAAAGAATTAAATTAAAGGAGGATGTGGATTCAGGTTCTAAAATATCTGAATAATTTCACAATTTTTAAAGAGTAAGAAGCAATGAACTGAAAATTTGAACTTCATTATAAATAAATTGAACTCTCCATGCTATAAGAACTGAGAAGGGATTAACAGTATAAGTCATATCATTCACAATCTGGAATAAAAAATTTACCAGTGGAAAAGGGTTTCATGGATATAGAAGACAATGATATGTGGCATACACTCTCTTATATCTGGAGTCAAACTACAAACTTCAAAGACCCAGATCTGATGTCATATAATGTGCTGGCAGATCTAGGTATGTTAAGAGTAATCAAAAGAACAATACAGATCCTGATATGCTGGTGCATTATGTGGCAGCACATCTGGGTCTATGCTGTTTTCAGTAGGACTTATAACTGAGCATATATGGTGTCTTACAGCCTGTATAACATATTGTATCCTTATGCTCCTGTGCTTTCAACCCCCCAAAATATTAAATAAATTGCTCTTAAAAAATTACAAAAACCTTGACATCCTTTATGATATTCTTCTTTTTGTCTGGGAGAACTTTATGAGATTCTAAATTATGGTGAAAT
This sequence comes from Sinohyriopsis cumingii, assembly GCA_028554795.2. Taxonomy (NCBI): domain Eukaryota; kingdom Metazoa; phylum Mollusca; class Bivalvia; order Unionida; family Unionidae; genus Sinohyriopsis; species Sinohyriopsis cumingii. The sequence continues at coordinate 58,850,755 of CM068838.1, forward strand.
TTACTTACCTGCACAAACTGCTGCAATCCACTGTCCACTCTTCTCCTGATCTTGAAGAACTGCTTTCACTTCTGAGGACTTACGGCCAAAAGCAAATAAAAACACATTAGCAAACCAAAATAAAATCTGAAACCCACATATATAGCAAGTAAATAAAGACTAAATTATGTACACTAATTTACACTAAAGGCAAGGAATTGTTCTACTACTGTACGTTACAGTCAAGGAAGTTTTGTACACTATTTCACAGGGATGGTCCTGGCTTTTAAAAAGCTGTCGCCAAAAAAATCGCCAACCTCAATATTTTGTCGCCAATTTTCAAAAAGTGTCGCCAAAACTAGTGTACATTTTTCCAAGTGTTAATTTAGTCTATTAATGTAACAGGCAATGAAAATTACAAAAGATGGGTTAGTTAATACTTTAATTACAACAAGCATTAACAAAATGTTACAAACTGTTACATGAAGATCTGTCGCGATTTTAGAGTTGCCCACTTGTTGAATGCAGTTTCAAAGTCTAATTTTTCACATCTGTACATGCTGATTCTCATTAAATTCTCGAGAGATGAGATGCAGAGCTTATTTCTGATGTCAGTTTTTATGAGGTTCATGTTACTGAATCCACGTTCACAGTCTACAGTGCTGAAAGGTGACACCAGTAGTCTCTCAGCAGCCCCCCACCCCACCCCGGCTAGCATCCCAAAGCTTGTAGTGAATTGCTTCCTAGATCCCAAGAATGATTACTGAATGCAGTATAAAATTTCTCGACAAGCAAAATAGGATCTCCATTCCCACGAATGAAACTTACAGGAGTCAACACCTGGCAATATTGGACCGTATATATAAGCATAAATTCACACCCAATTTAGGGATTCTTTCACTCCTGTATTTTGAGAAATAAATAATTATTATTAATTATGCAAAACTGTTTTTTTTTTATTTTATTTTTTATGCTATTTCTTGTTGTGGAGTTTAAGTCTCTGCAGCCGTAACACGGAATTGATGGCAAAAGGAAAAGATCAATGAGTAAAATGCTGCACTGGCGACAGATATAATTGTGATTGAGAATTTTTCCATTTGCTTTGTATTTATACACAGTCGGTACTTCAGAGGTTATAAGTTTTCTATGAAGGTTTAGCAAAACTATTGTTTTGGTATATGTATAAAAAAAAAACACAGAAGGATTAGCCATACAATTTAATTGTATCTGTTCTATTAACGTCTTCAGAAGTCGGTCAGTTGTAGGTATAGTGCGGTAGCATGATTGACTTTATCACAGCATACAGTACTCAGCCCGGATGTCAGCATAAGCAGATTATGATGTAACAATGCACTGTAAAGATGGGGTTGTCAATACGAACAAAGGATCGTTTATGTAACAGATTGATTCCAATGCATTGCTTAGTCAGGTTTGTGGCTTCCTTTCGTTCTTGCTTTTAATTTATCCAGTCCAAATCCATGATTGTATGTACAAATTAAATAACCAAAAAGTATGTCACCAAAAAACTCGCCAGATGGGATATTTTTGTCGCCAATAAGGAAAAAAAATCGCAATTTGCGACATTGGCGAAGCCCAGGACGATCCCTGATTTCTATATCACAGCCAAGAAAATAAAAAAGTCAACAAGTATCCTATTTCCAACTGCAGATGTGAAACCATTAGATTTGATAACCTCATAAAAGTGAAACAGTGACCCAAATCACCATTATATTCTGTATTCCAGAAATACTGAAAGTTTACTTGATCAAAAATTACATAAAATCATTTAATTTGCTTAAGTTTTTCAGGTCTGCAATTATCAATGACAAACCTAAGACTTGTGATACATTATTCACACAACAACATGCAAATCTTGTGTTTTCTGGACCCTTTTAAGTTTGTTTTGACAGAGAAATGCTCTTATCTATGGGATATTCCCAAATTAAACCTGAATACATTGAACCACTGCCACTACAAAACCTTCCAGTAATCTCCAGTAGCCACTGTACACATTATCATATCAAGAATAACTTCAGACTAAAGTGACCTCGGTAACCCTATCAGAGGGCATAAAAGACATAAAACAAATAAAAAGATCATTCTTCCAAATGATGTCCAAGCAGTGGTTCCATAAGGACCTATTTACACAATAAAAAACAAAACAGACCACTCTCGATGCTGATCACTTGTAAAGTGAATGGCTGATGTCAGCTACCTCAGCACAGCAGACCCTTGTCTCTGATTGGCTGATCGCTAATCCAACTTAGTGTGTGTGTCCACTGACCTGACCTTGAACTGACCCATGGACTCCATTCTTTGTGTAAACATCATTTAATTACATTAAACACCTAATAACAAGAAACCCAGGCTGGCATGATATTGTTCACCACAATCTATGTAAACTAAGCTTCAAATTTTAAATGTTAATATTACCTTGCCAGATCTGAGAATGTATTTCCAAACTGTATAACTGCTAGATTGAGGATGTATTTCCAAACTGTATAAATGCCAGATCTGAGGATGTATTTGTAAACTGTATAAATACCGGATTGAGGATGTATTTCCAAACTGTATAAATGCTAGATCTGAGGATGTATTTCCAAACTGTATAAATGCCAGATAGAGGATGTATTTCCAAACTGTATAAATGCCAGATCTGAGGATGTATTTCCAAACTGTATAAATGCCAGATTAAAGATGTATTACCAAACTGTATAAATGCCAGACTGAGGATGTATTTCCAAACTGTATAAATGCCAGATCTGAGGATGTATTTCCAAACTGTATAAATGCCAGATTGAGGATGTATTTCCAAACTGTATAAATGCTAGATCTAAGGATGTATTTCCAAACTGTATAAATGCCAGATAGAGGATGTATTTCCAAACTATAAATGCCAGACTGAGGATGTATTTCCAAACTGTATAAATGCCAGATCTGAGCATGTATTACCGAACTGTATAAATGCCAGATCTGAGGATGTATTTCCAAACTGTATAAATGCCAGATTGAGGATGTATTTCCAAACTGTATAAATGCCAGATCTGAGGATGTATTTCTAAACTGTATAAATGCCAGATCTGAGGATGCATTACCAAACTGTGATTTTCAATAACAGTATCCACCGTGGCCTTATATAACAAAAGGTATACTCAAGAAAGTGATTTTCAATAACCCTATCCACCGACTTAGAAAATGACACTGATTAGTAGTATATAACACTTTCTAAATGAATGGCAAATTCTCTTAATTTCAGAATTCATCTACATTGTATTGAGAGCTGCATGAGGCCCCTGGTGGCAGACTGGTCTAAAATGCCTGCCTTAATTGATAACTGCCATCACACCTCTGTCATCGACATGGGTTGAAGTCTCGGGCTCAGCCAGTGTGAGCAATGTGAGAAAGCTTCCTCGTAGTTTCCCATGGTTTTCTTGGGTTCTCCCTCCATCAGTTATACTGGCCACCATGTATAGCCTATCATGTTCTGAAAATGGTGTTAAACCCAAGACAACATTGACAGCTGTACTCTACGCATTGGCCATTCATGTCATCAACAGTGATTTGATGAAGATGAAGCTTTAAATAAAAAGATCACTTTTTTTAGTCTATAATCAGACAGGTGTGATATTCTTACTCTAGGTCTGGTGTTAAGCAATTCAGCTTCATGCTTTTTATTCAGCAAAATTAAGTTTTAAAGTATATGTACACAATTCCAAAAAGCCCCTGTTGCCAAACTTTCGTGTTATTTTTTGCATCAATGTTCAAAATAATAATTCAATACTGTAAAATGTTTTGTTTGTTAAACACAAAAATTGCTCTTTTCATATATGTAGAAGAATACTGCAATGAACTACCTAGAAAACTATTGAGTCAGAGGGAGGCTATACATTGGTCTATTTTATTAAGTATGTCTCTAATTTCATGTACTAATTCCTGAAAAACTTAATCACACCCGAAGTCTGTGCATTTTGAAAGTTTAAGGAGATATATTACTCAATTTTACAATTACAAGATTCATATTTATTTCTTATTTTACTCAATTTTATGTTTGCCATTCTAGGTTAGATGTTGTTGATTTTAAATTTCCATGTCACAGACAGGAAATTTAATAAGATCCAGTGACAATTAATAAGTCCCATTAATCCAATGGCATGCGCATTCTGTTACATCAACCTTCATAAACTAATGACTAATTTCCTCCTTCTCATTTGTAAGCCAGTTAATAAAATATCAAGACTTCACCGGAAATCTTCCTTAACTGTGGCATATTTTTACTATGTTGGATTTTTCTCTTCTGACACAGAAATTTATGATATTGATTCAATATTAATTGATTTTTATAAGAACTTATTCGTGAAGAAGGCAACAAATTTTTCATCATAATGGAATATTCACCTTTACTGGATATACTGCACCAATGCTGCTAAGTAGCATACCTGTAGCATATTAAATCACTCCCTCTCTCTCACAATGGGAAAAGAGTAACAAGAAAGGCACATTATACAGTCATGACATGTTTAATATATCTTTGTAGATAACTAAAATGGTTTCTCGTGCACCAGTTTTCTTCTTTCTGTCACAGTGACCTTATTTTCTTCTTCCTGTCACAGTGACCTTATTTTCTTCTTTCTGTCACAGTGACCTTATTTTCTTCTTTCTGTCACAGAAACCAGTCCTCTACCTCTAAAGGCCAAAATCAATAGATTTCGTCATTACCATACCTGCAAGCCATCCATAAAGTTTGGTCCAGGTCAGTGATGTTGAACTTATTGTACAGAAATAATTTTCTTATTTTCATCACAGTGACCTTGACCATTGACATTTTGGACTCTAAAATCGATAGGTTACTTTCATATGCCAAAAGCAAGCCACACACAAAAGTTTGTAACTTTAGATCATTAACAAATTGAGTTATTCTGCAGAAACTATTTTTCTTCTTTCAGTCAGAGTGACCATTACCTTCAACATTGCAAATGACAGGGTTTTACAAAGTTTGGTAACTGTAGATGGCAGGTAACTTGAATTATTGTGAAGAAACCATTTGTACTCTTTCGGTCACAGTGATCTCAACCTTTGACATTTTGACTCTGTAATCAATAAGTTTTTTTCCTTCCTCAAGTATTATCCATACACATAGTTTGGTAATGTAGGTAGTGGACAACTGTTACTGTTAACAGCCAGATGGATGTATGGACAATAAGACAATATCATAACATAATACAGTGCACCATACAGTGGATGTATAAAAACCAAAGGTGGTGGTGTTGTTGTTGTTGTGGGGTTTAATGCCATTTTTCAGCACATGATAGGCTATACCTGGCGGCCAGTATAAATGGTGGAGGAAGAACCCCAGAAAACCCCAGGAAGAACCACCAACCCATGAGAAGCTACTGGCAAGCTTTCTCACATACCCACATTGGCTGAATTCGAGACTCGAACCGGCGCAGACAGGTGAGATGCCAGTGATCCATAACAGAGAGTGCTTTAGACCACTTGGCCACTCGGGGCCCCAACCAAAGGTGTCATGAGCTAAAGGTAAAGACTATATCCTAGCCCATTTAAATGTTGATGCTGTTGTTGTTGTAGGGTTTAACATCATTCTTCAGCACAAGATAGGTTATACATGGCGGCCAGAATAAATGGTGGAGGAAAAACCTGGGAAAACCCCCCAGAAAGAACCATCGACCCAGGAGAAGCTACTGGCAGGCTTTCTCACATACCCACATTGGCCGAACCCAAGACTTGAACCCATGCAGACAGAGGTGAGATGGCAAAGTTCTGTAACGGTGAGCATTTTAGACTAATCTGCCACTCGGGGCCCCATAAAATGTTGAATGTAGGTCACAATGATCATTTCTTGTAAGGATATGATATTAAAAAAGTTGCTTATAAATGTCTAGTTTAATGATTTTAGCATGGACAAAGCTTAAATGTCCAAAAAATTAACTTAAGCTAATGAACCATAAAATATGGATCATGGTGACCTGTTTTTGTGATGAAATTGTAACTGTCATCAAGATGCAGCTCACATGCCAAGTTTCATTATTTAAGGTATAACAATACCTATAAAGGGTGCCAAAAAATACAATGTCAATGAATGTACAAAGCTGCACCTATAACTCCATCCCCATGGAAACCCAATCCTAACTGCTGCCTTAAATGAAAGAATGGCTGTGATGTAGTGACACTGTACATATGCATATCCTTCTATATCTTCAAACACTGACACCATCACCAACTTCAAAGAAGAAAGCTAAATTGAGGGGACAAAGATCGCACCATTCAAAAACAATTTAATTGGAATACAAATACTATATATTTATGTTTATTTTAAAGGAATTATTTTAGTAAAGTTTGTCTGCAATTTTTCACCATTTTTTTACAACATTTCTACACTATGCTGTCATGCCATTAAGCCCCATATATCCATCCATTCATACACTTCCCTTAAACAGCCATAAAAATCCCATCTTTGGTATGCTGTTAATATCCACGAGGTTTCTGTGTATGTTCTATTGACTATTATGAAACTTACCGAGGCTAAGCTCTGGGCACCTTTTGCTCCTCCAGGACAAACAACAATATCATAAGGCCCATCTGATTTTGCCTTTTCTAGACTGGTATCAGGTACCAGCTTTACATTTCTACTGCAGAGGACTGGACTGCTATCAGTCAATCCAGCCAGAGTGACCTCCACCTGAAAAGGAAAAAAGATCCAACAATTTTGATGACAGCAATGGTTAAATCTCTCATGCTATAGCTGCAACTCCAGGTTCAATCCCATGAGATGTCTAATGTAAAGATATTGTTGTTTCTTTACTTCACTTTCCTCTATCTCATTGTCCAGAGGGACAGTTGGTGGCCAAATGGCCTAAAGCACTTACCTTTACAGCTCAATGACATTTCACCTAAGTCCATGTGGGTTTGACTCTTGGCCTGGCTATTGTGGGTACGAGAAAGCTTGCCAGTAGCCTTCCATGGGTGAGTGGTCATTCCTCCACCAAATATACTGGCCACCATGTAAGGTTTATACAAGTTGAAAATAGGCATCAAACCATCACCATTCTACTGAGAGGACATGATCATATCTTTTGTAGTGATTCATGTTATTTTACACTGCCACACAATGTAAGTAAGCATCATGGGAGAAAAAAAGTTAAGCTTTATAAATCTTCCATCTCAATTATACCAGTGTTGTTGTTGTTGTTGTAGTTGTTGTGAGGTTTAACGCCATTTTTCAACACACGATAGACTATACATGGCGGCCAGTGTTAATGGTGGAGGAAGAACCCGGAAAAACCCCGGAAAGAACCACCGACCCACAAGAAGCTACTGGCGAGCTTTCTCAAATACCCACATTGGCTGAATCTGAGACTCGAACCGGCGCAGACAGAGGTGAGATGGCAGTGATCCGTAATGGAGAGTGCTTTAGATTATACCAGTGAACTTAGAAATAGATTCTGAAGTTTTGTTGTTATATTAACTAGATTTAGTAGGATGCATTTCTGAGGGCTCCACTATTTACAATTTACTCAAAAGAGCAGTAAACAGAAAGTCTGGAGAAGATGAATGCTCAAAGGCCATAAGTCCAACTGATGAAATAGAATCCTGGAAATCCAACTGACCCATGGTCTTGTCAATATAAACAGGGTTCATACAAAATTCTGGATCCACATATCCACACTCGCCAAGACCAAGACTCAAACCCACAAAGACAGAGTTGAAATGGCAATGCAGGGTTCATACAGAATTCTGAACGATAAATTCAAAGACTTTTCCCAAACTTTCAAAGACCACAAATACAGATTTCCAAGACCCATTTTTGCTAACATTTTGTATACAAGTTATATTATATGAGAAAACAATGAGTGCAAAATACTACAATATTGCTTAATGATAAAATTCAAACTATAATTAATCAAAAGAAGGAAACCAAGAAAACTCGACTACATCCGAATCTAACAACCAAGGACAATTTTATTTGTGATTATGGAAAGAAAGAAATTAAAACATTTGGGTTTACATGTATTTCAATTTTCAAAGACTTTTAAAGACCTCAGGGTAATCTGCTCGATTTTCCCAAACATTCAAGGCCTTGAAAATGCTACCTCACTTTACCCAAACTGTCAGAGACACCTTCAACAACCATAAGAACCCTGACAAAGGTACATGATTATTTTAACTGAAATGCAACTTTCCTCCGTAATGTTATTTTGCAGGAAGCAATTTCAGGAGGATGGGAAAATATGGGAAACAACTCTTCAAAATGAAATGCAGAACACCCAGAATTAAGCTTATTCAAGGTCTCATTGATATAAAGCAGCATGCCAATTTCCACTGAATGCAACAAAAATGTTTGGTAGAGTATGTTGTAGATACAGTGCCTAAGTCAGGAGGATGGGTAACAAAGGGCCATAACTCACGTAAATGATGTCAATTAACTCTGGAAACCAAAACTGCTTAAGATCTCACCAACCAATAAACTTACATGAATACACTGTATATAAATATGATACATTCACACATTTTAAAATGTGTTTTTAGTACATATACAACACACAATTTTCCACTATTGCTTAAAAACAATGTTACATTTGATTATGCATAATTAGAAAAAGACATGGTTAAAATATGAGAACCAGAGCATACACACATACATTATATATGTATCCCATATCAATCATTCTTTTGGAAGTTTTCAAAAATGTATGGACCACTGGAAAAAGGCTATGGTCAGGCCTGTTCCAAAACTAGGTAAGGAAAGCACAGATCCAATCAATTACCATCCAATTGCTTTGATGAGCTGTGAAAACTCAATACAAAGCTTGTCTGGTGTTTGGAGACTAACAATTTAATATCTCCAAAGTAGCTTCTGATATGGCTTTAACCAATCAGCATTTGTTTAGACCTGAAGCATTCATTCTCAAAGGGCTTATCAAAGACCTATGATATGAAACTGAAGTACAGAATAATGAATGACCTGCACGATTTTTGGTCTAAAAGGCCACCTACCTACTTTTTTAATGAACTTTCCAAATAGAAAATTCAAGGTATGAATGGTGTCCACCCTATCTAATATATATGAGCAACTGTAGCGTAATGTGTCTGAAAATCAGGGTCTATGTTGTTTGTTCAGGAAAGAATTTTGTTTAGAATTAGAATTTTCATTCAACATTGAATATAAGAATTGAGCTAGATACATGACTGTTTACTTTCTCAACAATGTTTCAAATTATCACAGCCAGCTGCCAGTATAACTGCTGTCCTTTACATTTACACTAGTTGCTGGCTTCAAAATACATTGCAATTTATGACTGGGAACAATTAGCATGTGCAATTTGCCACAACGAGAACTCGGAAATGAAACAGACAAAACACAACACAAATGTGGTAAGGGAAGATAGTCACAGTGATGAAGTGATAGTGTGTTACTTAATCAATAATAAAAGAAACCTCAAATACAATTCAGAAAATGGAAACAAATATTTTTAAACAAAAATACTTCCATCAAACAATCAAATGTGATAACTTAACAGAAATTAAATAAATAAATAAATATCTGCTTTTGAGAGATAGCCAAAGGATCACAGAAAACTGATTTCTCTGATGTTTTTAAATAAAACCATTCTGTTGCAAAAAAGTCAAAGTTTTGGTTTAAATATGTATGAAGTGGAGAAAAACAATTGGAGGGTGAACACACAGACAGAATGAGACTTTCAGGGCATTTAAGGTTTTACATGAGTGATATGCACAGACAATTCATTAGGCTTATCCATTGGAATTTCAAGTTGCAGTCCAGAACTCCTTTGGAAAAAGTTTTAGTCAAGACCCTAAAAAAAAGTCCCAACAATAATGCCTTTTCTTCCATGCAATAGTTTAACACAATACACATATACTGTTGTTTAAAGTCATCAGCATGCCAAGTATTCTGTTATAAAAGAATGAAAATTAAAGACAATAGAGAACAGTGACAATTGCTACTGTCACTTATATTATAATATAATAATTGTTAACGTCTTTACTACCTTCTCATTCCCTAATTCTGTGTGCAGCTAGGAGTTAAGGAAGGGATTACATTGACTTTTCTATATTTATTTAAATAACTTAATTCCATTCTAATCAATACATTTTCCAAGGTACTGGAAGAAGAAACAAATGACCATATTCCATTCACTTTTTCATCTCATATTTAAACAACACAGCCCATTATATTTGCTTTTTAATTAAACAATCTTTAACAAATTTCTCCAATTAGGTTTAGGATTATGATTGTTAAGTTCTGAACCTGGTGTCACTTGGATTGCCCTCCAGGGTCATAACACTGTTCCCTTATTTTCTCATTTTTGGCCCTTGGAATGAATGTCCTTTTTTTCCACAATCTCTTTAGTCTCTTTGGCATTCACTTTCTCTATGAAAACTAGATGCGTCTACTGACTTCCTTCGGCCAGTCTGATGACAATCATGCTCATATGCAGCATTGCGTTTGGCACCAAAGAAATTATTTATAGATACCAGGTTTTTCCCTGTTATTCTACTGATGGTAGTTAGAAGACTTTCAAAGGCTGTCTACCACACATAAAAGTTTATCATTAAAATCTACCACCACTGAAATAATAAAAAAGATTCGAAAATTTTTAAAAGAAATAAATGGGATTGTTACGCAGTCTATCCAAACACTACAGAAACAGTGGGAACCAGTCTACTTGGGACCAGAAATGATATACCAGTGCAATGTATGGCTGAATAATTGGATTAAAATTTTAAAATGTTTATTTATACAACTAGTTGATATTAGATTTCCTTATTGTTATAATTTTGCTAAACGTGAAAGCTTTTACAACATATTAAAATTTTGTTGTTAAAAGTAATAATGGCATCTAAGTTGGTCCATGAATAAAAACATTGACTGACCTTTGGCGAAGGTGAGATAAAAGAAACAAATGAAACATAATTTGGGCAGAAGCATCTGAGTCTGTATCTCGAGTTTTTGTATTGTTCAATTGTTATCGCACTGATCAAAAGCTGTTTTTAGAGGAATATTTGAGGTCAAGCATAGATTTTTCCTCTTGTCAAAATGCTTTCTCCAAATGTTAAAAAAATACTGGTTAAGAAATAAGACTCAGTAATACATCAGAAATCCAACTCAAGAACTTTCTCCTTGGGGTGAATGTAGCTTGGATGTGTACCGGATAGCAGTCAGCAGCCTTAAAAAGCCAGACAGGAAATCTGAAGTTTGACCCTCTTAGCAGGCTGAATGTAGTTGTTTTGACACTGCCAGAGAATACATTCTCCATTCTTCTAAGGATGAAACAATACACATGTGCTACACACTGATATGATTCATGATAAACAGCTTATGATATGATCGATACACATATTAACTTGATGATCTTCCCATCTATAGAAAGGCTCTCAGTGTTAGGCATGCCCGTTTATGTGATTTTCTAGTTGTATTTCCAGTATGCAGATTACAGACTAACATATACTTAGCCCCTATTTATATGCCATTCTCATCCAATGACAAAAGAAAAACACTTTCAAACAGACTATCTATTAGTTGCCAGTGATTTCTAATCAACATGTTAGGCCCCATCTGATCAGATGAAGGACTCACTTTAGCCACCAGGCAGAAGTATTTAGATCAAAATATTGTTTTTTTTCATTCTTACTTATTCCGTTTATCTAAACCCCAATAGGGAAATGTAGCTTTATGGCAGAGAGCTAAATTGTTTGAGAAAAGAAATGAAAACTGCATTCTGCTTTTAAATTGAATTTATGTTAATTTGGCTTGGTATTCTGCCTTTACTACATTTGTTGAAAGGGTGAATGACTGGCATGTCATCTATTTTTGTCCATCTAGTATGTACACTGAACTTGTATTAAACACCATTTTTGGGCTCAAAATCAATAGGTTTCTTCATTAACACTTTTCCCAGTTCCAAAAATCTGATTACTTCATTAGGTTTAAAAATAATTGTCATAGCTATCATCAGCCAATATTTGCTGAATTAAGTCATCTGAAGATACACCACGCTGGGAATCAGCTGTTTGGGGTTTTCTAGGTAGCCCGTATTTTAAAAACATGCACTTGTAAAACTTCCTTGATGACAGTTCAAATTATGTCATAATGCTTGTTCCATGTGCCAATCAAATTTACTTTAACAACCATTTATGTCATTTGACCACCAATGCAAATGGTGAGTTTCAGGTGAAATTTCATTAACGCTGTAGTTTCATCTCATAACAAAATTAAAGATATATAGAATGTTATACTTGCAATTTCTGCGAAAATAAATCATCTTCCTATCAATTGCATGCAAGTATGGCCTAATGTAAAGGCATTCAAGTTTGCTATTTAGGCTAGTAAGCAGCTACCCTATGCTGACATAGCATGGTGTCAGCGAATTCCAAGTTTATTTTATAGGCAACTGGCTCCGACCTTACACTCCAACATAAATGTCCAAATAACAAAAATGGTGTGGCAAGGGTCAGAGAAAACTCAGACTATGTTGTGCCAAGCAAGATGTTGCAGTAAAATAATTAACATGGAGTGGGGGGCATATTACAAACCATGTCATTTGATGTTAATTTCTAGATGGTGAGTGGGTGTTGTCAGGCTCTTTTCATTTTAACTAACAAAAATGGGTGCATGTGCCTGCAACAGCTGTGACACAGTCTCAGATGAATTCGCAATTAAAAACATAACAAGGCAAATGACTAATGCAAAACTAATGCTAAACATGACCTAGATCACTGGCTGAAATGCTGACAGAAAGATTCTGAAGTAATGTATTTCATTTCCAGAGTCTGATGCATAAACACTATATCTTTTCAAAGCCATGCGCAGAATAGGCCACCATATCGCAAGTCATGAAAACATAAGGGTGGTACCCCGTTTGTCCAAAATTAGTACATGTATTATTTTGAACAGAACATTCTTGTGACAATTGCCGCTTTTCAATGCAGAATTTTATTTTCGTCAATCGGTCAAAATCGCTATGCATTTTGCGCCAAGATTGGTGACCTTAGATGCACAGAATAGCCAGACTGTGGTACAACTCGTTTGTCATTCAGGATGAGAGTGAATTCTGTCAATCCAAAGAATGGTCTTATTCCAAACACTAAGCCAGGCATCACACACTTTCTTGCACTTGGCTACTATCCCATCCAAACTATTAGTTCTAACAACTTTACCATTCTTCTGAATCTTATTCAAATTTTTGTCAGTTTGCCGTTTAACCCAAAAATCCTTATCCAAATTTGCAAATGATGTTCTGTCCAAGTTTTATATGTCTTGATTTCGAGGTCGCATGTACTATTTGTATGGCTACAATCAGAAATGAACACAATAATGGAAGCTAAAGTTCTGGTGTTCTCTTATAATAACTTCATGTACATCTCAGGGTCTTTCTGCCTCTGAATTCAGCCATTGTAAATATCAGCACATTTTCCCAGCCATGCTGCTAGCTGAAGTCTTTGAACTTGCCCCCGCATTCTTCTGATGTACTCTTATAAATACAGCAGGCACATCTCGGGGTCTTTAAACCACTGAATTCTGTCATTGTAAATAACAGCACAGCTAAAATGATCAATTAATCAACACATTCTTCCACTCAGTAGGTGGTTGAAGTAGGGCAGGCAAGTCTTTGAATTTGTCGCCTAGCTATCTGCATGTGACTGCTCCAGTGGCCTAGTAGTTAGAGCATCCGCCTTGGATGCGGGAGGTCATGGGTTCGATCCCTGGCCGAGTCATATCAAAGACTTATAAAAATGGTACTAACAGCTGCCTTCCTTGGCACTCAGCATTAAGAAGTTAGTGTAAGGACTGGTTGGCCTGGTGTTCCGGTGTTCTCTCATTGAAAATCCTTCAGCATATTTAAACTGTATAAAGCTGACAAAATATTTTCCTCCATACAGGATCAGCAGTTAAGATTTGAATTTTCAGCTCAAAGTAGTTGCTTTTTTTTGTTTGTAATTGTAATGAATTGGAGAAGAAGAAAATAAATGCAGTTATTGTCTGTGAATTTAGCATGGGCAAAATTCCAATCTTCCTGACTGATGAGTAACAAGCCATGATAATGCAACAAATCACTTTTTTAAAAATAAATCTTTCTATTAAGCAAAGGTGGGAGGATAGGAAAACAATGGTGGAGTGATATACATGAAGGTAAAGAACAGGCCAATGTGTCACACGAAAATAATTCTGTGCCCTCTATATGCCATCATTCCTATAAAGAAAATGTAAGAATTGAATAGCATTGGAATATAATGACTGAGTTATTCAGGTTTCTGTAGAGGTTACTGAATTATGGAGTAAAGTATGAACTTAATAATTCAGCAGAACAGCCAAGGAGCTTATGGTGAATTGAATACATGAAAATGTAAAACTGTAAATAGTAAATAATAAGTTTCAAATTTAGTATCCCATAGCATTAATTTTTTGTGTGTACTAAAAGATTTTCAACCACTTTAACCCCTATCCCCCCATGTGATGGAAGCCAGGCATGCCAAAATCAGGCAAAAGGATGATAAGTATTTTGAACGAAATGAAGCTATCTATTAAGCACACTATTCAATATCAGTATAGATTTTTATTTGTTTCATTAAAGAATCATGCTTCAACTTAATCAATATTGGCATTCCCAGCCAAATGAATTGTAGGTCAACTTGAAAATACATTTTTTCTTTGCTTCTGTTAGAATTTGAGTTTGTTAGAAAAATGACATCAGAGTAAGAAAAATCCAATGAATGCAATATGACTTTAGTTTGTATAAAAGCATTTATATGGGCTGAAAAGTGTGCGAGATATTCCTGAAAATGTGCCTCCTTGTTCCAATGTTAGCTGACCTTGGAACAAAACGCCATTATATGGGCAGGAAGATGGTGGCATAAAAAACAAATATCAAGGAAGCGTTTTACATTGAAGGACTATATAGAAACCCATCCAGACCTGTACTAGTTGGGCGACAACTTGAAATAATGCCACAACTGTTATTGGTCTGGACCCCACAGTCCTCTTTGCACTGACCGATTTAAATTTGTTTGTAATTAGCCCATGTGCAACAATCTGGTAATCTGATTATGTTGTTATTCCATGTTTTACCCCAACACTCAAAAGTATAGTGATGACAACCTAACTAGGGGGTGCTACAGTCGGGCCAAATGCCACCATCTTATTATTTTCGTACAAAGTGGGTACCCCCTGTTACGGGGTTCCAATTCTTTTAACTCTGATTGGATAATTTCATGAATAGTGGGAAAATATTATGTCATAACCTGTGCAAAGGAAACTGTTTGGCTTTTGTTTTAAACTATATGTTATTGGTAAGAAATTGATATGGCTCAGGGAAAAGTTTTCTCAAAAACCCACTAAATGTGTCGATCAGGGAGGGCTTTATGTGGGGGAGGTTTTATTTATGTATCTAAATCTGGAATGAGTCAAGAACTTTATGGTACTTATCTTCATTTCTTGGGAATACAGCTATATTATAACATACCCCCATCTCATCTCTAACAGGAAATGCATGTCAGTTCTCTCCCTTGAGCAGCTGGTAGAGGTAGCAACCAGTCTGAAGTTTTATCAAAAAAGCACAACCAAAACTGTGACAACACGAAATCACATTATTTATACAATATATATATATATATATATATATATATATATATATATATATATATATATATATATATATATATATATATATATATAGTCCATATAAGGTGATTTATTGTAAAGTTCTTTACTAATAAAACATCAGACTCCTTTGGTAGCAACTATATACTCAATGAATATAAATATCGTTGCTAATGCTACTGCTACCAGTAACCAGCAGTTTGTATTTATTATTACTGCTACAAAATAGTATAAAACCCATTTGATACCTTTGGAAATTAATGTAGTAGTAAAGATTAATATGAACTGATGCTTGTATCTTCACAGATGAGATGTGATTTTTTTCTGTTAGAAGAATAAGACCCCTCCCCTGTAATTTAAATAATAACTTTAAAAGATTTTATGGCTACTCACAGCTCCGGCTGTTGTAGCCTCCATACGCCTTGCATAAACATCTTCATTTGTATGTGATTTTATCATTATTTTATACCGTTTACAATCCAAACTGATCAATAAACAAAAAAACATATATATTAAAAAAATAAAAAAATTTAAAAGGTATATACAGTACTTTATTTAACTTTTCATAGAAAATACTAGAGAAAAATAATTTATGTAAACCTGCATTGATAAAAACAATACTTTTAGATGAATAAGCCACACAAAAATTCTCATACTGGTAAGCATTTATATGTCGTTATAGATTTTTTTTAGAAGTAAGAAGGTTGATGTTACCAATCCCTTTTGTTTTTCGCTTTCACATGAATAAAATATGAATAAAGACAAGCTTTTCACATAATTTGTCTTTCAGACTGGACATACATTCATCATTGTAAATTCCGAGTAATTAAAGCTGCAAATCTGTATTAGCCAAGGCATATTTCCCCAAAATTTCCTTTTATATACCATGTACATTTGTAAATTATACCTCAAAATGAGTGACTATTTCATTAATTAACCCCTAAAAACATTCCATTACTGGATTTGTTTTCAATATATACAAGGTCCATGTATTTACACCAAACCACCACAAACCTACCACAAACCACCTTTAAAATGCACTATAATGACAATTTATCTGTGAAAATATGTTGTAAGTGTTAGTAAACAAAATGTGTGAAACTTATCGTATAATATAGGAAGAAACTTTTAAATGAGATTGTTAATTTTTCAAGTCCAATTTTACAGCTGTAGTGTTGTCAAAATATGTACATTTCATTTTTCATAATCATTACAACATCCATTACATTCATTGAAACAAGCTTGCCCCTCCCAATGAAATTTAAATAATTAAAATAAGTAACTTTATTTGAGTATATTTGAGTGTACTTTAGCATATTTCAGTACATTTTAGCAACTAGCTACATCAACATCCGTGAAGTTGGGGATACTAATATTAGTACCATTTGGTAACTAGGTGTGGATTTCTTTTTCATAATTGTTATTATTTGATTTCCCCAAAACTTTGATTGTGCTGACTGCTGTCTAAATCATTTTTGTAAAAAATTTAAGTGTCTACAATTTTTCCTAGCAATTCCATACCTTGCTGGCATGTAGGAAGAGGTTATTTAAACAATATTACAAAACATATAGTGTTTACTGTTTTTTAACAGCTGTAATGTAAATTTTAAGAATTTTCAAAAAAAAGCTTGCCCCCTCCCTTTGAAATTTAGTAATGAAGTTTAATTAATGTGGGCAAATTAATTCTATATAAAGCGTTTGAGACTGGTATACTGATTACAATTAATCACAAGGGGCCCTGAGTGGTTGAGTGGTCTAAAGCACTCTCCGTTAAGGATCACTGCCATCTCACCTGTCCGCATGGGTTCAAGTCTCGGATTCGGCCAATGTGGGTATGTGAGAAAGCTTGCCAGCAGCTTCTTGAGGGTCGGTGGTTCTTTCTGGGGATTTTCCGGGTTCTTCCTCCACCATTAATACTGGCCACCATGTATAGCCTATCGTATGCTGAAAAATGGCATTAAACCCTACAACAACAATTAATCACATGACAGACTTCTGCATTACACCATATCAAAAGACCAGCTATTAGCAAATTTCACTTTGAGATTTATGATTAATTTAAATGATTTTTATTTTCAGTTTTGCGTTTTTGTCTGGTTGTGTATAAGTACTGCATAAATGTTCAAAGGGATCTAAATCCTTGTATCTACCATCTCAATATAAAATTTCAGATCATCTGCCCAGACGTATGTCATTTTTACTTTATGTAAATACCAGAGGAAACAATATTTATTAACAAGACAGATTTGCTATCACTAGTCCTTACATAAGATGAAAAACTTTACATACAAACACACAATAGTTACATGTCGGAGTGGATCCTTATGCAAAATACACACAAATACAAATGGTTTATAATAAATGAATCATTATGAATGATTTAAGGAGTTACAACTATACTGACCAACACTAGACTAAGAAGAAAGGAAATAATTAAAATTTCTTTCATATATATATAAAAACAGATGGCAGCAATCCTGCCCCTTTAAGCTATTAAAGTTCAAACGGCAAAAAAGCAAGAAAACAGATAACAGAATAAAGAAACATTTAATTTAATAGTCAAGGTCACTCCCAGTTCAATTCATTAAAAAGTTGCTTTAGTTTTTATCACTTATTGGTCATTTCCATTGGTTTGGTTTTCGAGCAATGTTTATAGTGCCATATGAAAGCGAATTTTCCATTGGTTCAAACTGTTTCTATCATGTCTTGCATTTTGCTTTTTGAATTCTTAAGCAATTTCAGGAAAATGTAAAGGCCATATTACAGTAGTGATTCAATATGCAGCATAACTTTGGTGCAAACAGTAGGCCCAATTGCTTTCACCATGTAGTGTACATCTGAAATCTGGAGGTCTACTGCTTGAAATAATAGCAGCTCAGGGGTATGCCTTGGCTTCCAGACACCTTTATTTTGTTTTTTGTTCAATTATTTGGCATTATTGTTTGTCCTCACTGAGATGTTTTCTTCATTTACATCGTGACACAATTTCTCTTTTACGTGGCTGTCATAATGTATATGAAGAGAGGGTGGTCAGAAGTTGATTCATTTCCGAGGATCCCCCCCTCAAAGACAATAGAGCTGTCATCATTGACCAACCTGGTGTTACAAATTTTTTATTAATAACTGTTCTCTTCAGATTACCAGTCACATTAAATTTTCTTTGGATTTCTTAATTTATTTTTCTTTTAGTTTTTTCTTGTTCATGTACTTTATACATTGCATATTAGACACATTTTGGGAAGGACATCTCCACAGGTCTAGTCAGGGCAGATTCTTCATCTGTACAAGATACACTTTTGCTGTTGTTTTTTAGTTTAGCTGCAACATGGGATAGTAAGGTTCTGTATGGTCTCATAACTTGCGTCTTTGTGCAAAAACACAGGGTAAAAAGAAATGGGATGGTCAATGGTGTCTTTTCTTATGATACTTGGTTTCTGTATAGAATTGTTGTGAGATTCTTTGTCCTCTAACATCTCGTCGGCAATTTTTCAGAGTAAGTGTTTTGGTTTTGATATTTTCTTTAACATTCTTCTCGATATATTTTGTTCCTTACTTGTTGGAAGTTCTGTGGTCCGTTTAAATAATCGTCTTGTTTTAATTTGTAATAAACTTTTCTAGGTTTTGAGTATAGAAGATATGAGATATTTTATACATTGAATCACATAAGTATGGTTAAAAGCAAACAAACACTATCTAACTGTCATGAATAAATTATTGGAAACTGATGTAAAAAATATGCACATATTCAGATTCATCTGAGATTTAAAGATTCGAGTGCATTTGAGCAACATTAAATACTTTATTGCATATACATTTTAACTCCTCCACCCACATTTTATGAGATAATATTGAGTTAATATATTTATAAATGTGGCTTGCGGTAAATACATGGACCGATTATACACGGTTACAAGAAGTGCTCACTCTGCCGAATTTTATTTTTTTGCAGGCAATAAAATAAGTTTGCACTTGCTATGAGCAAAAACCATGAAAAAGGATTATATTTTATTTGCTAATTTATTTCTGATGCTCTGACCTTCTAAAAAATACCATATCTATTAACCTGAGAAGAAATTTTAAATTTGGCCTGTTATAATAAGTATAAAAACACACGAAAGGTCAATCTTTTATCCTTACTCCTCCTCTGCGTAATACGTCAACAGTAATGACAGTTTCCATTTCCTCTGCCCCTTCAGCCAAAATAACAAGTGCTTTCACCATTTTTAGTCTTAAATAAAAGTGTACTGTAATAATTTTGGATCAATTAATGACTTTCAAGCATATAAAACTCGACAGGAACCGGAAATATATATTTCTAATGTTGACTGGTTCAACTTATCTCAAGAGTAACATAAATCTTTGATACGTGCCTCAATTGGAAGAAGAAGAAGAAAAAAAAGGAATACCGGAAGTGTGACGCACTGGCAGCGAAGCAACCCTTAGAAGCTGTAGCCTAAAAACAAACATTTGTTCTTCTGGATACATATATTAAACTGAATTAAACAACAATATCCGGTAGTAATTATCAAAAAACGTATTTTCCTATAATTTGATTGAAATATCAGTAAATAATGGAAATAAAACTGTGCTAAATCATATCACTAATAGTTTCTAGGTTTGAGATTATTGCTGTTTGGTTGTTATGCCGGGCAAGCATGCATTAATTTATCAGTGGATGTAAATTGATATGTAGAACAAATTCTATGGCGGCATGTTTATCATTGTTTTGTGTATGAAAAATTCTAAAGCAACGAAGGAGTATGCACATAAAATACAAAATCCATTTTTATTTGATGTTGTGGAATGACACTAGACAATAGGTTGCTATCAAGACAGTGCAAACTTTGAAAACACGCACCTGCAATACTACAATTAATCATATTGTATATGTTTTAGCATTACTAGAAGATGAAGGCTTATCTCAGAACAGCTGAAGGATCTTTTTATGTACTGGCTTCAAAGTTAACAACGATAGGAAAAGAAGGATGTGATATTGTGTTACAGGTATATTCGGCAATATTTATGTTATAATGTTTACAGTTGTTTTTTTTTTTTTTTCTTCTTCGAATTATTGAGATGTAAACGATGAACAAGGACACTGTTTAGGTTTAATATTTTCACACTTATGTATTGAAGGGTTAACTTTCAGTGACTGACACATTAGTTAGGTTTCTTGCCCTTTTTGCTATTCTTTCGCTCAGCTCGGACAGAACTAGATCTTACGTTGTTGTTCACATAGCAACCCTCTCCATACTAAGTTAAAAAGTCATCCCCTTTATATATATATATATATATATATATATATATATATATATATATATATATATATATATATATTCACTTACACCTTTATAGGTTTGATCTATCATACTCACTTTTCCATTGCTTGTCATAAATATCCACAACCATTCTAAAAAGGAAATGTGTTACATTTCAGATGCCTAAAATAACAAGTAACCATCTTTTAAGTAGCTAAATTATTCCTTTTATAAATAAAGTTTGAATGAATAGAAGTAGTGTAAATTTTGGGCAGTGCTAACTTTTCATCTGAAAAATACCAAACTAAAACAGGTATGGTATGATATGCAGTTTTGTGCATCAGGTTTGAGGAAGATGAATCTTATCAGTTGTTAAGCAAACACACACACACATAAATATATATATATATATATATATATATATATATATATATATATATATATATATATATATATATATATATATATATATATTTCTTGGTTCCATTATCATCTATAGTGGTAGAACGGGATTGGAAGAAATGTCAACATATGTACTATGTAAAGACTAAATTTTGGTATTCATGTATGTGTCATCTCAGTTGAATTGGTGATAAGGCTTATAAACATTCTTTTCAGCAGATGAGTTACTAAATGAAATTGTTCTGTTATGCACCAAGTTCAAATATACAAGAAAAATGTGCAAGTCAAAACACATGAAATAAAACAAAACTGGTATGAATACTGAATAGTGTTTAAAACAGCTGTTTTGTATTGTGTTTAACTCAAACCATTCTCATGAATGACTTGCCCTTTGATTTCAATCCAGTAAATAAATAGAATTAAATTAATGAAGCTACTTTACCTGCATTAGTATCAATTCCCCTTATGAACTGATTAAATGGCAGTGATGATTCTTTAATTTTTAATTGATTATACTGAGGATTCACTTCTTTGTCCAATATTGTGCTTGAAGCAAAATAATTACACTAATTAAAGAGCTGTCTCTGTTCAAATTTAAAGGACAAAATCTATGTTATGATGACTTTAAAAGTATTTGTCAAGCATGGTGATATTTATGATGTGGATCAAGTGTGTTTAGCAAATTATTATCACCAGGAAGTTAACAAGAAACATTTGGAGAAGGAATCTTCATGCGAATGTGAAAGGTTAAAATGTATGACTGTTACAGTATGTGAGATAACTGCTTCTTCAAAGACATAAATCAGACTCTGTGGCAACAAAAACTGTCAAAATATGAGACAACTTAAAGACTGAGAACATTGTAACCACATTGGATTGATAGTTGTCCCTGACTTGAACCCACTGAATCAGAATGAGAAATGCTTTGCAGTTATTACAAATACATGTAATATCCCAGACTGGCACAGGTTGGAAATTCAACTAGTGTATATGTCAGTGGAGTTGGCAAATTCAGGATTGAACCATTCAAGCCTCATGCCAGTTTTGCAACTCATAAAGTCTGTGCAGCATAGTATATACATGAGACTAGAAGTCTGAAGTGAAATTAGGAAATGAAGGTCATTAAAGCAGAATGCCAGGTTTATGCATCTTAATGGGTGAGAAATTTAGAAGAAAAATAGATAACAAGCCAATACAAAATGATCATAATTGTAATCATTCCCCTGTAATTTTAATCATAATCATGATTTTCAAATAAAGTGTAATCGAGCACCTGTAAACAACCTATAATTCTAATCATGTAATCGAGCACCTGTAATCAACTCCATGTCTCATGTCCATATCAATTTTGCATAGGAATGTCTACTTTGACAGGAAATTACACAGAAGTCTGCATTGTTTCTGATCGGTATAATTAATTGGATCTGGTAGCAGAGATAGTCTGCATTTCAGTATGGTGACAGTGATGTGGATTTTTTTACTCAGAAGCCACCCAGTGCAAGAGTTCTGGATTTTCTGGAGACACCTAGACATTCATTACTAGAAACCCTGATTAAACACCATATATTTCAGCAAACAGTTACTTAAACAAATGCTAGTCATGATTTACAACAAATGCCAGTTACTTTTCGATAGTGTTTGCTTTAACTATTAGACTTTCATTTGACAACTCTCTATGTTTATTAGCACAACCCTTCATTTTTCTTTTGTAAACAGCATTTGTGAATACCATATTTTTAGAATGTTAATGTACCAGCAAATCATTCTATGCTGTAATGATGTAACAGAATTAATAAACTCTCAGATGAAATTAAACTTGATTAAGTTTCCATGTATTTATCACTGTTCTAAAGTAAAAAAAATTAAGATAAGCATAAGTAGGGTTCTATTTCATAACTGGGACAATGATTAAGCACTCTTTTCAAGGATAGAGAGTTTATGGCTTGCAAATTAAATAAGATAAACATTCTAAATCAATTATTGACTCAAGAGGCAATTTTGTTTTAAACTGTACCTAAAAGCTACACAGCTCATTCCATGTAGACTGGAAAATAATATGGCATAGCCACATGCTATCCATCTTGCCATTGCAAAGTAGGCATAAGCTTCTTGTATAATCAAAGTAGTAAGACATTATTGATCTCATAAATATATGATAGCAGTAGCTAAGACATTATGTGCATTTTGTGAAATGTTTTCTGTATCAAATTAATAGTAAATGTTGAGAATGTAATCATGTGGAGTGCCAATAAAGAACATCTGGTACATATATAACTATTGACTGATTAAGAACATCTTGTGTGTGTGTGTGTATATATGTATGTATGTATGTATATATATATATATATATATATATATATATATATATATATATATATATATATATATATATATATATTGATTGATTGTTTAAGAAAGTACTGCCAGTATGTTATGTATCTTTTTTTGTTTGACATTGGCATTATGTATGTTTATTCTCATGTATTTGTTCACTATCCAATTGCTGGAAAATGTAAAACACAAAAAAGTTAATATAAATTATGTGTAAAGTGTTTTCCCATTTCTGTTTGTTTCTTTTTCTGATGTTTGACACAATGATGCTAATCAAAAAGGCAGCTATTTTTTACATGTTAGATGTTCAGCAGAGAAAAGGAAATGAATATAAAGCATATCAATGTATGAAAGGCATCATACTTTGTTTTAGAGAATTACTACAATAATCATGCTTTTTTGGATATTTATCTCACACTGGTGGATCCAGGAGAGAGTACTTTGGATGAGTTTGGGTTATGCAATCTTTTGGTGGAATATAGAATAAAGTAACTTTGAGATTAAAATTAAATGGAGTAGTTATGTAGTTATGGATATAAATATTGTGATTAGTTAGTTCCAAAATATACGTATTTGGAATGTCATTTTCTAAACATAATTTTTATTTACTCTCTTGTTATTGTTTCCACTTTTGCAAAAGGTTAAGTTAAAAGGTGACATTTGAAGTATGGTACATTGAGCAAAATGGCATAAAGAAGGAATGCAATCTCTCTCACGTGGGCATAAATTAATTGGATCATGAGGTTTATGGGTTATCTAGTTATATGGAGAGCAATAACCTCCTTACGTTCTGACCATACAAGGTCTATAATTGTGTAATGCTGTATTTTATGCTTACTATATATTCTCGCTTATGAGTCATGTCATATTAAAAACAACAGAGATCCTGATCTGCCATAGGATAATGCTCCAGAGATCAGGGTCTATGCTGTTTGTTCACCTGATTACTCCTAATAAAACCATATATTCTCGTTATGAGTCAGGTCATATTAAAAACAACAGAGATCCTGATCTGCCATAGTATAATGCTCCAGAGATCAGGGTCTATGTTGTTTGTTCACCTGATTACTCCTAATAAACTGCATAGACCCAGATCTGCCAGCACATTATACATTGGCAGAATTGGGTCTGTGCAGTTTTTAGTTGAACTTGTCTTATAAGAGAGTATATACAGTCCACTGTCCCCCTTTTATCAGTTGTTCAGACAGCTGATGATCCAGAAAAACTATTTGTCCTGAAAGAGCTGGATAATTGGTATTTAACTATGCTGTTTTATGTGACCCAGTTGGACTAAGCAGGCATACATTTCATATTCACAGCTCTGTCTAGTTGTAATAAGCTAACTTGTGCCTTACATGCTATATTTTATATGCCATGTCATCTTTCTCATATTAAGTGAATTAAATAAAAAATGTCCTTAATTCTCCTTCACAGAGTGTTGGTGTAGACCAGCAACATGCTGTTATAGAATACAGTGAAGCAGAGGACTGCTATGTACTTCAGGATCTTAATACTGCCCAAGGAACATATGTTAACGATGTCCGTGTTCAAAATGCTGCAGTCAGACTTGCACCTGGAGATGTCATCAGATTTGGCTTCAGTGGTGCCACCTATGAACTTTTGGTTGAAAATCCATCTCAAGTGAGTTTTTTTTTTTTCATGTGTTTTTATTTTTTTCTTTGCTTCTTCCACCCTAAGTTTTATATTCATTCATCGATCTAAATCAATGTTCAGAAGTAAACCCACCCCCTTCCTCAACAAATTTCGTAGTACATGTATTTATTTGTTTGCACTGCAATTTGAACACATTTTAGGCTCTTTCATACACTGTGGCAGCCAACTGGTTGACCTGGTTTGGTATCAAACCCACAACCCATGGGTTAAGAGTCCTAAACTTTATCAAATGAGTTGCAGTAGCTACCTATAATACATTTTTACATTGGCTGACATGATGTCATGTGATTTATAATTTATGATATTGTCCTTTAATGTCATCTCTTGTTATGATGTCATGGAGCTGAAATGTCATTTTCATTATATTTCAAAATGTTGCATTTAATCATATAATAAAACAGTTACAGACCTTTGGTGAGGCAAATAATGTCATTTTATGAATCAGCAACCTAATTATATTGCCTTGAGATGTTTTTTCATTGGATGGCACTGTGTCACATGGTATGTAATATTTCATCATGTTAAATGGTCATTCTTCATTTTGTATCGATTTATGGATGTGGTGTAATGGATGACTTTTACATGATGTCGTAACATTACAATAGTAGCATCATGCAGCTGCAGTGGCATTTGTATAGCTCTAAAGCAAATTCTTCTGTACATGTGTTCGAAGAAATGTGAATCCAAAATTTATGGAATTGTTGAGATTTTCAAAGACGGTGAATTATGTCACATCTGTTGCATGAAAACACAGACTGGCCCCAGCAAATACGACAATTGTTTTGCTTTAGGAAACTTCGGATTGATTCAAAACACCAACAAGTTGACAGTTTTTGGGACCCCCTGGTGACAATCAGGTTAGAACTTATAAAACGATGAATGAAAAGTTGTGGGCATTTTTATATGCTTGAAGCCTTCTGTGTTTAAAATTGGTATGAAGGTACAAACAAACAGGATGGTGTGATAATACTATAGTATATTTAATCTCGCTATGGAAAAGCTGCAGCTCCCATAATGCTTTGATAAGACCAAATTGAACTTTATCATAAACTCTCGTTCTGTATTTAAGGCTCCCATCCAGAATTTTTTTTTGCTGTTTTAGGTTAAAATAATTGTACAGTTGATATGAAAACCATATGCATGATCTGCAAAACAGTAATGATATGTTCAAGTATCACTAACAATTTTTTCAGTAACCTTTTTTTTCACTCTTACAACAAAGCAGTAAATTAAAATGATATATTCAGGTAATACTAGTGATATATTCAAGTAATATTTGTAACCTTTCTTCACACTTATAACAAAACAATAATGATACTCATATATTCAGGTAATACTAGTGACATATTCAGGTAATACTAGTAACCTTTACTTCATACTTACAACAAAATAATAATGATATATTCAGGTAATGCTAGTGATATATTTTGGTAATACTAGTGATATACGCAGGTAATACTAGTGATATATTCAGGTAATATTTATAACCTTTCTTCACACTTATAACAAAATAATAATGATACCTGTATATTCAGGTAATACTAGTGATATATTCTGCTAGTACTAGTGATATATTTGGTTAATTCTACTAACCTTTTCTTCATACTTAAAACAAAACAGTAATAATGTATTCAGTTAATACTAATATATTGAGGTAATACAAGTGATATATTCAGGTAATACTAGTAATATATTCAGGTAATACTAGTAATATATTCAGGTAATACTGTTGACATATTCAGGTAATGCTAATGATGTATTCAGGTAATACTAGTGATATATTCAGGTAATACAAGTGATATATTCAGGTAATACTAGTAATATATTCAGGTAATACTGGTGATATATTCAGGTAATACTAGTGATATATTCAGGTAATACTAGTAATATATTCAGGTAATACTGGTGACATATTCAGGTAATGCTAATGATATATTCAGGTAATACTAGTGATATATTCAGGTAATACTAGTGATATATTCAGGTAATACTAGTAACCTTTCTTAAAACTTATACTGTCTAGAGTGGCACAGACATTACTTGCAAAGACTATTGGAAAAGCTAGGAATCTGTAACATGATGATACATATTTTATCATCAAACCCATATCACAGTATCTAGTATGTATTGTATCAATAAATAACTGTGATATATATGGTATGTATTGTATTGCAACATAAGTATTATGGCATGTATCATATTATGTGACAAAACAGGCAATGCACAGACTGTACTAAAATTATACTATTATTTCTTTAATTTTCAATGTTTTTCCACAGAAACTGAAGCATGGTGTTGTCAAAGCAACTAAATGTATCTAGAGTGATTCAGAGTTTTTCATACCTTTGTAACAAGTTGAAAGTCGTCAGCTGTCAAGACTGTCACTGAGATTTCTGTTTGTATATCTGCTTTGTGCAAATATTGCCCACTAGGTTTACCTCAAAAGTCTGGATCTTTTCTTACATCAATGGGAACAACTTATCAGATTAATTAACTTCATCCCTTTTTGTGCCGTTAGCTTCAATATTACTTATCAAGTGATCATTTCTAGCTGTAGCATTGTATAAACCTTTAAAATATACGTGTGTACTCTAAAATAAAATCTTAAGTTGCAGATATATTTACATAAAACAATTACAGCTTGTCAGAATTGAGAATAATTATAATTTATCAGTTGAACCTGTGTTTAATGAATGACTATTCAGAATATCAGCTAGAAGTTACCTATACAAACAAGTGGTCTTTATGTACAGTAGATACACTATTAGAGCTATGACAGTAATGCAGTATGTATTGAGAATATATATTTTGTTATGGTGATATAATTCATCATTTTGTCACCTCCTTGCACCCCACCAATGGCAGTATGGAAGTTACAACATGAGAACTAGCACTTAATGTAATTATTTAATTGTGTAAATGTTAGAAAGTTGTGTCATAATAAGAAAGTTGTACAAGTTCTTTTAATTCTCTTTTGGTTGTTAATTTTTGGGGGCATGCCCATGATAACTTTGGAGGGGTGGATGGGGGATAAACCTAAATTCCAGCTCTAACTAGTATGTTTTCTTCTACAACAGTCTTGAGGATTTTATTGGAAAGCAGAACAAATTATGACCATGTGCCGACTTCATGCATTGAAAATAGAACAATAAAGTTATTGTGTGTCAAGAACCCTTCTGACATTTAACTGACTTTTACAAGCAGCTATATTCCAGATAAAGCGTAAACTAGTTTATGGAGAGAGAAATAGAATACTGTTGAGAGAAATAAAGACATATACTGAAGCAAATGATTTCATTTTCTTTCAGAATTCATAAATGAAAATCTGTGAAATGAAAGGACTTTATTTTTTGAGCTACAATTGCAATTTGTGCGTCAAAATATCTGATATTGAAAATATATAAAGGAGACCATTAAGAATGTACAATAAATAAGCAATAAATATTTCTTCATTAAATTATTTAATTATACGTAGCTCCACAAAGCTATTATACTTGTATATGATATGAAAATGAATCCATAATCTCCTTGGATAGATGATCATGTATAGAATTTTAAACATTACAACAAAGGTATAGTATTTTGAAGTAAAACATTAATCAGAAATGAATTACAGTGAAAATGTGTTGAAATTCACAATCTTCACATTATTGATTTCCTTTCATGGCAAATAGTATCCAGCAGAAGCCCCATGTTATGTACCTATGAGTTGGACAGATACATATTGTTCCACATTCCTCAGTTGTCCTTGATGGTGGATTGTCACCTTTGATCCAGTCAGATAGTGGAGATATTTAAATTGTGTCACGCTGCTGCCGCAAAAAGGCTTTTATGGTTAGGTAAATTGAAAAATTAACTCTTGGCCATTTTGTATAGCTTAAGAACTTTTGTCTTCATATGTGAGAAATGAACCACACACTAAAACTTTAAAGATCACGTGGAACATCATTTCTTGATAGAGTTCCCTTGATTTTAGTATTATTATATCAGTCATTTTGAAGCTGAAGTCATGAAACAAAAATGTATTGTCTGGTTTACTTGTAGTGAAATTTAACATACTCTTTAGCTGTCTATATCTCCTTGAAACCATACAGATAAATAGTACATTCTGGATTATTCTGTACAGTGATTGACTGGGGCTCTCTCTTTGTCTCCTTGAAACCATAAAAATAAATGGTACATTCTGCATTTGTACAGTGATTTACTGAGGCTCTCTCTGTTTCCTTGAAATCATAAAAATAAATAGTACATACCAGATTTGTACAGTGATTGACTGGAACTCTATCCATCTCCTTGAAATCATAAAAATAAGTTGTACATACTAGATTTGTACAGTGATTGACTGGAGCTCTCTGTCCCCTTGAAACCAGTAGAAATTGATATACCATACCAAATTTGTACAGTGATTGACTGGAGCTGTGCCCCTCCGATCATAACTCCCTGTGTCTCCTTGAAGTCATAAAGATAAATAGAAGATATAGGATACAGTGAATGAATATTTTTGTCATACAGTATCATTTTGTGACATCAGCTGGGATACATAAGCCTGGGAAATATATAATACTCTGTGTATAAATTGGACCAATTGTATTTGACCTTTATACACAGGGTTATTGAATCCAGGGGGTTAGAATAATTGAAGATTTGAATTAGAAATTTGTTAGTACTAGAGCTGTGCACTGCCTGCTTTATCACGATGTTCAGGTTGCAATACATACAAGACATACAATAATATGTATCAGACAGACAGACAGCAGGTGATACATACACATAGCTACATGCATATTTTGCTCCAAATCAGCAGAAGAAGGAGTTTGATATGGGATAGGGATGTCTCAAGATGTATTTATATGCCATTTCAAACGAGGTCATTCCCTCAACTTGGAACAAAATGCAGATGTGGTTTTGTATTTATTCCATACCCTCTCCTTATGCTTTCCAACCATATTTTACTATACATTGTCAATGGAATTTAAGTCAGATTGGAATTTATGCAAGTTCATTTAGGTTCAGCTAAGATTATCAACAGGCAGGCATCAGAATAAAGTATATACTGTGAATAGGAACTGTACAAAAGTATTGTGATTACAGGCTTGTATGTGTTATATTTGACTTAATTTATATGCAGGGTCTGTGTCACTGAGTGTCCATTTTAAGTTTTTGATAAACTTATCCAGTAGTACTGTAGCATTTCCTGTGTAATTTTCACAACTGTTTTGCTGATTCCTCACTTGTTTTGTTTCTGACCTTTTGTACAATTTCGATATAATTATTGGACCCATGAAACAACATTATTTTTTTAATTTGGTCTTATATACCTCAGTACAGTATCTGCAGTTAGTCTTTCATCTGCCTTTATTTGGTCTCTGTAGAATATTTTTGAACTGGATGTTACTTTTTTATTAACATTAAATGTCACAAAAAACCTGAATTTGTAATTTACAAAAAAGACATTAAAAAATTCAGCATATAATTTGTTGATCATTTGACAACATAACCATATCTGAGTGGAAATGGTTCTGAATTTTGCTACTGAGACCTGCAGTATCGTCAGCAAGTACAGGAACCCATCTGTTAACAGACATGTAGTAGATATTAGATAGCATAATAATAATAAAAAACATGTATTTGCTTTTCAGTCAGCTTTTTAATGCTTAGCTTTATTCAGTTTGTTTGGCTTCACAAAAAAAAACAAATTTAATGACAAGGGAAATAGAAGTAGGTCAGTAATTTGTATGAAGCTGGAATGTTCTTTTTTGTATGTTTTATTTTTGTTGAGCTTAATTGGATCTCTGTCTTTATCTTGTGTAACATCATTTGGATTTCCTCTGATTTGAAACAAATTTCAAATGTTCACAAAGTAGATATACTTTAACTTGAGTTAGCATCTGCATCAGGTATGACACACCTGAAGTAATGCAGTTTGCTAGTGACACTCAAAACATGGTTATGAGGAAATGGTACCTTGGTTGGGGGTTGAGGGATGGGGTAGGGTAGCATGAGGGGATATAATGCTTCTTAGCCTTGATTGATGCAAGTGCTTTCAAATTATTTTCATTGGCAGATATTTATAGTACTGGAAGACGTTATTGTGGTATTTGGTACCTGACATGTTGTTTCAAAGTGAAGTGGAAAGAGGTACTTCCAGTACCATGAGTATGTTTGACTGTCGGTCATTTCAGGAAAGGCTGTAATTTTCATTTTTAGCCCTGTACAACATATAATTTTCACTCAGCAATTTCACATCTATTTTCCCTTTCCATTTTATTTGTCTATGAAAAGTCAGCAAACTGATGCACATGAGGACTGTTTTAATATTTTTGTATAATCATTATTTTGCATTATTTTATATGATAAACTTAGAGAGAATTCAATTATCTCTGTTGGACTAATTGGAAAAGTTATCATATGTTGCCTCCCTTCCGCATCTATTGAACAATGCATGCCTATTGCCCTGCAATATTTACAGTTATTGCCAAATTCTTCCAATGCATATTCAATGAATCTAATCATGTTAAGAATCATGTTACATAAGACTTTTTTTAAATTTCCACTCGCAACATACCAGTAAATTGACATTACATGGTCTCACAATGCCAGCAATATGCATAAGACTTGTTGGGAGTATACGGAGAATACTTGTACATTTCCTTTTGCACTAATTGACATGTTCTTAGCGAACTGAAACTGCAGTAAGTAAACATCTGTATGCCGTGCCAACACCAACTTGAAACACTAATTTAGGGTCACACCAGTATGTCAGTGTGTCACTTGAGCCAATCAGGTGTCCTGTCTTTTATGGATTTTAGATACATATTTCTCAAAATGGCTGATACACCTTCCAAAATCAAAACATTCTGCACTCTGACATTAGAGCAAAAAGAAGCATAATGTATTTGAGTTTATTTGCATTTTTTTTCTGTTTATATCATGCGTAGCATTATACATCTTGTTTTTTATACTACTGTATTGATATATTTTAAAACTTGAAATGCAAATCTATTGGGAGATTTTAGTGGTAGTACACAGGGGTAGACAAAATTTGAGATTGCACAGTTTTTCCTGGGCATACAGCTTTTAAAAAATCGGCTTGACGGGCAGAATTTTTTTGTTGCCAGGTACTGTGTAAATTACTTGAGACACCCCAAGAATGTCATCATAAAAATTACTGAACATATATCAATGCACCATATCATCACAGAACATATTAAAATGCTGTATTTAGGAATTGTTGCACCTTCAGGCTAAGAGCATACTTGTAACAACTTGGAGGGAAAAATGTTTCACACTTGATATAACAACTTGGAGGGAAAAAGGTTTCACACTTGATGACAGGTTTTGTATGTGAACTTTGGATTGATTTCTGATAGGTTTTTTCCCCCACAATTAATCCTTAGCTACCCAGCAGTACACTGTTCAAATAACGACCAAAATATTATGTACCTAAATATTCTCATGGTGTTGAGCATGTCAGAACAGGTCAATATATACTTTTGCTTTCTATCAGAAAATGTTTAAGAGTTGAAACTGTTACTATTCACACCAATTTACATTATGACTACCAAAGATTGCTCTTGTGTACACAAGTAAAATTTATTTTTTCTCATAATGGATTACCTTTGCAATATAATTGGATAAAAGCAATATTTTGTCAGTAGTAAAAAGGCATTTAATTAATGGTAAAATAGTTCTTTCTCTCAGATTTAGAAACTTCATTGACCTTTTTGACAGATATTTTCCTCAATATTTATTTGGTTAAAATGATAAATTTAAAACCAATTTTTCTATAGTTAGTTTGCATAATTTTCATATTAAAGTAGGTTTTTGTTCTCTATCTGTCTTTCTATCAGAAAAAGATGAAATATTATTCAGGGAATCAGGTATGGGTGTTTGTTGTTTTGTGTTTATTTACTTGAAGTGTTGTGGAGCAATTATACATTCAGTTTTCTTTAGTGTCAGCAGTTTTATCCCATAATCTCACCATCTTATAACACATGCAGGTGGAATACTTTCTCAGCCAAAATTGCAACAAGTGGTTGAATTTTTTGTTGAAATCAAAGCTTCTCAGGAAAGCAAAAAGTAGCCAAATTAGCTTCTCCTTCAGCTTTTTTGGACTGTGTATCATCTTGTTTGTAACTTTTGCTTATAATAAGTTTACAGACAAAATATTGCTTAATATCAGATGCCACAATCTTGAAAACCACATTAGAGTGGGGTAAGTTTTTGCCTGTAATTTTTTGTTATCAGCAATAATTTGTGTCAATGATGAAATGTACCAAAGATGCTTAAGTAGTAGCCTTGTGTATTGAACTTGTAATTTGTGTCAACCAGATTTTTGAAAACACTAAAACCATTTGCTTGAATTGACTGAAATTTGATGAAAGCTAATACAGAAAAGCCTGAAGTGATCCAACTACCTATTACATAGGATGTTGAGATTGTCCCAGGAGCAAGCATGTGCCAGGGTTGGTGGTTGCGCATGCATCAAAGATTGGCTTGGTTAAATTCCTGTGGATTGTATTGTTTAACTTTTGTGGGTACCTCTCTAGAAATGGGTCATAAGCACATCATTATGTGGAAGAAACTGACCAGTCAGCAACAGCTATTTAAGAACAATTATTAAAATTGAAAATTCGTCATGCTTTTAAAATATTTTCATTGGGTAAAGTACCTATTGTCATCTCCATAGGCCCCACAAATCATGTCTTACAAAATGATTACCTCACCCAATTCAACCAGTAATTGTACATGTACTTAGCAATAATTTGCCAGGGACTTGCCTTGTAAGTGAAATTCAAAATGACTGGAGGACTTTTTATCTGACAAAGTTTCATTGGGAACTAGAAATGTATTTACAGAACAGTGATGTCACACCACAGTGCCAAAAAACACCTAAATCAAAAGCCAAACCTGAAGGTATGATGGTCGGGTGCATAGATGGATGGACATGGGTAACAATATATGCCTTACTGATTTCATTGTTGGGCATCCATATTTGTCTATATTTTTCTTATAAAAGTAGGGATGGGTTGATTGTCATGGTTAGGTTTTCCTTCAGAGAAACGTGGCATGTAAGTTGATTGATTTGTTATACAGGAAAGGGTAAAAATAGAGTTTCAGCTTTAAACAGTCCCATAGTGTGTCCTAATTATGTAGATATCACCTTTTCTCAAGGCAACTAAATACAGCAAATGGTGATTTACTGCTAACAAGTAACACCTAATGCAGTCTGGCAGACAACTGATGGTCATTTCAACACTTTTAACATGCATTCCTGCAGATTTAGAAGAGCGAAATCTTATCCTTTTCAGTTTTATTACTAATTCAAGATCAGAAGTATAAATTAGTGTGAGTTCTTCAAAAGACCAGCAATTGATTGCAGTCTTTGCTTGAAAGGTTCAGGCCTGCATTGAGGGAATGGACACTGGTCAACAGCCAACATCTCCAATACTTTAATTGCTTATTTGCAGTACTGGTAAATCACCTTTCACTATACACTGCGAGAGTATTATATTTTAGTAAGTCTCAAAAATTGGTGTTGAAAAGATTTTCAGTTACCTACCATTTTAAAGTGACAGCAGTATGAATTAGATATAGAAAAATAACTTGAATTATTTACTGATTATTATCGTAACATGTTTGTCTCTCTTTATTTTTTGATGGTTTAAATTAGTCTGCTCTTTCTTAAAATCTGTCTCACTTGTATGAAGTAAGGAGAGTTTAATATGCTATACCTAAGGTGTCAGCTATAGGTACTGGTAACATCCACAGAAAGTGTCAGCTATAGGTATTGGTAGCATCCACAGAAAGTGTCAGCTATAGGTATTGGTAACATCCACAGAAAGTGTCAGCTATAGGTATTGGTAGCATCCACAGAAAGTGTCAGCTATAGGTATTGGTAACATCCACAGAAAGTGTCAGCTATAGGTATTGGTAACATCCACAGAAAGTGTCAGCTATAGGTATTGGTAGCATCCACAGAAAGTGTCAGCTATAGGTATTGGTAACATCCACAGAAAGTGTCAGCTATAGGTGTTGGTAGCATCCAGAGAAAGTGTCAGCTGTAGGTATTGGTAGCATCCACAGAAAGTGTCAGCTATAGGTGTTGGTAGCATCCACAGAAAGTGTCAGCTATAGGTGTTGGTAGCATCCACAGAAAGTGTCAGCTATAGGTATTGGTTGCATCCACAGAAAGTGTCAGCTGTAGGTATTGGTAGCATCCACAGAAAGTGTCAGCTATAGGTGTTGGTAGCATCCACAGAAAGTGTCAGCTATAGGTGTTGGTAGCATCCACAGAAAGTGTCAGCTATAGGTATTGGTTGCATCCACAGAAAGTGTCAGCTATAGGTGTTGGTAGCATCCACAGAAAGTGTCAGCTATAGGTGTTGGTAGCATCCACAGAAAGTGTCAGCTATAGGTGTTGGTTGCATCCACAGAAGGTGTCAGCTATAGGTGTTGGTAGCATCCACAGAAAGTGTCAGCTATAGGTGTTGGTAGCATCCACAGAAAGTGTCAGCTATAGGTGTTGGTAGCATCCACAGAAAGTGTCAGCTATAGGTGTTGGTAGCATCCACAGAAAGTGTCAGCTATAGGTATTGGTAACATCCACAGAAAGTGTCAGCTATAGGTGTTGGTAGCATCCACAGAAAGTGTCAGCTATAGGTATTGGTAACATCCACAGAAAGTGTCAGCTATAGGTGTTGGTAACATCCACAGAAAGTGTCAGCTATAGGTATTGGTAACATCCACAGAAAGTGTCAGCTATAGGTGTTGGTGGCATCCACAGAAAGTGTCAGCTATAGGTGTTGGTAACATCCACAGAAAGTGTCAGCTGTAGGTATTGGTAACATCCACAGAAAGTGTCAGCTGTAGGTATTGGTAGCATCCACAGAAAGTGTCAGCTATAGGTGTTGGTAGCATCCACAGAAAGTGTCAGCTGTAGGTATTGGTAGCATCCACAGAAAGTGTCAGCTGTAGGTATTGGTAACATCCACAGAAAGTGTCAGCTGTAGGTATTGGTAGCATCCACAGAAAGTGTCAGCTATAGGTATTGGTAACATCCACAGAAAGTGTCAGCTGTAGGTATTGGTAGCATCCACAGAAAGTGTCAGCTGTAGGTATTGGTAACATCCACAGAAAGTGTCAGCTATAGGTATTGGTAGCATCCACAGAAAGTGTCAGCTATAGGTATTGGTAACATCCACAGAAAGTGTCAGCTATATTTATTGGTTGCATCCACAGAAAGTGTCAGCTATAGGTGTTGGTAGCATCCACAGAAAGTGTCAGCTATAGGTGTTGGTAGCATCCACAGAAAGTGTCAGCTATAGATGTTGGTAGCATCCACAGAAAGTGTCAGCTATAGGTATTGGTAACATCCACAGAAAGTGTCAGCTATATTTATTGGTTGCATCCACAGAAAGTGTCAGCTATAGGTGTTGGTAGCATCCACAGAAAGTGTCAGCTATAGGTGTTGGTAGCATCCACAGAAAGTGTCAGCTATAGATGTTGGTAGCATCCACAGAAAGTGTCAGCTATAGGTGTTGGTAGCATCCACAGAAAGTGTCAGCTGTAGGTGTTGGTAACATCCACAGAAAGTGTCAGCTATAGGTGTTGGTAGCATCCACAGAAAGTGTCAGCTATAGGTATTGGTAACATCCACAGAAAGTGTCAGCTATAGGTATTGGTAACATCCACAGAAAGTGTCAGCTATAGGTGTTGGTAGCATCCACAGAAAGTGTCAGCTATAGGTATTGGTAACATCCACAGAAAGTGTCAGCTATAGGTGTTGGTAGCATCCACAGAAAGTGTCAGCTATAGGTGTTGGTAACATCCACAGAAAGTGTCAGCTATAGGTATTGGTAGCATCCACAGAAAGTGTCAGCTATAGGTGTTGGTAACATCCACAGAAAGTGTCAGCTATAGGTATTGGTAACATCCACAGAAAGTGTCAGCTATAGGTGTTGGTAGCATCCACAGAAAGTGTCAGCTATAGGTGTTGGTAGCATCCACAGAAAGTGTCAGCTGTAGGTATTGGTAGCATCCACAGAAAGTGTCAGCTATAGGTGTTGGTAGCATCCACAGAAAGTGTCAGCTGTAGGTATTGGTAGCATCCACAGAAAGTGTCAGCTATAGGTATTGGTAGCATCCACAGAAAGTGTCAGCTGTAGGTATTGGTAGCATCCACAGAAAGTGTCAGCTATAGGTATTGGTAGCATCCACAGAAAGTGTCAGCTATAGGTATTGGTAACATCCACAGAAAGTGTCAGCTATAGGTATTGGTAGCATCCACAGAAAGTGTCAGCTATAGGTATTGGTAACATCCACAGAAAGTGTCAGCTATAGGTATTGGTAGCATCCACAGAAAGTGTCAGCTATAGGTATTGGTAACATCCACAGAAAGTGTCAGCTATAGGTATTGGTAACATCCACAGAAAGTGTCAGCTATAGGTATTGGTAACATCCACAGAAAGTGTCAGCTATAGGTGTTGGTAGCATCCAAAGTAAGATTAACTCTGTGTGACAGGTTTGATTTCTTGTTTCTACTTCCAACTTGTGGCATATTATATTCAGGAACTTACTTGTTCATTGCATCATTTTGAACCACCCCAGGCATATTTAGATCACTATGTCCTACCTTTCTTATACTAATGATTGTGTCACTTGAGCCAACATTTTGGGCATATTGGTAACAGTGACTTAACTTTCTTACACCTATGGCCATTTTCTACAGGCTAAACATGTAAAAGCTTTCATTGTCTAGCAAATCAACAGCTGTAGGTATGCACGGTTCATTAAACTTGCTGAGTGTGTTCCTTGCATTATTTTTAACCACCCCAGATGAAAGCTGATCACAGTGACCTATTTTTCTTACTGCACTGATTCTGTTGTTACAACTGTTTCCTGAGTTAAAATTTTTCCCACCTGGCAAATCTACAGCTTAATGCATGATATATGTTATACATGGAATATAGTGTGCTCCTTACATCATTCCAGAGAGCAAGTTGGTTGTATTGACTTCTACATGGAACTTAGTCAGTTCCTTGCATCATTCTGTGCCGACCCCAAGGGAAAGCTGCTTGCTGTAAAAATTTACTTAGAGTTGTAGACATGGTAACATTGTGTGATTTAATCAGAATACTCCTTGCCTTTATTGATAACCTGCCTAGGGAAATTACAGAATTGTCAATTTGCAGATAAATACCAGCATACGAGCAAGTTTTGTTGTCTTTCTGACATTTCTTGTTAAATATGTATCATACAACATTGTTTCAGTTCGGTATGTGATAGGGTGATTTGTGATTTTTAATGGCATTTGTAGCACATTTTTTCATGGACATAAGACAGCAGCCTTAATTGGGCTGACCTGACTCATCTGTTGATATTCTAATCATTTAGTAGTGCATGCTAATATCAAATATTTGTTTATCGTGGTGGTGATCCTGGTGATAACAATATTCCACTAGATGTATTAATTCATTATACAGTGTCATTGTAATATGATATTGACGTAAGATTTGAAAAATGTTCTTATGAAACTCTTTTACTTTTCTAAAACTAATATTAGCAGCTTGACTCGTTTTTTGATTGACATGGGATGATTTTTGGAAAAGCCTTTTCTGTCACGGGGATGTAAAAGACCTTGGATGTAAATAGTGAACATTTTGAACTGTCCTCAAGCCCATGGTTATTATTATGTCATAATAACTTCATTGATGTAACAGGGACTTGATGATGTCACACCACTAACAGCAATATAAACAAGGAGTAGTTAGAATGACAAACAACACAGATGATCTATCAGTGCAGTATGCGATGGCAAATCAATGTCTGTGTTGTTTGCTTTTCGACTCAACTAATAATTTTGAATATATGGTACATTTTGAATGGTTTGGACATAAAGATTTTACCATATGTTATGTCCATTTCATTATCTCATATATGTACAAAATTGGACTTTGTAAAAATGATTTAGATATTAATTCTGTATAATAAAACAGTTATTGTAATGAGGAAAATATGTTTATCTCTGACATTCATTAAGACTTAAGAAAAGCTTTTGTTCAGTTCAGGTCCATTTTAAATTGGGTCCACTTCTTTTTAATGATACAATCAACATGTTGCTGACTATTTATAATTTTGAGAAAATTGTTGGTAAGTGCCATTTCCAGGGACACACCAAGGCAGCCAATACTGGCTGACATTGGTGGAAATTGAACCAATGACCACAGGACAGTGTATTAACTGAGCTACTGCAACCCACTAAGAATAGATGAGTGTCAATTCACATTAACATATGTTTGATTATATGGACAATTTCATTCCTTCTGCAGGTTTCCTACCCGCCAGTACAACAACGACCTGCCTGGACTCAGCCTTTAACCCTCATAAATGATGACCTTAACTACACCATATCAGCAGCATCCACTGCTCATGGCTTGCCCTATATCACCACACCTACCCTTACCATTCCCTCTGCTCACTGGACACCTGCAGCCTCTGGACCAATGGCAAATTTACCCCGTCCACCATTGCGGAGCCGCCCACTTAGTGCTGGGTCAGCGAGACGTACAACGTTTGACCGTTTCCAGCCAATTGGAAGTCAGTTACAGCAACTAGAAAGACCAGGACTCAGAAGTAAGTTAAAATCTAAGTAAATTGAACATCCTTTTATGAATTTCTAATTTCTTTATGTGTTTCTAATTTGTAATACATTGAAATCCCAATAACTGTAACTCCAATGGTCTTGAGAAGCCATTTGTGAGATAGGGTGTTTGCAATGAGTGACACTTATTGAAAGGCTGTTTGTAAACAGTGGAAAATAAACTAGACTGGTTTTATATCATGAGACAAGAGTGCTAAATTCTATGAAGTTACATCATGGCACTACAGTTTGAGCTTTATAGTTCAAATGAGAGCTGTTCTGTATTTCTGTATTGAGAATTTGAAATTATATAAAGGACAGATAAACATTGTTGAGTGTTCAAGTTGAATATATTTGAGCTAATGAGATTGGACTCTATTTTATTTAATGTCAGAGATTTGAATCAGAGATAAAAGGTTGTTTTTAATTAAAAAAAATCAGCAATGTTGCAAAAAGCAAATGCAGTTCTTGTCATTTTGAATGCAGAATTTCTTACTGAAGTCAGAATATCAAAGATCTCATTTCTGTTAGCTTGGAATTCATTTAAATTGTTGACAAGAGTCTGTTACAAACTGTCAAAAATTAATTCATGGAAACTATTATATTGTGTGTGGTCTTTCGTGCAATCTGATTTGTAATAAATCATAAAAATGACAATTGCTTTTATATCCTTTTTTGTTATATATGAAGATTTTATAGATATTTGTTCTTCTTTATTAGTAGAAATTATAATTCATATTTTCTTAACTTTCACCAACCCCCACCAACCCACCTGGAAACAAAATAGTCAATGAAAAGTGTATATAAAATTCAACCAAGTGTAAGACTTTAGTCCTCTCAATATCAGATTTGCCTCCATTACCAGACTAGCCCCCTGCCCCTCCCATCGCCATTGTAGCCCCTAGTACTTCACTAACTCACCTAGTGCTAGACTAGCCAATTAATTGAGCACCAGATTGGCTCCACTAATTGGTTAGCCCCCATCGGCCTAGTGCCAGACTAGCCCCTTAAGCAGCGGACTAGCTCCACTAATTGGTTACTTTCTGTCCCCCTAGTGCCACACTAGCCCTTTGAGCACCGGACTAGCTCCACTAATTGGTTAGCCCCCTAGTTCCTGACTAGCCCTCTTAGCTTATGATAGGAGAAACACACTACATATACATTCAATAATGTGCTTTAATTTTCCAGGTCACTCTACACGTACACCTGATATCAATTACAGAGGTATTACCCAAAATTTATTCAATACAGTTGCATGGTTACATATTTATCCTACATGGTTGTTGGTATATTCGATTATAATATCAAGCCTGAGTTTTGATGATGTGTGGATATTGTTTTCTTTCTGCATTTATCTATGGTTATCACAAGCCAAGTAGATTTTGTGGTGCTATATTTGCTAAATGATGCTTCATTTTCTGGAATAAACCTTAGAACAATCACTTATTTCTGAAGGTGTAAATGTCTATGTAACATATTAGTTGATTATATCTTGCTGTGATTTGATTAAGACTTCATAAACTTGGATAAAATCATTTTGTATTTCAACTGAATTTAGTCAAAGAGAGTTATATATATATAGAGCTATAACATGATTAGTGACCTTTAAAGCTGTAATACCAATAGCATCTCCATGTATTTAGAAATGTATGCTGATGCATATACCCACAGAGAGAGAGATGGAACTTACAATTTAACTAGACAAATTTTTGACATTTTAAACCTGATTTCTGTTACATTTAAGGGAACTGATAGTTAAGATAATTATTGAATTTCAGGCTGATATCACTGATTTTGCACAATATCAGAAGCTGGTTTAAAAACATATATCAAGAAATTAAGCCAGCCTTCACCTGGCAAAATATTTCAGAAATACTTTTTGTGTAGCATTCCTAATAAATTAATAAAATACTATAAAAATAAATGTCAGAGATAAAATGATCAGAGATATAAATTGAAGTGCACATTCCTCTTGTATAGACAAATTTTATTTGATGAAATTCCTTCCATTTATCGTATGCCAGAGTATATAGTAAGAATGGGGTCC
Source organism: Sinohyriopsis cumingii (assembly GCA_028554795.2). Classification (NCBI taxonomy): domain Eukaryota; kingdom Metazoa; phylum Mollusca; class Bivalvia; order Unionida; family Unionidae; genus Sinohyriopsis; species Sinohyriopsis cumingii. The sequence goes on from CM068838.1 coordinate 58,892,721, forward strand.
ATTTGACTATCCTTCCTTCCATCTGTCCTTCTGTCTGGCACTTGTTAGTGTAATTAGCTTTTGATGGATTGGCATGAAACTTTGTAAATATTTTGGTTATCACTTGAAGATGCCCATATAACCAAATCTCTTTGCTTCTGCAGTTTTTTTATATATAGTTATTGTCCTTTTGTCTTGCAACAATGCATGACATAATTCATTAGTGCAAATTTTCCTGCAGTTTTGATGAACTCCCATGAAACAATGCAAATTGTATGGTCCTCACCCCACAAATCAATTTGCTCCTGCGATTGTTGTTTTTGTTATTGCCCTTTTTGTCATTTTGCATTGCATAACACAATTTTATTATTGCAATAGTGGTGGCCATCTTGAAAAATCATTTATTTAATACTTATCAAAAATGTGTGGTCATAATGGGGCTCACCAGTTATTATGTCCTTTTGAGAGAGTGACATATGTAAGGTGAAGTTGTTTGCATTTGGAACATGCACATTGGAGAGAATTTTGGCATATCTATATGCTACTTGATGTAAGCTGGCTGACATTTCCTTGGATATTGTACTTTTGGAAATTGTACATGATCACAGCACACTGCTGACTAAAATGACTAATCCCTTGTGCTAAAACATCAGCCAGATTTAGTCTAAAGTACACTGTCTTTAACACCTACTAAAATAGGGAAAATGAATTTTGCCCAACTAGACAGTACCAGCTTATGAAAGTGCAATGGATGAATTATGAAATATATAAAATTTTAAAAAAAAGTTACCAGCTCTTTTTTTTACAATTTTAACTTCTGAAGTCCAGGAAGTGAAAATGACCAAGTGGAGCTAGCAGTTTTTTTTGTGAATAATGCACATCTTGAGTAAGGCCAAGCAGTAGTCTGTATTATAATTACACCCATCAATCATACACCAAAATAAAGATAATTTATGGTTCTTTGAACAATACCTAAGATATACAAGGTCTTTTTTAAATAGCCAGTATAACCAGTTTGGAAACAAGGGTAAATTCTTTTTCTTTAAAATTCTAACCCTATGTAAAACATGAAACTATAAAGTACCACCAGTGACATGATGTTTTCACTAAAAGATGTCTAGTTGGATCTAAATTAAAATGGTGTCATGGTGGCCATCTTGAAAATCTTGCTACTGCTTCAACAGGTCTGATCAACAACATATCTGAACATTAGTGAAGGAGTTTTGAAAACCAGACCTGATTGCCCTTGCAATTAAGCCTTAGGTCATTGATTGAATTGATTGAATTTTTGTACATCATGGACGTTATGGACACTGTGACTTGAACATGTGAATTTTGTCCAGATTATTTGTCTTTAGTTGCATTCCATTGAACAAGATGGTAGTTAGCTCTCTGACATTGATTTCAAGGTCAAAGGTTGTGTCATAAGTTGTTTTGTTTGCTTTTGAATATTATAACACAAACAGGTATGATGCAACCCAGTTTGTGGATAGATCTAAACAATTCTTTGAATAATACTACTTAAGTAACTTTGTTTGTTTTTTCCTTCAGAATAATAGATTCAGCCAGACTTAGCATTCATTTGTATCTTGACTTTGTCTGAAACACACTCAGTGATCTTCTATTCATCCTATCAGATTCAAGGTCAAAGGCATCGATCAAGAATTTTCTACTGCATTTGCTGATATCTTGTAAGGATGTTAACTCAAAAGGATGATTAGTTCCATGCTACTAATTGTTTCACCATCTTTAAAATAAAGGCATTATTAGAAGGAGTAGTAGTAGTAGTAGTAACATAAGAAAATAGTATTATTACTCCTCAGTTAAAAAGATAAAATTGGCTTATCTTGGATTACTGGAGATTATTTTTGAACAGTATAGTGTGGTTTCCTTTAATGGATTCTTGTTATATTGAGTAACTCCAGTATAAGGTGACCTCACTTTTAATGTTATCAGAGTCATAGTGAGCAAGTACTGTACTGAATATTGTTAAAGTGGATAAAACTAGGCTCATTACATCATGGCATCATTACTGAATTTATGCATTTGTTTCAGAAATTACTTTGCTGTCAATGATTGCATTGCAATTTTTGTTTCCCCACAGCAGTACTTTAGAACATTGTTATTATATGATAAAACTTGGCCTGTGGGTATCTATACTCTGGATATGGTTTTATTGCATGAAGAACCATTTTGGATGATTTGTGTATGGTTGAACTGTAACATGTTTGAAGGCACTCAAATGTAACTATGGGGTTTTGTCTGTTTTATATATATATATATATATATATATATATATATATATATATATATATATATATATATATATTGAAGAGCACTCCTGCACATTGATGTGTGTTGTATTTTACACTACTGTGTGTGAATATATACAAGTACATAATTAGTACTGTGGGAAGGGAAGAATTTTTTATTGTAATTGTCGATGTTTGGTTTGATCAACATGCACTGTCTTGTATGTCTCATATTTCTTTGAAAATGGAAATGAGGCAGGTCTGGGTGATGAATGAATATTTTACTGTGCTTCAGCTTTCCCAAAGTTAAAGCAGTAGTATAGAAAATAAACACACTGTGTCACCATCACCTTATTTTTCTCCCTATGACCAATACCTGAGATCTTTTGAAACACTACTGAACACAGGAACCTAATTCTTCCAGACCTTCACATTCTCTATGAACTTGTCCACATGGCAAATCAGTTTCAGATTTTTACTTGCCCAGTCAAATTTTCACATTCTATTACCTATGTCCATTCAAGATTATCTTTTTCCATCTCAAGCAAAACCTTGTTAATTGCAATTACAGCATTCTTCATGCAGATTCTTTACATACAGTGTCAGAGTTGGTGAGTTTCCTAAAGGGTCACAATCAGTTTTGATCTCTTTCCAGTGGGTAATCATTACTTCGATCTTTACTTCTCTGTGTGAAATGAACTTAACCTGGGCAATGGGAAATAGGAATTTTGAAAGTCTGTATTAAAACATAAAATAAACCTTGTTTACAGAATTTAAACCAAAATTAATGTCAGAGTGACCATAGCAACAGGATATTTGTTACTGAGCATTATATATGTATTTTGCATTCCCGTCCATTAAAGACCTGTCTGAAACAGATGCCACCTAACAGAGAATAGCACTATCACTTAGTGAACATATGCTATAGACTGTGATTGGATATTTCTTTCAAAGCTGGACAACCATTCCAGTATTTTACATGTAAGACACTGACAACCAAAATCTGCACTTTGGATGCATCATTTGTGCATCATGTATGGTGTGAAATTGTTTTGTTTCCACACAATGGCATTAGAAAACCTGTACCAAGCATTTTTGGATGGCTTGCTCTTGGCATAAGGAAGAAAACTATCAATTTGAGGTCAAAGCTGGAGGATGCTGTGACTGGAAGGAGAAAAATGTACAAACATGTCAGTTATTGAGCATGTACCTTCACCAAAATGTTTTGATGATTGAGTAAGAAAAAATATATTGATTTTGGGATCAAATTGTAAAAGGTAAGAACCACTTTAACTGAGAGATGATAAATGGTTTTTGCATGCTAATTTATGTTCTAGACACATACTGTAACCAAACTGTGTGTAGGACATGTAATTAAGGTATGGAAGAGGCCTGTTAACTTTGGAGTCAGAAGGTCAAAGGTCAAGGTCATTGTGGCTAAAAGAAAAATGGGTTTTGTGTAAAAGTAATTTCCTTGATTAGACTTTGTGGACAGCTTGTAAAGAAACCTGTAGACTCAAGTAATAAAGAAATATGTAAACTCTTGGGTCAGAAAGTTAGAAGTCACAGTGATAGTAAGTCAACAAGAAAATAATGGTTTCTGCACATTAATTTCTTACAAGACTGCATACTTTGACTAAGGTCAAGGTATTGAGACTAATCTTCAAATTGACCAGGCTAAAGCTCACATAAAGGACTATTAAATCACTAAATTGGTACAGTATTTGTTTTTTAATTAAACAATTTGTGCTATGAAAAATTATGTACATCCCAGCATTATTTATTGCTTGGAGTTCTAATGTTTTGTCAAAACTCATTTCAAAAACATACTTAAAGCATGTTGTAATCCCATATTACACCAAACAATTTACAGTTGAACACATTTACGATGACTTGGGTTTTAGCAAACATTTGCAGATACGCCAAAGTAAAGGACTATTTTAAGTACATTTAAGTCTATTTTCAAAGTATTTCTCCAGTTTCTTGAAAGAATCTTTTTCAATGAAGATATTTTGGTGACATCTTAGAGATTGTTATGTTCACAGTCTACTGCCTTAATGTGACAAAACAGATTAACAGCTAAGGTTATAATGCCATATAGCTTAGGAAAACACAAAGTCTGTATTAGCAAAGTGGTCATGTTCTGTTTGAACTGTTTTTCAGGTAGTAATGGTTGGATTGGTGCCACCAATGTCAAAATGATTACTGCACCACAGACAGTTTCCAGCACAGGTCCAGCACCTGCCCAACACGTTGATATCTCACTTCTGCAGGAAAAGGTATCCATTTTATGAACACAATCATCCTAATATTACAAATTTATGGATGTACCAAATGTATGGATATACCAAATGTATGGATATACCAAATGTCTGGATATACCAAATGTCTGCTTAGGCCCCAAGAGACAGAGTTCAAGTAAGGAAATGAAGTGAAAACATTGTACTTGTATTGTCAGAAGTGGCAAAGCCATGAGTGACATTACAAAATGTTTCTGCTTCAGGAGTGAAATAGTAGCTTTTTTGTTCATTGTACATTTTTTAATGCACAAACTGTCGATTTGCATTTTTTTTCCATTCTAGGACCATTCAATTAACAGCTAGGGTACTTCATTAAAAAGAAGTTCTGAAATTTTGCAATAATTTCAGGAAAATGTCTTTGTACAAATTGTTTTAGCTCCTACACAATAGTTCAGATTGTGTATTATGTCCAAAAATGCAAAAATGATGAGGATTTTGACTTTGTTAACACATTTCTTCCATTGATTAATATAGTGAACATTATTGGGGTGGGATTACTGTAGCAAAAATACAGAACTGACAGACTTACTTACAAGCATAACATCTTTAATTAAAATATTTCAAAGATTTTGAGTTTACCGATTTGGGTTCTTTAGTTTCTTTATTTCTGCATTCAAATGTAAATTCTGTTGGCTTGGCAAGCTTGCAGTCTAAGTTGGTAACAGATGCATCACCCAAATTTCAGTCATTACTTCATTTCAGTTGCAATCAACACTCTTCTGTCCTCAGTTTCTCCATCATTTTCAAATGTTATTATGATTGTTATAAGAGTTAAAATTGCTACTTAAACTGTTTTATTATTATATGTAAACAATAATTTTTCCCTAAAATCATTTGTAAAAACAGGTCATGCAAGTTCTGTCACTGACAATTTGTGTGACTAATATAGAAAACAATTTTGTTTTAAAATTTATTATACTCAGAGCCTATTTTTTGTTGTTTGGAGTTTATTTTTATGTATTTTTTATGGTGCCTTCACATTGATTACATAAACCTAGATTACAGTCCTAATATATTTTAAGATCTGTTTTGTTCTGATGAAGAGAAAGAGAGGAAAGGTTGGAGAGATAGAAGGGGCAGATGAGAAAAAATGAAATGGGTCTAAATATGGAAAAACAAGTTTTCATAACACACATAAGGGCAAATATATTTCCTAACTGGGGAAAAAAATTGTTCAGGAGTAATATCATCTTTATGATGATAGAAGTGATATTGCAACCATCGTGATATAAATTTTCTACCACTGATATATTTCAATATTTTATTACTATTATGGTAAATATGCAAATATAACAAAGGAAATAATTTATAATCCACTCTATTGTAGCTAAGTACTAATTTAGGATTAAATGATTATAATATCGATGCTTTCTTACTTTTGGTGAAATTCGCTATTAGCTACATGTTTTAATGGTTGGTATGAATTCATTATGAGTGTGTTCCACCGTACTTTAATTTGACAAAAGCATTGTTAAAATGAACAGTTAGTATGGGAAAGAAGGAATGAAGCATTAAATATTTGTGTTCATATACCTGTTGCCAAATCATTAATTTTAGAAATGTATTTCATTATGAAAATTTTGAAATGTCAAGAATTTTGTGTAAATCCACCAAAAAAAGTTTTATCATGTGCATTTATAATCATTCTGTTACTTTTAAACAAGATATTGTATTGCTGTATGAAAGTAGTAGTCATGACAAATGCAGTCCAATCTAAAATAAATGGTTGTGTGTGAATAATCAGATATACCTGATTTTAGATAAACAGGTTTAATATTAACAGATTTTCACACACATACACACCAATCCCCTTTCTGATGTTAGTTTAAAGTGATAGTCAAATTGTGGAAACTGAAGTTTATGTCAGTATCATTTTTTGCCACTACATTGTACCTAGAATTGATATTTCACTAATCAGCTGACTTGGCACAATTCCCATACGATATATGGTTGATGATCAACTCTTCCTCTTCTGTTTGTAGTTATTTTTCCCGAAGTTTAAATATTCTGTTAATTGTCTACTTTTTAGCACAGTTTACATAAATGGCTCCTTTTGGCTTATAAAATTATGGGGAATACTATGGAAACTATATGCTGATTTTATTTCCTGACAATAACAGGAATTTAAACCAGATTTTGATATGAATAAATTCAACCGTTTCATGTGTCAGGAACAGAAAATCCTGCAGTTGTCAGAGGAGGTGAATCGTCTTAGAACTGTTGAGATGGATTCATTCCATAAAGAGCAACGACTTCAGCAGCTTGAGCAGCAGATTTTGGAGCTCCAGCAACGACTATCCCAGCAGCCTCCACTCATCATGGGCAGAAGTGATGTGGAGATTACGCACAAGCTTGTTCAACTTGATGATGAACTTACAGCCAAAAAGGCAGAGATAGCTGCTTTGAAAGAGCAGGTAATAATAAAGTCGATATCGGAATAACTGCAATAATTTATTCTGTTCCAAAACTATTTTCACTATGCTATGCCAGACTTTATGATGAAAATTCATGGTATGCTGTTTTACATGATCTCATAGCCATTATTATGCTGATTGATTTACCATACCAATTAACATGTACCCTTTCTTTACTGAATGATAATGTGAACTATTTATTGATTGAATGGTAAAGGATCAATCCTTTTGAGCACACATTGCGCTTGATTAAGGTTGTGGATTAAGATATCCTGTCACAAGTGTCTTAAGCTTGGTTGCACTAATTGACTCTAAGATTTTTGTTAGGTTTTTGATAAAAGGTGTAAGTTTTTACAGATGATATAAACTGCATTACATAACGTTTGCACAGCAGTCTTTTTTTTTCCCCCTGCTATTCTCTATTATTAGTCAGTGAGCAATATGTGTATATTTTTTATGTAATTGATCGAAAAGTTTTAAATATGTTTGTACCTTTGATCAAACGCTTTTGTAAATTATCCATCAAGTTACATGTACTAAAAGTATGGAAAGATTAAAATATTTTAATTTAGGGAATAAAATTCATGTAGTTTAGTATCTGAGTATGTTAAATGTAGTTTTAGTTTGCTAATTTGAGTTTGGCTGCTGACACATCAACAGAGGTATTGTAATTGATCTTTGCAACAGTAAATCCATCTGTAATGTCCTGAAGTCCTCAAACATGAGGCTGTTACATTCATTCTTGCACACTCTGTAAATTGTTAAAATGTAACTAATGTACTTATATCCCAACATCAAGGTGTGGATGCCAAATAGCAGTCACCATTCAGTTAATCAATCAGTCATTCTGTCCATCTGTTGCTTGTAATCAACTTAGTTTTGAACCTTTACACATTAGTCAATTCAATTTGGTAGTTGAATTGCATGTTACTTACAGGTGTGCCACATACAGGTTTCATCTTTTCAGATACAATTTGGGTGGAGTTATTGCCCCTTTCTAATTAATCTTACATCTCCACAGTTATAGATCCTTTGTAACTAGCAGAACTCATTGTGGCTCATGAATCATTCAACCTGTTCTGATGCAATTTGGTGTGTACATCATCTAACAGATGAAAATGTGCCATTATGGGCTTTGTCTCATCAACCCAGTTTTTGAAAGAGAAATGACCCTTGACTATGAATACCAACTTAATTTTTGACGGAGTTATGGTAGTTGACTTTGAACATAACTTTCACCTGGGGTATTGCTTGTAAGCAGTATAGCTCTGCAAGAACTAAACATAATTGGATGCCATTTGGGAGGTGAATTTCATATAATATATGATACCTGTCTTTTCAGATCTGATTATGATGACGTTATTGCCTTTTTCCCATCAGTATTACATATCTCCAGTAGGTCATTATAAGCAGCATTCACAGGAAACATTTAACATATTCTTATGCAGATTGTTGTGTACATTGCCTCATAGCACAAGATGTACCTTGTATGGGTTTTGCCTCATCAACTCAGTTTTGCATAGAGTTATGGGTCCTGACAGTTAGCTTGATCTCTTCACATAGGATGCTGCTTGTAAGCAGCATTGCTATGGAACCCTTAAATATAATTGGATGCTGTTTGATAAGTGAATTGCCTTTAACATGTAGATGTGCCCTTTTGAAGGTTTCATCTTTCTGATCCAACCTTGAATTATTGGCCTTTTCCTATCAATATACATCAGGTCCATGTAATCAGAATAGTGTGGAAACCATTCAGCATATTTTGATGCAGGCTTGATATGAACATTGTCTTATTGACATACATGTTTTATAGGTTAAGTCTTGTTAACAAAGCTATGACCTGATTTGCCTTTATTGCTGACTTGGTTTCTGCAAGATAACTTCACCAAACCATTTAGATTTCAACCAAATTCACTTCTGGTTTCAGATTCAGCATACCTTAAAGAATCTTGCAATATCAGCCCAAGTTATTCTGCTCTTTTTATTATGAATTACCAGCATTCTACATCATTATTGAAGGGTTATGGCCCCTGCATATTCTCCAAACTTTTGTTTTTCAACAGAACTTAATCTGTTTAGGCTTTCCCCAACAAGTTGTATTGAGCAGGGTCCTTTGTGATGCACCCGTCATTAAGAATTCTAGTTTTCCATGATGCTATTTCACAAATGTTGTTAAAAGTTCCAGCAGTAATTCATTGATTTTACTGCTGCAAATTGTGACAGTCAGCCAATGAGAAAGTTTGTTACATTTGCGGTTTTGATAGAATGTGCATTTCAAATCTTAGATTTTGTATTCGTTTTGAAAATTTTGCACATACAAGAGAAGAAAATATATGCTTGGTGATATATCTTTGCCATAAAATTTTGACATCCAGCACACATTACAGAAGCAAGAGGTTCCTGAAGAGAAAGACCAAACCGAAAAGGAAGATGTATTTGATATAAGTGAAGTTGAGGTATTAAAATATGCATGGTTGATCAAATTGGGTACTAAGACGAAATTTAACAATTACTGCATGGAATGGACAAAAAAAAGTATTATAATAAGCTTTTATCTAACAGGGTTGTGTTTAATTAAAAGTGTGTAAATGTTACACATTCTATTTAATTATTTTCATGTTATTATAAATAATATAAATGCTTCTAATTTTATAAGCGAAAAGTTATTAATACAGCATGAAATCATTGGGACTGGAAAAATCAAAATGTTTTGCAATTGTCTAGAAATTCCTTTTAAATAAAATTGAGTATAAATCAAACTTTTTCCATCAAATATATGTAAAACTCTAGGCAAGTAAAATAAAAATGCTTAACTTGTTTATGGTTACTTGACAAGATATTTTTCCAACCCTTGTGATACTTGCATGTAAAACACTAAATATCATACTTTGTTAATTCATATTGCATGATATTATTGTACATACATATCTGTAACACCGTACAGTATGGGTTAATTGCTAAACATTATTTTCATCTCACCAATATTAGTTACTTTGCTATATAATGTTATTAAATGAAAGCTGTTATTGCACTGTCAAAATGTGGTCAGTTACATAGATTTAATATGATCTCACTTTAGTCAGGACATACATAGTAGTTTCTAAAGCTGAAAGTATATTTCTTGGTCATTAAGATGGCATATACTAATTATATGTATTTTGTAATGTAAATATTGCCAGCTGTAGGTTTGTTAAGTCAAATATATAGGATTGGTGTTGTGTCTTACAGCATAGCAACACATATTAGGCTATATGCAGCCAAGGCATGTATGGTAAACTGCCTTGCTCAGGGACACACCACTGTAACTAATCTGGATGGTCTAATAGTGGGAATTAAAACATGTACCCTTTTGGTCACGAGTCCAATGCCTGGGCAACTGAGTCACTGCAGCTCTTTAAATTTAGTAGGTTACTGTATTGTGTCTTCAGATTTGCTGGGTCAGACATGTATTTTGGTTATATTTTGGTAGATTTAGTTTATATCATTGCCTTAATGGCATTTTCAATAGTCATAAAATCTGTAACAACATAATCACCAATGTAAGAAAGCGAATCTGAATAGATACCATACTATAGTTAGCCCACACTAACACAAAACATGTTGTTTTGGGTTTAATCCCATTTCTCAGTGCAAGACAAAACCACAGACTCAAACACAAGACACAAGTTAGTAAATATGAATAGATAGTATAGTTGGCTCCATGCTAACACAAGACATTAATAAGTAAACCTGTATAGATAGTTCAGTTGGTCCCATTCTAATGAAGACATAAGTAGACCCATATAGATAGTTGTCACCATGCTGATTCAAAATTCAGGATATATAGCATAGTTAGCTCCATTCTAACACAGGATGTAAGTAAATCCGAATACACATTATAAGTGGGCCCATGCTAACACATGATATAAGTAAATCTGAATACACATTATACTTAGCTCCATGCTAGTACATGATGTTAGTAAATCTGAATACACATTATAGTTGGCTACATTTTAACACATGATGTAAGTAAATCTGAATACACATTATAAGTGGCTCCATTCTAACACATGATGTAAGTAAATCTGAATACACATTATAGTTGGCTACATTTTAACACATGATGTAAGTAAATCTGAATACACATTATAGGTGGGTCCGTGCTAACACAGAATGTAAGTAAATATGAATACACATTATAAGTGGGTCCATGCTAACACATGATATAAGTAAATCTGAATACACATTATAAGTGGATCCATGCTAACACATGATATAAGTAAATCTGAATACAGATTATAGTTGGCTCCATTTTAACACAGGATGTAAGTAAATCTGAATACACATAAGTGGGCCCATGCTAACACATGATATAAGTAAATCTGAATACACATTATACTTAGCTCCATGCTAACACATGATGTAAGTAAATCTGAATACACGTTATAGTTGGCTCCATTCTAACACAGGATGTAAGTAAATCAGAATACACATTATAGTTGGCTACATTTTAACACATGATGTAAGTAAATATGAATACACATTATAAGTGGGTCCATGCTAGCACAGAATGTAAGTAAATATGAATACACATTATAGGTGGGTCCATTCTAACACAGAATGTAGGTAAATCTGAATACATGTTTGTTATATTTGGCTCCACACTAACACAAGATGAAAGTAAATCTGAAATCACATTATAGGTGGCTCCATTCTAACACAGAATGTAGGTAAATCTGAATACATGTTTGTTATATTTGGCTCCACACTAACACGAGATGAAAGTAAATCTGAAATCACATTATAGGTGGCTCTATTCTAACACAGAATGTAGGTAAATCTGAATACATGTTTGTTATATTTGGCTTCACACTAACACAAGATGAAAGTAAATCTGAATACATATTAGAAGTGGCTCCATGCTAACACAGAATGTAAGTAAATATAAATACACATTATAGCTGGATCCATTGTAACACAGGATGTAAGTAAATCTAAATACACATTATAGGTGGCTTCATTCTAACACAGAATATAAGTAAATATGAAATCACATTATATGTGGCTTCATTCTAACACAGAATATAAGTAAATATGAAATCACATTATATGTGGCTCCATTCTAACACAGAATGTAAGTAAATCTGAATACACATTATAGGTGGCTCCATTCTAACACAGAATGTAAGTAAATCTGAATACACATTATAGGTGGCTCCATTCTAACACAGAATGTAAGTAAATCTGAATACATGTTTGTTATATTTGGCTCCATGCTGACACAAGATGAAAGTAAATCTGAATCCACATTATAGTTGGCTCTATGCTAACACAGGATATAAGTAAATCTGAATACACATTATTAAATGGCTTCATGCTAACACAGTATGTAAGTAACTCTGAATACACATTATAGGTGGCTCCATGCTAACACAGGATATATGTAAATCTGAATACACACAGTTGGCTCCATTCTAACACAGGAAGTAAATCGGAATACACATTTTAGTTTGTTCCATGCTAACACAGGATGTAAGAAAATCGGAATACACATTATTGGTGGCTCCATTGCTAACACATGATATAAGTAAATCTGAATGCACTTTATAGTTGGATCCATCCCATAACAAGATACAAGTAAATGTAAATACATTGACCTAAGAGAAGATGTGACTCCATGTGAACACAATATTTAAGTAAATTTGAATACATAATATAGCTGACAGCATGCTAATATAATCTGGAAAACTTTGTCCAAAAATGCCAAAAATGTAATATCCCTTGAATTAGTTTTTTGAGCATTGTTCAAACATGTATTGAAGTTAAGGCTTGGAACAGGCTATTGCAGGCAAATTTTGCCAACCATGACCAGTTTTGTTTTTAATCTTGTGAATTAAGGGATTTCATTGTACATAATACACCCAGCATATAAAATGCTTGGCATCTTATAAAACATTTTTATACATTAAACAGAACTTTTGTTCATAAATAAAATTCTGCTCAATTTGGTAAAGCTTTAGCATGAGCCATATTCAGTTTCTGAGTAAAAACTAGCATGGGCCATACTATTAGAGACACCCTTTTGGTACAGTCCTTGCTTTTTAGGTAGAAGCTATATCATGGGCCATACTATTAGAGGCAACCTTTTGGTACAGTCCTTGCTTTTTAGGTGGAAGCTATATCATGGGCCATACTATTAGAGGCACCCTTTTGGTACAGTCCTCGCTTTTTAGGCAGAATCTATATCATGAGCCATACTATTAGAGACACCCTTTTGGTACAGTCCTCAGTTTTTAGGTAGAAGCTATATCATGGGCCATACTGTTAGAACACCTTTTGGGTACAGTTTTCAGCTTTTGGTCATGAGCTGTTGGTGAGATGAAAATGAATTATTTTGCATTTAACTATCACTGCATATCATGTGACAAGCACAGAATTAACTTTAACAAAGTTCTAGAGATATCTTCTTAATTATAGCATCAGGAGCAACGTCATATGTTTACTAATTTGGCTGGTTGCTGCAAAAAGTTTCTAAAACACTGCATAACTTTAATGGATTTCCCTTTTCTAAATGTACTGAGAATTCACTGTTTCTGTGAATTACCAACTTTTGTAGATCCCTGATTGCTTACAAATCATGAATTTATGACACAACAAAACATTATCCTCATTTTGAAAATATTAGAACACCCTTCCTGATTTTTAAATACCATTATAACTGCATCATTTTTGGAAACATGGCAAAGTTTGATATGATAAAAAATAAATGAATTCAGAATGTCTTAGGTTCATGGATGCAATCTGTGTCTTTATGGTTCCTTCTGTTGTTAAATGATTTTTATGAACTTTATGCTCTTTTTAAAAAATAATCTCCGTGAAGTTTATACTTTAATCAATTCCAGCTAGCAAACACTTGCTTTCTGGTTACTGGATAAATACACATAATTTCTTATCCTATATAGTTTGTGAGTGATCCAAGGACTTTTCGTGGGCATGAAGGAAACTCGGCCTTACTGGTAATGTGAATGGTTGTTGTCCCTGACAAGTCTTTTCTCTTGCTTTGGTTTAGGTTTAAATACACCTCCATTAAAAAGATCTTTTGAATGCTGTGGAATTTAAAGAATTTTTGTTATTTTATTCTGTTAGGAGTTATTAAACTTCTATACTTGCTCATAAGTCAGGTCAAACTGCTACCATTATAAACCCTGATCTACAATCCCATAATGCACTGGCCAGTCAGGATCAGTGTTTGTTCTACTAATTACTCCTGATGAGCTGCATAGACCCAGATCAGCTGGTGCATTATTTGACAGTAGTACAACCCTTGTCTAGCTTTTGACCAGTCATTCTAGAGTTCTGACGTGGTATTGAAACATAACATTGGAGTTCATATTGAACTTTACAGGTAAAGGACGTTATTTAAATTTATTGGATAATCATTAGGAAGCCCATTATTTTTAAGGCTTTTCATGCACTATATAATATGTTTTACACTATATACTCACTTATAAGTTGCATACAACTGCAAACTGCACAGACCCAGATCTGCTGTTGCATAATGCGCTGGCTGATGTGGGTCTGTGCAGTTTGTTGGGAGTAATCAGTAGAACAAACAACACAGATCCTAATCTGCAGCTGCATTATGCTATGGCAGATAAGAGTCGTTGTTGTTTGCAGTTTGATTCAACTTAAAAGCAAGTTTATATGTCAAGTCATTTGAATATTTCTCTGAATAAGAGAGTAACAAACATATAATGTAGCACATACCAATCAGTATTTCTAAGAATGTTATTTTAGCTGATGAAAATTTTTGAACTTTTTGTATGAATTACATATATTACCAGTAAATTTATAAAACTGAACTCATTTTGACTATTAATTTAATTTTATTGCTCATCCGCATTATAATGTCCTTAATTATTGTGTGATTAGGATATAACATTATGCTATGGACCCATTAACCCAAATATTTTTTATTAAAGTTTAGAAATTTTGACATGCATTTGATGAAACATTTATGTGAAAACCATGTACTTGAATTGGCTTATCAAGATTATGACTTTTGGTTTGAGAAAACAACATGAAGCATAGGATAGAATTATATCTTTATTTCATTTTTAAATCATTATTTTTGACAAAATCAGATGCACAGATTCCATGAAGGGAAAAAATTTAAATTACATAAACAAAAACGATATTTGACAGGCATTTTGTTTATCATACACACACATGCACACATTCATAAAAGTTTCAGTCACTATATCTTAAAGCTCTCTACATAATGCAGTCAGCCATTACGGATCCATACTACTGCATTATAATGGATCCATACTACCGCATTATAATGGATCCATACTACTGAATTATGATGGATCCATACCACTGGGTTATAATGGATCCATACTACTGCATTATAATGGATCCATACTACTGCATTATAATGGATCCTAACTACTGCATTATAATGGATCCATACTACTGCATAATAATGGATCCATACTACTGCATTATAATGGATCCATACTACTGAATTATAATGGATCCATACTACTGGATTATAATGGATCCATACTACTGCATTATAATGGATCCATACTACTGAATTATAATGGATCCATACTACTGGATTATAATGGATCCATACTACTGGATTATAATGGATCCATACTACTGCATTATAATGGATCCATACTACTGCATTACAATGGATCCTAACTACTGCATTATAATGGATCCATACTACTGCATTATAATGGATCCATACTACTGCATTATAATGGATCCATACTACTGAATTATAATGGATCCATACTACTGGATTATAATGGATCCATACTACTGCATTATAATGAGAGAGAGGTTTTATTCATCATTTCCTTTGCTGTTCAGATATCTCCAACCATCCACCACAGTAGCTGTCTGAATGACCCCATTACAATTAGTGGCCGCATTTATCTTGATTTAATATCCTTTCTTCATTTTTCATTTCTGTGACAGCATGTTCTTCATTGTTCATAGCTGTGACAGTATGTTGAAATAATTTTTGGAAGCAAAGAATATGCAGAGGGTTGATATCTCGCAACTTTACTTAATTATAACACAAGCATCACCTTAGTTTCCAATGATATGTCGAAAACAAACATTTTTATCCCTTCCTAAGCATATAGAGGACTCCATGACTCAAATGGTAAAAGTGAGAATATGATGAAGAATTTCCTGATTTATTTTGTGTGTGTGTGTGTGCGTGTGCTTGTGCTTGTGTGTGTGTGTGTGTGTGTGTGTGTGTGTGTCTGTGTGTGTGTGTGGACAGTGTCCAGGATTTTAAAAAAATGACTTCCTGAAGACTGTTCCTGAAATTTGCATGTGTTCTTCACTACATGAGATGTATAAACTAATGCTTTATGCTTTCAGAAGTTGTATTCATCATTTTACCATTATTATCATCCTTTGTATTCACCTAGTAGCATATCATGACATTTGATCATTTGAAGAGGTTATTTACTCAGATGTTATCCTTATAACTTCTGCAGCTTCAACTTCATTGGTAAATACAATTAGGAAATTATAGTGCATTTTGCATTTGGAGAGATTAATTTATTGAAGGTGTAATATGTTTTATTTCCTGACTTTCTTAGCATGATTTCAGATAATTTAGAAACTGAGATTTTATATAACACTGGATTGTGGTTATAATCTGACTAGAAACTTAAGACTTTGCAGAACCCATATGTTAAGGTTACAGATTGTCTGGCAAGTCATGTGACACTTGTTGTTATGCACGTTGACTAGTTAAATCAACAAAATATAAATTTTGCAGATTGGATTAAACAGGTGATCATAATGGAGAAGCTGGTACCATAATCATGACTATCAGCAACTCAGTGCCAAATTGTTTGGCCCTTTTTATTTCAGACTGTTGAAGCAGAAGGGGACCTTGATGATTCTGAAAAAGTCACTGTTGAAATTGAGACTGAGGTGAACCAGTCTGGCTTTTTTTAGCCCATACATAAACCTCACAGTAATTTTATTTTTATTTTACAACCAGTGACCCATTAGTGCACATTTTTGTTTTGATTAAATTTACACTTTACTTAAGTTTCTGTACATTCTTCAAATATATTTCACATTTTCAAATCTTGATTGCACATATTACTCACATCAGTTTCCACTGTTTCTATTTTTGTGTTTCATATGTTATCCCTTGCATTGTGCATATCAATAGAAATTGTGAATTCTCACTGCGATTGACTTTTGTACATTACGGTATTTGTTTTAGATCTGTTTATATTAATTACAATATTTTGGGGGTAAAATGTCATACATAAACATCATGAAATTGATACATCATGAAATTTATATTATACCCTTTGTTCCAGACATTTTTAACAGTTTAAAAAATATATATATATTCACTGATAAGAAACCTTCCATGACTTTGCAGTTGCTAAGAAATACCATCAATTAAAGTGTCTTTCTTCCAGTTTTGTTTACATTGAATTATCAGTCAAATGGTTGATCTTGTTTCTTGGTTATTAAAAGGCAATTCTGATATGTTTTAGTTATTACAGTTCCATATGGTATCTGAAATAAAATTTGAATGAAAACTTCTTTGCACGTATTCATGGATCCAATATATCATAGCTGTGTAAACATTTTTCTGTTGGCCAAACAGACTTGAAAACAATTAACCTTCATTAATTATAACCTAAGCTCCATCTAACACGTTTTTGCTTAAATGTTACAGCAATAATGTTTTTATTTGTAATTTGATAGAAACGTGCCTATGTCAAAGTTTGCTCACAACTGCCACCATCAGTTCACAAAAAGGTCTGATTTTAAGAGAATTTATATAGATGATCCGATAACAGTTTTGTAGTTTGATATGTTCATAAAAGACTAAGTCTGTAATCATGCCCAGTAGCTATATGATTTTTGAATTACCCAAAACTCATTTTCATGACTATCCACATGGCTATATTTTCTGTAAATCAGCTATTTATAGTGGTCCATTTTCATATCAAAGAAAAATGTTTCAGTCTGTGACAAATCACCAAGTTCTTTTTCATAATATGATGTAGTAATGGAAATACTTAATTCACAATGTGTATACATTGCTATAGAAGAAAAGTTGTTTGTTCATTGTAATATTTCAAAAATAAATCTTTATTCTATAAACAGGGCCCCACTAATTAGAAATCATCAGTGAACACAAAAAGCACAAGATTCTCAAGCATTTAAATCCTTGTCTAGTGTATTCTTTGTTATGATAATGTCCTCACATGTGATCTTATCAGGAATAATGTAATTCAATAGTAATGGACACTTTCTGTTAATTTATTCCACTTTGCAGAGATTGTTGGATGTGGTTTAATGACATTTAAAAAATTGGCAAATTTGTTTTCTTATCAGAGGCATAAGTTTTCATTCTATGCAAGTGAGACCTTTTCAAGAAGTTGGTCATTGTTGTCCTATGCTAGTGTTATGACTGGTCTTGAACTAAGTAACAGAAAAGAGCAAAGACCAACAAGTATTGTAAAATTCAACAAATAATTTATTTTCCTTGAACACAAAGTGAAAATTTAAAAGAACATACATTATTGTGAGTTAAATCCCAAATAGTTCTAAAAGTTCTATCACAGATCAAGACATATAGGGTATTCCATATGAATTCTAGTCGTGTTTCAAATGAATTCCGATATTGAATGTGCTTATGTGCCAGTAGTCTTGAATAGTGTTAATGTGTTAACAGTTTTGATGGATCACAATGTTATAACCAAAATGTCCTTAATAATTCTAAGATGATAATTTAACCCCTGAGTCAGAAAGCTTTTTGTAATTCCAACGAATAATTTAAATAAATTAAATCCTCTCAACTGAACACAACATGATTGCACTATGACTTTTGCTAAGGTATGGAATGAGTAAATTAGATGTAAATAACTTTATATGCCTCTCCACCTGACCTATGTCACAATAATCATTATCCAGCAATGCTGTCATCTTAATGGTTGTTGTTGTTGTTGTGGGGTTTAATGCCATTTTGCAGCACATGATAGGCTATACATGGCGACCAATATTAATGGTGGAGGAAGAACCTGAGAAAATCCCGGAAAGAACCACCGACCCACGAGAAGCTACTGGCAAGCTTTCTCACATACCCACATTGGCTGAATCTTAGACTTGAACTGCCGCAGACAGAGGTGAGATGGCAGTGATCCATAATGAAGAGCGCTTTAGACCACTCGGCCACTCAGGGCCCCTGTCATCTTAATGGAATTTTCCATCAAAATCTAAACCAAATAGGTTTCTGGAGTCTTCTAGTTCAAAAAGTCACAAACATTTGCTTCCAAATAATAATGATCTTAATATATAACCTACAATCATAGACAAATATTAGTAAATGTACACTTTTTACCCACTTATAAATAATTATAAGTAAGAAAATTAATTTTAATTTTTAGTTGATTTTTAAAGTACAAAAATTTGAAAACTTTTAATAAGGAAAGGTTTACTTATAGAAAAATCTAAAATTTAAAAAAATAATTGTGTGCATTGGTTGATTATGAAAAGTTCCAGATGATACATTAACTTGAATTGAATTCCACATTGATTTACTTGATTGTAGAATGGATTTACTTGATTATAGAATGGATTTAACAAATAAGAGTTAGAATCCATAGTAGTCATGACTCTAGACTGTACATAACCAGATTTTCATTTGCATAATGTGTTAGCAGATCTGGATCTATGTAGTTTGTCATGAGTATTCAGTTGAACAAAACCATATAGACCCATATCTGCCAAAACATTATGTGATGAGGGATCAGAGTATATGTGTCTGCAGTTGGACACAACTTATAAGCAAGTACATACGGTACATGTAGTAAAGATGCATTATCTGACCACACTGTGATGATGAGCATCAGGGTCAAGTTGACAAGTCAGTCACTAGTATTGAGGTATATGTTATTGCATGCATAGAGAAAATTAGTCATGTCTTAAAAAAGGTACACATCATGTCACTAGCATAGTAAATGCCCCATGGTGAATAGTACTCTATGCAACATCTATAGCATGTGATATGGCTAGAAAAGTGTCAAAAAAGAAGTTCCTTTTGTCTTTGCTTTTTTCTTCCCTCTTTTAACACAAACTGTATTGATTAGTCTTATCCTGAAAAGGCAATAATATTATTACCATGTTGTCAAATGACTTTTCTCGGCTAGGTTGTGCAGTCTCCAATGTCAGGACCGACTTCTAGTCATGTACCATTTTTGAAACAGTAGGTCTCGCAATCAACATTTTGCTTGGGTTTATGAGAAGTTGACTTTTTTCCTAAATGCTCTTTTTTATATATTTATAAGCAGACTGTGTTTGCAAATCATGTTGAATTTGACAGTAGCGCCTGATTAAATGAGGATTGTTGCATCTGTAGGGTCATATCTAACTACAGCTACCATAAAACTATTTTATAGTTCTGATCAGGACATAAGACAGTGACCATAAGCCTTGAATTGTATTGTGGTGGACTAATATGCATCATTAAGCTACCCAGTGTGAATGTGTTATTATAATTGTTTACAATTTTACAATACATATTATATATATATATATATATATATATATATATATATATATATATATATATATATTCACTTGTAAGATTAGTTCTACTGCACAGACCCAGATGTGCCATTGCATAATGGACCAGCAGATCTGGGTCTGTTTAGCTAGCTTGTTTGGAATAATCAGTAGAACAAACAGCATAGACCCTGATCTGCAGGCACATTTTGCTTTAGCAGATTAGGATTTTTGTTGTTTGCAGCTTGAGTTGACTGTGTATTAAAAGGCTTCACTCTCTTTTTTCAGTTGCCAATAGAGTGTTTACTCTAGACAAATTAGGAGTCAGTTTTTATCCAAAATTTATTACAAGAATGTAGTTTGCAGTCAAGTACACTCAGTTTTATTGTGAACTTTTATTCTAGTCATCACTGCATTATACATTATATTTTTCATATTGCTTTTATTCCAGCAGCATTGCTTTGAAAGATTGTGAATAATTGTTGGTCGTTTCTCTTCCTTTTCCTGTACAACTTTTTTATTATGAAGAACTCTTATTTCAGACTAGAAAAGTTAGCTATTGGCAGTTTTACTCTAGCAAAAATATCACGTCAGTAAAACATAATTTTCATGGTAAGACCTTCATGAAAGTCATTAAAACATGAAATACAAGTGGTATTTAAGTTCTAAATCACTGAGTGATACTCGTTAGCTATTTTAAAATTGTGATAATAAAGATTCAATCAAGTTCATAAAGACAACAAATACATTACTGATAACATTGCTATTCAAATACACCTTCACAAACATTTTGAGACAAAATAAATAAAAAATTAAGTAAGATTTTGCCCTGCATTATTGAGAACAATATCACACCATAATGGAGTCAGTTTTATCTTAAGAATATTACTCTCCCCTGTTATAACATGATTCCTGATATGATGCAGTACTGGCATGAATCGCTAGACCAAAATTATTACAATATGGATTGAAAGAAACAACAAGAAACTTAGTGTTGTATCTTTAATATAACATTGTTCTCACTGTATACCACAGTTCAGTTTATAATGTTGTTCTCACTAGAACACAATTCCATACATAACATGATTTTCGGTTATAGACCCCAACTGCAATGTTTTAATGAAGGCTTAATTTCTGTTTCGGTTTGTAATGTTATGCCAAATAGTTGATATCATTTTGCTTTTTCATTGGAATAAATGTTTAAACAAATGTT
The DNA here is from genome assembly GCA_028554795.2 of Sinohyriopsis cumingii. Taxonomy (NCBI): domain Eukaryota; kingdom Metazoa; phylum Mollusca; class Bivalvia; order Unionida; family Unionidae; genus Sinohyriopsis; species Sinohyriopsis cumingii. Next base: position 58,914,436 of record CM068838.1, read on the forward strand.
TACATACATAAGGACATTTCGGATTTTAGTGCAAAGAAATATTTAGCTTTCACGTGAATCAAGAATATCTTCACATTTTCAGCCGTTAAAATTGTTTGCAGTTGTAGTTGTACAGAATATACACTCTCCTCAAAATTTGACAATTTCTTCACATTAACTGAATTGTGAACAGGGCATTATATGGCATTAGTGCTGTGTGCAAAAACTACAAAAACTTTCTGCAGCATGCTCCAGCTCAACTAAATACCAGTGTTGTTCAACTGTAATCTTTTTAACAGGTTACCATTTTCTATTCTCAAAGTAAAAACATGAATGCTGAGTTTGGTGCTACTAAAATAGCATTTGATAGTCAGGATTTTACAATGAAAATCAAATGCCATTTTTGCAGTTATTCATCTAATACCTGTTCCATATATATTGTTGGATTCAAACCACAAACCAGTTTTGAGCTTTATAATAAGTGAATGAAAGTCATTAAACCAGTCTGTGACAGCAGAAGGGATGGCTGATGATCCATGCAAACATTACAGAGAGTGTGAAATGCAGATTTAGTGATACCAAACTTAGCATCTACTCATTTTTGCACTTTGTTATATTATATATTACTCAAAATATGAACAACACTACTGTGGAAAAATTATAGTATTAACTAATCTTGGAAAAATTATACTGTAGTATTAACTAATCTTTGATGTTCCTTTTCACTAGCCATCTGTGACTTTAATGACAAGTCACAGGATTTGGAACATTTTTCCATGTACTTGTCCCTGCTCCTGGGACAAGTGAATTGCAACAGTCACTCATCCTCATCCCTGTCATTCACTTACTTGACATGTACACTTCACAACACTACATAACTTTTTACAAAAAAGCAGTTTTCCAGCTCAAAATTGATACTATAGTAGAACCTCTCTTGAAAGACCACACTTTCTGCAAAAAATAATGGTCTCTAAAGACAGGTGGTTTCTTATTACAGGTCATAGCACTGCAATTAATAAATTTGTGCATTGAGAATCTGGTCTCCCAAAACAGGGGGTCTTTTATAGCAATGTTCTTTCAAGACAGAGTTTACTGTATAACGGGTAAGATTTATGAAAATATTATCTTGAGAGTGTAGACAGCAGGTTTGAAACCTTTCTAATACATGGCCCCTTAGATATATATTAAGAGACAAGGTTTGTAAGTCGGGAATTTGCATTTTCACATGTAGCCTGCAATTTTGTAATGATATTAGCATTTACAGTGATACTTACCAGTGCCGTCTGGGTGCCATTTTAATATTGACAAATGTTCCTTTCCAGCAAGCTGTCACATGTCTTTATGAGTTAGAGTAGTAAGAAATAAAGAGCCAGAGAAGCCAGAAGTTTGTGATTTTTCCTCTGGTCTGACATTGTTGTCCTCACATAATGTATGTCACCATTGTTTTCAAGACTGTGCAGCCAGATTGATACATTGTCAAAGCACAGCAAAGATGCCAGATGACATACCTATAAGTAATTAATTTTCACAAGAAAAATGTCACTAACTTACATTTGAAAGGATAATTCCAAGCATCTTGGCAGTTTCCAGAAACATATTAACTAATCCATTTTTATCAAACCTCCATTTTTAGAGAGCCATTCAAGGGTGCCTATCAAAGGCAGTGTTTCACCTGGGTTGAGCTGTTATGGGGGACATTTTAGGTACCTCTATCTTCATATAGTGATCAAGGTATGGGGATTTCTTAATTTAGTATGAAACTGGCAGCCGTGGTTGTTATGACATGATATTGAGAAAGCTTGCCAGTAGCTTCCCATGGTAATTGATTTTTACCGGGGTTTTCTCATGTTCTTCCTTCACCAATCATAATTTGGCCACCTTGAATAACCTGTCATATGCTGAAAAATGGCATTAAACTCCCAAAACAAGAAACTAAACTATGCTACCGCCTGATTTAGTTATGACCAGTCAGCAGCCATCTCAATTTTGTGTACTTTATAAATATATTACAATGGTTTACACTGTGTCATGTTGATGGGAATTGGTGGAGACCCTCAAAATCCATTTTTTTAATTCAAGCAACATTTTTCTTGTGAGAAGTAATTACATTTTATCATACTTTATGAAATATATGCTGGCATCTTAGCTTTGGCATGACAATGTATCAGTAAATCTGCACAATCATGAAAATACCAATGACCTAAACCACCACTACCCCAAAACAAACCATGTGACATTCTTTGATTCTTAGCTTCTCACAGGTCTCATGGTGCAGCACTGCTAACACCAAATGTCTTTACTCCAAACATAATATTTTAATGATATTCATCCATTTTAGTATTAATTTTTGTATAGGATATCTCTTAGATGTCAATTCTTTGGATTAGAAAATACTAGAGAAATTCACCTACAAGCATGAAGATACCCTTTTTGTCCCGTGTTTATTCATTAGCTCATTTTTTAGACTTTTTGCAAAAAATAAACTGTAGGGGGCTTTATTCATTAAGAAAACACCTCCTGCACACACACTTTTCAGAAAATGTATTAGCTGGGCACCTGGCTTATCACAGAAGAAATACTGTACTTGCATCAATGCTTCTTCTAAATGGAATTATTTCTAACCAATTTTCAGTTGTCACATCTGCAAAGTGAAACACAGAATGACGGTGACCATCCCGTTAATTTACGCTTGGACTTGACTGAAAAGATGAAAGAGATAAATAATCTACGGAATGAGCTGGAACGAGTCAAAAAGGATAAAAATATCACTTCAGGACTTGTTACTCAAATGCAAAGAGACATGTCAAGTAAAGTAAGAGACCACTGTTGATAAGCAACCACATTTGCTAATATGAACACTGGCTAATCCTTGGAGCTGTTTCATGTGTTTTAGTCTCCCCTTACCCCATTAATCTCCCCTTACCCCCAACATCACCTTTTTTTGTTGTTGATATGTTTATAGGTTTAGCAGCTACCAGATTCTATACTCAGTGTCAGAATTTAGGAGTAAATAACAAACTTCTCAAATATTTCATTCAGAATTACATAAAAGTTTATCTCTTCTTTAGGTGTATGTGTGTGTTAGACTACAATATGTACTTTTGTGTTTTTCGATAAAGGTTATTTTGTTGCTTAACACAAATTATTATTACCTCATGAACATAGTTTTAGGAATATGATTAGTTACTAAAAAAGATATCATATCCTGTATTTCTGTTAAAATTATTCTAGCTAGGTGTAAGAACTTTTGCAAAATCATGTGACTTACTAGTGTAAGTCACATGACAGCTGGCAGTGCACAACTCGCTTAAAGAAAGGGACAGATAACGACTACTTAAACATTTAAAATGTAAATGTCAAATTTATTATGCAAAATATATAACACAGTTTAATTCTATATTGCTATAAGTTACTGTGTGGTTTTATTTATTTATCAGTGAAAATTATCTGCCAAAAGACAGCCAATATTTAGTTAAGCAATACTGATTCTTCTGTCATTTGGACCAGAGTTTTGGGCTTAAGGGAGGTTACTGCTGCAACTAGTGTGATATTTGCAAACAATCATCTGCATAATAATAAGAGACTTTTGACATGTTCTTCTTTCAACAAACAAGTTTACTTCAGATTTCTGTGCTATTTTTAAAACTATCCTTATCCAAATCAATAGTATGCATTGTCAGGTAATTCTTTGGATAAAAATAATGTGGACTCGATGATTTAAGTAATGTCTACCAAAATAACATGTAGTGAGAGTAAGTTGATGAATACAAGATATTCATTTCTCTGAATTATTTTTTGTGCATTTTAAATGGTTGTTTTAAATTAAACATTTTGCTTAAGAATAGCGTAGAATTGTGCAGACTTTATGGACATAACAAACTTCTTTCAATATATTTATTTCTTATTTGAACAGAACACAGTTTTTACATAAGAGATAACAAAAGCAGTAAATATATAGAGTACAATTTAACCCCAGTCTTAATTTTTTGGGCAGTTTTGCTGGGAATTATTTTCTTTCTTGCCAACTATTTTGGATATCAAAAGAAAAAAGTTATTTTGGGCATCCTAAAACATTGGGTAATTAAAATAAATTGAATGCCAGCATAATGTTTATCTACAGTGTTGTGTGCTAATTACATCAATTCTAAAGTAGATTATTCCAAATGCCTTAGATATGATCCAGGTTTGAACAGTTTTGATGGTCATTTGCAATAAGTGTTCAGACCAAAGTTATTCAGATATCTATTCTAATTTAAAAAATAGCAACAATTTTTTCATTTCAAGTAGATGGTTTACAGAGTTAGCCAGATCTCTAATACCAAAAACCCAGAAGCAGCTCCAGATGGTTTAATCTTCTGTAACAGCTAACCTGTGTTGCACGGCAGCTTAGAATGTAGAATGGTTCTCTTGCTTTACTACTCATATATAAAACCTCATATTTTCCTCATCTGCTTAAATATGTGCACAAAACCAAACACTGTTGAAGTAATGTAACTAATCCTTGTTTCTCTTTGTAGATTCCTTCCCTCTGGCTTTGTTATAGACTTCATATAATGATTGTTATTTAACCTGGTACATTCTGTCATTGTGTGTGTGTGTGTATATATATATATATATATATATATATATATATATATATATATATATATATATATACACACACACACTTTTTCTTCTATTTAATTTCACAATTATACAATAGAACAATTTGAAATGTCATGTCTGACAAAAGCATGGTAAAGCTACATACAACAACACATATCACCTTGAGCATTGTTCATAATTGCTTCATAATCTTAGCTGAATGCTTCTGCCAACAAATAAAATTAAGGTATAAATTGTCATGGCCAAGTGAACCCATATATACTGCTTTGCATAATGACATAGCATAAATGCAAATCTCCACTTCATATTGCTTGCATTGCTATAACAATAAATGTCATTGCAACATTGTTACAAGTTTAAGTAATGAAAAAAAAAGGAAAGTTAAAGTCAGTCAATCAAACAAACAAAATCGTGTCCAAGTTTTCTGAATTGCTCGTTTATAGTAACATCAGACAAACAAATAAGTGTGTTGGTGTAAATAACCACTGATTAAATACTTAAACATCGTTAAGATCACAGGAAAGACCCAGCTCATGTTTTCCCCTGACTTATTGCAGATCTAAATACAACAAGCATTTACGATCGTTGAATATGAGAACGGTGAACATTTTAATTTGAGATAATGAAATTTCAGCAGCAAGTTGTTCAGCCAAAAACCATGGCTGAAATTTAAAAAAAAACACACTGTTTAGCTTCTTAGCTTCTTTTATCAGAGGCATAATCAGATAAATTGAATCAAGTTTCCAATATCATATCAAAAACTTTTGGGACCTCTGATATATATATATATATATATATATATATATATATATATATATATATATATATATATATATATATATATATGGCTGTAACTATAATCTATTGTACCTACTGGGTAACTTTTTTTGTTAAATGACTTATTGTGAAAAAGGTTTTGATTGGTTGCCATTGGTTTGTTATTAACAGGTTCAGTTTTAGTTAGTACTATAAACCAACCATAACCAGGGTGATGTTTGATTAATAACACTGGTCAACAGTGAAATCATTACTGACTTGAAAAGGCCCTAATCTGTAGTATTTTGGTGTGCCGAACACGAATATAACCGTGAAAAATTTGTATTGGCTCTCGTTTTGAAGATATTCATATACCTCATTTTCTATGTTTCACTGTGTAAATTTCTCCAGTAGGACTGCAGCAACATCCGGAATAATGATGTAACATTGCATAATACCATCATGCTCACATCATCCACAGTTGATTGCATCATTTTCTGATGCAATGCAATACTAATGCCATGCGGCTGCTGAAGTAAGTTGACGTCAGCAGTGTACTATACATGTGTAGGCCTATTATACTAATGCCAGGCGGCTGCTGAAGCTGACGTAAGCAGTGTACTATATAAAGCCCAATCAGATAGGTTCAGCATTTAAAATATTTTAGACGTTGTGCGAGACAGTTCAAGCTACTGTTACATAAAACTTATTATTTTATCCATTTACGTACAATAAAGAACAGTAATGCCTCGAAAGTGTGTTAATACCGCGGACAATTTTTGCTATATTTGTGGGGAAGTGACATTTGCCAACCAGAAGAAAAGTATCAATTCTCAAGTGAAGAAGGCATATCATCTTTACTTCGGATGCGAGGTTGGTGACCAAGACAAGCCTTGGGCTCCGCATATATGCTGTGCTACATGTACAACACAGCTTTCACAGTGGTTGAATTGCAAAAGGTCATCAATGCCGTTTGCAGTCCCAATGGTGTGGAGAGAGCCAAGCAACCACCTAAATGACTGTTACTTCTGCTTGGTTCCTCCTCTTTCCGGCGGAATAACGAAGCGAAAGAAGTCGAGAATAGTCTACCCAAACATTCCGTCTGCATTGAGACCAGTTCCACATGGTGAGGGACTTCCTATTCCAGAACCTCCAGCAGAATATTCTCTTGATTCATCTGACGAAGACAAAGGTGAGTCGACCTGTTCTTCTCCTGGTCCATCAGCATGCAGTGATCCAGATTTTCACTGTGGTGCATCATCAACCCCACACAGAATAACACAGGAAGAACTAAATGACCTGATTCGTGATTTGGACTTATCAAAGAACAAGGCAGAATTGCTAGGATCAAGACTCCAACAATGGAATCTTCTAGAAGAAGATGTCACAATTACTGCATATCGAAAGCGCCACCAGCAATTGGAGCCTTTCTTCAGAAAGGAAAGTAATCTGATATTCTGTTCCGATATTGAGGGCCTCATGAATGCTTTAAAAATCACTCATGACCCACAAGAATGGAGACTATTTGTGGACTCTTCGAAACTGAGTCTCAAGGCTGTGCTTTTGCACAATGGAAACATTCTTCCATCTATTCCAGTAGCGTATGCTGTCCACATGAAAGAGACATACGATAACTTAAGGCAGCTACTGAATTCCATTGAGTATAACAAGTACAGCTGGCACCTCTGTGGTGATTTGAAGGTAGTTGCCCTTTTAATGGGACTGCAGCAAGGATATACAAAATACATGTGTTTCTTATGCGAGTGGGATAGCCGAGCAAGGGAAATGCACTACATGAGGAAGGAATGGACTCACAGGCAGAATGTAGCCATTGGAGAGAAGAATATCCAACACCCAGCTCTGGTTGAGGCTCAGAAAATCTTGCTACCACCCCTTCACATCAAACTAGGTTTGATGAAGAACTTCGTGAAAGCCATTGACCGGACTTTGCCAGCATTCCGATACCTGCATGAAAAATTCCCTCGACTCAGCGAAGCAAAGATTAAAGAGGGAGTTTTTGTGGGTCCTCAGATTCGAGAGCTTTTCAAAGATGACCGGTTCAACAACTTGCTGGAAGGTGACGCGAAACAAGCATGGAATGCTTTTCGCCTAGTTTCTACAAACTTCCTCGGAAATGTTAGGGCAGAAAACTATAAGGAACTAGTAGAAGACATGTTGATGAAGTATAAGAAACTTGGCTGCAATATGTCTCTAAAGATTCACTTCCTTCATTCCCATTTGGATTTCTTTCCTAGCAACTGTGGTATTGTTAGTGATGAACACGGCGAACGTTTTCATCAAGATATCGCAACAATGGAACAAAGATACCAGGGAAAATGGTCCACTACAATGCTGGCTGACTACTGCTGGACACTCCTCAGAGATGCTCCCGAACAGCTGTACAAGAGACAGGCGAAGAAATCTAAGATGTAGTCAATGACTTGATTTTTTATAGGTAGGCTATTACAGTTGACCTTTTACTATTGGAATGCATTTCGTTATGTAAACATTAATTTCTTGCAGATTACAAAAAAAATAGAGCCAATTTTGCAATTTGACTGTCATATTCGTGTTCAGCACATAAAAATTGATAAGAATTGACTAATTTTATTTCAGTAACATGACTTTTGTAAAAATTTGTTGTCCAGTGTAACTTGCAGTATAGTGGTCTCTCACTCTAATGCTACTTAGGGGACTCGTAAATATTCCATGGTATACACAAAATGGTCTTTTAGCAGGGTGTATTTTAGGTAAGGCTGCATAATAATGGATAAATGCACATTTTGTTATAGTTAGGGACCACTGTATTAATTGTTCTTGACGTTTACACCTTATTTCATGATGTTTATATGATATTTTACTGAATTTTGCCAATCTGGTTTTCTGTCCTGCTTCCTTTCCTATTGTTTGCATGTCATGCATGTGTACTTTTCAGCATGCATCATCAGTTATCACATCTCTTAGAAAAGAAGATCTTGATGTAGAGTCAATAATAAATTGTCCAGTTGGATGATTTTGGAATACTGCCAAATTGGTGCTTAGATATATGTCACAGGTCATCGCTTTAACAAAATCATGTAAGTGATTAAATTGGAACAAAATCATGTAAGTGATTTAACTTGAACAAAATCATGTAAGTGATTCAATTTCAAACACTTTGATGCCACCGAACACAAAAGTGAAACTAAGAATAATTTTGGGTATCTTTATATTTCTGTAATCTTTAACTTTGGAAAAAATTCCTTGTAAATGACTTACAATATATTTGTAATTGTGTTTACAAAGGTCAACAAAGAATCAGAATCATACAGTGTAAATAATAATTCATATTAAGCATACAGTACACTGTAGAACAATTCAAAGATTTCCTGGTTTTTTTTTATATATTGTAAACAAGAAAATTATTTTTCAAGAAGTCAGATGAAAGATTGCTTATGTTTGACCCCAGTATAATGGATACATACACTGTGATGTGTACAGAAATATTGAATTATGTCTAGGTTTTGCTTTTGAGAATAAGTTTTTGGTATGTTGAATGTTTACCATATATACTCACTTATAAGTTGCATCCAGCTGCAAATAACAAATTGTCAGATAATGGTCAATGTTGTGGTCAGTGTTGTTTGTTGGTACATTAGGTCTGGGTCAGTGGAGTTTTCAGTTGGACTCAAATTATAAGAGACTACAGATGGTATTATTTATTCAATAATATATTAGAAAACATTTTATGGACACAATGATATATATCAAGATTTTCCTCTGCATCACTAACTGGTGTTTTTTAGGGTTTATCAGGAACCTTTTACAAAGTGACTGGTGGCTGGTTTAATATGCATGTCTTAACCTAAAACAATGATATTTGTAAATCATTCACTATGAAAACATTATTTTTTTTGCTAGTATATGATTTGATTAGAATTAATGAATGTGACTGTGGTATTTATCATCATCTTTTTTGTCAAGGGAGATCATAATTTACAAGCAGGCAAGGTATTTGTGAAGTTTACCATATTTCTTCAATGATAAGCCATGCTTAGTGATAAGACTATCCTTTTTTTACTGAATTTAGGGAGTGATAGACCTTGTTCATTTATAAGCCCATACTCAATTTGTACAGCATTTAGGAAATGATAAGCCTTGTTCAATTATAAACCCGTGCTTGGTGATAAGTCTATCCCCAATTTTTACAGAATTTAGGGAGTGATAGGCCTTGTTCAATTATAAGCCCATCCTCAATTTTTACAGAATTTAGGGAATGATAGGCCCATCCTCAATTTTTACAGAATTTAGGGAATGATAGGCCTTGTTCAATTATAAGCCCATCCTCAATTTTTACAGAATTTAGGGAATGATATGCCTTGTTTAGTTATAAGCCCATCCTCAAGTTTTACAGAATTTAGGGAATGATAGGCCTTGTTTAGTTATGTTCTTTCCAGTTTTTACAGAATTTAAGGAATGATAGGCCTAGACCAATGATAAACACACTCTCACTTTTCATCACATTTACAAGGCATAAACTTGGGATTATCATTGTAGAAATACTGTATATTAATGTTTGTTGTACATAATCAGTAGAATATACTTGTTACCACATATGCTCACTTATAAGTCAGGGACACCTGGAAGCAAAATAGACCCTGATCTGTTATTGCATAATGCAAAATGGCAAATCAGGTTTATGTTGTTCTTTCTTCTGATTGCTCCTAAACAAATTGCATGATTCCAGATCTGCAGGTGTATTATGCAAGGGTAGATCTAGGTCTATGCAGTTTGCAGTTGGATTTGACCTAGAAGCATGTATATATTGTACTAGTTTAATATTTAGTATCTACAGAATATTCTTCAATCGCTATTTCTGCAAAGTGATTTACCAGGTAAAGTGTAACTACTCTTCGCCAGATAGATACAAGCTCCATCACAGTTACTTCCACAAGCACTAATGAAAAAAGTTATCGTTATGTACATGTTTGATTAATTATATAAACACAGGCTTTGGTCTTGCTTTGTAAGTTTATTTAATTGCCTATATGGAAGGCTTTACCAAAGCAAAAAGCAACAACAGCAGTCACGTAAATACTTGCTCAAATGAAGATCATATTTTAAGTTCATTATTCTGTAATTAAGTTTTCAACTTATTTGTATTATAGTAGTGTACATTTTTGTCCATATATATATATATATATATATATATATATATATATATATATATATATATATATATATATATATATTGCATTTATTTTGTACCACTGGTTGCTCCAAGCTGTGAAGTAATTTATCTCTTCTGTATGTTTGATATCTGTGTGGCAAAATTGTATTGTCTACATGGGGCAGCAATTCTTGATTTTTATAATCTTTGCAAATCACAGTGTTGAACTGCTGTTTCATTTTCACCACATTGAAACAATGTTAAGTATCAATTATATGTTAACAGCTTATGGTCTAAAAGCTGTTACCACTACATCATCTATCAGGTATATTCAGGACAGTTGTACTTAAATAACTGACTGGGAACACATGGATAATGTTGTAAAGACATTAAAGGAAACTAAAAATGTGAACTAGCATGTCATTCTAAAATAGTAGTTTCCCAAAATGAAAATGCATCTAAGTTTTTTCTTTTGGTTTTAATGGCATCATTGTCAAGGAAATGGGAGTGATGTGCCCTTCCCAAGGACACAGTGAAGCAGCCAATGCAGACTGGACTGGGTAGATATCAAACCTGTAACCCTTGGAAACATGCAGTATTCAGACAAAGAATACTACACAGTGTAGGGGTCTGTTAGAGGGTTACAGACACTGCCAAACTGTCCTTTGATATCCCACCCCCTCTCCATGAAGAGTCAATATTTCACAGTAATTTGTGCGGAATTGAATTTGTAGCAACTTTATAGCTAGTGTAATTGTGCCATGGATAAAGCCTGTCAGCTTAAAAATTATTTGTAATCTCCAGCATGACCTTCTTTGATGCTTAGTTTTGAACTTTAAAGTTACATTCAAAATATTATTCCAAACTTACTCAAGGAGAATATAAATATGTGTTGGCAAACATTCATAATTATTTCTCAGAGATGGCAATTGCTGTTAGGAAGATGTAAATAAATGAATTGATCAAACAGTGTTTTGAAGCGTTCATTTTAATGTCCATTATCTGACAATTTCATGTTAACATGATTTTATGATTTTTTTGTTTTAATGTAATTATTGTAGCAAAGACTAAGAATTATGAAAATATTTGCCTCAAATTAAAATTAAAAAAAGATTTGTAAATGGCTAAAATGAATGGTATTAATGTTAACATAATTACTTGTTTTACGGAGAAAATTAAAGGCAGTTAAACCAAATATTATGAGTTACACAGTTTTGAGTTACGTGATCACTCTTGGAAATGCACCTATGACATAAGTCAGACATTAGCTGTACAGTCATATAGTTAAAACTGTATACAGTCACTTCTGTAAGAAAGTCACCTATCACATAAGTCAGGAATGAGCTGTACAGTCATATAGTTAAATCTGCATACAGTCACTTCTATAAGAAAGTCATCTGTATATGAGAACCATGTTTATTAGTGTCATATGTACTTACTTATAAATCAAGTCCAACTGTAAGCAACGTAGACCCTGACTGGTCACATTTGTGCAAGCAAGTCAGAATCATTGTTGATTGTTCTGTTGATTGCACCTGAAAAACTGGATAGACCCTGATCTGCCTGTGCATTATGCAGTGGTGGATCTGAGTCTGCAATTTGCAGTTGGTCTCAACTTATAAGTGAATATATATGATACCCAGTATTATACACCTTATATAAAATTGCCTCCATATAACGGTCACTTCTGTATTACACCCAGTTCTAAAGGTGACTTTCTTATACAGGTTTATTGTTGAATGAAATGCTGACAGTTTGTTGTGACACATCTGTCAATGATCTAAATTTAAAAATTTAAAACAAAAGAATTTTTTATTTAAATTTTCCATTGCTTTGTAGGATTCATCAATAAGCAAGTTGACTCGTGAGATAGAAGCACTGAAGAAAGAAATCAGAGAGAGGGATGCACAAATTGCATCTCTGACATCTAAGGTACAATAGTAAATGACATCTGTTCTATGTTGATCTCCATATTGTTTTCCAGATATTTCTGACAGTGAAGACAAGACAAATATTACTTTTTTCATTTGCATCAACCCATTATGCAAACTTGAATATATATGTGGGTATGTGAGAAAGCTTGCCAGTAGCTTCTCGTGGGTAGGTGATTCTTCCAAGGTTTTCCTGGGTTCTTCCGCCACCATTAATACTGGCTGCCATGCATAGCCTATCGTGTGCTGAAAAATGGCGTTAAACCCCACAACAACAACAACAGAAACAAGAAAATAAATGAAATGTTATTTTCTCTGCTATGCAGAAAAGGACAAAAAGTTGCATTGTGAATGGAAAAAGGATAAAGTTGTACACATTAGATTCATTGAAATATGATTTAGTGTTTTAAACAGGCCCAATTTTTGTTCTACTATTTTTCCAGCTGTTTTTATGATCTTCCTTAATTTTCCCTCTGCTTGTGATTTTGAAAATGTGGCAATGCCAACCTTACTGATTCTCAAATTTTGTATCACTTTTTGTCAGTTTGATGAATGTTAAAAGTCTGTCATTTATATATTGGTTTTCATTGATTTCCTTTGATTCAATACATTTTATTATTTCTAATGTCCATTGGACAAATATTTATGTACAATGGATATTTAAAAATGTATCTATGAAATTTGGTAGCATGCCTTCTCACCACAACTATTAACCAAATTAAAGTCTCTTGCACCATTTCTTACTTTGCAGTTGATGCAAGTTGACCATATCACCTCAAAGTTGTCAAGGAGACGTAAAACAGGAGTCATCGCAGTGCCTAACAAACATCGCTTTCAAATATAAATGAGAGAATTTACTTTTGTAAATAGAAAAGCTTTATGTTGCAAATAAATACTGTTCAGATCATAAAGTCTTTCTATTCTGAATTATTTTTCTCAATATTGTAGCTTACCAAGGGCAAGGATGTTACAAAGCCGATAGATGACAAGGATGCCAGAGAGAAAGAACTGATCAGTCTCAGACAGGTATACAAATAACCTAACGAAAAAACAGTTGACCCTGTTATGAGACATTTAAGAATTTTTTTGTTGGATCACCATGTTATAAGTGTGGTGTTCAGTTCCAGTAATTTATCATAATTTTCCCTTTCAAATTAACATTTGACCAATCAATGTTATGAACACTGAAAGAACAGCAGATGTTTCAATAGTCAGTATTCTTTTTTCATTATATAATGCAACCTATTCTTTAAATTTAAAGTTTTTTCCTAACATGACTCACAGTTGGTTGAATAATTTTATGTTATTGAGCCTTTCAGAAACAATTTTATATCAAAATTTTGAAATGATCTTTGACTTTTTATTAAATAGTCATTAAAAAAAGGCAGCAGTCCCAAAACATTTTAAAACATATTCTAAAAAGAAACTTGCCAGTATGAAAGATCTCAGTGAAGGATTTTGACTGATTCTCAATTCTTTTCACAACCAGAAATTTAAGTCAGCAGAGAACAAGCTACAAGAGCAGTCTGAACTGATCAACAACCTCAGAGAAGAACTTGATAAGATGAAAGCCAATGTCTTCGAACAGAAGGATGTTCAGCGTAAGCTCCAACTTGAGGCTGAGAAAGCAAAAACAGAGGCCACAGATTTTCAGAGAGCAGAGCGAGTTGTTAGAGTTGACCTTGAACAGGCTACAAAGAAGGTATGAGACAGATTTATAAAGGGAATTATAAAAACCAACATTTAATTAAAGCTGTATGCCCAATTAAGTCCAAAATTATCCATTTTAGCTCACTTAATACCCCATTTTGACATTCATAACAATAAATTTTGTCATTTTAGAAGGATTAAGTTGTGTGTCATGGTTTCTTGGCAGATTTGGTGGGTGGGTGGGATCCAGTCAGTTATTTTAAAATGTTTAGCTCACCAAATAAGTGAAAACAAACTATCATTGTAAATTACAAAGATGTATGGAGGACACATATTCTGAGATTGTGCCTTTACAGGTAATTGATGATGGTGAATTTTTTCCCAATATTGTTGTATGAATTAAAAGTTAGAAGAAACAGACATGTTTATTACATGATGATAATTGAATGCAGAATTTTTAAATCAGCTGGGTAATTGTTTTGCTGAATACATTCATTTGCATTCATTCAATTTCTTTATTTGCAGCTTGAGCGGTTCAGGAATCGAGTGCTGCAGGTGACATTTTCCACACCAGGTATCAAGGCTCCAGACACTGAAATCAGTGATGATGAACTGCTTGAGACAATGAAGAAAATCATGGATGAACGAACTGAATTGCTGAGGAAAGTCCAGGATATGAAAGACAAAGTCCGTCTGGCAGAGACAAGTGGGAAGGACTTCCAGAAGAATGTTAGGAACATCAAGAAAAGTCTGGAGGATGTTGTGGTATGGTGGAATACTATTACTAATAATAAAAGACTCATATCTGTCAATTATAAAGTCTATTTGCATTGGATGATATCACATGTATAAAAAGTAAAGTCTATATGCATTGTATATATTACATCTACCAATAAATAGCTCCAATTATATTATATGATATCACATCTGTCAATAAATAAACTCCAGTTACATTGTATCACATAACATCTACCAATAAGTAAAATCCGGTTATATTGTATGATATCACATCTACCAATAAATAAACTACTGTTGCATTGTATCACATCATATATACCAATAAATGAAATCCAGTTATATTGTATCATATCACATCTAGTAACACTAAACTCCAGTTATATTGTGTGATATCACATCTCCCTATAAGAAAATTCCATTTTATTTTATGATCTCATATCTACCAGTAAATAAATTACTGTAATATTGTATAACATGACATCTATTGTTAAATAAATTCCATCCATATTGCATATTATCAAATACACCAACAAAAATAAGCAAAATACAGACTTCCTAATGAGAAAAGTGCAAATAAATATGATGCAAACTAAATTAAATAATTGTACTCAGCAGAATCAGGATCTGTAGAGGAGCACCTTCAAGAAGACAAAATATACAAACAATGAGGTCATTATACAAACAATGAGGTCATTGTACAAACAATGAGGTCATTATATAAACAATGAGGTCATTATACAAAACATTTTATGGGATTTACTCAACCAACTGTCCCAAATACAAAATACAGTAATCGTTGTGCAAAAAAATTACTTTTTTAAACTGATACTGTTGTATTATGGCATTCATACAGCAGTAATCACAACATCAAATACAATATTGTCTCACCACAGCTGTTGCATTAGGTGCTCTCTTAGCTGGAGGAAACAAGGAATCACTTACTCTTATCAATATTTATCACGTTGACCAAATCTTGTTTTTCTAAACAGGATCATTTAAGGGATAATGGTCGACTGTCCAACTCTCTCAAGGAGGAGATAAGTTTGCTACAGCCAGCCATAGCAGATGAATCTGTAGCCTGGGTTAAGGATATCATCATCAAGCTGTTGGAGGGAGAGATGGCCTGGGAACTTGATCTGGAAGCAGCCATTGAAAAGTGTGGCGTCAATGTCAAACTTACAAATGATGGTAAGCTTTAGCTTCTAACAATATATACCTACCTGTAAGTCAATTCCAACTGCAAACTAGACAGACCCAGATCTGCTATCACATAATGCACTGGCAGATCTGAGTCTGTGCAGTTTTGTTAGGAGTAATCAGTAAAACAAACAACATAGACACTGGTCTGCCAATGTGAAATATGCAACAGCATAACAGGGTCTGTGTTGTTTGCAGTCGGACTTGACTTAAAGTATCTTACATCTTTAATTTCAACATCATTCTTCACAAAGCAGACAAATTGATGGATGGAGAGATGAAAAAATGTACAATAGCTGAATTGAATTGTTGCTAAATATTTCAGCCCCAGGAAAGCACATTGGCCTTCTTTATGCCAAGTGGGAGACAGCGCTTAAAGAGAAGGAGCGTCTTGTCAAGCAGATCAGTCAGCAAGAAGAGCAGTACAAACAGGATCTTCAGACTCAGTTGAAAGCACAGAAAGAGGAGGCACAACAACGTATAGCTGATGCAGTTGAAAAAGCTAAATTAGAAGGTATGTTCCATATGACCTGATTTCTTCAAATTTTTCAGAAGGCATTTTACATATAACCTAATTTACTTCAGATTCTATGGAAGGCATTTTCCATATATTTAGTTCACTGGAACCTAATTATAATGAAATTTCAATGATTGTCATTTTTTTCTTTTTATCTGAATTTGTTTATTATCAGGAATTAATACATTAGTATGTACTTACATAATTGTAATTACATCATTATTTACCAATATTCACAAAATCCCATGTGTAGGGAAAACCTATTCCACTGTATATCATGGTTTATATTTTAGATGATCTTATCAGCACAGATCCCAAAATTCTTGTAAACTAATGCAGGGATTATTAAGCATTCTGTCAAGCTGTTGTAATCACATATGTCCATTAATCTAGCTCTTGACCTGTCTGTCTGTTGAGACTTTCCACAAGATAACTTTAATGGGAATAGATGGAATTTGACCAAACGTTATTTACAACTTTATATTATGTAACCTAAAAGTAGTTCAGTTTTTATGTAAACTCAAAGTAGTTCATTTTTTATGTAACCTAAAAGTACTTCATTTTTTATGTAACCTCAGAGTAGTTCAATTTTTATGTAACCTCAAAGTAGTTCATTTTTTATGTAACCTCAAAGTAGTTCAGTTTTTATGTAACCTAAAAGTAGTTCATTTTTTATGTAACCTCAAAGTAGTTCATTTTTTGTGTAACCTAAAAGTAGTTCATTTTTTGTGTAACCTAAAAGTAGTTTTTTTTATGTAACCTCAGAGTAGTTCAGTTTTTATGTAACCTAAAAGTAGTTCAGTTTTTATGTAACCTCAAAGTAGTTCAGTTGTTATGTAACCTCAAAGTAGTTCAGTTTTTATGTAACCTCAAAGTAGTTCAGTTTTTATTTAACCTAAAAGTAGTTCAGTTTTATGTAACCTCAAAGTAGTTCAGTTTTTATGTAACCTCAAAGTAGTTCAATTTTTATCCTTCTGTATCATCAGAGGAGTTATGGCTCCTAATTGTCCATCAGTCTGATTTTCCTTTTCTGTAGATCAACTCTGGCATGCAGATTTTACATTTATGAGACCTTGCAGGAGTTTGATTTCCAGCACATTATTAGCTTGCCTCTACAAAGTAGAGGAAGACTAATGTACTACCACAGTACCAGCTTCTGAATCTGCACATATAGAGAACAGTACCGGCTTTGGAATCTGCACACTCACATATAAATATATACAATCTCATTGAAACACAACCAGTCTGTCTTTCTAGGTACTAGGCAGCAATTTGTTTCATAGCAGCTATAGTGCAAGAAAGGGGCAAACGTTGTACATGTACATTAGCTATACATTCTTGGCTAAGTTTTGCAATGAACTAAGGTTGTTCTTTTGTACCCAGTATATGCACTGTTAAACCTGGAAAAATGAAACTTGGTGAGAGATGCATCTTGATGAATACTATGCCCATTTTACAAAATGTGTCACTGTGATCCATATTTCTTTTGACATTGACTTAGGTTATATTTCTAAGTGTATTTCTCAAGCTCTATTCAACGTTAAAATCTTCAGAATAAATGATTTCATGCATTTCTACTAGCATCACACTCTTACAAGAAAAGAAGTTCACTGCAACCTTCATTTTTTCATTTTGCTGAATTTGCATAGTTTTTGCATTATGGTATGACCAGATGTTTTTTTTAAAACAGGAATCATGAAATATATTAAGGGTATGTAACTTGATAAGTACTCTGCTTTCATCATAAAAGTGGGTCACATTGACCTTTATTTCACACTTCACTGACTTTGGTTAAATTTTGTGTTTGAACTGTTCATGCAAGAAAAATTAGGCTAGATGATTGTATACATACCTGTTAATGGGGCTTCAGGTGGCTTAGTGGTCAAAGGTGCTCACTTTTAGAGATGACTGATATCTCACCTCTGTCCAGGTGGGTTCGAGTCTCAGTCGTGGCCAACTTTGGGTATGTGAGAAAGTTTTAACAGCTTCTGTTGGTTTGTAGGAGTTTTCCAGGTTCTCCCTTCACCAGATATACTGGTTGCCATGTATAGCCTGCCATGTGCTGAAAATTTTGTCAGACCCACAACAACAGCAACATTTGTATTGGTACCACAGCAATACAGAAACATTACTGTGATGTTCATTTCACCTTTGTCTCGCTTGAATTAAGTCTTTGTTTGGTTCATGACCACATGGGTCTTTTTGGAATGCTCTGCCAATGAAATGGTAGAAAGTCGGGCCCTTACAGAGCATGCAATGCTTAATGGCTATCTTGATAAAAATTTATATAATGGAGTCTAGTCATTTTAAACTGATTTAAATTATTACCATTTAAAAGTTCAGAAAAGCTCAGTAGTCATTTGCATGGATTTTATTTTGAAATACACAGAAAATCATTCCTATTGATAATCAAATAGTAGGATATATGGAAGTTTAACACATTAACCCCTAAAGCTTTTTGTCAATTTTGCCTAAAAATCGAGTAGGAAACACATTTTGAAAGCTATTTCTGAATAGACTCAAAAACACCAAATGCCCGGTCATCTTTCAATAACATACTGCCTGGTGGTGTTAGAAACATCATTTTTCATTGGCTATTTGACTCGCGCATGAGCAGTAGGGTAAAGGTTGGCCTTTTTTTTTTGTTTTTTTGCTAAACGGAGCAATTATTTTTGTATGGAGACCACTCTTTATTCCAAATGCCCATTTTATCCAACTTTTTGCAAAGGCTCATCTGTCTGTTTGCAGTTCATACTGGTTTGCCTTAGAACTGAGACCAAAATGTCTAAAATCCGGACACAAAGTCAGATTCCAGCCACAGGCAAATTTTGGGTAAAAAAAAAGTCGGGTCCAAAAAATGAGGTTTTTCTATCTGTATTTTGTAGTGCAACTAGATATTCCAGACTATTTGGTATCATTGTAGAGCTACATCTGTCTACCTTTCTATAATACCACCCACTTTAGTGTATCATGCATGACCATGACGCCACAGAGCTCGGCAGTTTCTCGGCAACATACAAAAGAGAAAGTATGTAACTAAATTTGTTTTCCCACAAATGTTTTCTCCCTTTGATCATTTTTCCTCATGTTTAGTGAATGTCTATTGATAACCATTTCAGGAGGATATTTGACTTTTCTTGTCATATTTGTAAATTTGAGCGAAGGGATGACTGCGGTAGTGAAAATACACTGAAGAATTATGCTGGCATAGCTGAAATGTTTTAATCTTATTTTGTCTCATGTGTGAATATTGATACAGCTATCACTCTTTCCACTGTCAACAGTGTTAAGGTGCTGTAGTACTATTTTTTAAAAGTGAAACCTATTCTTCATCATCGGGTGTATTTACTTGAAATTTTTCAATATGATGCAAGTAGTTCCTATCTTTCATCTGTAAGCAGTATAATAATATTATTCACAGACAAGACACAATGCTCTGGTCAGTATTTTTGTTTAACCAGCAGTATTTATTGTACATTTATGACCACTATGGCCAACTATGTTAATTCTTGTGTATCTCTTTTCAGTGGAAGAAAAGCTAAATCGGGCTATTGATGATATTCGAGCTGTGGAAACGGAAAAACGAGAAAATGCAGTTGAGGCTGAAAGAAAAAAAATAGAAGAATTAGAGAATTCTTTAGAACAACTTAAAAATGTAAGAATTTTGGGTGAATCATACAGTGTAGAATACAATTGGAAGAGGCTGTACTGAGGAAAAGTTTGATTACAAACTAGCGAATTTCATAGCAAAAAGCTAGGGCAAATAATCAGCACACATTGTAACTGCATCAGCATTTAATATTTGCCAGTTTTACCTCACCACTCCAAAGTAGAGGAAAGATGTTGGTCTTCACTATGCTTTATATAAAAGCAATGTCACCTCATCTCAGCCATTCTTTCTTCTCATGTCCTGGGCAGCAGTTTTAAGTGGGTTTCATAGTACCCACCCCAGGGAAGTGAGCTAAATTTTGCATATACATTTACATTATTTGTACATTCTTGGCTAAGTTTTTGCATTCAGATCATGACCCCATAGGTGTTGTAATTCTCTTATACCAGGAATTGTGGAACTTGCTGAGAGGATATATCTGATGAATACTGCACCCTCATTATATAAGTGGGTTTCTTTGACCCATATTTCATGCTTCACTGACTTGGGTTCCATTTTGTGTTTTAATTTATTGAGTACTGTTCATGATAGAATGACCAAAATGAATGATATTATGCGTTTATATTAGTACCACATCTGTACAATGAAAGAAGGTCACTGTGACCTCCATTTACATTTTACCAACTTCTTTGAAGTTTTTGTATTTTGCTAATGATCATATAGATTCTAGTATGATACATACAATCCTGTCTAGAATCATGACACTTGGTGAGCAGATGTGTCTGGATTAGCACTACACACACATTGGGAAATGAGGTCAATGTGATCCATATTTTGCACTTTTCTGACTTGGGTTAAACTTTGTGTTGGATGTTTATTTCATGCTAGAAGCATGAAATTGATGATGATATGCATCGCTATTAGTATAATATTCTTACAGGAAAGGAGCTCACCATGACCTATATTTAAACATTTACTGGCTTTTGTTTAGGTCTGTGTATAACCTCATGAGTTTTGGTTAAGTTTGTATATGACCACATGAGTTTCTGGCATTCATTATGTATACTATTCTACCTAGAATCTTGAGACATAATGATGGGATGCATCTTCATAAGTACAACACTCTTGGTGGAAAAAAGTTGTCTCTGTGACATATACCTTATTGCTTCATTGACTCTGTTGGAATATTGTTCTTTATGTTTATTTCTTCGATGCTCTTTGTGTCAGAATCATGAAACTTTATAACTGAATGCATCTCTTTTACATCCTTACAACTGAAGGTCACTGTGACCTTCATATTCTTACTTTACTAACATAGGTTTAGTATTGTGTTCTGTGTTCATAATATTGATTTTGTAGATGCTACATTTATCATAGTCTAAACAGAAGGCCCTTTCTGTCAGACCAGTTGAATATAGCAATAAATGTTTAACATTACACTGTGAACTTTCTTGTAATGAGTTGATATTGTATATTGTGATAGAGTATTCTCCGTAGGTTACATTTTATATTGTTATAGAGTACTTTTAGTGAGTTACATTGTATTTTGTGATAGAGTACTCTTCATGGGTTACATTGTTTATTGTGATAGAGTACTCTTTGTGGGTTACATTGTATATTGTGATAGAGTACTCTTCATGGGTTACATTGTATATTGTGATAAAGTACTCTTAGTGGGTTACATTGTTATTGTTATAGAGTACTCTTAGTGGGTTACATTGTATATTGTGATAGAGTACTCTCCGTAGGTTACATTTTATATTATAGAGTAATCTTAGTGAGTTACATTGTATTTTATGATATAGTACTCTTCATGGGTTACATTGTATATTGTGATAGAGTATTCTTATTGGGTTACATTGTATATTGTGATAGAGTACTCTTTGTGGGTTACATTGTATATTGTGATAGAGTACTCTTTGTGAGTTACATTGTATATTGTGATAGAGTACTCTTAGTGGGTTAGCTGTGCATTTTACATATTAGAATAGTGGACTGCATGCATTTCATATCAAGCCTTGACTGTTATGGATAATCAAGGCATTTACTCATGCATGAACTATGCTTGTAATAATGTTTAGACTGGTTGTCACTCCAAGGTTATTACAAAACTGACTTCTTCCCTTTCAAATCTGGCTTTTAGGGATGGACAATGTTAAAAGTTTCTTAATTAAATTTTCTGAGCAATGATTTGGAAAGAAAACAAAGAAATTAATCTCTGGTTTTTATTGACATCTACCTCTACCTTATTATCATTTGTATTGTTTCAAGGTTCCATATTTTGCAGGTCAGCATAGTCTGAAACTTGTCTTCATGATGATTACTGTTTACATGGCTGCTGGAGACTATTTTAATCTTTACAGAGGCAGACGTTGTAATTGTTGATTATATTCTTGTAAGAAACTTTAATGAAAGTTGCTCAATGAAATTTTTTGTGACATCCCTTAAATTGAAAACAGAAGTGGTAAACACACTATAATGCCCAAATTTTGCTTTGACATAGAATGTTACAACTTAGTAAAAGAAATGGGGAAGCCTTTTTCAGATCAATAGCAGAGAGGACTATGTGATGCTATGTAATAAGCATTTAGAATACTCTGCTTTTTAGACAAGGGCTTTATCTGTAGGCCAGTCACAAGAATTGGTCAAAGTATTTGAAAAAATTAGAGCCAGTTAGACAGGAAAACCAGCAGATTTATCTGCTTCATTTGGTTTGATAATCTATATCTTTATCACAAAGGACTGCTTGTAATTACTGGCAAAAGGTTGCTCTTGTGCGGATACTGCCATCTTAAAAATGCTTTCAATTTTGTGTTTTATTTGGAGGGGGGGTATTTAACACCATGTTTCAGCACATCAAGCCAGCATATTATATGGAGGAAGTACCTGGCCAAGAACTACTAACCCACAGGAAGCTACTGGCAAGCTTTCTCACATAACCATGTTGGTCAAGCTGAGCAAAGACTCTACCTAATGTGGACAGAGATGATATGTGTGAATGATTTGTAAAGGCAAGGATCTTAGACCACTTGGCCACCTGGAACTTGTTTGTGTTTGTGAAAATTATGTGAAAGACCAAAGACATTTAAATGTAACAGCTATATCTGAGTTGCTCTATATTGTTTTAAAAATACATTAATCAATTATTTCAGTTGTCTGATAATTAAAACTGGTGTAGAAAACCTGAAAATGATCCAAATGCTTTTGACATAGAATGATGAGACTGCATGAATGGAAGCTGATGAAGTTTTATGTCTCTTATGTTTCTAATAGTTTAATCTATGCTTATGCTGAAAGTTTATTTATTGATTATTTATTGGTTTATTGATTATTTATTGACTTATTGATTTTATTTGAATAACTACTAATTGTAAGAAATCCTAAGGTTTTATTTTATTGGTTTGACATTTGTGATTCATCAGTGTTATTGGTGTTTACCAATCAATCCTGGTTTATTGAATTTATAGTGTTGTAGTATTTACGGTGTCAAATGTGCTACATTTGTTTGTTAAAATAACAACTTAGTTAGATACTATAAATGGTAGGCTGATTTGGAGTTTTTATTCAAAATCATACTATATAATTGTCTTTGATTATTACTTTATTCTGGATGATTTATTATATTTGGTACCCCTTGTGGCTGAATGGCCTAATTCACTCACTTTGACAGATCACTTGCATCTCACTTATATCCATGTGGGTCAGTTGTTCTTCATGGGATTTTCCTGGATTCTTCTTCAGCCAGATATACTGGTTGCCATGTATAGCCTAGCACGTGCTAAAAAATGGTGTTAAATACACAAAAGCAAACCAGTGTCTTATGTATGCAAAATAAAATTTCAGAGTTTAACAGAGAAGAATGAAACTCAGCAGGAAAAACTGGAGGCAGCTTCTACAGCGATGTCTGAGCTAGAAGAATACAAAGTTTTAGAAGTTCAACTTCAAGAAGAAATTGCCAAATTAAAAGCAGAAAAAGTGGAGGAAGTACAAAAATTACAAGTAGAACTTGAAGAAAAGGACAGAAAGTTAGAAACAGACTTGTCATCTTACAAAGAACAAATCAAACAACATTCTGTAACAATTTGTGCAATGGAAGAAAGACTCACTAAAATTACAAAGAAAAGCAAAGAATATCAGGAAGAAGCGGAGATGCATAAGAAGACAGCACATGGTATGTACTGTTATCAATATTCAGCAGTTTAAAATTTTTATAGTTTTCATATTTCCATTGTAGAAATTCAAAAACAAATATCAGGTACTCTTGACTCACTTGTTTTTTTTATCAATGTCCACTTACACATACCCCTGTATCAGACAGCTGTAGAGAGAGAGATGTCCACTTACCCCTATATCAGGCAGCTGTTGAGAGAGATGTACACTTACCCCTACATCAGACAGATGCAGTGAGAGAACACAAGATATTCAGAGGTGTCAAATAAGTGATTTCCACTACACTATCCAGGTTTCACCTGTGTTATATTTAGATTGGACGATGCAAAAAGGAATCGGGTTATTTTGTTTTGATTTATGACACATTAATGAAACAAAAACAAACCACATTATAGTAATATAAATGAAAAAATGATCACCAAATTTAATGATAACCACATGCACAAGTTATGTTATTAATGATAACAGCACAGGATATCAGTTATTAATTATAACAGCACAAGATATCAGTTATTAATGATAACAGCACAAGATATCAGTTATTAATGATAACAGCACAAGATATCAGTTATTTTTGGCATGTAAATAAATGTCAGTTTCTGTTAGAGGTATACTTTATAGCAGCTGATGGTAAGTGTGGAAATTCCTGTACAAGGTGCCCATTTTTTCAATTCATTGTGGGTAGTTTTTTGTAAAACATTGTTGCTAAAACGTATAATGTTATACTTTAACCTCTTCACCAGCCATATCAATGAAAATTGTTGCAATTGAGAAATCAGTACTAAGTCATACCCATAATGCCTTGCAGAAAAAAATAATAACATGTAATGACAGAGACAATTTGTGCTTGAGTTTTCATTGTTGAGGTTGTCATCTGCTATATATCAGACTTGAAACTGAAATTGACATTTATTAACTGTCTCAAAATAACTGAGTTCTCCTTCTGTTTATGTTTGTAGTTGTCATGTTAATTTAGTAAAGTACTTTTTTGTTAAATGGAAGAATTTGCCTACTTGATCATGTTGAATTATAGTTTATCCAGTTGTGGTGCATGTAGCTCAAGCACTAGACTTCAAAATCAACTTACCACCATTTTATTTTTTATTGCCTTACTTAAAGTTAGTGAGACATAAATATCACTTTTCCATTAGGGATAATGGCACAGTGGTCATACATTTATAAAGCAGCCCCTTGTGTAGCAGGAAAGTGGCCTTATAAGAGGGGTGGCCTTTCTAGAGGGGAATCACAAAGATGTTAGTAATAACTGCATATAAAGTATGAAATGTGTAACTGTTGTTTCACTATTTAATACTTTTATTTAACAATTACAGGCTTATTATGGAATCAGTGTGATAAAATTGATATCAGTGTTTTTAAAATAATTATGAATACTCGTCAATCATGATGTAAAACCACCTTGTCGATAAAATCAGAGCACAAATATCAGGCTGAAACAATCATTGTTCATTCCATTTTCCCACTGTTGTAAAATGTATAACTGACAATGTTTATTTAAATCTTTCTGACATCAAATTTATCAGCAGTGATCAATGGACCCTCCCTTTTTTTATTGCTTAGTCAAACTGCTTTCACTTTTCCTTCTATACTCTGAATATCTGATGACATTTTGAATCTTTGCAACAATTTATTCCTTCAATGGCAATTTTAGTTAATACATGAAAGTCTCATTGTTACAAAGGAAATGAGCTTATCACATGATTGATTGTTTTTAGTCTGGTACCATTTCAAGAACATTTTGTAATCTATAGCTAACTTACCATTTTTACTTTATGGCAACCAAATGTAATATTTTTATTGTCAACTTGATACTTATCAGTGGTAATAATAGTCATCAAAATGATCTAAATCTAAGAACGCACTGCAGTAAGGATAATCAGATTACATACCAGGTTTTGCACAAATATACCTGCCATATTAGAAGGTTGGCCATCCTAGAGGGGTATATGTCATAGAAGCAGGTGGTCACTGGTCAAAGGGATCACTGTAGTAGCATGGTTAACACTATCAAGGTGCTCCTTTTTAAAAGTATTTTATATGTTGTATTCAACTGAAACTTTGGAATGTTAT
The DNA here is from genome assembly GCA_028554795.2 of Sinohyriopsis cumingii. Lineage (NCBI taxonomy): Eukaryota > Metazoa > Mollusca > Bivalvia > Unionida > Unionidae > Sinohyriopsis > Sinohyriopsis cumingii. The sequence goes on from CM068838.1 coordinate 58,940,826, forward strand.
TACTATGAATTCCATGTTTGTACCCTAATATGCCAGAATTACTTCCCTTGCTATATAAGCAGAAAACTAGTGATGTCATTGTCAACAATGTTAAGCACTATGTTGCAGGTCAGATAGTTTCTACATGTACATTGGTAACTTTATACCTGTATTACTAGCATTATTTACCTGATATGCTAGGAGTTTATATCATTCCCACTTACTTCATCATGGCATTGTTCACCATGATTCATTTTGTATTTTATGAGATGAAATTATTTGCATGCCTTCCACTGGATCATCAGATAAAGCTTATCAGCAAGATTGCACAAAAACCTTAAATTTTAGTAACATATTCATATGTATATGTAGACAAACTGATTAGATTTTAATATATAATAACAACTTTATTTCTGACTTAAGTCTGTAGATACGAAATTGGTGATTCCACACAAAACATGGCACAAAAACTCCACAAAAATATTAATACATGACAAATTCTGACCCATTAAGAGAATCAGCATTCCAATCACCTACTATGTATATATAATCTAGTAAAGATTCAATTTTATCAAGATAATATATAAATTCTTGATATATGGATCTCTGTCATCTGTAGGGAAATACACATTAAGAAATAAGCAGAGTGTATCATTGCTTTTATACTCTAAGCATCTTAGCCATGGGTCATCAAATGTACAACCTGTCATATGGCCCCATTGTCTTCACAATGCAGCCACACCACCATAGGTACATCGAACAGGTAACTCTGTATTAGAGTCAATAGGTGTGACACCAGGGGGATTAATGTTAGAATGAAAGATATTACAGGTTCTAATCAGTCAACCAGTGTTCCTGAAAACAAATATGTTATAAAATTTCAGCAACTTTTAAACTTTTGGTTACATTTCTTTTTATGCCTTAGACTTTTTGACCAAATCATGTACCACAATTAAGCAAAACCACTTGAAATGTTATAGACATATTTGTTTTCAAATGTAATAACCCAAAGAGATTTTCAGGCCAATTCAGAAGTTGTCAATTTTTTTTACCTATTTTTGAACTTTTGGGATATAGACATTTTGGGTGGAACTGGTACATCATATTAATGCTATAGAATTGTGTATTTATGTATAACTGAGATTTAAATATTCATGATATATCGATTTAGTGACATATTCTCTTTTTATGGAATGACATACCATATACATAGTACGTGAAGTAATAAAATTTATTTTGAATGGTTCTGAATTGTTGATTTTATCCAAGTTAATACTGTATTTGTTTAAAAGTAAATGTTGCTTGAACATTTTAAAACTTTTATAACAAATTCTTAAATCATTATATTTTTCTCAGAGCTGAAAGCAGAGCTGAATGCCAAGAAAGCAGAGAAACCACCTCCACCTCCAAAACCAAAGATTATCATGCAGAAACCTCCACAGGACATTCTGGCAATGGAGCAGCTCATTGTTGTACTCAGGTATGAAAGAGTTTTTGGGATTTCACCTGGCCATAAGGACATGTGAGCTTACTGTCATGTGTCTGGCATTGGTCAACATTTGCTTGTTACCACTCTGGATGCCGTGTTATTAATCCCATTATGAGCAAAGTTGGAATGTGTCATCTGTGTCTCCGACAAGTTTGAATATGAGCATGATCTATTCAAAACAATGAGTTTATCTTGTATCTGATTGCCTGAACTTTTTACTACTCCTGATTTCATTATGATTCGACCTGGACCAATTAACAGTTAGGGTGTGCATGATATGCATAATTCATCGAGATCTCAGACAAGTTCAATTATGAACAAGATACACACACATATTGATGAGGTTATCTTGTATCTGATTGTCAGAGATTTTTACCACTGTGGGGTCCATATATCTGGTCTGACTTGATCAAATTTGGAATATATACTTATAGATCAAACTCTTGGAAAAGTTACATTTTGTGAGAGATTTGTGCATATTAATGAGTTGATCTAGCAGCTGACAGGCTGAACCTGTTACCAGTCTGGTGGCATTATTTTGGATTAAAGTTTTATAATACATGGAATATATTGGGTTATACGATCATGACCTGACATGAGTGTTGATAATGAGCAGGATCCACACATATTAATGAGGTGATCTTGCATCTGATTGGTTGAACTTGTTTCAATTCTATAAAGACTGAGTATATTTGGTAATAATATTTAAACTATAAAAATGCCTAATGAGTTTTTTATGAACCAGATCTTTAAATACAGTGGATATTCAGTACAGTTAGAAAATGTTCTCAAATTATGTGCAATTGAAACAATGTTTCTGCATTTAAAATACCTGTTCTCTTTATTTAAATTAGATCAAAGCAAGGGAATAAACCATGATATGACTATTCAGCAAGGGAATTAATCCATGATATGACTATTCAGTATCACAAGTTTGAGATTGGAGAGTTGTAAAGAATATGAAAGACCATTGAAAATAAATGTTGGAATACAAGCTGCATAGATTTCAATAGAACAATGTATACAGTTTAGCAAAATAATACACCCTAGGGATTTCAGTAAATAATGTATAATTCATAACAGAAGAAAGGTATAAAGTAAAACAATTGTTATAGAAGATGTACAATTTGCAAGCTAGCATAAACTATGAGCAGTGTTGTAATTAAGGATCAAAGATTCTATACACTACTATAGATATTTGTTTTCAAGTTAATGTGGGTTTTTTTCTCCTAACAATGCTTTGATCCAAGAAAAGCATATTTCTTGTAAAATCCATGTCTATGTTTATAAATCAATTTGCAGAGATTTTCTTCTAAAAGCTATTATCACATTTGAATTTTTTTAAGTATCTAGTATCAATGTTGATATGCTTGGGGAAAGAGCATTTGACAGTTGATTGTCATGCCATATTAAAATACTTGAAACTTTTGTGTTATTATTTTAAGGTATTTCATATTTTCAGTGTCATTACTCACAGATTATTGAAATTTCTTGTATACATTTTAGATTTTAAAAAAATTCCCAATACATCCAGATTTAATAATTATCAAGAGGAGAGAAACACATGATGTAAAAACAAATAACCAGTGAATTATAATTTCAATTGATGTGAGAGATGTTTGACTCAGTAGACACAAAATAAAGCTTCACCTGTAGACTCAACTTTTAAAAATATTTTTTGACTTTTATTATGGTCAAAATACTTTGTATATTAATTATTTGTATCAGACTATTAAAAAATAGTTAAAATTGACATGATTTTAAGTTTAGGAAATAGTTTACCAAGTTTGTGTTCTTAAAATATTACATAAGCTTGCTTAGTCAAATGGTCAACTGTTAGGTTATGTAAACCATGTGAACGATATCAGGTCCACTTACACCTCTTGTTCTCCATCCCTAATGCACAGGATTGGGGCACACCAATTTATCTCCAGCATCTTTATCACCTGGAGTCACCGTTTGATCCATGTTTTAATTTGTCTTACTTTTAGTACTTATTGGTTGAGCTCGTGACCCTGATTTTTGTAACAATATTTCTTCACTTATGAAATTACTATCCTTTTTATAACCACTTATCCTTGGAAATTAAACTTAATTTAAATAATACTTCCAATATAAAATTGATTCTTCTGACATATTCACAATGCACTTATAATTGTTCCCTCTTCCCCATTCATCCCTCAACTCACCCCCCTCCTTATTCATTAGATGGGTGGTGTCAGTTGGAACTAATGTTGCTAACTTGTTCCCCCTTGTCTACTTCAGTCTACTTCACTGGGATACTAGATATTTTGGGTTGTTGAGAGCAGGTGTAGTGGAATGTTCTTGATTGTCCTTCCATAACTTCCAGTTCCAATTTGTGTGGTCTCTAAGTTTAGATGCTGTACTTGCAGTGAATTCATTTACCATATATACTCTTTTTTAAGTCAGATCCAGTTGCAAACTGCATAATTTCTGATCTGCCATCACATGTCCTGAGTAAGATCTCAGTCTATGCATTTTTTGTTAGGAGTGATAAGTAAAACAAACAGCATAGACCCTGATCTGCCAATGCATTATGCAATGCCAGCTCAAGGTCTATGATGTTTGCAATTGAACCTGAATGTGTTAGTGAGTATATATGGTATTTTTGTGCGTATCAATTTTGATGATTTTGTGCTTGTCCTTTCCACTGCATTTAATTAATCATGGGCTGCAGGTGGTTGAGTGGTCTAATGTGCCCGCATTTACCGATCACTGCCATGTCACCTCTGCCCATGTGGGTTCAAGTCTCGGGTTCATTCAGTGTAGGTATGTAAGAAAGCTTGCCAGTAGCTTCCTGAGGGTCTAGTTTTTAACAGCGATTTTCCAGGTTCTTCCTTTGCCATTTATATTGACTGCCATGTATAGTCTATCTAATGCCAAGAAATAGCGTTAAACACAAAACATCAGCAACTGCATTTAATTCATATATTAGGGCATGGGTCCTGTTGTCTCCATGGACAGATCATTGTTCTCTGGATCTTTAAATGCATAGTTTGTAGCAAACAGGAACTCCATGAAAATGTATACTGCAAAATGTGTACACCATATATAGTAGTTATGTGTACCCAAAATTGTATAATCCACATATAATAGTAGTGTGTACCCTAAATGTACACTCCACCTATGGTAGTGATATGTACATCAAAATGTGTACCCAACCTATTGTAGTGATTTATACTCCAAGCTATATGCCACCTACAGTAGTAATGTATACTTCAAAATGTATACTTCACCTATAGTGGTTATGTATAACCCAAAATGTATAAATGTATAATCCACCTATAGTAGTGATGTATACCCCAAAATGTATACTCCACCTATAGTAGTGATGTATACTCCAGAATGTATACTCCATCTAAAGTAGTGATGTATACCCCAAAATGTATACTCCACCTAAAGTAGTGATGTATACCCCAAAATATATACTCCACCTAAAGTAGTGATGTATACCCCAAAATGTATACTCCACCTAAAGTAGTGATGTATACCCCAAAATATATACTCCACCTAAAGTAGTGATGTATACCCCAAAATGTATACTCCACCTAAAGTAGTGATGTATACCCCAAAATGTATACTCCACCTAAAGTAGTGATGTATACCCCAAAATGTATACTCCACCTAAAGTAGTGATGTATACCCCAAAATATATACTCTGCATAAAGTAGTGATGTATACTCCAAAATATATACTCCACCTAAAGTAGTGATGTATACCCCAAAATATTTACTCTTCCTAAAGTAGTAATGTATACTCCAAAATGTATGATTCATATACAGTAGTAGTGTGTACCCCAAAATATATACCACACATATAGTAGTAATTCTTAGTAGATTCAATCATGAAAACTTGTGTAAGAAAAAAATATGTGTCTATGCATATTCTTCTACTACAGTTATTTTCATTGCAATTAATTTACATTATAGACTTTGTTGTTAAAGTCACAGATTCAGCTAAACTTCAGTCTGAATATATCAAAAACTTCCTGCAGTTCTTACATGTTTCATCCCTTTTTTGAATAGGAAAGAGAATGCAGAGATAAAGACAAGCATACAGGAACAGGACGGTATAATTCTGGGTCTGAGACGTGATCTGGCAGGTGCCCATGCTAGATTATCAGATATTACAGGTATTACACGTTTTTCTGTGCTTTGTTTCAAACATTGTATTTGTCATATGTAATATTTTCAACAAGTTAAAGGAATGGTTGATTGTAGATGCACATTGTAGGTGCTGATTTTCCAAATGCCCTGGTTGTTCATACGTTGAAGTTTTATTTTCAAGTTTATCAGGAAAGGGCCAACAAAGGAATATTAATTTCTGCATCAGGGTTTTGTTCAGCTTCAGTCATACTTATTTATGATCATTAGAATATGTATTGAATTACATATTTGAATTGTTGTCTTGAAGCTCAAGGTTTTATGGCTTATTTTGTTTCTGCTTTGTATCATGAAAGCTGCTTCAAATGCAGGGATGAACAATTAACACTTCTCACTTTGACAGCATCTCATGTATCAGTCAAGATTTTTCCATTAGGGTCCAGATCATTTTTGTTTTACCCCTTTTCTACACTCTTCCTCTAATGCCATTTGAGATGGGGCAATAAAACCCAATTACTTTCCATGTCTGTCTAGTAAATAATAATAATAATAATAATAATAATAATAATAATAAAGACTTTATTTAGAGAAGATAACTCAAGTAGTTACAGAACTAATCTACCTTGAGGCCTTCTATCTGTTATGTGCAGTATATACAGTAACTAACAGTATTGTCTTAAAAGACATAGATTTAGCTATTGTGAACTATTGTGATCTCATCATGGTAGGTATGGGACCAGAAATCACTGACTTTGCTTGTCTGTCATAATTCCCATCTTTTATGTTGTCCTTTCAGGGTAAAAAAAGTTTGATTTTTTCTGGATTATGCATTTCTGTATGCTTTGTCATTAATAAATATAATCCATGATATCATTTATACAGCTACAAAACTATGTTACAGACATTGGTAATTTCAAGGTAAAAATCTGCAGACAAAAACACCAGATTGTAGATTTGTAATCAATAAATATGTTTTTAATGAAATGATTTGCTGTTTGGTCATTTAGATTGTCATTTAGATTGTCATTGACAATCTTGGCAGTCACCAGAATCAGCACAGGATATATATATATATAAGAGCAACAAAACACACCTGATGAGTCACCTACATGTAAGTGACCTTAAAAGAATTTGCAAAAAATCCATACTGTTATCCACAATTAAGGAATACAATTATTTTTTTTATATTAAAAGAAATCACTAAACATATCAGTTGAAGGAGCACAAAAATCAGTTTAACTATCATTTTTCATAGTATTTTATTGTCATTCATCCCTCCAGCTTGCAGTTTGTTCAAACACCAGAGACATTTTAAACAGAAAATAACTGCAGGAATTTAAAGAAATGGCCAGTTTAACAATGAAATTTTGATCATTACAAAATCAGCACTTTTTCATCATCATCGTCCTATGTATACCTTATATTCTCTCTTATAAGTTGAGCCCACTGCACAAACACAGATCTGCCGTCACATAATGTCCTAGCAGGTCAAGGTCTGTGCAGTTTATTAGGAGTGACCAGCAAAATAAATAGCATAAGCCTTGATTTGCTAGTGAATTATGCAATGGCAGATCAGGGTCTATGTTGTTTGCAGTTTGATTTGACTTATAAGTGTGTATATATGTTATATAATCATCTGTATTGAAAATCATATAAAGGTGAAAATGCATACATGTGACCAGCCTGTCTTGGCGAAACTTGGTATTCTTGGCACACTTTTTACGTTTATTATTTGCATTGTTTCATCAAATAGGTGAATTAAGCGAGTCTCAGAAACAAGAAATGGAGAAGTACAAGGAAGTGGTTACTAGTAAGGAAAGAGAAGTTGTTGAGTCAAGGCAGCATTTAGCAAAATTATCCAAAATAATAGATAAGCAGAAGGAAGAGCTGAAAGCTTTAGAAGCAGAACTAAGGTAAGTCATTTTCTGTCAAGAAAAGTTAGACTAGAATATTAAGGAATGATAAATTTATTGATAAAATTACTTTTCTTCACTAGCAATACTTAAACAAACTCACAACCCAAAGTCATTAAAGTGGGACATTGGTTTGATCAATAATAAGTACTATTTGTGAGGAGAGATATTATTGTTTTGATGAGAGAATATATTGGGTATCTAATTTTGGTGCTTACTTCATGATCCATGTTCTCTATTGTTGAATCCTTGCACAGTAAAATGGTTTTGCTTCGTTAATATCTTGCTTCATTAGAATCATGTTTGTGTGTTTTCAAAGTGTATTTCAAGTTGAAAACCCTATCATCACCTGAGGGAAACAACAGAACTATCATTTCACTGCAAATGGATGATGTTCTGTTAAAAAATAAACCAAAATCTGCTATCAATTCTTGATATAAATTTTTTTTAAAAAATTGTTTGGTAATACTGTGATTTTTTATTATTGTTGATATAATTTTTCAAGACTATTCATCCAATAACATTTTTGTTGGTATCTGTACTTATAAATCGAGTCTGACTAAAGTCTGCACAGACCCGGCTTTGCCATTGAATATAATATGCTGGCAGATCTGGGTCTATGCAGTTTGTTAGGAGTGATCAGCAGCACAAACAACATAGACCCTGGTTTGCCAGTGCATTATGTAATGGTAGATTAGGTTTATGTTGTTTGAAGTTGGACTTGACTTTATAGTTACACTTCATTTCCTGGATATTCATCTGAGAGAAACGGCATAAATGGCAAATGCTCATTGAGTATTTTAATTTATAATTTATAGCAATCACAAAAGATGAACAGTTTGATACTACACAAGAAAATTAAATCAATTCATATAACATGAAGCTTTTGATAGCTAATATTGGTAAATACTGACATCACAAATCTGCCAATCTACTGTATCTTGGAAATGTTTGCTGGAGGCATGTTTATCCTTAGCTTTTGCCTCCGTATCACAGAATGTTCTGCATTTTGTCTCGATGGCTTTGCTTTGATTACAGTCAACTGGTAGATATTTTTAACTTGCCAATTGTGATATCGGTTATGTTTAACTTCCCCATAATGATGAAAGTTGGACTACAGTTCTTTATTGCCGGGCAACATTTTTTGGCATCTCATGACCATGACATTTTGTGTCATCTGCTGCAGCAAGGAGAGGTCAGTCAGTGTGAAGTACAAGAGCACTATGGAAGAGAAGACTCAGAAACTTAAAGATCTTGAGGTGCAACTGAAGCAGGAAAAAGAGGAACAGAACAAACAGCTAGAATTGATGGATCAAGAGGTAAAACATGGAAGCAAAATAAATTGACAATTTATTTCCTTCTTCATTTATTTTTTTATTTACCTATTTCCCACTTTATCATAAACCTTTCTGTTATCTTTCTCTTTTCTTGTATATACAGTTTATGGAATTTTAACATCTTTAGCTTTAATATTTTATTTTGTGCATCATATTTGCATATATTTGGAAGGTTTATCTTCCTGAATTTTTGTGCATTTGTATATTTTTCTAACTTTGCCTTTAATTGGCATCTTATAGCCACTATTGTGCTGATGTGCCATAAGATACTACTAAATACATAAAATACTGTCATTCCTTCCTTTTACCGCATGGTCATTCTGTGTTTAATCCATGCTTCGGAATCTACATTGTATACATTGTTCAGAGTGATGCATGATGTTGACATGAAACACTGTCCATTCAATGCATGACATTGACATGAAACACTGTCCATTTAATGCATGACATTGACATGAAACACTGTCCATTCATGCATGATGTTGACATGAAACACTGTCCATTCAATGCATGACATTGACATAAAACACTGTCCACTCAATGCATGATGTTGACATGAAACACTATCCATTCAATGCTTGACGTTGACATGAAACACTGTCCATTCAATGCACGACATTGACATGAAACACTGTCCATTCAATGCATGACGTTGACATGAAAACACTGTCCATTCATCTGCCTCCTCATACTCTCATTTCTTTATTTGTCCTCTAATCTCATTTCTTTCCTGTTCATGTTTGTAACATATTAATTTTCCCAGAACATGTTAATTTTTTATCTTTCATTCTTGAATGGTGCCAATTGTCAAATGGTTTCAAATTTTTATTGCAAAAGGAAGAATCGAGATAATTTGAAGACACTAGTCAGTGCAGGAATTTGCAGGAAGAGACCATTTTTAACATTTCAGCATTTGCTTCAAAAGACTTGTGTCATTTGTATAGCGTTTGATATGGGTATCTCTTCCAAGTTTTAATGTACTTTATCTGCAGATTCACCATTAATGATTTCCTTGTAATAGATGTAAAATAATGTCAGTTGTTTGTAGATTCTGAAGTAGCTTTGAAAATATGCTTAAAAGACCATATCTATTTAGAAATGTCTCTAGGACCATCACTGCTATTTAATTATAGTACAGCTTTCACACAGTGTACTTTTGTGACACAAATCAACATTGATGGACAGTCTGGGTTAATTTTTAAGACTGTGGACAGACTTCACATAAAACAGTAAACATTTCAGATGTCTCCATCAAGATAATATTTATGTCAGTGTAATGTTAATTTTGGTATAAATAGAGTTTTAATGAATATTTCAAAAGTCCAAGTGCGTCAGATCAGTTTTTTTTCTTATTATTTTGCAAAAATCAGAAAGGTAAGCTTAAGCTCATTGCACTGTATAGTTATACAGATGGATACGTTATTCATGAACTCAATAAATAATGAAAATACATGATCCTTCTATATAATTTAAAATTTTCATTTCTTACAGGGACGAATCACCTCAGAGTTAACTGCCTTTGGAGCTCAGTGTAGAGGAGAAAGGCATGAACAGATCATCACGAGACAGCGAGAGGCCTTGGCTGAGTTGAGAGCAAGAGTGAAGTCACTGGAAACCTCAAAACCACCTTGTGAGTACACAAGTTGTAGATAATCACATGGTAGATTAATCTAAATCTTAATCCAGCTCGTTATATGATGGCAGATCAAAGGCTAAGTTATTTTGCAGTTTGATATGATTTACAGATGAGTGTGTACAGTAAAGAAATGCTGATTCTGCCATGGGGACGGTGAGAGCTTGCTAATGAATGCTTGTTCTTTGTCAGCTTGCAGGTCACAAATAGGTACTCCATTTATAATTCTTATGTGTGCAGTATAAGAAAATATTTGAATAAGCTATCTCGGAATTTTGATATTTTGCCAGATTTTGACATAAGCAAACATAATTTAAAGTTCAACATTTACCCTGTTTTCATAGGCCTCATATTTTTATCATAGGGATGTGTTGAAAAAAATAGTCAGTACAAAGAAAGTAGGTAATATGTACCCATTTGCATTCTTGACCCTATGTGCAGTGCATTATGCTTCAAAATTGGGCAATGATTCATGACCACATCACTGTATGGATCCATTTTTCTAGTGCCAAACCCTGATCAGGCTTTGCAACAAGTGATTGCATTGAAGAAAGAATTAGCAGAAATGAGAGCTAACCAGGCACTTGCTGAGGATCAGAACATCCCATCAATGGCTTCATTGGATCGTGAAGTCAGTCGAGCACGAGGGCTCGTTACAACAGTCAATGTTGATGCTGACATGGAGAGGAGTGCACATCGAGAAACACTGGATGCTCTTGATGCAAGTGAGAATACGGTAAGACACAACTGGTAGAATAAGAAAATGCAATGTGTATATGAGAAAACTTGCCAGTAGCTTCCCATGGGTTGGTAGTTCTTACCAGGGTTTTCAATGGTTCTTTTTCACCAGTTATACTGGCCACCATATATAACGCATCATATGCAGAAAAATGGCATTGAACCCAAAACAACAACAACATTAATCTTGTCTCACTAAGATGATGCAAAATGTTGCCATAAAAATGTTAGTTAAACTTGTTGGATAATTAGGTTAAATTTGCAAAGACCTGCTGTAAACTGTAAAATCATATTCCAACTATATTCTGGATGAATGGAGTTTAGATGAAAGAGACTATTATAGTTGAGGCTATTTTAAACCTGCAGCAGCATTTTGTAGCAAATAGAGCATTGAGATGATAAACCTTGGAGGAGCGTTTTGCGCTCTTTAATTCCTGGAAAAATATGGGGCTTTTTCAGTCAGGCTTTGATATTTTAAACCTGTTCAGTCTTTATCTTCAGAGACTATGAATGTAAGGCTTGTGCTTACTGGGTTCAAGCTAACTTTGCAAATAATTGTGAAAGGTCTCAATTTAACTTTATAAATAATTGTTAAAGGTCATAAATAACTGTAAATCAGTCTCTGTTTCTGCCATTTCAATGCCATTTCAACACAAAACTTAATGTTGAAACATCATAACTAATTTGCAAGAAAATTTGGATGACCTTTATGGTGATCATAGATTTTCTCAGGTCCTCAAAGGTTTGTCCATGCAACGTTTTGTGATGTGTTTTTTCTTATGTTGCTGTGTTGTATTTATTAAACTTGTAGAAGACAGCATTTGGGAGTGATTATTAGTTTGCATCCATCATGCCAGACAATGTGCATAATGCCAAATACATTTTGTTTGGCAATCAGAACAGAAAATTTAAAGTCTCTTTTTTATTCCTGCACATTGTGTAGCAAAATTGAATTAACTTCTGATTTGCATCATATATTTTTCAAACTTTTAAGCTGATGGCAAATTATTCCAATTTTATAAATGGTTTTAATCATAGCATGAAAATGTAGAAATAGCAACCAGTGATAATAGGTGTAAATGTGTATGGAAATATCAGACCTATAGCAGTTGATGACAAGTGTAAAAATGCCTGAAAAATAAGTAGTTTTCACACTTTGGATTCTCTTATTTCCATACTTATAAATTTTGTATTTTTGTGTAAACATGTCATTTTTATGGGTACATTTATATATAGATGTGCCTGACATGATTGTTTTATGGATACATGAATGTGTCTGAAGTTACTGTTTTATAGGTACACTAAGATGCAGATGTACCAGAAGTCACTATTTTATGGGTACATTAAGCTGTGAATGTGTCTCAGTTCACCGTTTTATGGGTATATTAAGATGTGGATGCGTCTTTGGGTCACTTTTAGAAGTACAAGCCCATTAACCTGCTGTTATGGTTTTATGGGTACAGTTAACTGTGAATGTGCATGAAGTCACTGTTTTATGGGTATATTAGGATATGGATGTACCTGAATTCACTGTTTTATGGGTACATCAGGCTGTGGATATGCCTGAATTCACTGTTTTATAGGTACATCAAGCTGCAGATATGCCTGAATTCACTGTTTTATGGGTATTTTAGGATATGGATGTACCTGAATTCACTGTTTTATGGGTACATTAAGCTGTGGATGTGCCTGAATTCACTGTTTTCATTACAGACTGTACACTTTCATTGAGTTTGAAGCAGCCACAACATCCATGAAAACTGTTACACTACAAATAGAAGTTAATTCACAATAAATCTTATAATTATGCATTGAGTTCTCATTCATTTGAGCTTTTAAAATATTTTGTAATAAATAGAGACTTTATTGACCTGAGTTATAAGCTGGATTCTGTATATAAATTATATAGATGCAATCTGACTTGTTATATGATATTGTTTTACACACATTTTATACATTACATAGGCTTAGAATAAATGTAATTTCATCAAACACAAAAGACTTTCTTTGCCTGGCATTATTTTCAGTTACTTTTAAAACAAGTCTTGCAGAATAATGTTATGATATATAGTTTTAATAGGTGGTAAATTAATTAATTTTTAGGATTTCATTATTCATATTTTGATTGTGATTTACAGTTCCTTAGTCTGCTCAAAACAATAGCACATAACTTGGAGTGTGATGACATTGATGGTCTGCGTCCTCTGGCTCATATTCCTAAAGATGAACGGGAGAGAGTCATGCGGGAACGTGAGAGGGCTTGTGAGATTCTAACCTCTCGCATCAAAGTGCTGAAGGAGAGAATAGCAAGGAAGGATGAGTTATTACAAGGATATGAAAGAGATCTCTCAAAACTCAGGTAAAAATGGCCTGGTGATTTGTACCTCAACTACTGTAACAATAGCTACTGAAAAATAAAGACATTGTGACTAAAATGTCATCCATTTTAGGGTAACATACATTTCTGTAACCACATTATTTTAGATTTAATGAGCAGGTAGCTGACCCCTGAAAGCACAAGTGAGATGTTTTTGGTTAGTTCTTTGTTAAACGAAAAGTTTAAAGTCTATTTTGTCCTTTGTCAAACAACCAACTGCATGTGATAAGGTGTACATGAAAATTAATGAAACACATCAGGATCATTCAAAATAAAATATTTTGATTATTTTGTGTTCATGAAAGATTTTAATCCCCTACACTCCATATTTCTAGAGATTTTCTCAATTTCTTTTCTTTTTGAAAACAATAAACAATCACATTAACATTAAAAAATAAACTCCACTTCCTCTAGAAACCAGCCCTCCCAGATAGACACAAATTTTAATCTTCCTTGATCAAGAACTTTTTTGTAAGTGAACCACTTGCCAGCTTCATTCTTGCCTTGCTGGTACAAGTTCATGTCTGATCAGGTCAGTATTCTGAGCTTGGACAAAGATGTTACAGTCATGAATATGTCTTCACCAACGTTCTTCAAGATTGATTGACAGATTTTTAACAAAAGGTTTAAGTGGATGAGAAACGTTGTGATTTTCAGTACTTGATTTAATGTCCTCAGCCATTTTCTTCTTTGTGGATAAAAGCCTGTAGTATCTGCACATGCGAATCAGTGTGCTGTTTAGCCTAGGTTATCAAAAGAGTGGAATATAATACAGTGGCCAACACTCTGATGTCCTGTTCCAATTTAGATTTAGTAAGAAGAGGAGCTCTCTTAAACCACATCAAAAACAGCAGCTGTGTCCTTTTGCCTTCTGTCCCACAGCTTCTATTCAGGGATCCATTGAGTAAATTAAAATGCAGGCAGATATGGAGTTACCTCTCTTTGCTCATGTCTCTTGACCACATCAGATACAGTTTCCAATGATAATCAGCAAAGGAAAAATGTAAGAATAAGAAAAGTGTATGCCACAGCAACAACATTCCTCTTTGAAATAAATCCCGTTTCAGAAGGCCGACCTATTAAAAGATGGAAGCCTAGTTTCTCCTCTCCCAATGCTCCAGGTACCTGACAATGATTTTCTGCTGTTCTGCCTGCTAGTTCCCTCCTAGTAGGTGTTAGACTCCCTCTGTTTCAACAGACTTGGATTGACCTCTTTCCAGACAATGAATGAATGATCCAAGTCATCTCAGAGGGGCTGCAGGTCTCATTTGACCCACCCCTAACCCATCTAGTATCCATTTCAATGATGGATATTTTAAATGACCACATGAAGACAGATGTTTTTCTTTTGTCCATGCAGCCAGTGAAGATAGTTCTAATGCCAAACTCCCCAGACACCAGATATTTACACCAAGCTTTTTCTGGTGCTAAAACCCAGCAGGAAATGGCAACTTGACATAGATCAGAACTGGCTGAATCAATTTATTGCAACTCCTGGAAGTTCAGGATGTAAATGGTACAGTCAGTATGGTTGTCAGTAAAAAAAGAAAATATGCAGTCATGCATTTCTTATTTTAGCATTACATATTCCAGTCCAACAAGGAAGTAAAGCAAGATATAATCCCACAAGCGTTGGCCGCATCGCACAATAGGCACATTCAGTCAGTATATTCTGAGCTGTCTCAGGATGAGGTATGCCTTATGAAGATGTCAGCTTGAACAATTAAGTGAGACACGCTTTCGAACACAATGTTTTAAATCTCGGATATTGTGGAGGCAGTTGGATGGCATGCACTATCAACCATATCCAGTTTCTGACATTAAACCCCACAAAACGAAATCATTCAACTAAAGAACATCCAATATCATTGCATTCACCTATCAGTGGCAAGGAGAGGTGATTTGTGAGAGTTGCTTACCTTTGTGTCAGTACAATGTGTAGGTGAGAAAGATATTTTTTTTCATCTTTCCAGGAGGCCAGGAATCAGGAGGTAGTAGAGTTTATTTTCTAATTTTTGTTGATGTAATTGAGTATGTATTGTTGGAGAAACATAGTTTTCTAACATTTCCTTATCATGGCTGCCTACAAATGTAACAAAATTCCATGTTTTGTTGTAAACTTTACAAGTTTCGTCAACTTGTTTTAGTTATTTTTATCACAATAGTTCAGCATGATACATGGAGGAACACATTCCAGTGGGGCAGAGTGTTATAGAGGTTTTCAGTTGTTGCATACCATAGTAAAGATTGAATTGCAGAAATTAAACTTTGTCAGTCGTTTTTTTTTAACACTGTATTTGGAAATTTTCTTCAAAGTATGGGAGATTATTTTGCCATTTAAAAAAAAAAATTAAGCAAAATAGGAGAGTTACCTTGAAGTTGATCTGACATCATGTAGCTTTAACTTTGGTATTGCATGATTTGCATTTTCTTTTCTTTTCTTTACAGACAAGCTCAGGAATTAGCAGAGCACAAGACAAATCAAGTTGATTCATTGGCGGTAAGCATATTCACAATTGTATCAAAGAAAAATACAGCAAATTGACTATCTAAAAATTACACATTAAAAGCTTGATCTTCATCCCTTACAGTGTCATCTGCTTGTCTTTATAGATACAGAAGGTTAAATTGAATGTGACCATAGTTGCAAAATTTGAGTGTTTTCTTGTAGTTTTTTTTGCATTATTAGTTCTGCAATAATTGTTCCCTCTCATCCATCAATATTTTCATCTTCTTCTCCAAAACTGATAAACAGAACTCAACCAAATTTCATGGTTAGCATCCTAGTTGGAGTCTGTCTTAAATTGCCCAAAATAATACAGATCCATTGTCAAATATAGCCATCATGACTAAAAATAGAAAGAAAAAAACTTTAAACACCTTATTTCTAGACATTTTCTCTCAGATTTTAACCATATGTGACAGTTGTAAATAAAATGCCAATTCCCAATCAAATTCAGGCACCATTACTAAAAATAGAAAAACATTGACCTTCATTTTAAAAAAATGTGTAACAGAATTTTACAGAAAGCATTCTGAAGGCCTTTGAAATTTCTATATATGGTTGTGATCTGCCACAAAAAATGGCTACCATTACTAGAAATATATTTAGAAATATAAACTTCTTCACAAAAACTGCTGAACATGGATGCATTTCAGTTTTGTACCATTGGTGTTAATGCCATCAAATATGGTTGATGTTGTTAAAATACTAAAAAACCATTTAAATTTAATGTAAAGTATTTTGACGTGAAGGACTTTCAGACTTGTGATAATGATAATGATGTAGATAGATCAGATATTGCTGCTGTTATTAAAGATAGAAAATCCCACAAACAATTTCTTCCTAAAACCTGCCAGTTTTCAAATATTTGACAAAGCATTCAGACATGAAGTCTTTACAAAACTTGTACAAATTATGCTAACTTCAAGTTAGCTTTGGTGACAGTACTACAAAAAATAATTATAAAGAGAACTTCAAATGACTTATCACAAACTGAAACAGAATTTGACTAAAGTTTGACAGAAAGCATTCTGGTATGAACACCTTTCACAGTTATACAATTTATGCCAATCCGCTATCAGATAAAGCCATTTTTATTATAATGGAAAAATCTCAGAGCAGATTTGATCAAATTTGACAGAAATCCAGGCCAGAATGCCTTTGATTTGCCATCTAAAGTGGCTGCTATTACTAAAAATGTATAAACCTTTCAATGTTAGAAAGCATTAATATTAACCCAGATTTCTTGACCAGCAACCCTTCCATTTCACTCTTTGGAAGATGTTAGCCAGGTGATCACTCTTTTGACCCACCGTATCTTTTGATTTATATTTATCCCAGGCTCATTTGACCCACCGTATCTTTTGATGTATATTCATTCCAGGCTCATTTGACCCACCATATCTTTTGATGTATATTCATGCCTGCCTTTTACAGTGTTTTTTGCAGAGTATTCCTTTTGTTTACCATCTGACATTTTTCTCTCTTGAATATTATTGTTATTTAGCTTTTCATTAAATTTTCATTGATTATTTATTGCCACAGAATAATTAATTTTGAATATTGTTAACTTAAAGCCAAGAAAAAAAATTCGGACTTAATTTTCTTTTGTCCCACATTGTTTCTTTCTTCATATAAAAGAACAACAAATTTTTCTTTTTTTATTTTTTCCCACTACGCTTAATGTTTTATTTGATAAAGATAAAACTTTCAGCATCAAGTAACATTTCTTTAGCTTTGTAATGAAAGATAAATTTGAATTTTCCAGACTGAGGTTAGAGACAAATCAGAAGAGTCACAGTATCTCAGAGAGACACTGAACAGAACAAAAGAAAGACTGGACCAAGAAAAGAGGCTGAATAAAGCCATTAAACAGAGAAAGGTAAAAGATTCAGTCCAGCCTTGCATATTGTTGTTTGTAAACAGTTGAGACTGTAGTCTCATAAAACTTAGAGATGACCTATGAGGCTAGAATCCATCATAGTTCCACCTCCCACTGTCACATGTAGATAAGATCTTTTTCTTTTTTGTCATTTCATGCACATGCTCAATTTTTTCTCAATGGCCATTTTCATTATCCAGCCCAAATTTTGCCCATCATGGTGCTAGCTGCTCAGAGAAGGTTGCATTGTTTCCAAAACAAATTAAAACATATGTAATATTTTTTAAAAATCCATAAAAGTATTAATAACTGCTATCACACAATAGTCTCAGACTAAAATTCCTTAAATTTACAAAGAGTATGCAACAATCAATTTGGTTGATATCATGGTTTGAAGGAAATATTTTGTGAACTTGTTGTTTAACCCTTTAATGATTTGTGTAGTTTACTTATATCAGAATCCCTTTGATGGTTCTAAAGAAAATGTTTGAGAAAATAGTATTTGCTTGACCCATTTAATATTTGAACAAGTTTCAACTTGAACTAGTTTCAACATTGTACGAAAGTCAGTGTCAGAAGCAGAAAGTTTCTTTTGGATGAGATTTCTTTCTCAAACATGATTTTTTATATTGTTCTTACTTATTAGCAGCTAAATCCCAAACTGAAATAGTACTCTTAACAAAAATCAACCTCTACCACCAATGCTTTGAATGCAGGCTAGGACTGGTCACATAATCATCATTGTTTATGAGTGCTTTTCTACCAACAGACAAGTTTTATTTTCAGCAGAAATTTAAAACTTAATCACAGATAAAATGTCAGAAGCAGCCTTTTGTATTATGATGCCGTTCAAAGGAAAGTTTATAATAGGCTATATTCAGGTATTCATGATCATGTGATTCATTGGACAGTTTTTGCTGTACTGAAAATGGCAACAGTACAGGTCAATTTTCGTACACCTTTCATAAGACAGAGCATGTTTTATAACAAAATCTGTCCATTTTTCTGCCTGTCCATCATTTACCAATTTGTTCTTTGTTTTTTTTTTTGTGAGTTTTAATGGAACTATATAAATACAGTATTGGCTTCATCATTCAAAGGAAATGGTAACTTTTCCAAGGACACACCATGGCCTGGGTAGGTATCAAACCAGTGACTCTTATATGATGAATCCAATGCTCTATGAAGCAGCAGGTCCCATAACCTTTGTGGTATACAGACGTATTAGTTTCATTCACTTCTCATTATTTTGCATGGTAAGAAGTATGTTCAACTTATAAAAGCATGATACATGATTGATTTCTTTAATATTGAATTCCATTTGTTATATTCTCCATCCACATGTATTTTGTTCAAAGCAATTGTCATTCCTCTGCAAATTCAACTTAGATCAATTAAGCAATCAAATCTTTATGTGTAGGTCCATCACATCAGTAATACTCGGAAAATGTCAGTTATTTTGAAGCAAAATTGTATACACCTTGAATTCATTTATTTTTCAGACATTCCACTTAGAAAATGAATCTGCACATTTACATCGTCCTTTATCAGCAAACAGGCATAAAATTACCTGTCAACCTGAGGATCCAAGGGTAAAGACTTCCAGTTCAATCTCTTAGTTTCAGAATGCCATTTTTATCAGCCACCCCCACCCTCCTTTCTGTTGATACACATTCATGTACTTTGTAATTTATTTGTATTTGATTTTTTTTTTTTACTTTTAAGTTTTATTTTTGTGATATCTAAGCAAAGGGAGTTTTTAGCATACCCAAAATTATGTCCTAGAAAATTGTCTTTTTAGCATACCCAAAATTGTCCTAGAAAATTGTCTTTTTAGCATATCCAAAATTATGTCCTAGAAAATTGTCTTTTTAACATACCCAAAATTATGTTTTGCTACACATCATGCTAATGGCAACAACTTGTTTATCATGCAGCAAGAGAAAATCAGCAGGAACAAAATCATACAATTTAATTATGTCATTTAAGTAAAATGCAGGTATTCCATTCGGATAAACTTGTATTGAAATGGTGTAAATTAGTCCAAGTTGTCATTGGAGTTTTAAAAATAAAATAATCCCTGCTCTCTCCATTGTGATCTTTATTGGCTATTGTTTGTACCCCATTACCAGTCAAAGTGAATATTAGTCATTAACATTGTATCCAGTTTGGAAAGGCTGGATCCTTGAACTTGGTGTTTATGTTATCTCTGACAGAAATAATAATGAAATTCTCATAAGGATAACGAAGCCACTTAATTTACTTGTTATTCACTTTTATATATCAGTTCAGAGAATTGAATATCTGAGAGAACTGAAGAATTCTCAGTGAACAAAATAAGAATTCTTTTTTGTGTTTTTTCTCAAATTAATGAAAAGTATAAAAATGTTGATGACATTTATTTTCACAGATAATAAATTTTGATGGGATTTACATACTTGCAATCTCAGTATGAGAGTCTAAATTGCTAACTATATTTTCTCCAATGATAAAATAATCCATTCTGCAGTAGTCATGTACTTTTTAAAAATGAATCTTTAAATTTAGATACTTTCATTTTTTTAAATGTTTCTTTGCCATTATTTTTTTCCTCTTTGATACTTTACTGTCTCATTCAGTAGTTCATTGTAATTGGGTCTTCACTTTAAAAGATTTGACTCGTGTATTAAATTTAACTTTTTAGATGTTAAATTTCCTTCCAAGTACTTATATGTTACTTTCTAAATGTTTTTATATAAATTTTTGCAGTTAGAATATACGTTTCAAAATACATGGAACTATTATTAAACAATGTGCCAAGGACAACTTCATGTAAAATCTTCAAATAAAAGTTTGACACACAATGTTTTTTCAGTACAACAATAAGAATAATGGGTGTAAGTAAACTTGACAAAGGTATATATTAAGTTAGAAGTTTTGTGGACTTAGGACATTGCAGTATATTAAAATACCTACAACAGTAAAACCTCTCTTACAAGGACAAGTAGCCTTAAGACAGGTTGTCTCTCTTAAGAGGTCATCTCATAGCAAACAAAGTTGATCTGTTGAAATATTTTCTTAAATGACAGATGATCTTGCAAAAGCAGTTATTGTGGTCTTTCAAGTCTGTTTTTCCCGGTTTTTTTTTTCATTAGCAACCAACATGAATTTTATTTTTCAGGTTTATAGTAAGAAGAAAAGAGAGGCAGAAGCATTGAAAAAGAGGAACTATGAAATCAAAACCCTGAAAAGAGAATTGACTGATCGAGAAAGGGCATTATTTGAGTCAGAAAATAGATTATATACAATTGAACACAGCATGGTAAGTAAAAAGTAATATGAATACACAATATTGCCATTAATCTTTCAAACACTAATATGTTGAGAAACATTAATTTGTAAAGATCATAATTTTGTCCTTTAATTATTGGTACTAGGAACTTTGTAAAAATGCAAATAGTTTTGTTTAAGAATTGGCTCTAAAATATGTTTATATTTGGCTTATAAGTATCCATGCACAGAAAAAAGAAATAAATCTACTAAAAATAACAGATAATACAGTAGCCAAAGCTTATTCAAAGTTTTTGAGTGTTTTTTTTAAAAATACTGTTTTGCTTGAAATAGAATAGATCATCATTATTTGGGTTGTATTCACACATTACTGTCGGTTTATTCTAAAATTACCATTGAAGTGGGGTCTCTTCAAGGGCACATGATTGTGTGCTTCATGCTAATGTCTTAACAAATTGTAAAGAAAAAGAATAAGCTAAAAAGCCTGCATCGTATTTTAATAGTTGTAATACATTACCTGCTACTACAGTGTTGCTTTACCTTTCTTGGATGCCAGACCTGCATCCAAGCTAAATATTCCCTCTAGTTAGTAATTGGAGGCCCAGAATTGAAAAAAACTTGATCCCATTGTGATTCCTTAGAAATAGCCAACATACAGCATACCTTTATCATTTTCCTTAGACTTTGTACAACTAACATGTGAACCAGTTTGCTCATCACAATTTACCTTAATTGTCATTTTTAAACATCTTTTTGGCCACACTTGTACCTTGTTTGTCCACTGAATATGACAGGGATGAGCAGTGATCTGATCTCGGATAGATCAATGTATGATTGTCTGTCAGGTCTTTGTCACCATTCATCAGGCACCTGCCAGTGGCCACCAGGCATTGGTCACCTTTATCTCTCTATTAGAAAATCATAATATGGCTGCAGATCTAGTTTCCCTATGGAGACTTCACTAGTGCCCTGTCCTGATCCAGCTTCTAGCAAATTGGAAACAACAGATGGCCCAACTATGAGCTTGAATTCCTCTGGGATCCTGTTATCATCACCACCTGAGTTGAATGAGTATACGTATCTGACTAGAGTCCCAATTTACAGCCCTGAATTTACCAGATGGAGTCATGTGTCTAGAGTCTCTGATGGGGTCATGTGACTAGAGTCTCAATTTACAGCCCTGAATTTACCTGATGGGGTCATGTGCCGTTCATGGAATGGTTTCAGACTGTATAGAAGATTCTCTAATTCATGATTGGGGCATCTCAAATGATCGATCTGCCAAGACCCGTTTTTGAGCAAGGATGCCAACTACATCACCCAGGCTAGGAGTCAGTCTACTTCCAAGGTTTTGCAAAGAATTTTCTGTAATTGGTTCAGTTGGAAATGCATTGTTTCTTAGCTTTCCCCTTTAAATGCAGTTGCAGAATTTTTTTCTGTTCCTTATGAAGGAAAGTGACTGTTCTTAAGTGCTATAGGGCACCCCTTTCTAACACTCTCGAGTTCTCTAGGGGATCCACCATTGTTTCCTTTCTAATCTCACAAGGAATTTTTGAGCTTAAGAGACTGGTATCTCACTCATTAATGTCTAGATGGAACCTTTCGTGTTCTGTGGGTGTTATTGAAACCCTATTATTAACATTTGAGTGAAGCTTCATCAAGAACCTTACACTTAAGACAGCCTTCCTTCTCTCTATAGCATCAGAAAGGAGAAGGGGTGAGTTTCATGCCTTGCCAGTACAAAAGGGTTGTTTATATTTCTGTGGTAACCATGATTTATTTTCTCTTCATTGCCAACCTGGGTTTCTAAGAATCAGTCACCTTCATTAGATCCACTTTTCATTTAGATTTCCAATCTAAGTCTTATCTATGCTGGGGATAATCAAAATAGGCTCTATTTCCCGTTATGTACCCCACCCCCAACATATATTAAACGTATATGTTCTTTTATGTTTACAATGTTTTAATTTATATCTATATTTTATTTTAGAGATATGGACTTTGTAGTCTGAAATAAAGAATTCTTATTCTTCTTATTCTTATGCTTAATCAAGATAAGTTCTGTTGCCCAGTTAGAGCATTAAGATTTTATTTGGCTTTCTCTTGAGGAAGATGGAATGTGCCGAATTGTCTATTTCTACCTCTCAATGGTTTCTATGATATTTCAGCAGCTAGTGGATTGTCCTCGCTCTCATGAGATCTTTTCATTTCCCAACATAAAGGGTCTTTTATTCCATGAGAATTAAAGCCCATGAGGTTAGGGCTATTACTGCATCTTGGGCTTACTTGAATCACTCATCCATAGATCATGCTAGGAGAGCAGCCTTCTAGTGGTCTCACAGTACATTTTCATCCCTTTACCTTTGATCTTTGGTACACCTGCTTGAAAGCGTTTACTCATTAAGTTCAATTATGACATCACAACATGTGGACAAGCCATATACCAGTTCACAGTAGTTAAATCATATACTGTAAGGGCAAGTTCATTGTTTTCTTATGCCAGTTTTGTTTGGAGCGTTAAGCCTTCCTCCTGGCTGACTAATTGAGCCATACAGTACTGGTGCAGATAATGTATTATTGCTATTCAAATGTGGTTTGGGAGTGGGGGTACAACTAATTTTACTTATATAATACTTACCTGCTATTATTGCAAAAATTCCCTCCATACCCAGCTATCCTGTACCCTCACTCCAAACGAAGACAAGATGATATTCCTTATTACTAAAGGGTCAGATTGAGATCATGTTCTTTTCAATTCTGGCTCTCCAGTACTAATTGGAGGAGGGAATAATTAGCTTGGACTGAGAACTCGGCATCTCAGAAAGGTTAAGCCGTTCAATAGTAACAAGTAAGTTTTGCATAATTAAAATTAGTCTGCCCCCCACAAAAAACATTTTAAAGCACTACCTTTTTTTCTATATTAATTCTGTCCTATATTCAGATAAACTCATCTTTTTTTAAATGGACTAGGATATTTCTCCTTTTCATTTTGCAGTTCTAGAATAAACTCTTAAAAAAAAGATTATGTTAGATCCAATTAATAAATAAGTAGCATTTATTTTTGTTAGTTCAAAGGTCCCATATTTACAATCTTTAAATAAAATATTCATATGTTGGTAAATTAAATATTTTACATGTTTCTGTATAAAAACCTTTACCAAAAATTGTTTCTATTCATTTACATTAATGACTATTGTGAAAGTAAGTATTTGGTGACATTTTAAAATTTTGCTTGCATGCTTGAAATAGACTAAGTGCCTAGGCACATGTGTCTATTTTAATTATTTAACATTCAGGCCGCATTAATATGGTCATTTATCTGTGCTACTTTTAGTGAAATGGGCTTTGATGATTTATACAAGATGACAAAACTTCCATCTTTTATTTCTCTCACAGCGGTGATGAGTATTTTATGGTAAGGATAAAAATCCCCAAATTTTTTGTTTATATCTAACAGTGTGCATTTGCAGTGAAAGTTAGAAATTATATTATGATCTAGTTTTCATCACATGAATGAGACAGAGCCAACCATTGTGGTTTGTTCTTGCACAATACATTTTACTCCAACATATTTTTATGTATTATTTATCACCAGCTTCATCAAATGAATAAGGTGTTCCAAAATTAACTTCATTTCAGATTTCTAACATGCATGTAATTTTGATGACTTAGCATGAATGAATAAAGACTAAAAATAACAGATTTGCTCACATTTACAGCATGCACTCCATTTTAAACAGCATTGACCCTGATTTGCCATCATACCAGCAGATCAGAGTCAACATTTCTCATTCTTAGAAGGTCTGCTGCACCAGTTGACACATGGAATTGGTTGCTGCACTGTTTGTACTTTTGTCTATGAACAACACAGTAAGCAGAGGTGATTGAAACTCAAGTTTCTAGAGATAAACAAGCACCTTGCACAGATTACTTATTTGACCTAAAGTAGATGGGGCAATGTTTTGTATGCATCTTTTGTGGGATAATCCATTAGTCTAATTTGTATATGTAAAGTACACAAAGTGGAAGTGCCCAATTTCCTTGAAGTTAAGAGATATGTGCTGGAAAAACAAAAGTTAATACATCGAACAATAATGTTTAAGCCATCTTTATTAAAGATTGCTGGGTAGTTCCTGATTATCAGCAGTGTTTTATGGTAGCTGGAATTGGTATAATTGTAAAACACAGCTCTGATTCAATAAAGGATGAGCCATTGGTGAAACAAGTAAAGCCCAGCAAAACTATATTTTTGAAGTCCTGGTTGATGAAGTTTGACTTTGTGAAGTACAGCAACAATAGGAAGCACTGTCTTTGCACATACTACATTTATAGTCATTCATGTGTGTAGGATCAATGCAGAGCTCAGTCCCAAAAAAAACTAAGGTACCACCATTTAATTTTTTGTATAGGGGGCCTGGGATTTTGTTGAGAAAAATAATTCTGGCTCATAGATACAATAGCGTAAAATAAATATTCTTGCTTTGATTTATAAATAAAGTCAATAAAGGGAATAAAAATCATTATTATATCCATCATGATTTTGGTTTTAAAATAAGAACAAATTGCCCCAGATGTAAGAAAATTCCATGGCCTCAACCCCCCTACACCTCAGAGCAATCCAGATGCTAAAATATCATTTTATGTGCTGAGAAAAATTGAAGAAGATCATAGTGTCCCAATACCCCAATCACCCAGAACTGTCAGGGAGATGGGGAAATAAGCGTATGACAATTTGTGCAGACCCATTTGATTTCAAGCAAACAGTATGAACTCTTGTCTTTTTGTGAACTGTGTGGAGGTAAATCTTTGTCAATGCTGTTGACATCAGGTATTATGGATATAAAGAAATAACACTGTTTTGGCACAGATGGGAACTCAACTTGTATTTGTCCACTTGAAATCATGTATTTAATTGTCATTCTACATACCAGTAATAACCCCTTCTGTGTAGTACAGTCATCATACCGCACCTGTCATAGTCCCTTCTCTGTGGTACAGTGATACCACACCTGTAATAATCCCTCTGTGTAGTACAGTCATCATACCACACCTGTAATAATTCCTTCTGTGTAGACATCATACCACACCTGTAATATTCCCTTCTGTGTAGACAGTCATCATACCACACCTGTAATAATCCCTTCTGTGTAGTACAGTCATCATACCACACCTGTTATAATCCCTTCTGTGTAGTACAGGCATCACCCCAAACCTGTAATATTCCCTTTTGTGTAGACGTCATACCACACCTGTGATAATCTCTTCTGTGTAGTACAGTTATCATACCATGCCTCAAATAATCCCATCTGTATAGCACAACAAAATAAAAGAACTGAGAATTCATTTATTTTTGTGATTTTGTGAAAAATGTAATTTTTTCACTACTTAATTAACATGGATTAGGAAAGTGGCGCTATTCTTTCCACAGAGGAATTACTGTCCATTAGGTTTTTAAATGTGTTATTTGTACCAAACATGAAATCCAGGAAAATATATACCCCATGAAAAATAGTAAGTTCATGGTTTTATGTTGAATAAAGTACAGTTCTGATGGCATGTATGTTGCAACCTACTGAACTATTACATATTCACCGGATTCAGCTATCTTTGGGAAATAATATAATTGTCAGCTTGTAAATTTGTTAAAGTCTGGCAAAATGGACAATTTTTTTGTTATTAAATGTGTAGTTTTAAAAATATAAGTAGAAATTTTAAACTTGTCCATATTATTTTGAGTCGCGATGACTAATTGCCAATTTACATATGTATTAATGAAGTCATTAACGTTCAAATTTGATTTAGGTGCTTATTTATGTGTTTAATTGACTTTATTTATGTATTATTTATTTTTTGCAAACTGTATGGTTATAAATTTAAATTCTGAGTTTTGCAAAGATTTATGCTGAGTTGCACCTTAAGACCACATACTAACTGACTTGGACATTATTTTCTTGCCAGGAAACATTATTACTTCCAAAGGACTATTATTGAACACATAAAAATGTACCACTATTTAATTAATGAAAGGTAAAAACTGGTCACAGTAAACACCCCACACAAAAAGATTTATCTGATGATTTTGCTGTTGCAAGAACCTGTTATCCTAAAGATATGTTAAGCTCAGTTTACCTGAATAAAAAAAAACCATTAACAGCTACAATCCCTAGTATAAGTGTGATAACCTTTAATCTGTTTTCTGTACTTACAAGCTTTTGTTGCTTACTCATCAAAGTTAATTATTGTCAAATAATATTTTTAAAAATTCTTATCAGGTTTTTTTGTGGTTTTGCTTGAACTTGATTAGTACTCAGATTAGTGTGCCATTGAGGGAAATGTGGGTCCTGTTTTTTAATCATTGTGCCTTGAAATTTTAATAATGATATCTCACAAATAAAGTCCATTTACAGTACCAGCCATCTTTCAGTTATATCAATAATAATGTTTTAAAAACCCATTAAAAACACACATTTGCATCAAAGCTGCTATCTTTGAAACTTACAAATCAAATATTTAATGGATTGTCTGTCTGCATGCTAGACCCATGGATTGATTGACTGCATGCTAGAGTCCATGGATCATCTGCATGCTAGACTCCATGGATTGTCTGCATGCTAGACTCCATGGATTGTCTGCATGCTAGACTCCATGGATTGTCTGCATGCTAGACTCCATGGATCATCTGCATGCTAGACTCCATGGATTGTCTGCATGCTAGACTCCAAAAAGTTGTTAAAATTGTTTGTTTTTTGTTCAATAAGTAGCCAATTACGTGTTTTTAAAGAGCAATGACAGAACCAATAATTTTCCATTTTGTGACACAGTGTTTTTGTGTCAGATCACCTCTGATTATTTCAGATATATAAACAAATGAACAAACAGAATATACATACATATGTACATACATGCTGTATTTACTAATGTATAAAACAAATATGCAGATCTGCTTTACCATAATGCACTGGCAAACCAGTATCTACACTGTTTGTTCAGCTTGTGATATCAGACAGAATTGTAGACACTGATCTGCCATGCATTATATTATGACAGGTCTAAATGTATGCTGTTCACACATATCCTGGACCACTCTGGTGGCCTAGTGGTTAGAGTGTCCGTCTTGGATGAGGGAGGTCGTGGATTCAAATCCTGACTGAGTCATACCAAAGACTTTATGGTACTTACAGCTGCCTCATTTGGCACTCAGCATTAAGAGGTTAGTGTTAGGACTGGTCGGCCTGGTGTCAGGATAATGTGATTGGGTGGGACATCATGCTACATGTCTGCGGCATGATGCCCTTGTGCTAGACATCACTACAAATTGCCACACTGCTGACATCATAGCGATATGACTGAAAAATTGTTAAAGCTACGTTAAAAATCCAAATCATACACACACACATATCCTGATCTGTCATGATGACTGCTGGACATTATGCAATGGCAGATGTTTGTGTACACTGTTCACATAGCCCCTGATTTGTTGTACATTACATCATGGCATATCATAGTGTACACTGTTCACATAGGCCCTGATTTGTTGTACATTACATCATGGCAAATCATAGTGTACACTGTTCACATAGGCCCTGATTGGTTGTACATTACATCATGCATGGCAAATCATAGTGTACACTGTTCACATAGGCCCTGATTGGTTGTACATTACAACATGGCAAATCATAGTGTACACTGTTCACATAGGCCCTGATTGGTTGTACATTACAAGATGGCAAATCATAGTT
The DNA here is from genome assembly GCA_028554795.2 of Sinohyriopsis cumingii. Taxonomy (NCBI): domain Eukaryota; kingdom Metazoa; phylum Mollusca; class Bivalvia; order Unionida; family Unionidae; genus Sinohyriopsis; species Sinohyriopsis cumingii. Next base: position 58,969,810 of record CM068838.1, read on the forward strand.
TACACTGTTCACATAGGCACTGATTGGTTGTACATTACATCATGGCAAATTATAGTGTACACTGTTCACATAGGCCCTGATTTTTTGTACATTACATCATGGCAAATCATAGTGTACACTGTTCACATAGGCCCTGATTGGTTGTACATTACATCATGGCAAATCATAGTGTACACTGTTCACATAGGCCCTAATTGGTTGTACATTACAACATGGCAAATCATAGTGTGCACTGTTCACATAGGCCCTGATTGGTTGTACATTACAACATGGCAAATCATAGTGTACACTGTTCACATAGACCCTGATTTGTTGTACATGTACATTACATCATGGCAAATCATAGTGTATACTGTTCACTTAGGCCCTCATTTGTTGTACATTACATCATGGCAAATCATAGTGTACACTGTTCACATAGGCCCTGATTTGTTGTACATTACATCATGGCAGATCTTGGTGTACACTGTTCACATAGGCCCTGATTGGTTGTACATTACAACATGGCAAATCATAGTGTGCACTGTTCACATAGGCCCTGATTGGTTGTACATTACAAGATGGCAAATCATAGTGTACACTGTTCACATAGGCCCTGATTGGTTGTACATTACAACATGGCAAATCATAGTGTACACTGTTCACATAGACCCTGATTTGTTGTACATGTACATTACATCATGGCAAATCATAGTGTATACTGTTCACTTAGGCCCTTAATTGTTGTACATTACATCATGGCAAATCATAGTGTACACTGTTCACATAAGCCCTGATTTGTTGTACATTACATCATGGCAGATCTTGGTGTACACTGTTCACATAGGCCCCAATTTGTTTTAAGTTCCATCATGGCAATTCTTAGAGTACACTACTGACAGTTAAATGCGCACTATGCACACATTGCAGTCAGACAGACAAATGGATAGGCTAGAATATCAGATATCTGAGTGTATTTCTTTTCTATCTGTTTCAGGAGAATGATAATAGATCAGATGTGATAGTAGACTGAGAAGGGTGATGGAAGATGAAGAGAACAAGCAATAGCAGTCAGTTTAGGAACAGGGGATCTGATGTCAAGATAGTTACAGATTAGCAGTATAGTAGTGGCATATTTAATTCAGGAGCTTTTATAATTTAAAATACTTTAACATTTAGATAATAAGAACATATGTGAAAAAGGCATGCACCATTCCCCACCCCACCTACACCACTATCTCCACCCAGTATTTTTGTAGCAAAGTATGTGCATACACATGTACGCAGTGTAAAAACAGATTGAAGTAGGAAACGTACGATCTTCTGATGATTGTTTTCTTTGTAATTAAGTTAATTATTTCCATTACTTAATCAATAATGTTTTTGTAATGTGTTGTTGAATCTGTTTGATGAACTACAGACAGGTAGCCGAGTGGTCAAAGGCTATTTACACATCACCTACATCTCACCTCAAGTCCGAGGCTTGGCCTGTGTGGGTATGTGAGAAAGCTTGCCAGTAACTTCTGTTGGTTGGTGGTTCTTCCCAGGAGTTTTCTGGGTTCTTCTTCCACCAGATATACTGGCTGCCATGTATAGCCTATCTTGTGCTGAAAACTAGCATTAAACCCAAAATAACAACAACCGACAATACCATCCCAATAGTTGTATACTTAAGTTATTTCATCTTTAATAAGCAAATATAAAAAAGTAAATGTGACATTCACTAAGTTTAACAATAACTATATTCATATTATACCACTGCTGTTACAGTGAAACTTCTCTATCGAGGGAAATACATTCAATATAGACTCACTTATAACTTCAAACTGCACAGACCCATATCTGCAATGGCGGGCAGATCTGGTCTATGCAGTTTTTCAGTAGTAATCAGTAAGACAAAAGCATAGACCCTGATATGCCAAAGCATTATGCAACATCAGATCAGGGCCTATGTTTTTTGTGTTGGACTTATAAGTGATCATATGCAGTAAATTTTGTTCTTTGTTTGTAGATGTCCTTTACACAAAAATCAAATATGCATGTGAAATTAAGAAAAGTGGTCCACCAATATTGTCCATTATCAGCAGTTGTTACATATAGGTGTCCCCCAAGGAAGGTGTCATTGTATTAGGTGTTAATGGTCCTAATAAGATTATTTTTTGCATTTTATAGAGTTTGTGGTTCATGGGTACTAAGTCCATTGTGAAATCTATTGTCAAATATTTCCTTACAGATGAAACAAATTTGATTCCTTTGGATAACTATGTACTACAGAGTAATGTAAAATAATAATTTACTCAAATCATAGTTTAAGAGAGAGGTTGAATGAGTCTTTGCATGTATTTTTAAGAAGTAAATTTAAGATCTCAATATATATTTGCATTAAAGTTTAAACTTTCATAAGAAAATGAACAGTGTGATAAATATAGAAGATAATTTGGGGTCACCAAGAATGCTACTTTTTTATGAATCTATATGTGCACATTTTTTAAAATTTATTTTCAGTTTTCCATCGGTACATGAAAAGATTACATATTTCATTGTTGAAGTGTCAGTTCTCAGCTGTATTGTGAAGTTTATTGGTACAATGCTTGGATTTATTATTTTCTTGTTCTGTTTGAAACAGAAGTCTATTTTGATCAATTTAAACTTTGCACTGTTTTTCAGTGTATAATTTGTACTGTTTACTTGAGTTGTGAAGAAGTTAACAAGTCTCAGTTTAGTCTTGAAAGCCTATGTTAAAAGTTGTAAAAGGCAGCTTTGATATTTTTTAAGAGGTTGCCATCTGTTGGAATTATTTATTCAAGTTTGACTAACGATTCCATAATTTTGTATGTTCTGAACGTTAAAATAAACAGTCCAAAGAATTTATATACACGTTATATCTTTTATTTCATTGCAGACCAAATATCTCATTTATACTAGCTATCAGCTGTTGGCACTTGACATCATAATTTTCAGTCAAGTTTCTTAGAATGTATCATATGAATATTATAAAGGTTACTATGCCCTGTATTTTTTTCAAAGTAAGTAGTCCTTCAGTTTGTAGGAATATTGCACTGTGGGGTATTTCTGGATAATTGTTTCTTCTATTACAATATATATTTATATTCATAAGTAGTATTGTTTATATGGAATCCAAAGTTGCAACATATTTCCTCCTAGAAAGTATTCTTTCTTTCATGTTCATGTGGATATGAATTTTTTCATAAAGCCTTTGCAAAGCAAGGTATACACTTGATATATATATATACACATACATTTATTTTCTTATTGATGATGAATAGCAAGTTTGCTTTATCAAATCATTATCAATATATAATCTAAATTATATCAACAGGCATAATAGTTCATATTTACTGCCAGTTTTAAGCATGTCTGCATTGCCAGCCAAGTGTGTCATCCATTTTGGTGAAAAAATATCCCAAAATTTTTTATTTCATAAAGTGATACTTTAAAATATATTCTCTTGAGGCTAACAAATTTGGATTCAGTTGAGCCAGCAGTTTTTATGAGACAGGATCAAAATGATTGGACTTAATGAAAACAATAAATTCTTATACATTGCACTGCTGCCTATGCAGCTGGAAGGTACATACGAGCATCATCCTGTGAGTACAGTATCATCTTGTCAGACAACTGGATCACCAGTGGACAATAATTATGAAATCAATTACCCTTCTCTAAAACTAGTATTATAAAGTTTGTGCAGAAGAAATGAAATGCAAGAAATAGGTTATTGCACATACACAAGAAGCCTTAGTTTATCACATTTTAATGTTAGATCTCTTTTACTGAAATATATCTACAGGTTACTGTAATTGTGTTAAAACAGCATTGCATATATACATACAAACAAAATTTCTGCCTTATATGAAACAAGTGACCAAAACATATTGACGCTCAAATGCACAGCAAGTCTTTTCATACTAGTGTACTTAAAATATTCAGGAAACAGTCATGTGGCTTGAATGACCTCATGGGGGTGTGTGTATGTGTGAGAGAGAGAGAGAGAGAAAGAGAGAGAATTCGCTTCTCCATGCTGAAATGTAATGAACTTTGTTCCAGGTGTAATGCTCAGCAGATTTTGAATGATTTTTTTTTAACTTTCTGGTGAAGCAAAATTAAAATGAAATGATAAGTACTGAAACAGTAAAAATAAAGGACACTTTTATGCATTGTTTTAAAAAATGTATTTTGTGTTATGACTGTCTGCCTTTTGCTAACTCCATGAATGAGGTCTCAAAAACTTAGCAATTATTAGGCAAGAGACAAGAAAATATAAACAAATATTTCAGGATTGTCCAATAAAAGTAAATGCTGTAAGGTTTTACCTTTTCAAATCCATAGCAAATTCATACTCGTCTGTCTCGAAAACCAAATTTTTAAAATTTCCGCTGTAAGTCAATATTTTGAAGCTTATCACCAACATATAAGATTCTTTTGTTGTACATGTTGTATCGAGATGTCACACAAACCTTCTACAAATTTTAAGAGAAAATGTTATTTAGGTCCCTTTATTTTCTTTATATAGAATATTCTGTTACTGTCCTGTTGAGGTAACCTGAAACGTTAATTTAAATGAGACCATATGAAATATATATATATATATTTTAATGCACTAGTTTACATCAAGGTCACACTTTAATGCTCTAGTTTACATCCAGGTCATATTGTAATGGTCTAGTTTACATCTAGGTCACACTTTAATGCTCTAGTTTACATCTAGGTCATACTTTAATGCTCTAGTTTACATCCAGGTCATATTTTAATGCTCTAGTTTACATTCAGGTCACACTTTCATGCTCTAGTTTACATCCAGGTCATATTTTAATGCTCTAGTTTACATCTAGATCACACTTTCATGCTCTAGTTTACATCCAGGTTAGACTTGAATGCTCTAGTTCTTCATCCAGATTACACTATAATACTCTGGTTTACATCTAGGTCACTCTTTGATGCTCTAGTTCACATCTAGGTCACACTTTCATGCTCTAGTTTACATCCAGGCCACATGTCTTCAGGTTATCTGTATCCAGGGATTATCACAGCTGGAGCAACAAGAATTACATGATCACTAATAGACCTCTTTGAAATCTCCATTCAGAGAATTGATGTCTTTATTTCTTTGTTTGGCAACATATTAAGAATGAGGCTAAGGGTGTAATGCCACTGTCTGACTGCATATTTGGAATTAAGATCTTTTGGCAGGGTCAATAAGACAAGAAAAACCAAATAAATCTTTTATCTTTTAGCTAATCAGGCTTTTCAAAATCAACTTAACAGATAAGTTATGTACATACGAGTGGATCCTTTAATCCAAAGACATGAGATAAAAAATGTGTGTAATTGAATTGATTGGAATAGACAGTTATTAGGCCCCTACTTAAAATACTGTATGTACTTGCTTTTAAGTTGAATCCAACTGCAAACTGCTCATGCCCAAATCTGCCATTGCATAATGCACCAGCAGACCCAAGTCTGCACAGTTTGTTAGACCTGATTAGTAGAACAAACAAGTAAACTTTGATCTGAGCACATTATGCAATGGCAGATTTGGGTCTGAGCATTTGGCAATGGCAAATTTGGGTATGTGCATTTGGCAATAGCAGATTTGGGTATGTGCATTTTGCAATGGCAGATTTGGGTCTGCATTTTTGCAATGGCAGATTTGGGTATGTGCATTTTGCAATGGCAGATTTGGGTCTGTGCATTTTGCAATTGAACCTGACTAGTGTTATATATATATATATATATGGTAGAGAATTGTAAATTTTGAATATGTACAGTTTTGTTATTTAAAAACAGCTTTAAGTCAAATATACAGCATTTGATAGCAGCTGTTGTGACACAGGGATATGTCACATGTGCTGAGATATGGCATGTTTTGTGTACCCATTTTAAGTACTACCAGCTGGGATAAAAAGCAGTGCATTGTAGAATATTTGCAGTTTCCTGTGTAACTATCAGACAAGACAAAAGATTTGAAGAAAAACCTAATATTATTCCTGAAGGGAGTTTTAGCTCTGCTGTAATATATCGACATTTACATATATGATGAATTTATGATTGATACTGATGCTCAAACTTTGCAGAGTTTTTTCAGGCTTTAAATTTGAAATTGCCAAGTCATGAAAATGGGAGGATTAGTTTTTGTCAGATTCATGAAATAAAATGTCTATTACACTAACTTATAAAATGAATATTTTTCTATTTTGTTTTCTGGTACTTGAAACAATTCAAGGTATATTATTATCCTCCCTTCTTGCCTTCATTTTGTGATAGAACTTTATTGCTTAATATCCAACTTCCTCTGAAGCGCCATGTGGTGGTGGTCTGCAATAATTTAAATATTGACTTTCAGTTATTTTAGGTATTTTAAATCTGCATTTTCAGTGATATGTTTTGGATCACTATGTATTTATAGATGTTCTTGCTTTACTGCTCAAACTTTATGCTTGGTCATGTGAGGAGATAAAAATGTTGCATACAAGATGGTATGGTTGCTCAGCTGTATGGATTGAACTTAGAAAATCAGACTATTAAGCTCCACTTTTTGATGGAAGCTACACATTGAAAATTTTATACTTTATTCCATGATGGAATTTTTAAAAGTTGAGTCAGTGATGCTTACAATTATTTTAACTTGTCCTTCTCTGAACATATTATCTGTTATTTGTTAGTTATTTAGAAGTCTGGAGAATATAAGTGCCTTATTGGTTGTGTTTGGAGAAAGAAACAGAATAGGTTTGATCATTTTTAGTTAATTTCACCATACTGAAAATTACTAAGATTTATGGTAATTTTCAAAATGGAAGTTTAGGGCTGCAAGTAGCCAATAACTATGAAACCAACTTAAAGATAAAAGATCATTCTTTACTTAAGAGTGCAAAGGAAAGGACTTTTTGTCATGGAAGCAGCTTCTCACTGATGAGAATTCCTTAGTGGAATGACAGAGTTTAGGCAGGTTTATTTTTGTCAAGCCCACTCTAGTGAAAAGTGAGATAGAACAGTTACTGTTCTAATGGAGACGATGGGGTTGTCAATGAATTGCTAAGGTTTTGGTTACAGTTTTTCATTCGCATATATTTTCTAAACCCTGCGATGGGCTTGACATTCAGGTTGGCCTTCTCATTTGTAAAACTTTTTTTTATTTATAACTGTTTAACTGGAGCAAAATTCAGCTACATTGAGAATTTCTACAAGTTGGCAGCATTAATTTTTGTGCTGTAAATTCTTTTTATTATGGATGGCTGAATTTTTAGCTTCATGCTCCATTTCTGAGAATAGTCATGACAATGAACAAAAACTGTCTCCAAATAAAATGTAATTTTTTCTATTACAGGATGAATTTTCATTTTAAAATTAATGTACATTATACAGTCTCAAAGGTGTCCATTATACAAGGTCATTGTTTTGATGAGACTTGTGCCCCGAGTCTTGTATGTGTGTGTGTGTATTAGTCAATGGAAGCTTTATATATGAACTATTTGGACTGCAGACATTTTTAATTTTCTTTACAGAATGAAATCACTGTCAAAGAACAATCCTGGTTGATTAAAATTGTTTTCATTTTAATAAAGAAGAATTCATTTTTATCTCAAATAAAAAATTTAACTTTTATTCAGCTTGATCAAGACAGAATTCATATTCACATTTATGAAGAACATCAGTTATTCTGTCATTTAAATGATTCTGTTTTAAATTTTGTGAGAAAGCTGTGATATTGTTTAAATGTGAATTGTTACATGTGTAGATCTGAGGGAACAGAGTAGATTAGGTTATACCTTTTGTTTTAAATAAATATTCAAATGTGTAAATCTTATTTTATTTTGTCTCAGTTTGTCAGATTCTTGAAAGAGCTCGTAGAAATAAACTGTTATGATTCTTAATATGCTCTGTTTAAGTGTTTACTTATTTCCCATATGGAGGACTTTTGGTTTTCCTGCACAAGTTTTGTTGTTGCTACTCCTAAATTCTTTAGAGCATTGTGATGAAAATTTACATGCATAACCCAGCTTTTTTCTAGTTGGTCCTAAATGAAAATGTTTCCACCTGGACATCTAATATGGCTACCACAGTGGCCAGCTTATACATTTTGGTATCACTACTAATACTCTGGAATGATACTGATATTGGGTTTTCACTAACAGAGGGCCTCATTTGATGTCTAGTTGGTCCTAAATGAAAATGGTGCCAATCTAACATCTAGTACAGCCCTCTCGAAAATCTTGTTATTGCTACTGGATAGTCATATATATACAATTTTTTTACTAAACAATTTCTTATGATGGCTGAGTTGGTCCTAACTGAAGATGGTGCTGATCTGACATCCATTATAGCCATCATAGTGGCCATCTTGAAAATCTCATTATTGCCTTTCCTCCTGAGCAGGTAGTCATATCAAAACGGGTTTCATGAATAGAAATCATATGATGTCGAGTTGGAACTAAATTAAAAGGGTGCCGATCTGATATCCAATATGGCCACCACAGCAATCATCCTGAGACTCTTTTGATTGCTTGGATGATTGTATTTTCACTAAAACACTTCTTATGATGTCTGGTTGATCCTAGATTACAAGTTGCCCATGAACATCCAGTAAGATTTAATATAAATTCTAACTGGTCCTCAAAATTATAGTGACTTTACAAAATTTTAAACTCTCATAACATATATTTCTAAATAAACAGCCATGCCAACAGCTAGAAGAAGAAAAAAACTACTTTTTTGCAACATATAGTTAATGCTATATTTAAATGATGCTGACCTAACCTCAAAAATGGCTGCCTTGACCGTCATTCTAAAATTATATTACTCCTTCTCTTGAGTAGAAGGTCCTGTCATTATGGGGTTTTCAATGAAACACTACTATAGCAATGTATAGCTTCTGAATGAATGAAAATGGTGCTTATTAAAGCAATTAACAAATATTATTAATATTAATATCATCATTTCTTTAAAACAACACTATTGTCTTCATTTTATTGATCTTAAATTTTGTTGAACATTTGCATTAACTTGCACTGTAATTGTAATTTGCATTTAAGAGATGTACATGACATTCAGCTACTAATCAGTGCGAACTCATAATTTTCATGTTCTTACCCCCCCCACTCTCTCTCTCTCTCATATAATTTATATGGTCCAACCGTTTTTGTTTGTTATACTAGATATTAGGGAATTGTTTCATAGTTCTCTAATTCTTCAAGGAAATGCAGTTGATATCTACATCTGGCTACATCAGAAGCACTAAACCTAGCTTTACAAAACATGATTGGGAAACATGCAGCCCACTTACAAAGTTACAATGTTGTTTTCACTTGCTTTGAAGTACGTGTATACATATTGTAAGAAGTGCAAATTGAAAATCCAATGTCATTCAATTATCAGAAGGAGTAGAAAATACATTTTCAAGATGGCCACCATGTCTCAGTACTTTCTTCCTAATAAAAAAGTATAGTAATTAGAAACAATTGCTAATAGATGACATGTGACAGATGTCCAATGAACAACAGACAGTAGATATGACAGATGCCCATTGAACAACAGACATGTGACAGATGTCTGATGAAATATGGACAACAAACAGCAGATGTCCAAGGAGCAACAGACAATATGTGACAGATGTCCACTGAGCAAGAGAAATGTGATACATGTCCAATGAAGAGACAATATATGATAGATGTCCAATAAGCAACTGACAACCCACATATATTTCAGTAAAAACTATGGAATATGTTGGATTGTAGTGAGTGATTAAAACACATGTATGCATTAATATGGGATATTTCAGAGAACTAAAGGATGCATCAAAAGTATTTATGATAAATAATATCAAGGTCAGCTCCATATATTGCAAAGTTGGTCATTTCAGACTGATGGTCAACTATTTTACAAATCAACAATAGGCACATTTAAATTTTGCTTTATTAAAAGTCACATACACTTATTGGATGTCATTTACCAAAGATGCCAATAGACATGAAGGAAGAATCTCATTTCTGTCTGGTTTATACTGAATTATATTAGACTACAGTTGATACTTACAGTAAGCCACAAAACTGGGTCAAACTTTCAATTTACTCTCAGTAATTTTAAGTAGAATGAAATAAAATAAAATGACTCAAAATCTGCATCCTTGATGTCCAATGCCTTTTGTCTAATTTGCTCCATTGTTGAATAATTTATGAGGAAAATAATTTTAAACTTATTCTTCTATTTCTATTAATGACAGCTACATTTGATGAAGGATTGTCATTTAATACATATGCCTTCTTCGGCAAAAGGGATGAGTGTTGAAGTACGGGAAGGTCTTTGCAATTACATTGTTTTAACTTCTAATGGTAGATTTTAAGCTGTGGCTTGTCATTTTTTATCAGAAATCACAGGAATGGGTGGATGGGAGCTTGTTGTTATTATTATGAGGGTGTAAGGCATTGATATAGATAAAACTTCACATCAAATGATTTGTTAACAATGAATCAAAAGTAGTCCACAGAATTTATCGATGTGTACAAAATTCCAGATTAGTATCACATGACCATGTACGTCCAATCAGAGCATAGAAGACGCAGTCAATTTATAATAATTGGAATTATATATCATTAAAAAAACTCAGTGCAGGGATGGTTAGTTCCAAATTCGGTAGCAACTGGGCCATTGCTTTTTATAAAGATGATAAAAATAGCCATCGTGGATGGACGGACATACAATGCATCTGATGCAGGGCTATATGATAAGCTCACCTGGCCTTGTCATCATATGAACAAAAGTGCCCAAAAATTATGGATCCTTAACAGGGACATAACTCTACCATCCCCGTGGCCTGTGCAGTGTAGGAGGCCCAAAATCCCAAGTTTTTATTGAAGGAGGGGGTGGTTAATTTACATCACTGATCCTATATGATGTTAATATAGAATGTTTCATATAGGATGTTAATATAGGATGTCTGCTACAGGATGTTAATAATTGGGATAATGAGAAATGGAGGCTTAAATGAAGTACATTGACATGAAGTCTCAGGATTGAGGAATTTTGCTTTCATTTGCAAGTGATGAATTGTCAGAACTGAGATAAACACACATATCTGTAAAATCTAAATTTTGCTTTGAAAATTTTATAAGATGTACTTTCAGGTGTCAATGAAAATTTCATGCAACTTAAAGGATATGTTTTTTTATAAACAAAACATGTCTCCACCCACTATGACAATAGTTGCCATTCTGTGGCTGGTATTTGATAGAAAGAAAAATATACCTAGCAAGGTGAATAAACTGAATGTTTTGTTAGGAGTGTGATACAAAAACTCTCTGATTGTTAAGTCAAGATTTTAGTCTTATAATAACAAAAAAGTTCTGTCAATTTAAATAACACAGCTATTGTCAGCTTTGCAAAAGTTAAATACATTTGAGATATCTCCAAAAGGGCCGGAGGCTAAAACTGTTTACCTCCCCTCCCCACAAAAAGCTGCACCCCATTAAGCAGACTAATCATTTCTCAACACAATAAAACTGTCTTTTATTTGTATTTACCGGTACACAAAATACTGCTTCCAACAAAAGCAGTCATTAAATGTCATTACTGTGCTTGCACTGAAGAAAGAGAGCTACATGTAAAACTTTGTTTTTTACAACAATAATAGTAATAATAGCAACAACAGTAAGAACAACAACAACAATAATAATAATAATATTAATAACAGCAAAAACAAAATACTTTCTCTGAATCAATCCATGGGTAAGCAAGCAATTTTTGTTGGAACTAGAACAACATTTATCAGTACTTCTTACCAATGATTACATACATTAAGTAAAAACAATAGCAACAATAAACTGAGTTTATCAAATTATCAGTTTAATATCACAGATCTGAGTACATTTGGTGATGCATATATCTTTGGTATACAAATACAAGTTATGGTTATAAAGATCAAGTAAATTCATACAATGAATATGATATATGCTGATATACAAGTCAGGTTCAACTGCAAAACTACACAGACCCAGATCTGCCTTTACATAATGTGCTGGCAGAACTGGGTTTGCATAGTTTGTTACAAGTAATCAGTACAACACATAACACAAACCATGATCTGCCAACACATTATGCAAGGCAAATCAGGGTCTATGTTGTTTGTGATTGGACTTTACATATCAGCAATTATACCAAGTAGAAATTAAACCCAAGAGTAAAAATCCATCTTTGCTAGCCAAGGTTCTGATATGATAACCCTATCTACACATAGGTGGATCAAACAGATATGCTGGTGCTTTACCCTAGCAACATCTATTGGATTTCATGAGTTGCCCACCTTAGTATGTAATGCCAACTAACCAATAGTGTGTTGCATTGTACATCAGCCAAAATTTTGGAGACGACTGACCTAAAAAGGATACTTTGTAAGTTTAACATCGAAAGTATGGCTACATACTATAGAGGGAAGCCATTACAGGTCTATTTGAGTGAAAGGTATTTGTACAAACACAGACCGGCAGTATAAAATTGCTTATTTATGAGTCCATTCAAGTCATGTGCTCCCCTTGTCTCCATCACTTAGGAACAGTGTTCAAATTTGAACAATTTAATTTTGATTGGGATGCGGTGGCTTGCTGCCGCATCTAATGAAATTCACAGAGACCCAAAGCACACAAATATCTGCTCGAAATGCCAAGGTGTAGATAGCACGATCATATTGGAACCTTAGCTAGTGAAGACGGTCAAAATCATAATTTTAAAAAAAGGCTTTGCTTGCTTATATTTTTCTGAAGAAAAAAAAAGATATTTCACAATCAAAATAAATGTTACATGTTTAAAATCATCGATGGTAAAACAATGTCTATACTTAGTCTAAAACAGGTTTTCTTTCAGCAGAGTAAAGTATATTTTATTTTTAGAGCATGATTCATTTTAACTGACCCTGTAATGAACAATAGTAGACATTATTAAATATAAGAAAACAGAAAGCATAAAGACCAAAAGGAATATCTGATTATGAATATAAAAATATTTTTTGAAAGATAAGGCCAATCACAGAAAAAATAAGACACTACAAGAATATAATTAGAATTGCTGAATGGGGAATAATAATAACAGGATTTGTATTAATGTACTATATTATTTGTCCTTTTACACGTTTTCTTTTTAATTCACCAATAATTGTATTGTAATAATATTAAGAATTATTTTTATGAGCCTAAAATTTGCAAATTTACTCAAGAACAATAATTTCTCTTTGTAACAAATTAGAGGAAATTAAAAATTAAAAAAAAAAAAATACATTGCCATATATACTCGCTTATAACTTGAGTCCAAATGCAAACAACACAGAATCTGATCTGCCACCATATAATATGCTGGCAGATCAAGGTTAATGTTGCTTGTTCTACTGATAACTCCTAACAAAACTGCATAGATTTGGATCTTTTGGCACATAATGTTATGACAGATCTGGGTCTATGTAGTTTGCAGTTGGACTCAACATATAAGTGAGTACATACAGTATTCTATGCCATATACATCAAAAGGTTTATCCTTCTTTTCATCTATGCATTAAAGAAATTCTAACATCTAAGTTTTTAGTGAAAAGCACAATTACACCAGAACCTGGCTCTAAAGACCACCCCTTCAGCCAAAAGATTATAGTCTCTAAAGACAGGTGAACTCCAGTCACAGGTCAATATACTATATACTTATTCAATATATGCTTTCAGAACCTGATTTCTCAAGGCATGTAATTTCTCATAGTAGTGCATGATTTTACTCCATACAAAGCAAAGATAACTCTTGTCTGTAAAAGTTGATAGAATCCACTATTGGCAAATGGTGTGGGGTGACTTATGAGGTAGGGTTAAAAGCTAGGGAAATTGCACAAATTGGTCATAATGGAATTAAAATGGGAATTTTTCAAACAAAAGTATGAACTGTCTCCTATGCTTTCACTTTCAGTGTAACATATCTGGGGCAGTGGGGTCTACTTTTGTACATGATTTTATTTTTAGAAAAGGTTAAAAAGCATGTTGTGTCAACTTCTACTTCCCTCAAATTCACCAGCAGCGTCAATTAGACATAAATTTGGTACCAAATTCTGTCTAGGAAAATTGTTACAACTAGAATGATTATGTTTTTTGTTGACCAAATAACCATGACTACCAGTAAATAATGAGAACATTATTCATGTAGTTAAATCTCTGAAGGTAGAAAAATATATTGCATATGACTTCAGCCCAGCTGAATTGTAAATTATTACATAGTTAATACTAATTCTATAATTATGTTAATGATTATATATACTCTACCAATATGTCTTTTTACACACAAGTTCACATGTACATATTATATATTTCTCCATGTAAAAAAATACATACATGTTTTTCTATATTGATACAAAAGTGGGTAACAGTGCAGTTACAAAACAGTTTCACACTGCTCCAAGCTAACCAAGCTCCTCGTCAAAACAAGACACAATTTAGAAAAGCAAAACAAGAACATGACAAAAAAGCAGAGAGTTAACATAAATTATTTGCAAGTATGAAGGACTAGAAGTCTACAAATGGTGTTAAATTAAGAAAAGATTTTCAATCTACATGCCTCTTTCCAGTTGGGGTTAGAATAGCAAATGTTTATAAGAAAATACTCAAAGGTGTGATTTACATAAATGTGTATTATCTGTGTGCAGAGCCATATTGCTTTCACCTAATGATTGACCAGGAGGGAAACCATGCATAGCCATATTGTTTTCACCTAATGATTGACCAAGAGGGAAACCATGCAGAGCCATATTGTTTTCACCTAATGATTGACCAGGAGGAAAACCATGCATAGCCATATTGTTTTCACCTAATGATTGACCAGGAGGAAAACCATGCATAGCCATATTGTTTTCACCTAATGATTGACCAGGAGGAAAACCATGCATAGCCATATTGTTTTCACCTAATGATTGACCAGGAGGGAAACAATGCAGAGCCATATTGCTTTCACCTAATGATTGACCAGGAGGGAAACCATGCGGAGTAAAAAAGCAAGCTATATATGGAGATGGCAGTAGAGGAAGAGTGTTGTAAGAATATTGTAGTTTGATACTTAATAAATAATAACAATCACATAAATAATAAATTTCATGTAAAGAGTCAAGGAGTATTTACATAGGTACGCTATTATGGTTCCCTTATGTAGCAAAGGATAACTCTTTGTACAACTGATTAAATTGACCCCACAAACACTACAACTACTCTTCAGTTTAAATAGACAGTAATGTTTCAACAAACATTATCGTATTTCACACCTATAGCTATTACTGTCCTCTGTGTGTGTGTCTGTATATGTGGGGGTAGGTGGGTGGGGTGTAAAGTGACAGTCATAGAGATTCAATTTACAAAATTTGTGAAGAAAGGGGCAAGAAAGTAGCATAAAACTCAGGATTCTCAATAGATTTCAAAACTAAAGTCATTTGATCTGTGAACCTATAATATCATGAGAAAAATGAACATTTCAAGAGTTGAAACAAAAATCTGAACAGTCATTTGTATTTGGCAGTCACAGCTGGGAACACTCATTATTTGGGGAGCACATTGATGTTTAAGTTTTCTTGTGTCATGCTGAATAAAGAGAAATACTTGAACTGTATTTTGTAAGAGACCAGTAGAAAGTGAGACTCGACTGAATTTTGTGCAAGTGTTTTTCCTTGTAACTATGTGTGTATATTAATCAGAAAAAGGATTATTCTATGTTCTTTTGGAAGATTGAACCTGCCCTAATTGGCAAACAGGTTTGATTTTCCAGCGTCCTTATGCCAGTCACATATCAACAGTGTATTTCCATCTTTCACAACTATATGATCCACAGAAATTCGCTTTTCCACTCTTCCTTAATTTTTTCACAACTCTAGGAGATTTATTCTTCCTCACCTTAAAACTGTTGCTAACTTTATTTCTTTGTAGTTTGAGGATTTGAATATGTAATCATCTCTAACAGGTCGTTCCTGAGACTGAGACAAGAAAGTCACTGCGACTCAAAAGTTCACAAATATATCTAATATAACAAAATGATATTATATGTGTAAATTGCTTGCATTTAAACACAAAAGCTAGATTTCAAATATTTTAAATTTGAGGACAATATTTTGAGATGTCTATGTGACCCGGCTGGTAACACTGCCTTCAGTTTTCAGATATAGGACAATTCAATGACCATATTTGGATTCTGATTATGAAAACTTTCTTGTAGCTCATCACTGCTGTCTGCAATGTCATCAATTAAAACCTAATTTGGTACAAAATATTATTCTGTGATGTAAACCTAGATGCAAGCTTAAATACTCCCATCTCAATATCACCTACTTCCTCTTCTGCAAAATTTGATCTGGGAGAAGATACCTGCACTAATTTTCCAGCGCATCTATGGATGGCTCTAGATCAATAACAACTGAGTCTGATGGTATGTCCATATCCAAAACAACTTCATGAGGTAAATTCCTTGATTTTGAATCATCATCTCTTTTTTCTGACACTTTTTTCCTTCCACCTCCATCTTTAGATTTAGATTTTTTACCTCCACTTTTAATATGAGAAGTGTCATCATCACTGATGTTGATGGTAACATTTCTTGGTGTAACAAAATTGCTATCTTTCTCATCTCTCAAATGTTCTTTTGACTTTTTTCTACCCTCTACTTTAAGGCTTGTTTTCTCTGGGCATGTGACAATGATCTTTGGTACTGCAAAGCCTGGATGGGATTTCTTCTTCACAGTATCCAAAGTTTTCTTACTTGAAACAACACTCATTTCAGTATTCTCTGACATCCTGCCTTCCATCACCGTCTCAATCGGTAGGATAACTTCATGTGAACCAAGAGTTGGCATATCCATTTCGACAGAGATCTTTGCTGTTGTTTTGGGTGGAAAGCTTGCCAGTAATCTTGTTTGCCCAGTCTTATCAATATTTCCAAAGCCTGACTGCTTTATATTATAATATTTCCATTCTTCTATGCCTGGTGATATTTTTTTAGTTTCATCCTCTTCCTCTTCAAGATCGATATCTTTATCTAGTTTATAGGACCCAAGTTTTTTCACTGCTTTGGGTCTAATCTGTAATTTTCCTTTTACTGCACTCACTGCTTTCTTCATCTTACTCTTAGATACAATTTCCATGTCAATAGTCCTGATACCATCTGTCCCAAGACTAACTCTAGGAGAATTGCCTCCCTTTATGCTACTCTCTGGCTTTGAAATCTGCTCCTCCATATCCAATTCTCCTGGTATAGGTATATATATCTCATTAACGTTAACACTTTCATTGGAATTGACAACAATACTGTCTAAGTCTGGTGAAGTGCTCTCACTTGGTATAGTGACCTTAATGGATGGTGATGGCTGAGTTTGATGAGTAGTGATTTTTTTTAAATCTGGATCACTTGCTGATCTATCAGAATCAACTGAAATCTCAGAAGAGGACAACACTCGTACATTGGGATTGCTGTAAAATACCTTAGACGAGCTTGTAATTTGGAGCTCTGAGGCACTGTACACTTTCATACTTGCAGGAATAGTATAATTCATGCAAGGAATCAATGGATACTTTTCCCGAACAATTTTTTTTACAGCAGTCTTCAATGGCATATTTAACATGCCGACTAAAAACACTTTTCGGCTGAATTTCTGGATCAGACAAACTTCTAGCTGCAAGTTCTTCACCTTTACAACATCCTTATCGATATCTTCATACTCTAAAGGCCTCTTAAACTTGAATGACGCTGGAGTAAATACATGTTGTTCACTAACTCCTTTACCAGACTTTGGAGTGTGAACATGACTTTGTGAACTTTCAACTTTGATCTCTTCAGTCTTTCGCTTAGATTCCTTCTTTTTGTCTGGCTGCAAAAAGGCTCGGACATAAATTGCATGAATCATCGATGTATGAGCTGAAAGCAGAAGAATAAATTTGAATTAATTTCAGATAAACAAATGTTCCTCTCACATTAAGCTGGTGAAAACTCTGGAAAATGAAAGTGTGGAAGGCCAAAATGTTTTGATTGACTATTAAATTTTTGAAGACTTTATATTTAAAGTGTTTATTGAAAGTTTGTCCCCAACAAATAAAAAACAATATGTATGTAGGTACATAACTCTGATAAACACACACCATTAAGATCATGCACCCAATTATCACGAGGACAAGGTCCCTAGAATATATTCAAAATAAATGTTGTTGTTGTTGTTTGTTAAACACTATTTTTCAGCATATGATAGGCTATACATGGTGGCCATTATAACTAGTGGAGAAAGAACCCGGGAAAACCCCAGTAAGAACTGACCCATGGAAAGCTACTAGCAAGCTTTCATACATACCCACATTGGCAGAGCCCTAGACTCAAACCCATGCAGACAGAGGTGAGATGGAAGTGATCCCGTAAGGTATGCATTTAAGACCATTCAGTAAAAGTATCATATTGAGTTCAATTCATGGATCATAGACATCATGAGCAATATTACACTTAAGGGTATACTGAATTCTTTTCTTAGTATCTGTGAATAAAAGCTCCTGGAACAATTTAAAATATTCAAAGTGAATTTTGTAATATTTTCATTACTGTGTTTGAACTTAAAAAAATCTTATGTATAGTGGCCTGTCTCTTGAGAGGCCCCAATCAAGAAAGACATCCCCCTAAATAGAGGCCACAGTGTACCTCACCAAAATAGTATATTTTCACAATTTTGCTCATCTCAAAATAAGCCACCCATTTTATAAGACCATTTTTATCTCAACACTGAATGATTAACCTCATAAGAGAACAGGCTGTTGTAATGTAAAAAGTATTATCATGAAATAAGTGCAAGGCCTATGACATTAGTGATATTGTGATGCAAGTATAAGGCCCTGTAAAATCTGGAATATTTAGTGAATTAAGCATGAGGCCTTGTAAACTTTAAGATATCTAAAATGAAATAAGTACAAGGCCCTGTAAAATTCAAATATCTAGTGAAATAAGTACAAGGCTCTGTAAAATTTGTGATATTTGGTAAAATAAAATCACAAAGCCCTATAAACTTGAGATATCTAGTAAATTCAGTACAAAGAAATGTATTATTTAGTATATTTAGTGAAACAAGTACAAGGCCCTGTATAATTTAGAATGTCAAGTGAAATAAATACAAAGGCCTGTAAATCTGAGATATCTACTGAAATAAGTGCAAGGCCCTGTTTAATTAAGGATATCTAGTGAAATACATAGAAAGCTCTGTATAATTTAGGATATCTAGTGAAATAATCATAATGGCCCTATAAATTTGATATATCAAGTGAATAAGTACAATGTCCTCTATTCTTCATTCTTCAAATTGATTAGCATAAAATATAACACACACCAAAGGATACTATTTTGTGTACATCTTTTCACACTAAAATTGTCCATTCAAGGAGAGGAATCTAAGTAAAGAAAATTATTTATGTTCTATTTCCATCACTTTGTTCAAATTAAAGACTGTAAAACATACATGGTGGAAGCAAAAGGTCACTTATTTGTGACACGCATATCTTCAAGGTCTTCTTCTTTGCATGATATTCCACAGACATGTGAAGGAACCCCAGATCTGAAAAGTTAATAAATAATGAAAATATTTGTTACAAAATAAAATATTATATGTACTACAAATATTCAAGTCCAACTGCAAAATGCACAGACACAGATTTGCTGTCATTTAATGAACTGGCAGATCTGGGTCTGTGCAGTTTATTAGGAGTAATCAGTTTAACAAGCAACACTTACCCTGATCTGCCATTGCATTATGTGATGGCAGATCATCATCTATGTTGTTTGCAGTTACTCAGCTTGTACAAAAGTATACATGGTACATAACATAATTTTTGGTCTCATATGATACAAGCCACCTCGATGACCAGGACCTTTCAACTTTAACTTTTAACCTAATTCTGGCTATTCACTGTAGTGTGTCTGCTGTGCAAGACACTTTACTCAAACTGCCTTGGCTCAACAAAACCTATCTGGTGTACATATTCCTTTAAATACTAACCAAAATTATCTCTTAGAGAATATATTTACAAATTGTGTTGAAAATCCAAAGATTTCAGTAGTCTACAATTTAACCATTTTGCAAGACCATAAGCTTTGCACCTCAGCGGTCCCAAGTTCTATCCCTTGAACTAGCACATGTGCAGGCCATACCTAATCTTCTCAACTGTTCTTCTATTTTTCTCCCACCTGAATCATTACTTATAAAATGGTATGGTATTTAAACTTTCTGAAAAAGTGAAACCACTTTAAAACTCTTTGTTGAATATATGTCCCCAAGTAAGATTCACTATGGAGAAAATTATGGAAAATGTACCAAGCCAACAAATGACCTTAAAATAAAAGCTGAATATATTAAAAAAATTCAATATATATACACAACTTGAATAGTGAAGAGTACTCCTATCAAATACATATAGAATAGTGTATGTTAGTAAGTAAATATTTTCTCTGTGACACATGTAACACAATCACTGAACTGCACTGGTTTTCCCATGGTCTCATGTACTTTTCATTGACTTCATCATTTTCTTGTACAGGACTGTCATTGCAATTATTTAAATTTTATAAGAATTGTTATTTTTCATTACTCAATAAAAAACAAAAGTTGCAACTACCTCATTTTATATTCAGTTTCTGCCAGAGTTCAAAGCACTATGACCAGGTATGGGGCCAATTATGAGCGTAATCATAATCATGATCATATATTTCAGAAGCTCTAAAATCATAATCCTAATTCTTTCATTAGCAGTGTAATTTCTTAGTGTAATCACAATTACAAATGATTACAAAACAAAAATTCTATAATTATATTCCTAATAAATGTAAGAATAATAAAACTTTCCATAAAAAAAAACACCATGAATGTTGACAATTTCAATAAGGAATGGGTAATTTAAAGTGGTCAATATACAAGCAAATTTTTCTAAAAATATACTGTCTAATAAATTTAGGTGACCTTTTGTTAATTTAAAAATTCACGTTTAATTAACAACTCTTTTTCATCAGGTATAAGTTTACAGTGAAGTAGACTTCAAATAAATGTCTCATCTATTCAACCTTGTGATGGCTGATCTCACAAGGCTTCTGAGCAAAATGTCAAGTTAACTCAGCTTACGTGAGAAGTTTAGAAGGCCCGTGTAAGAAGACCTGGTGTATTGTTCTTTTTCATTGTTCAGTGGTGGGGCCCTGAGTGGCCGAGTGGTCTAAAATGCTTTCCGTTACGGATCACTGCCATATCACCTCTGTCTGCGTGGGTTCGAGTCTAGGATTTGGCCAATGTGGGTATGTGAGAAAGCTTGCCAGCAGCTTCTCATGGGTCGGTGGTTCTTCCTGGGGTTTTCCAGGGTTCTTCACCATTAATACTGGCTGCCATGCATAATGTGTGCTGAAAAATGGCATTAAATGCAACAACAACATCAACATTGTTCAGTGTTACTAGCTTTCTCCTGTGTTCAACCACTGTTAAAATCCACAGACAAGCCAGGAATTTTAAAGATGCTTGCAAACACTACTCTATCTAAGATGCTATGAAAGGCAGCACAACATCCAACCTCATTACACACCTTAGCTTGTCAATAACCATCTGAGTAAGAGGCACATGAAGAATCATGTAAGACTATGTACTGGGCTGCTTTCCATGCAATTATCAAACTACCAACAAACGATGATACAAATATAAGTGGGTAGACACAATGTTTCACATGCATTGTGTCTGCCCTCCTCTTATCAAAGCTATAAGGAAATATAATCAGCTAGGCAACGTTATAAACAAATACTTCTTCATGGTCATGTTAACTCTTCTGGTTCGAAGAGTACACTGTTCACCTTCTTATACGGCCATCCTTTCTGCATCAGAAAAGTGAGCTTACAAGGCAGGTGGCCTTTGCAGACGATAATAAATTTTTTTGAAAAGTATAAGTAATGTATGTAGTGAGAAAGCTACATATAACTTCAAAGCATTTAATATCTTCATTTAAAATAAACATGAATTATTAATGGGTTCTTCTTGTCCTAAGAATAAAAACCTCTTTCAAAGCCAACATACATTACAGTAATAATTCTTATCTTTGACTAAATGTCATCATAATTATAATCAACCTCCTGTAATCATAATAGTAGTTTCCAAATGCATTGTAATCATAATCATAACTGTAATCATCAGTGCCAAATCGAATACCTGTAATTAATCCCATACCTGACTATGATACAGTTAAGTAACAAGTGATGTCATATTGATGACATCATAATGGAATGATTACAGCATGTACAACATTGATTTGACAAAACTGAATATCCGTGATCATGTGAGGTACCTTAGGGTACAAAAGTTACAATGAAATAGCATCCATGATCATGTGAGGTACCTTAGGGTACAAAAGGTTCAATGAAATGGCATCCATGATCAAGTGAGGTACCTTGGGGTACAAAAGGTTCAATGAAATGGCATCCATGATCATGTGAGGTACCTTAGGGTACAAAAGGTTCAATGAAATGGCATCCATGATCATGTGAGGTACCTTAGGGTACAAAAGGTTCAATGAAATGGCATCCATGATCATGTGAGGTACCTTAGGGTACAAAAGTTACAATGAAATGGCATCCATGATCATGTCAGGTACCTTAGGGTACAAAAGGTTCAACGATTAAGAGACGTTCAATGCTCTGAAGACAAAAGATAAATTCATGTTTGTTTAGAGATACATTCATGTTTGTTTAGAGATAAACTCATGTTTGTTTAGAGATAAACTCATGTTTGGAGAGAGATAAGCTCATGTTTGGCTCCTTAAAAAATACAAAAGTCAAGCACTGCTGTTGCAATCCATCAGGAGAAAGAAGAAACTGGCAAATATAATAAAGTAGTGTTCCAATGTCTAATTGTAGTATTACATTAAAAATTTTGTTTGACAACTGGAGAGGAGGATATAGTTACTGATTTCCAATTTATTTAGTGAGTAAAACAATGAGGCTTAATGTAGGGCTGTATGGTACAATAACATGGTAACACACTACCTTTGCAATTTTTGTTCTGGGTTTAAATCACATATTTTTCCTGTGCAAGAGTAAGTGATCACCAATACAAAATCATAAGTTTCATCCAAGTTCCACATGAACATCATTAAATCTAAACGTTAAAGCCAAAAATATTTTAAAATGGTAAACTTTCTACAGTCTACAAAACTATGGTGATGAAAGCCATCACAAATATCCAAAACAATGTAGCTTTTATCAGGATTTTAAATCTTCACTGTCATTTTCTCATGCTGGTCAAACCATGTGATTCTCCTCCCTGAGTCAATGAAGATGGAGTAAAAACAGAACCAATGTTATATGGTATAGATATGACCCTTGGTCCCTCTCATTCCTCCTCACCCTGGGAGCTGGGTTGAGGATTAAAAAACTTTCTACCATCAAAGTGAAAAATCCTGCAAAATATGATCACACTCTCTCCATCACTGAAGATGGAATTTAAGCTACAAGGAAAACAGTGATGTATGAATGTACAAATGAACAGAAGGATATGACCTATCTCAATATATATATATATATATATATATATATATATATATATATATATATATATATATATATATATATATGTGTGTGTGTGTGTGTGTGTGTGTGTGTGACAAAAAATATATGTATAAAGATAAATATTCAAATCTTTGGAAATTTATATAAAATCTACCTGGCACTTTGTCTTCTTTATTAACTGTCAAGCTTCCCACTGCATTTATTGGTGGATAGATCTTTGTACTCTCCAAATGTATATCATCATCACTGCCTTTAACAACAGCCTTGCATGACTTTGATTTTGACATCTTCATTAGGTCTTGTACCTCTGAAATAGTACAAACAGACAATCATTTTAAACTTAAAGAGAGACAGACAGTGTAAAATTCAAAATACTGCATGTGAACCAGTTCAACAGTATGGGTTATGATTACCATGGCAATGACCTTTGACCTCAAAATCATAAGGCTTTCACAATCTTCATAAAAAATATTTTAAAGTAAGCAAAGATGAGAAATATTTTTTTTAAAAGAAATGTAAACAATGACACCAGATGACTTTGGATTACAATATTTACAATGCACAAAAATGAATTAAAACACATTTTCTGAATATTTTTTTAAAATCCACATCTACCTCCTTCCTATCTCTGACTTACGTTGTTTCTCTAGTACTAGTCTGCATTCTGGTGTTGCAACATCCAAACAAGTCTTGCCCTCATTGTCCTTGACATCATACCTGCCTCTGGCCTTGACAAGAAGATCAAGGCATTCAACATGTCCACTTTCTGCTGCATAGTGGACAGCTGTCCTGCTTTGAAGGTAGTCCTGCTTGTTTGGATCTCCTTCAATTAAAAAGATTGGAATGGAATAAAATTTATGACTGAAATCTATTGACTTAAATGAAACTAATTTTTCCCCTTAACAAAAGTAAAATTTCCAGCAAAAATTGGTGCCTGCAGATCAACAAATTTTGGTGTAATTGAAACAGCTCATAAAATGTATAGTATTTAATAACATGATTTTGTCATAAGTGAAACAAAAACAAATGTTCTATTTAAAGTGTTGTCTTAGTACTGAACACTGCACCATGACACAGCTTTCTGCTTACACTTGCAAGATAGGAAATCAAAGTATATACAGGAACAAACCTTAGATGCAGTGTTACCTCCTTATAATGATCATCATGACAGCCATTATAGTGATCCACATTACAGGTGAAGAAACCGTAAACCTATGGATGTTCTAACAAGGCTGTGTCATAATGGTGCATAAGAACACAAAAAAATTTGTTAACAATGTGCAGTCACATTATAACTGGTTCATATTACTTAAAAAGTAAGATCAAGTGAAAAATGTTAAGTAGTAATAGTTAATAGATCTCAAAGAATTTAATGGGATTTACGACTAACCACCTTATACAAGGTGGATGGTGGTATTCTGAGGGACTGAATAGAGTGGGATGTAGGGATGTTACACCAAAATCTTGTTTAAATACATCAAAAACTTTAAAAAAACTGAATGGTACTTCACTAGACAATAATGAGCACCTGCTGTGGACCCAAAGGGTACAAGATTATAAATATGTCAAGAATATATGGTTACAAGGTATATACTGTCTGCAGAGCTAATGGATTGTGAATCATTCACTATATAAGATTAAAACCCTAACATTGTACACTTCTTCCTTGTTGATTCCATAATTAACCATAAAAGGTTATCTTCCTTAACCTGGTCACCTTTGTTGCACATGTAATAGTGGGCTCATATTATGTAAATTGATGAGATGTTTATGATTTTGTAGTTGATTCAATTTCATAAAAGTGTATACACTGAAGATACCCTCATGTGTGAAATATATGACTGTTACCATTTTGATTGATTTTAAACAACTGCATGATCATTGTTCTGATGTATTGATAGAAATATATTTTCATTTCAATACAATGCTTAAGTTGGTTAATTTATGAAGCTACTTGTTATTATTGTTGGTCAATGTTAAATTGTGCATTTCAACAGAACATCTTCTATTCTATCATCTAGTGTCTGAGTAGACTAAAACCATACTCCAAAATTGAGGCATAGCTAATGGCAAAGAAATATAATGAACCCAATTTCATGGCCTATCAAATGTAATTATATTATCATTTACCTATTTATGGATTACAAGCTAATTACTGATTTACATAAACTCTACAAGATGTCCCACTTTCTGTTTTTGACTCCATGCATTTCAACTTACCCTTCTTTTCAAGTAACAATTTCAGAATCTCCACTTCACCATTATGTGCGGCTTCATGTAGGGCACTCCACTGGTAGAGCCCAATCATATTAGGGTCATACCCATGCGACAGAGCTGATTTTACCTCCTCTAGGTCGCCGCATCGTACAGCCTCATTTAATTTTGTATCAAATGTTCCCTCAAGACTTCCCATCCTGGTCTTTATAGATCATCCTGAATACAATCGTCATGGAAACAAATAAAAAGGTTGATCTTGATTATGTGATTTCACTGATACAAAAATAGCCAGCTCTTTTACCCTGACACTTCACTGTGATATATATGTATGTAGAGCTGTCCCAATATCATGGCATTAACAATATATGAAGATTGCAGTCTACAATAAAAAAGGTTTTTGTCCCTTTCCTTCAATAGTCTTAAAATAGTTATAATGGGCTTGTTTCCATTATCATTATTAAAATGTACCATGAAAAATAAATTTTACTACTGTATCATTTATACATCTTGTAAAATAATGTAAACATTTATCAACTACATGTGTTTAAAATCTTTAAAAATTCATTGAAAAAATGGAACTACATGTATTTGTTAAAGTAACAGGAAAAATAAAATTTATTCATTCAAAATAGTGTAAAGTGAAATTTCCAAGAATTCTGAGTCTTAAAGGTTTACTAACAGATTCAGAACAAATATATTCATTAAACTTCATAACTACACATGCAAAAGTGCTGAGAAATAAAACTATATGTACCACTCCGACAGCACACACAACAATAGCAACAGAACACTTAAACCAGTTGATATATTTCATCTATGTTTCCAAGAAGATATGAATATAAGAAAATCATGGCATTTTTTTTAAACACTTCAAGTGGCTATTTTCCTAATGATTCCAGCTTTGATTTCAAAATAAGATGCATTGATTTAACGATGTAATGTCAACCCCTCAAATTTAAAGACTTTTTATATTGAATTGAGAATAATACTGAGCTAACCTTTATAAACTAGCAAACTGGGTGTGAAAGAAGTTGTGAATGCAGGTTGATTTGGACCGTGGATGATTCGGACCATAGCTGATTCAGCCCAAATGACAGGCTTATTCAGCCCAAATTATGAGCTGATTTGGGCCAAAAGATGGGCTGATTCGGACCATGTGACTCTTATAAGAAAAACCATGTAACACACACATTATTTAGTTAAGCAGTTATTACTGTTTTTGCAGACACACTAAGAGAATATATTAGCCTTTTAAATTTACTTAAGACAGCTGTTAGCAAAGTTCTAGCCAAAATCAGAACAAACTCCATATTAACTATAGCATTTAGATTTGTTGTTGTTGTTGTTGCTGTTGTTGTAGGGTTTAATGTCATTTTCAGCACAAGATAGGTTATACATGGCAGCCAGTATCAATGGTGGAGGAAGAACCCAGGAAAACCCCAGAAAGAAACACTGACTCACAAGAAGCTACTGGCAAGCTCTCTCACGTAACCACATTGGCCAAGCCCGAGACTCAAACCCATGCAGACAGAGGTGAGACAGCAGTAATCTGTAATGGTGAGCGCTTTAGACCACTCAGCCATTTAGATTTGTTCAACCAAAATGAAGAATATATATATATATATATATATATATATATATATATATATATATATATATATATATATATACACACACACACACACACACACACACAGAGGAGCCTCATTAATCTGATACCTTCATTCCCAGTGAATATGTCTGGATTAATAAGTTTTCTGGATAATTGAATCATGCACATTTTTATTTTACAATGTCATAAAAAACCCTGATATCTCACAGTTAAATGCATTATGTTAAACTAATAAAATGCAGTCATTTTTATAAGTCATATTTTACAGCAGTTATAGCTGCTATTGAGCTGATAATTGATGTCCCCATTTTATTCGGAAATGAAGCCCTATACTGTCAACAACTTAAATCAATCCACTGTATTTGTACAGCCATCAATAAACTGTTGGTACAATTGGTAAACAACAAAGAGGCTTAATGACAAACTTTATTAACCACATGTTATGTCAAAAAGCATGAACGATTTGATCCCAGTGTGTTTATTTAATTATTAACACCTCTGTCGCTGACTAGCTAAAAACAGATATTGTTTATTCAATCGCTTGTTACAATATGGTCATGCTACTCAATTTTTCCACACACATGGTCATGTGATCAATATAGTGTGTGATTAATCCAATTAAGCCCATTCTGATTAACATGTGAAACAGACGGTGATAATCAGACGTGACAATTAGAGTAGCATTTATCAAATAGTCATTCTTATAAATATAGGAGGGAGGCACACTTTCTTTATCATTCTTAAAATTACTGCTAATTGTATATCCTGTGTGGACTGAGTTCATGCCTTTTAACAGGCGATGGGCTGTGATTCTTGTTCCAAATGGCAACACAAATCATGAAGTTCCGTTGAGAATTTAAAGTATATTTTGTTCATTTTTGTTATTTCTCTCAATAAATTATATTTGCTCTAAATGCAATACATTATGTGCTAATATTTAGTAAAATTGTGAAATAATTATTTCTGCTCCATGGCCAGACCCTGCACTATAATATAAATAAGAATTAACAACAAATTTCATTAATTTTGTGAAGCCTAAATTTAAGCCTTATTTAAGCCTAAATAATCACATTAAATAATATATGCCTTTCAGAAGTAAGCAGAGAGCAATATCGACGCTAGTAGAAAAAACAACAGAATTTCACCTTCTGTGCAAGGATCGTCACTTTATGACAAAACTTATCTCAGATGAAACTTACTGACATTTTACATGGTCCGAATCAGCCAGAAATCTGGTCTGAAACAGCCAGAAATATGGTCCGAATCAGCCAGAAATCTGGTCTGAAACAGCCAGAAATATGGTCCGAATCAGCCAGAAACCTGGTCCAAATCAGCCAGAAATCTGGTCCGAGTCAGCCAGAAATCTGGTCCAAATCATCCCATAATTTTGGACAGAATAAGCCTGGGCTGAATCAGCTTGTTTCGGAAGCTATATAGACCAAATTACTGAAAGTCATCAAAATGAGTAAAAACAATCCAAAATGAATCACTGAGACAACGGTTTCATTTTGGGAGTTTTGTAGCTTTAATGCCATTTTTCATCAGATGATGCATGGTAGCCAATATATTTGGTGGAAGAAGAACCCAGGAAAATCCAGGGAGGAACCACCAACCCATGGAAATCTACTGGCAAGCTTTCTCACATACCCACACTGAGTGAGTATTCGTGTAAAGGCAAGAGCCTTAGACCACTCAGCTACCCAGACCCACTCCACTAAAATAAGATGATGTACATGTATTATGATTTTGATATGTTTTTTTCTTTTTCTTCTCAGATTTCAAGAAATTAAAATTTTCCAAACTGGGTGAGCTGTAACAGATACTCATCACCTTATTCAACACAGTACGCTTATCCACTATACTACTTACAGTCTTACTAAAAAAACACTGGCACCCAAAGCAAGCTTGTTACTAAAATGGGTCCAAATCATAACAACTGATGTATTATGTATGGAGTGAAGACAATCCCCTAGAAAAATATATAAGAGACAAGGTTTGTAGCTTGAGAAATCGCAGTTTCACACTGAATCATTGAGTTCTTATGGTTTATGTATACTTAGTAACCCTTTCCAGTACGTCTCTGTCATTTTAATGTGAAGAAGAATTGATTCTCAATGAGCTATTATACATGATAATGAGTTAGACACACATGGGGAACTAAGATCCAAAAATATTGTATTTTTCATCTGGTCAAACAGTGATGCATTCACCACAGGTCACCAGCATTTTATAGACTACAGCTTTACCGATACAAGGCCATGCCAAAGCAAAGATGCCACATATATTTCTATAAGTAGGTAATTACTTTTCACATGAAAAAATGTTGCTAACTTTGATTTAATTGAAGAATTCCAAGTTTCTCCTAAATTTCCATTATCTTTTTGTACTACACATTCCTTTTGAGTCAAACCTCCTTTCTAGAAACACTCACAGGTGTTTATCAAAGGTTAGATTTCTGATTGGCCAAAATAATTGTTAGGTCATGACCCTAATTAATTAAGACATGACTGATCACAATGTTTATTGCAAACATCAGGAAATTTCACTGAGCAAATATGACTTTAAGAATACTCATTTGACTGTCTCCATTGGCAAAGCATCAAATGTAAGGCCACATGCCTGGTTAATAAAAAGCCCTTATGGTTAAAAAAAAATGTTCTTTCGATCATGTGTGCAAATGAACAGCATCAGTCACAACTAGGCAATATGCCAAAAAACATAGTCTTTCTTAAAAGGCTTGCTTACAAGCATTTAGACATTAATTACTCACCTGAAAGCTGGCTCTTTTGTATGGTGCAAAGACTTACAATTAGTCTAAAGTCAGCCCGAATCTGTGTTGGTGTGCATGTCAAATATTGTTTTGACCTTGTGTACCCTTGGGACATTTTCTGGGTCTTCATCTCATAGATCAGCTGACAACAGTACTTTATAACTGTAATTAATCTGTTCCAGCATGTATTAGGAATTTAGAAACTTAAATATATTTCCAAACTTAAACCAAGTATAAGCTTTATGGGATTTTTAAATTTAAATTTGGGATCCAAATGGGGAGGGGGCTGTATTCTGAGTTGAGATGTTTCAGTTTACTGGGAATAAAAATGACAAAATTAATTAATGATAAATTCAGGAGTAAAAGAAATTGGTCCTGAGGAGGTTCCAGTATACTGATGATTTGGTTTTCAGGTGTTTCACTACAGTTTCAGTCTTACTCTACAAGAAATACATTGCAAATAAACCAGACTTGCACAACCACTATCAGTGCTGTCCAGCTGTCACAGATGATCAGATTCTTCATGTACATATTAGTTTGGTACATGAGGTGAAGACCTCTGACCTCTGTTGGAAAACCAAATCTGTCTTGAGATATCTTTCTTTGTTGACCGAAATTGGTGGGTGGGGAGGTGGTGGTCTCTTAAGACAATGTATTAGCTCTTTCATTCACTACATCACTAAGCATAGTTGTATAGCTCAGTGTTTTGGATCAAACTTACAGACTTATATATACCCAATATGGAAAAACATATATGCTTACCACTAATAAATTGTTCTGATTCTTGAAATGGACTTAAATAATGCAAAACACTCTTATTTAATGATATCATTACAAAAGTACATACAATATGCAGAAATTGTTCACTTTTGAACTTAATTCAGGACCTACCTTCACTCTTCCATTATTTTTTCCATCAATCATAGCACATATCTGACATCAATGTTCTCAGTCATGAAAGCCCCAACAGCTGGATGGTTTTTATATTCAAGTATATTGAGGTGATCTCCAGGAAATAATTATGTTTAACACCTAACTTTGAAGTACTCTGTGATTTTACTACATAGTTATGCAATGTTCTTAAGAATGATTTCAGGATTTCTCTCTAAACAATTCAGTACACTTATTTAAACTGTTAACATATTATAATTTAAAGCTGCATTGTTGCTTGCAGAAAAATGGAGTCCTTTTTGGCACACTGAATCAGGCAATCATTGTATGGGAGACAACATATAATTCCTATTGCAAAAGAAAGAAAATCCACCAATTGATGCAAAACAAAATTTTATATACCATTCTGGGTCAATTATCTTGTACAGTATAGGGACTTAAAATTGGCAGTGGGACAATCAATTTTCCTTTTTCTGTACTCACTCTTTGCTTTAATACATAATATATCGTCGTATATGCTTATAACCTTTTTATTTGTTTTCCTTTTATTTTCTTCTTGTCTTTAACAAGTGCGGGCCAACCTATGCATGACTGTCAAACCTAACACAGTACTGAACTAAGACAGATACATACAATGTATTGAATAGTGAACAGTGCAACACCAGTCAAAAAAATCATTGGAATTTATTTAACAGATATTAATCAACAACTGAATCTTCTGAAAACAAAATGCATACCTTTTCGTGATAATTACTGTCACATTTTTTCTTTAAAAAAAAGTCTTTTGTGGTAAATGTTGACGATGCGCGATGCAACAATGTCATTAAGATCTAGCACCAAAAACCAATAAAGATTTTCCTCTCGCACCTGTTACTAAAGACGCCATTCCTCCTAGTCTCATTTGAAATATCGCGTGACTTATAAGTGAGAATTGTGGGATGTCAATGGTGGCCTGGGTAACTCGTAAGTGACAGGCCATTTCAAAACATCGTGTATGCTTCTTCAACGACCATTCTAATTAACAAAGTATTTTTTAGAGTTGTTAAAGAGATATATGTACTGCACTCATGTTCAAGTACATTGTTATGGGATTGCGTGGTTTCTTCGTGCTGGCAGCAAAGATATGGAGTTTTATATGTTACTGCTTTAGGCGTCAAATAAGAGCGGTGAGTTTTGCTTTCCGGTCAAGAATCGGCTTGTTGAATATTTTGAAATACTTAATTTTAGAACATTTTCAGATTGAAACAACATGTTATGAGCCATGTCGTACAGTATTTCATTGTAACTTCAAATGCAAGCGCTCATTTGTACTTACTGACTTCCCCCAAAAGTGCCTCATTCGTTTCTCGTTAGGCCTAAGTGCTTATGAACATTTTCAGATGTTGCGCGGAAGTTGTGGACATGCTTCGGTAATAAAAGCAACGTATAGGGGATTGTAATCGAACCTTTGAAAGATCAAAATGTCAGTATAATTTTAGAAATGATTCAGGAGATAAAGTGCTGACCTAGTTAAGGAGACAAAATAGGTCATGTGTTTGAATATGGGTCAGTCTGTTAAGCACAAGCATGTTGTTTAAGTCGGGTAGCATTTTATGGTATTTTAGAGGAGGAATTTATTTCTTAGACACTATGCTAGATTGTGACTTCAAATAATGTAGGGTTGACTGACAAAAAAGGTATTGGTAGGGAAATAAACCCAAGTTTTCATGTGTATGTATGGGAGAATTTGCATGTTGAGGTCAGAACAAGGTCTAATATATCTCTTTCACCACAAGAAAAGTAGAATGTTTGATGTAAGCAATTTTCATTCCTATTGAGATGCTGTCCCTCTGAATATCTAAACATATTCCCCAGTTTGCATGTTGTATTATTCAGTCTGTGTTATAAAAAATTTTAAATCCCCCATAATGTACATTTGAGCTTTATGTCCATTCTTACCAGATTTTATCTTCTCAAACTGTTCTGTCAATAAAGAAATGTTGTCACAGAAACTGCTAGTCCCTTAATACATGCTATCTATGTAATAAGCTGATCCATTCACAATAATTTTGTCCCAAACAGGATTCTGATCCTGCCAATTCAGTCAGTGGCATCTGTGTAAGATCTGATGTACCAGTAATAAGGCAACAAATGTGTTTCCTAACCAGCACAGTTAGTTAGATGCACAAATCAGTAATAGGATTTTTTTGTTTAAACATTATTATAATGATTATTATATATAATAATGTACTTAACACTTCAGATACAGGGCTAAACCACGTCATTTTGATGCACACATCAATTTTCATGAATTTTTTTTTTTTTTATACCAGTGAGAAAAAAGCACTAGGGTCTGCAACAAAAAACAGGGACGATTGGAAGCACACATTTTTTTTTTGCCTAATGTAACATTTATAAAGAAAAGTAACTGCAACAGCAAACACTCAGTGCCATTTATTTTACTGATACAGACTTGAGATTTTATTTCTTAAGTTTACTGTTGTTGCATCTGGTTTTGTCTTGAATTTTACCACATTGATCATTGTTAGGGCCAAGATTAAGTTAAGTATTACCTGTCAGATTTAGGAATAATAACAAGGTTTTGTGGCACCCATCATTAAATTTTCCTAAGAATTCTATTGTGGTTGTTTTGTAATTGCCAGGTTTGTTGACATTGTAAAATATTGCAGGCGGCTGGAGTCTGGTCAGCAAAATTATCCTTATACACTTTGAGGTCATAATGTGTTAAAGCGATGTAAATAGATTTAATAAAGGTGAAACTGACTTAGTGATATTATCTATGTGAAGGGCAATGTAGATAGGTTTTCATCAGAGATGAAATGACAATGTACCGGACAATTTGGGACTTACATCAATGTGGCAGGTATCCTAAAAAACTAGTTTAGTTTTGAGTTAAAACTTGGCCAAATTACAAAATCTGTTAGTATTAAAAAGTGTGGTCAAAAAGGTTAATGTTGGGATTTTTTCCCCTTGTGTTGATTAATTTTTGTCACTTTGCGATTTAATGTCTAACTTTCAGATTCCACCTGCATCAGAGAGTCATATTTCGTTTACTGTTATTGTTACACAGTGTTAATATTAATACATTATTATACTCTAAAAAAAGAACTATAATATTCTCTTAAATTTACTCATTTTCTATGTTTATTTGCCTCTCAAAATGGTCTACTTCAGTAAAAATGCTGTGTGACCTTGGCTTTTAAAACACTTTGATTTGATTTCACTTAGAGCACTACTCTGCATACACCTCGGATGCAGTCAGTCGCAGGTTCATACCAATGACTTATAAAAATGGTACTAACAGCTGCCTTGCTAGGTGCTCAGCATTGAGAGGTTAGTTTTCGGACTGGTTTCCGGATAATGTGACTTGAGTGGGACATGATGCTACATGTCTGTGGCATGATGCACCAGTACTAGACATCACTCTAACCTGCCACACTGCAGACATCAGTGATATGACTGAAAAATTTTTAAAAGTTATATTAAAAATCAAAATCACACACACACACTATTCCTCCAGACTTTGATTTAAAAGGCACTCCCAAGGTCATGCACTATTCCATCCCAAAAATTCATTCATATTTTCCCATACAAATGCATAACCTATAAATACCATTTATGTCTGACATTTTCACTCAGATTTGGATTACTTTTCACTTAAAGCAATGTTTCCCTCCAGGTCCTGATGTTAACCAGCATCCAGTTGCTTTATTAATGTTCTCTTTACTGAGTGGATCAATGAAGATGATTTATGTAAGCATCTGAAGTGTAATAGCTAGGGTTCTTTTTTTATTTCAGTCAGTAAAAATGTTTCATAATTAGCTTGTCATGGCATAGTGGATGTGTCACAATTACAGGAGTCACCTACTTCAAATATTAGAAAAATCTGCAGCTACAAAATCTTGGAACTAAATGGATTAAAATGCAATGTAATTATCCCTTTTCTTTTACGGTGAAAACATTCAAACATTCTTATAGGGCAAGTGAGTACTTGTGATAGGTGAAGTACAGAAAACAGAAATAGTACATGTATTGTTCCTTAGCATAGATCATGTGTTTGACTTTTAACACAAAGATTGTAGTTTTTTATGCAAGTATGCAGGTATGCAGATGATGTTCATAAAGGTGTGGGACCTGCAAATAGAGAGGGAGCTGAATAATATATTACCATTGTTTTTAATTGCATGTCAGGCATATTAGATATGTGTAGCTTTAGATGGACCTCAGGCACTGAGCAATCTAATTTTTTAGCACTTCTTTCATTCTTCCTGTTACATTTTAAATTTGATTTTTTTATCAGTTTATATCTTTTTTGCAATGTCATATTTTCTTTCATTCGTCATTTATTGGATGCCATGATAAATAATAACAATTTCCAGTAATTATATGTACATTTTTATATTTTCTGAGGTTAATAGATATTAAAAATGTTCTCTGACACTTGCTGTAATCTATGAATGTTTAACCAGAGACTGTAGACATCATATTATATCATTAATTAACACTAATTGCCAAATACAAAACCATGGCCATGCTAAACATAGAATACAGCCTAGCCATGGGTACCAGAATTTAGAGGGGCCCCAAGTGGTCTAAAGTGATCTCTGTTGCGGATCACTGCCATCTCACCTCTGTCTGCGTGGGTTCGAGTCTAGGATTCGGCCAATGTGGGTATGTGAGAAAGCTTGCCAGTAGCTTCTTGTGGGTCGTGGTTCTTCCCGATGTTTTCCCGGGTTCTTCCTCCACCATTAATACTGGCTGCCATACATAACCTATTGTGTGCTGAAAATTGGCGTTAAACCCCACAACAACAACAACCAGAATTTAGAACACTGGGAAAATCAAATGATAATGTCACCATATACAATACAGTTTGATTTGGTATACTGGTAGTTTGGTTTAGTAACACATCATCAAACATAAGGCAACTGGAATATAATGCTTTCCACAAATACACACCATGGTGGCCTGGTCTGGGTTGGAGTCAAACTTTGTCTGGCTGATCCAAGATGCTGACTACTAAGCCACATGGTTCCTGATAGAGCAATAAGCTTAAAGCGAAAATTTCAGAAAATAGGGTACTGTAAAAACAAAAATAATTAAGAGTAAATTGCACATGGTACTCAAAGCAGCTGACAGTTGGAAATTAAGTGCATGTAGGCTTACGTTTGTAAAATATATATCAGAGAAAATATGTTTTCTTATTTCAAAACGTCAACACTTTTGGGCAGAGTTCAGTAATTGATTAAATTACAGTACTATTTTAATCATAACTGAGCACTTTTTGATTGCTTTTACTTTGAACCGTTTGCTTTCATGTGACACATTTTAAAACTAGCAATGCCTTAAAAAAGTGTGCCTTCATAACTGGAACTATTTTACTATGAAAAAGTGAAAGTTACTATAGCATTTGAAATCATCATGTATCAATTTCATTGTATGTTATCATGAGTGGTAATCATGTGGTTATCAAAATATATTATGGTTACAGATTCCTCTCATTATAACAGGATTCAGGATATAAGAACCCCATGACCAAAATCATAAGAATGTATAACAGTATGCATTTAACAAAGACAAGATGAAACTTAATGTTATATTTTTGTTTCCTTTTATAAACACCATTATGTAAAAATTTTGATTGTTCCCATTTTACTGTGGTTCTGTATCAAATGCTGTTTTCAATATTACATGGTCCTATACATAATGTGCTTCTTGTTATACCACAACTTCAGTATACAACATGGTTGGCAGTTATGGACCCTGACTACTATGTTATAACAATTGAGGGCACTGTATTTTGGGGTAAGTATTGAACTTAACACATACTTAGATTCAGAATATCTTTGATTACCAATTTCATATGATTACTTATTGTGATCTACTGCAGGTCTGGTAATCAATAAGTCAAACAATTCCCATGACAACAGCTGACCAAATAAAAGATGATATATTTATAACAGTTTCTTAATGCGAGGTTTAATATGTTGAAACAATAACAAATAATAATCATTCTGAACCTTCTTATTTTATTTATTGTACTTAAATAATGTATTTCTTCCAGGTAATCCAACATCAGACAGTAAAATATGAAGCTGTTCCACTGTCACCACTGTCCAAGCACAGACTAAGTAAGTAATTGTTCTTTAAATATTGTTCATTTTGATTCTTTGTCTTTTTACAATATCATCATATATTATAATTTACTCTTAAGTTGGAAATGGTGTTGATTTAGCTGCATAAAGAAACTAACATATGTATACTGGCAGGGTACCAGGTAAACTTGTGGCAAATAGATGATATTTATATATGGGTACATACCAGTATGTATTGATTAAAGTATACAAAGGACTGACAATTTCTATAGACAGGTGGTTGCTTAGCTGCAAGATCATGGTTTCTCTTAAAAGTTTAGGTGCATTAACAATATATGAATAAGTAGAACACAAAAACAATTCCCATGACAACTGCTAACCAGTTAAAAGATGCTATGTATATGACAGTGACTTAATGCCAGGTTTAATACAAAAAACATGATAATCATTCTGACTTACATGGAAATCCTGGAAAAGTTTGTAAGTTACAGAAAAGCATTTCAGGGACCTTGAAAAGTTTTGAAATTTTAATAAGTTGTTCAAAGTTTTGGAAAAGTCCTGGAATTTGGTTATTTTGTATTATCCGGTCACATTTTCATTTGCCGAAGCAAAAGTTCTACCAACCTACCTAACTTTAATAATGGATTTACTAGAGTAGGTTCCCCTAAAACTTCACAGAGTCTACATCCAGGGATCTTTCAGCCATTGAATTTTTTTTACTCATGTCACGGAAAAGAGAGTGACATATTTAATAGAATGAAGTATTCCCAGAGTCAGCTGTAAAATATATTTTTGTGGTAGGTAAGTATTTGTGGTCATAAATTTACGTAATGGTAAAAAGGTTTTGGAAAAGTCATGGAATTACCTTTTTTAAAGATTGCAGGAACCCTGTGTTGCTCCCAGTAATTACATTCCATAGTTTTTATCTTGCTGATATAAATTGTATTGGAGTTGTTGCAGAGCTTTAGATGCAGATATAATAAATTGGGCATTGTGTTACATGGTGTGGGAAAAATTATTAGTTTTCAAAATTCGATTGGGTATAGCATAAACAGCACAAAACAACAGTTATTATACCAGGCCAAGTCTTGATCATCAAGATGCTTGTCATGTCTTTAAGACAACATGAAACAGATTAATAATAAAGAATAATTCAGTGTGTGTTTGGTTATAATCTCTCAACTCAACTGTCTGTTCAAACAGTGGTATTGTACTATTATTTCAAACATAGGAAGTTGTACTGATGCTTGCACCATCAGAAGACGTGAACTGTGCTTATGGCAGTAATACAGTGAAAACTTTAGACTAAATGCTTAACATTAAACTTTACTTTAATTGGAACATATTAAACAATTTCTGTTTTTAGCACATTTGTTTCTGTAAACAGCTGTTTTCTTTATGAATTAGTAATTACAAAGTACAGGAAGTACATTTCTGTCTGTATGACTAACAGCTGCAGTTAATGTGTTCCCTATTGATGGTAATGGAATGTTTCAGTTTGATTTGGCTCAAGCAAGCAAATACAGTACAACCCCAAAATAGCTCACTCTGTTATAACACGAATTCGGATTTAACAGTCATGGTGTGGCTCCCAAAATTTAATATACATACATTTTTCTTGTTCACGAAAATAAAAAATTTACTTAAAAGTAAGAAAAAAAATGTAGAAAGTTTATCATTTTTGGGAAGAGATCATGCATGAATAACAAGACAATTGTGGTGTGGTTCCTGAAATTTTATATATATTTTTCTCATACACAAAAAAAGTTTTTAAATTATTAAAAGTAAGAAAAATAACATGTAAAAAGTTTTTCAGGGATCATGATGGGCTTTGTCAATGTCACAAATTGTGATTTTGTTTCCTTGTTATCAGCAAAATCTAGCATCTGGCAAATTTTTATTATTGGCAACATTGTTGGCTGTTTAAACTTGTATATACAACCATTGGTTTGGAGTGGAGAAATTTAGAGGTCCCATGAAAAGTAGCCACAAACTTGGATATAAATGCACTGAAATTTATCTATTGTTACATAAACAAATTCTTTGTCCATATTGACAAACCATCTTAACAGTGAACTGTTATATCATAATCCGCTTATATTGACATCTAGCATGAATACTGAATGTTGTGAGATATCCACTTTTTGGGGGGGTGACATTTCTGTTTGCGGAGATCAATCGGATGAGGCATTATCTCATTATCTTTTGTCGGATTTTCGGCTGCTTACTAGTAATTAATGTAATTTTTTTAACATAGACTAACATTTGTATGTGCATTGTAAGTAAAATTCCTGTTCTTTTCACTCAGAATTAAATCCTTCAGAACACTCACATTTTTTATAGTAATCCCTCATCAGACCAGTACACCTGTGTCTCTTTCGTCCGTTGACCCTCCACTAAAAAAAAATATATATATATATATATATATACCTAGATCTTGCTTGTTGGTCTATTCAGTAGGCAGGGAGGAACAGTAACTACAATTGACCAAATGATGGCCAATTCCTTTTTTGTAAAACATACACAGATAAAATAGTTTGCTGAAATTTCAAAGAAAACAAATTATATTTGAAGCACCAATCATTTTTAAAACATACTAAGAAAATGGAGAAAAAAAGTCAGCCTCAATCATGCAATAAGAAACAGGCATTTGTTTGGTTCTCCATATATCTGTCCTTTAGCAGTGACTTCAAATAACGCATGCACCTTTCATCAAAGAAAGCCGACAATGGTCTTCAATAAAAACGAAGGTCCTTCCTCTAAAGTAAGTCAGTACCAAACTTAAATAAAAGGAATGGAATATAATGGATTGTTTCATTTTCCAGCATGACTGGAACATGTTTACTGTGTCATGAAAGTTTCCTTTTTGCAGAAATAAAAGTTTATGCTACCAATGGCAACTTAAAATGCTTCATCATTTGTTACATGACTGCTATTTTTTTTCTCTCTGAATTCAGACTTCTATGACCTGTGACAAAATTATTGAATATTTTAAATCTCTGTGTGTGCATATTTTCATTGGAATTATTTATATTGTGGATTCAATGTATGTGATGAGATTCATGGGTGTGTACATGGTGTTGATATTCTGTTCATGCTATACATTAGACATATATATATATACATACAATGCTGCCTGGCATTTATGCACACGTAAGGTTTTCGTCTCCAATATCGAAGCAAAATGCATACCGAATTCAACCAATTGACGAAAATAAAATAATGCAATGCTTACAATTGAAAAGAGGCAATTGTCACCAGAATATTCTGTTCAAAATAATATTAATTTCAGACACACAGGATACCACCCCCGTGTTGTCATGGCTCGTGATATGTCAGCCTATTCTGCTCGCATCTTTGAAAAGATGTAATGTTTATTAATCTGGCTATGGAAATGAAATACATTACTTTGGATTGTTTCTGTCAGCATTTCAGTCAAGTAATTGGATCAGGTTTATGGCTGGTTTTACAAAATTCAACATAACAATGCCAATAAATGGCAAAAGATATTAGGCAGACTAAGCCGATCTTGTAAAAAAATTAGTAAAGTTCAACATTTATAAAATATAAGCTATTATGTGGAAGAGAAACAACAATGAATAGGATGTAATATGTTTACAATGTCTTGTTTCTGGAGGAAAATTACTAAAGAATTTAGAAACAGACTATACACTGTGGAATTTCTTGAGAATTCTGTTCTAGTGGCAAGTTGACACATTGGGTAGCAGGCAATTTTGTACATGTAGGACAGCCTCTTGCAAAATTGGAAACTTGGCTTAAGATGCAAATTTTTTTTAAGGTATATACATTTCCATCTTTTATATAATGTATTTATTTGTATGATTCTAACAGATACATAGTAAATAGGATTTTTGGGGTTACAAGTTTAAGAAGGTCATGGAGTGGCTCTTCATGTTGACATTTAGAAATCACATTTTCGTATGCATTTCGAGTTGAAATGTGTTTTATTTTTGTACACTTTATGAATATCACTTTTCTTAATTAAATTACGATCGTTCTTTCTTGATAGAAAATGGATTTTTTTACCCATTATAACACATGATCGAGTGTTTACAGAAATAACGTATCGTTGCGCAGAATTGGCAGACATGATGGTACAGTATACACGTGTATGTACCAATGCATGGTTCTCTGAATAAAGTCAGATTTTATTTATGCCTTCTGTTTTCATTATAGGTATATTTCTCATTTGATATGCATTGTTTTAAGATGGCAACTGTGCCAATGAAGCACATATTTTTGCGCCTGCATTTATTACATATCCCACCCACAACATTTTTGTGTATATGCATCATTTTTTTCAGCTAACTGACCTGGCTGCTTATAACACGGTTTGGCCTATAACATGGTCGGGTTCTATGGGTCCCAACTACTGTGTTATAGCAGGGTCACACTGTGCAAAACTCAATACCATATTTACTCGATTATTAAGTCAAATCCAGCTGCAATTAACATACACCTTCGGCCTTCACACATTGTTCAGGCAGATCTGAGTCTGTGTTGCCTGTTCTACTTATTACTTGTAACAAGCTGTATAGACCCCACTCTGCCAGTGCATTGTGCAACAGCAGAACTGGGACTCTATAAAGTTTGAAGTTGGACTTGACTTATTATTAAGTATTTATAGTATTCATGTTAATATACTGGAATAGCATTTAAGTGCCTCATCAATACTTATCTGAAACTGTTTTGTGATGAGCAAATATTATCCAGCCCTAATCAAAAAGTCGTGTAATGGTTGCTTTGTAGTGAAGTTGGAAAATTCTCCTTTTTATTAAAGATGACCTTTTCTCGTGAAACAAGTCCTATCAAGACAGAGTTTCTTCACTTGAAAAAAATGTGTAGATTTTGACCATACATTTCTGTTAAATTTTGTTTGCAGTTAATGCAGGACAGCTTGTACAATGGCATTAAAAAATGCACACCTTCTGTGGTTAAGGTGTCAACTGTGCATGACAGCTCCATTTCTTGTTTAAAATTAACTTACTAATTCCAACCATTAAATTATATGGCACAATCTAATTATCCCCCTAAAAAGACACAGGGGTATTGATACCTACTAACTCTCAGTCAATCTGTCTGACTGTCCACAACTACCCATAAGCCAAAGAGTGCAAATTCATCAAACTTTGTAGTTATGTTGCCCTGGTTACCATCTACAAGAGGGTATATCATCAATGAGTACTTTGGAGAATTCAGAGGTCATATACTTTTAAATATTTACTGTTCAAACTGTATATATGCAGTCATAGTAAAAAGACATATATAATGAATTTTGCATAATGACTTCTGGGTCACTGGCTGGGGGTAGAGTTGGGTATGTATGGGTGTGTGGAGAATGGAAAGGAGGGTGGGATATGCAGCAGAAAGTATGGATAGTAGCAATCCACTGCATTTGCTGTAGTTGAAACTGTAACAACTTAAGGGAAACTCAGTTTTGCTCTGAATTGAATATGTGACCTGCTACATGTATTTCACCAGGATCTCTTTTGGTGGTTATCATCATTGTTTATCTTACTTACCAATGTTAACATTTTCCCTATCTCTCAGGCCATTGTTTATACTAACTAGCTCTTAGGCTTAATTAAAATCAGCATTATCCACCCCCCTTGACTTAAGGATGTAGAATAGACCTGATGCACACGTCTTCTCATCCCCACACCATGCATGATCAATGAGGTGACTGATGTAGGCAGAAGCAAGAGCCAGGATCCTGACCAAGCAGATACCGGTTAAAATCCTACCACTGGGTCAGCATAGGTCAGTAACCAGGATGTGTCCTTGGGTAAGGCACTTGACTGCAGGTACCTCAAGACTACAGTACATGACCTGCTTGTGTTGCTGTTATGTAAACCACTACTACATTATGTTGATATTGGTAAAATATTGCATGTTCCAATAAGGTTAAGTTGTTTTGTTGTTGTTTATTTTTTCAGCTTTGGTTTTTTTCTGAAAATTTTATGAGAATAATTTATATTTAAAAGTCAATAACCTGCATTCCCATGGACTCCTAGATTGTCTGCATAAATGACCAACTGGATATTTGATATAGAGAAACCTGTCTATAAAGGACAATCTGGATTTCATAGAATTTGTCCTTAAGGCTGAGTTGTCCTTCTATAGAGGTTTCAAATGATAAAATATTAAAAAACAATAGTTGAGTTTTTACAATGATACAACATTTTGATTCAGAGGACATTGCCAGGGTTCATGTGAGTGAATAGTCCTAGTAACTCAGATAGAGATAGAATATTTGTGAAAATCCAAGCATGTCCCTGAGCAAACAGATTTTGAGATTTGGAAAATCTGGTCTCCAAGCAGACATTTCTGGATGCCAAATGAGTTACAGCAGTTGCCCCCATAGATATTGTAAATAATATATATATATATATATATATATATATATATATATATATATATATATATATATATATATATATATATATATATAAGACTTTGTGTGTGTGGTTCATTACAAACCTAACTTTTGTATCCTTTAACACATTAACCCATGGAGGTTTTTGTCGTTTTCATCTGAAATTTGAGTGGGAAACATTTTGAAAGCTATTTTCGAATACATCCTTAAACACCAACTTCCAGGT
This sequence comes from Sinohyriopsis cumingii, assembly GCA_028554795.2. NCBI lineage: Eukaryota > Metazoa > Mollusca > Bivalvia > Unionida > Unionidae > Sinohyriopsis > Sinohyriopsis cumingii. The sequence continues at coordinate 59,013,559 of CM068838.1, forward strand.
GATCTTCCAATAACATACTGCCTAGTTGTGTTAGAAACATTGTTTTTCAGTGGCTATTTGGCTCAAGCATGAGCAGAAGGGTAAAAAAAAAATTCTTCTTTTCTTAATGGACCCATTATTTTTGGATCTAGACCACTCTTTATTCCAAATGCCCATCTTATCCTACGTTCTGCAAAGATTCATCTGTCTGTTTGCAGTTCATACCAGTCTGCCTTAGATCTGAGACCAAAAAGTCTAAAATCCAGACACAAAATCAGATATCCTTCCACAGTAAAATTTTGGGTAGAAAAAAGGTCTGGTCCAAACAATGAGGTTTTTCCCTCTGTATTTTGTAGTGCAACTAGATATTCCAGATTATTTGGTATCATTGTTGAGCTACATCTGTCTACCTTTCTATAATACCACCCACTTTAGTGTATCATACATGACCTTGATGCTGCAGAGCTCAGCAGTAGGCTACTACCTCCTGCCAGGTAAACTCGTCACCATGTTAATGTGTTAAGAATACAACTTTGTTTTTTGGCAATGGAACAGCCAATGATGTTCTCCTTTCTTATATTTATAATGTATTTATGTGTATGTATCTTTTTAAATGTATGTGTATATGGATGTGACTTTTGTATTATGTGTATGTATCTATATGTATGTGTGTGTGTGATTTGGATTTTTAATGTAGTTTTAACAATATTTCAGTCATATCACTACAATGTCTGCAGTGTGGCAACTTATAGTGATACCTAGCACGGGGCATCATGCCACAGACATGTAGCATGATGTCTACCCAGTCACATTATCCTGACACCAGGCCAACTAATCCTAACAGTAACCTCTTAATACTGAGTGCCAAGTGAGGCACAACCTCCCGCATCTGATGTGGATGCTGTAACCACTTGGCCACCAGAGCAGTGTATCTATATGTGTTTGTGTCTGATTTTTTACTTGACTGTTTATTATATTTTTACACAATGTTTATTTCCCAGCTGTATTTTACATATTTGCCTGTACATATATAGGTACTTGAGGGGCACAAGGGATTTTACTTTTTGTAATAATTGTGTCACCCTCATAAAAATGAAGATTTCATTATTATTATTATTATTATTATTATTATTATTATTATTATTATTATTATTATCACATGTGCATGTATGATTGCACAAGTCTTTTTTGAAAGAAAAAAACCTCAAGTAGAAATCTCAGTAGAAATAACATTCAAATCCATTTCTTCAATCCATTTTGATTTGACATTGAAATGTATTCACATTAATTATTTGAGACCTGAAATTGTTTTTAAAACAAACTTTACAGGAATAGCAGAGATTCAAAGATATCATAATTATTTACAATCATCAGCTAATGGAAAATGTCTTACACATCTAGTCCCTAATTCATTTGAGATCTTCAGTGTAACAAACATTGTTGCACACAGTATTTGTAACTCATCAGTCCAGGTAATGGAAGGTGTCACAAAAGTCTGCACACTTATTTAATCTGAGATCAATACTGAAAAGTTAATTAAAGTTTCATTTTTTGACAGTATGTTTTTTTCTAAGTTTATACCATCCACCTGAAAGATTGGTACAGTAGTTTTGACTGTCAGTGTGATTACCTGAATCAGATAATTAGTACCCAACACCTGCAGATTATTATAGCCTCAAAGCAATATGAGTTGCCCAACACTCAACTATACAATATATGGAGACATAGCAGCCAACACTCAACTATACAATATATGGAGACATAGCAGCCAACACTCAACTATACAGTATATGGAGACATAGCAGCCAACACTCAACTATACAATATATGGAGATATAGCAGTTACTCTACTATAGTTACCTGGTGGGATAATGGAATGATCAAATGTTTCTCACTGGAAAATATAATAATGTTCAATATTTTAAAAAAAAATATTTTTGATTGCTCGACTGGGCTTCTAGATTGTAAAAATAGATGTTTATGTGGTTAAATTGTTTGTTGTCCCCTGATTTTGAGCATTGGAGTTTTGTATCCCAGGACAGTAATTTTCTTTTAGGTAATTTTGCAATGAAAAACATTTCTAAATCATACAAAATTTGCAATCAGAGCAATTTACTCCTAATTATTACATTTCCACCTGGTCTCATATTTTCCAGCTTGAAAATCTTGTTGTTGTTACTCCTTCAGAATGGAAAGCCATACTGAATATTGAGCTGGTGTTTTCAGGAGAAGACTTCTTTGGTTGGTCTTAAATGAATGCCACAGTTGCAGTCTTGAAAATATTTGTCATTGCTTTTATTAGATGGATGATAAACATTGGATTTTCACCAAAAGACTTCTCATGATGTCTAGATGGCCTTAGGTGAATTTTGGTGCAGATTTGAAGTGGCCACAATGGCTGCTATCTTGAAAACTTTCTTGTTGCTACTCCTAACCAGAAAGTCATATTGTACATATTGAAATACTGAAATAGGGCTTTCATGGGAAGACTGATTATGATGCCTACTTGGTCATGAATAAAAATGATCTCACTCTTACCTCCAACATGGCTACAGTTCTGGTTATCTTTAAATTCTTGTTATTGGTACTCTAGTCCAATAAATCAGCCCCTCCTCCCCCACCCCATCTGTGTCTAAATTGATGGACAACTTGTGGGTCTGAATTCACCTAATCATAAAATTGAAGAATTGTTCACAGATAGACTATTTCCGAATCTAATCCTACATTTTATGACTTATAAAACCATGTGAAAAGCATAACCCTATGACCTCTGGTCATTTTCAGTTCTGTGGTCACAGAAAGCTGATACCAATACCAGTAACTGTCTAAATTATCCACTGCTGCGTTCCGGGCGGATTTATATTTAGCTGAATTGCACGTTTTAATGAACATGTGACATCAGGCCCATGAGTCATCCATCAGCATCAACACAGATTTGTAGGGTATTGATTGATAGGACTGTTGGTACTTCTCCAGAATTTATATTTAAATGTATAGTTGGTCCTAAAGAAAAAGTATGCTGACTTTACATCCAATGTTGTTTATGCTGAGGCTGACTTGTAAATCCTGTTATTGCTTTTTAAATAATATCTTAGATGGTTTTGATGCCTTGAATTCCTGGAACTTCTTTTTAGTCAGTTGAGCACCAGTCCCATCAAGGGACTTTTGTTTAGTAGAAGATCACTGAGAATGGTTATATTTGATCACAAAGACACATTTTCTAATCTAGATAATGCAACATTTTTGTATAGAGAGTCCTACAAAAAAGCATTAGATATTATCCCTACTCTGGGATGTTGTGATACCCATTGACTGCCAATCACTGACAGTCTGCAGCAGGTCTTCAAGATTTTGTTATGAGAAAAGGTCTAGAAAGTATAGGGAGGAACCCACTTACTCGAATCAAACTATATATTGCAGCATCTGCATACATCACGATAAATACACATGCATGTATATACATTTATGTTCATATGCCAAGAACTGTTAGCCAGATCTCATCCAGCAAAGGTCAGATCAAGTGACTTTTAGTACATTATTTTTGTGCTTATATTCTTTAAGGGGAAAGACATTTATTCCACATGTCCTGAATTTCTGCCAGAAATTCCTATTCATTGTATAGAGGTGTACCATCCTGGCTCTCATACACACTGTAACAAGTATAAATAAAAAGATTAGAAATATGGTAATAGAATGTGGATGCACCACCACAGTGTATAACCTAATTGACTCTGAAAGCAGATCAAAATTATGGTTAATGGACATACACATTAACATCAGTACCCTACTGTTGTCATGATATGGCATACAAATTTTAAAAAGTTAAATTTAAAATATATAAAAAAAAAACACTGGTACATATAACTCTGAACCAGAAGTTATGAAGGAACAAGTCCAGTATTTGAAGTATTGTATATCAGCTCAGGTCAATCAGTAAGCAACCATATTCTATTTAATGATATAGTGGGTCATGTATCTGGTTTCAGATACCATATATAATCACCTATAGGCCAAGTCCAGATGTAGACATAAACCTTGATGTGTCATTACATAATCCACAGGCAGATCAGGGTCTGTATTTGTTCAACTGGTTACTCCTAACAAACTTCATTGACTGAGATCAGCTGGTACATTATGAATCCATGCTGTTTGAAGTTGGACTTGATTTGTAACCAAGTGTGTATGAAAAATCTGTTCTGGTGTATTGTAATAGTGCGAGATCAATAATTGGTGAAGATCCTAGGAATAAAGGACAAAACAGTAACTGAAGACTTAGTTTTGGCAGGGACAGTTAAAGGAAGGGACAATGGTTAAGGTAATGGTGAACCAGGTTAGCTTTTTTCTGTTGTTAGAACTCTGGTCTTAAACTAAGTAATAGAAAGAGTGAAAACCAACAAATTTTGTAAAATGCAACAAGTAATTTATTTTCCTAGAATACAAAAGTGAACAGTAATAACTTACAGTATGGTGAATGAAATCCTAAATATTCCTGAAAGTTCTATCACAAGTCCAAAAGTATCCATTGTTCCAAATGAGGTTCAGTGGTGTTCTTAATGAAGTCATATATGTTGTGCTGATGTTCCAATAATCTTGATGTATTACAATGATATAGCTCAAACTGTATTTCAGTGAATTCACTGTAATTCCAACACAGCTACATAAACCAAAGTTTATGAGCACCATGTAATTCCAATGAATAATTGAAATCCTCACAACTGAACACAACTAAATTACTCCACTAAAACTGATGTTTAAGCAAGGAATAACTAATTCTCAGATAAACATCCCATTGTATATGAACAACTAAGATTCAGTTTCAGAATCAGAACAGCAGTCCAATAATCATTTTCAGAATATTCTACTTTTCATATATTCTGCTTGTCAACAAGATCAGGTAGCAGCTAACCATTGATGAATTAGGTCACCCGATTTTCCAGGGAAATCTCGTAACCTAAATTCAAATTCGTCAGCAATATTTCTTCTTCAGCTTCTAAGATCAAAAGGTGACAATAACATGTTTACCAAACAAAAGACCTCATTCTAAAGTAAAAACTAACTGTCTTGAAGCAGAGGCTGAGAGCTTGAGCATATTGTTGATGGGTGGCAGGTCCATGACCTGTCAGCCTCAGAGTGAGCCAGGTCTGCGATGCATATAAACAGGTCTGAGTCGCAGAGCTGTTGTGAGGAACAACAGATTCAATACAAAAGCATAGTTACATATATGAGCTTAATAAGTGAATAATGTACTTTTTTAAACAATGCAGTTTCCTTCTTTGTTAATCTGATTAAAATGTCCATTAGTCTTAAATGGTCTTTGTTTCACTGACACAGGACTCGAGATTAAAATAACTAAAGTCAAATCAACCTTTGGTATTGTTGTACCATGATATAAGGCTCTGGTTCTTTTGGCTAAATTGGGGAGCTTGAAAAAGGTTGAACACATTTTTTTCTGTATCTTCATCATATTCAACCCAATTTGTTTTCCATTGTACTTTAAATGTGCAAATACAGTGTTTGTCATAGTTTGCATCCTTGTTTAGCTTCTTCTTTTTTGCTTGGGGTCTGTTATCTTCAGTTTTGTGTTCCTGCAGCTTTTTTTTTGTTTTTCCAATAAAAGAGAAACCAAAGTTAAAATACATAAACTCACGACTTGTATTTATCATCTGTTTGTATTTATCATCTGTTCATCGCCACGGGCCCAAGTCTTGCATGTTGGTTTGCATTTTAGAGTTCAAGTCAGCAGCTAATTCATCCTTATGGTATAGGACCAGTCATGCAGTGTGGTTGAACATTTTTGTTTAGCCAGCCATTACATCAGAAATGGTAAGTCCCCTTGAACAAGGCTTCTAGAGGATGACTTTGGAATTGTCTCTTTCCAAGTAATAAGATGAAGCCCCATTGAATGAGATTAGACTGAGTTCTTGGAACTTTGATACTTATGTGGAAGGGTACGTGGATTTAGAGGTAAAATAGCACTGGCTAACATATTTTTCTATACATGTTGTTCCAGTCTGACTATTGCTTATGCATAATTTTGCATATATATTTGTTGACATTTTACTCTTTGCTTAAGAAACAATTCTGAGATAGAAGATGGATATGTTTTATTTCCATTGGGGGGGGGGGTGGTAGGTCTGATATGCTTCTGCATAGTTTATCTCTTGAGTCCAACTGAGAAAATTGCAGGTCCCAGACCTCGGACCACCGACTATTTTCAGGCCCTGTGAAGCTATTTAATATTTTTGCAAAATGACCTTACAAACAGTAATCATAAAAATTAACACATGTAAAAATTAACACATATAATATACATCTACATAACACTTAAATTAGTCCAGTTTGGGGAAAAAGCCATTAGCCTAGATTCATTATGAGTAATGTAGTGATGTTGGGAACTAGATTTGTATGCTTATACTTGAGATTAATTTCCATAATTACCAGACTTAGTGTACTGTTTTGCCCAGTTCTGCTTTTATTTTAAAGGGTCATTACTTTATTCAGCAATTATTCACCCATTACACAACAACAGAATTACACATAGTAGACAGTGAGTCACTGACCAAAATTGATAGAGCAACCAGTTTAGTATTGTACTGGCAGCTTGGTCAGTCAATATGGCCTATTTACCCACTTTGACTTAATCACATGTACATGTACGATACAACAACCCATTGACAAAACTTGAGAGAGCAAGTGGGTTCCATCTTCCCTCTTACATATCTGTGGTCTGTTGTATTCTCAGAGTACAGAGTAGGATTTTGTTTCATTGTGTTGTTGATGACTATTTTTGTTTATACATTCTCATGAAAAATAAGAAAATGTCAGCACAGACACTGTAGGTAATAAAGGAGCATGGTGGATTGTTACCCATTGCAGTAATGACTTAGGCTTATAGTTACAGACACTTTTTCAAGTCAAACAAAGACAAATGTAAAATTATAAATTTTGTTTACAATGTTAAAAAAAAATTGTTACATCTGAAAGAGTAGTTTTTACCCACTTTGCAGGTGGCTACATTTATTAGGGTTAGTCAGTAGATTACGAATTTGCATAATTGAGAAAAAATAATGATCTGGCAAAAAAAAATACTGCATTTGTGATTGGTAGTGCATCAGACTGAATCCAAGGGTTACATGCTTGATGCCCATCCAGGCCAGCTTTGGTCAGCTGCCTATGTGCATCTTGGAAAAGGCTCTTGGCTCCCATTTCCTCTGCATGATACAGCCAGTTTTTTCTTCATTTTGACATTAAAACCCACAAAACAAACCTTACAACTTATTAAAATGGTTATCACCAATAGATGCTGATAAAAGTTCACATTATGATGGACTGGGTTAGTATTCTTACAACCTGGTATACATGTGCATGTCAGTATTAAATGCCAGTAACATAACCAGTAATTTTTTTAGATGTAAATGCATTGGTTCAATAAGAAATGTTAAATTCCAAGAAATGCTTGACATGTCATAAAGTATTTATTATGTTTATAAATAAAGTAAATCAATATAACAGCTGTTTTTCATATGAATCAATCTCAGGTTACTTGAAGTCAACAAATTTTTCTGTAGAATGTTAATACTAAGTGTGTTTCTGGATCTTTGATGTTTGGAACAGTTAGTATACAATGACTTAAATTTGGCAAATACAGCATCATTATTTTCCTTGTAAAGAGCACTGATTGTGTATTGCCAGTAAATACCATATATCAGGAAGTGTGTATTGAAATTATATCAACAGCCAGGTGCTGATACCAATTGTTATTGTGACCTTTGAAATTCCCATGTCCATGTATTTTAAGAGCTCTGTGAGGTAATATTAACATTGTCATTAGTAGCAATATATTTGAGATCACATTTCTAATTGTGAGACATGAAAGGAGAGATTTAATTGTTGAATCAAAAGGTTAACAAAACATAGCCTGTATCAGTGCCTATCAAATCAGGTTCATACAGCCTAGAAAAAAAAATCATTAAATTAGAGGTGATGTTTTAAAAGTTTCTTCAGAATACTTGAATTTTGCCAAAATTCTATAATTTATCTATGGACTTTAAAAAAAATGTTTAACTGATTGAAAAATTTCTGTTTGCAAGTTTTGAAATTCAGAATTGTTATTATTTGCATATTTTTCAAAACTAAAAAATAATTAAAATAGGATCCAATATTTAACTGGCCAATCTTATATACTGTCCTTAGTAAATGAATTTTCATGTTATGTCACACTTTTTCATTACTTATCCCTGGCTACATGAGCATACTTGGCTGGGTCTGCCAGACCCTGTGCTTGGAGATATTGAGTTGGAGCTCTTTCATTTGACTTTGAGTTAAGGCATGATGTGAAACACCAATCTGGCATGTCAAAGCCTGGTGGTTCCACCATCAGGAGGCAACATTTTACAATTGTTCTTGTGAGTTGTGGGGGTGAAATACACTTGTGCCACGTATTGATGTGATTCATGATACATAGCTTATGATATGGTACATTATTGATGCACTGTGAACTTGCTTTTCTTTCCATTTTTAGAAGGTCTTTCAGTTGTAAATGGTGACTTGTTTTGTGATTTACAGGTTGTATTTCCAGTATGCGGATTCAAGACAGACTTATACTTGGCATCTATTTATATACCATTTTCATCCATGACAAGATAGCAAAAATAACTTTCAAACAGACTACCTGTTATTTTTCAGTGATTTTTATTCAACATTTTAGGCCATTTAAGGCTGTTTTGTTTGATTAGATGCAGGACTCACTTTAGCCACCAGGCAGAGGTACTTCGATCAAATAAATATCTTCTTAATTTATTTTAATTCATATTTATTCATTTTATCTTAACCTAAGAGGAACATATAATTCTTTAGGCCAATATTGCATTATACTTTTAAATTGTCTGTATTTTATTTTGGCTTGGAATTCTGTCTTTTTTACATTTGACTGGCATGACATCTATTTTTGTTCATCAAGCATGTACATCAGACTCATATTTAACACCATTTTCAGGCTCAGAATCATCCACTTGTATGTCCATTAACACTTTCCCAACTAAATGATTTGACATTTTTCATAACTTTATCAATTATTGACATTGCCACTATCATCAGCCATTATTTGATGAACAAAACTGTCATCTGAAGAATCAGCCATTTTGTATTTTCTAGATAGCCTGTATGTTAAACACACATTTTGTAAAACTTACATGATGCAAGGTTCAAACTAGGGGTGAAACAATTAATGATATGATGGGAATGTTCTGCTGACTAACTAAGTTGTGAAAATTTCATGAAAATTATGTAAAAATGTGTTTGGATTTATAGTGATTGAAATGTACATATTATATAGCAGCTATTATATAGTTGAACCACTCAGTTGGATAATCAAAAAAATCAGATCAAGATTTGGACTTCGGTGATCTGATGCTAGAGTGGTTCATTAGGATGTTATGTGATGATTCATTTTGAGATGATCCCACCTGAGTTTATCTTTGGGTAGATATTGTTTTCAGTATATATGACAGATACAGATTTACAATGAATCATATGACTGGTAATACTTTGATAGTAGATACAATATGAATGGCAACACATTAAGGTCAGTATAGTGATTAGAGTGAACATTTTGATGCTGGTCAATGCAGTGATACGAATGTCAACTCTATGATTCAGATCAATACAATATCAATGGCAACACATTAAGCCCAATAATATGGTATGAGTGGTAACACTAATTGAGGTCAGTGCAATTAATTATACAAATTGCAACACTAATAAGGTCAATATAATAATAATGGTAACATTGATTTTTTACCTGTCATGGATTATGGTCCTTAAGATTTCATAGACATAATTACATTTTATAGTCACCTGTGTATGGGTCACAGAAATAAATGTAAATCTTTAATAAAGTTTATTGTAATTAAGACAAAAAAATTATAGACAACAATTTTAATGCTAAGACTGTTTTTGGACCACTTGGATTATACTTTTGCTTTTGATGATTTTGAAAGACACATGTATGTGATTAAGGTCATTAATTGAGATCAAGAGACTGATACACACTGAGCTCAATACACTGATGCACAGTGACTGACATCAGGGGCCCCTAGTGGCCAAATGGTCTAAAGCGCTGTACGTTACGGATTACTACCATCTCACCTCTCTGTCTGCGCCGGTTTGAGTCTCATTTTCAGCCAGTGTGGGTCTGTGAGAAAGCTTGCCAGTAGCTTCTCGTGGGTCAGGGGTTCTTTCTGGGGTTTTCTCAGGTTCTTCCTCCATCATTAATACTGGCTGCCATGTTTAGCCTATAGTGTGCTGAAAAATGGCGTTAAACTCAACAACAACAATGCATTGATACACATTGATTGAGGTCAAGGCACTGATATACACTGAATTATATCAGTACACTAATACACATGGATTGAGGTCAATACAGTAAGTAGAGGTTAATGTGTGACTTTGATCTTATATTCGACTGAATAAGCCTGAGACTACCAGTACCTAATCATGGGCTTAAGCCAGATGTCCGTTATTGGTCAAGGGCTGATTAAGGAAATGATAAGGTCAGTCATATTTATTTTATCATATATTTTACATAAAAAGGACAGTTAGAACCCTTTATATATATATATATATATATATATATATATATATATATATATATATATATATATATATATATATATGTGTGTGTGTGTGTGTGTGTGAGAAAGGACAATTATAATCCTTACAAGGATGTATGAGAAAGGACAATTATAATCCTTACAAGGATATATGAAAAAGGACAATCAGAATCCTTTACACTGATAATTGAAAAAGTACAATTAAAGGTTAACATGTTTACATTTACTATCCATTCTATGTTAGATTGTTATCCAGGCAATATGAAAAGATGAAGTAAAGCAATATAGGACTACCTGTAAGCTTTAAATAATTCATATTTTACACACTATTTCTTTTTCTCTATGCTAAGATCATACAAAAGAGACACAACTAATCAGCAAATGTTAAATAGACTAATGCAAATAAATTAAATACAATTTATTTTGTGACCTACTGCGACCAGTTTATAGAGACAGAAATTGAATGTACTACAGCTGTAAATATTGTTTGTGATTTAAAAGTTCTGTTCAGATATTTTAGTTCATGGTTGCAGTGTGCCATCTGGACCGCTGAGTAATGGAAGATTGATAATACTGTCATATCTTCCTGCATCAATTCCTTTAAAACATATCAACCTGTTCTTTTTTTTGATAATATAGACCAGCTCTGAGATTTTATTTGCTGGCAATTCTAAAATTTTCTCTACTCAAATCTGCTACACATCTGCCATTTTCCTGCTGAGAATCCGCCTCACATGACATGTTGGCTTTGGTAAAAGACTGGTTTATGAGTATTTAATTATAAATAGAAAAAATGAAGTAAAACTTGCAAGTAATTCGGATTAAAAGTATCCAGTCGGATAGAGTTGATCAGCCTCTGTTATTCTGCTTTTATCAGACAGTGTATGCTTAATAAATATGTATAGTATAAATTATGATACTCTTTGTCAATACTTGGATACAGATCAATACGAGTGTCAACACTTGATAGAGGTCAACACAGTGATATGACTGTCGTTACTTTGATACAGTTTAGTACTGTAATATGAGTGTCAACACTTGATGGATGTCAACACAGTGATATGACTGTTGTCACTTTGATACAGTTTAGTACAGTAATATGAGTGTCAACACTTGATAGAGGTCAACACAGTGATATGGCTGTCAACACTTTATACAGTTTAGTACAGTAATATGAGTGTCAACACTTGATAGATGTCAACACAGTGATATGACTGTCATCACTTTGATACAGTTTAGTACAGTAATATGAGTGTCAACACTTGATAGAGGCCAACACAGTGATATGACTGTCATCACTTTGATACAGGTCAGTGCAATGATGTGAGTTTCAACACTTGATAGTCAACACAATGTTACAACTGTCATCAGTTTGAAAGAGGTCAACAGTGATGTAACTGTCATCACTTTCATACAGATCAATACAATAGGAGTGTCAACCCTTGATAGATGTCAGCATAGTGATACAACTGTCATCACTATGATACAGGTCAGTACAGTGATATGACTGTCATCACTTTGAATTAGGTCCATACTGTATGAATGGCAAGTCTCTGATACAGGTCAGTACCCTGATACAGGCAATACTTAATACAAATCAAGACAGTGTTATGAGTGGCAACACTGATACAGGTAAGTACAAATGAAGTGAGTGGCAACACTTTGAAGTCATTATAATGATACAGGTGATAACACTTGATACAGATAAATACCATGATACAGGTGATAACACTTGATACAGATAAATACCATGATACAGGTGTGAACACTTGATACAGATAAATACCATGATACAGGTGATAACACTTGATACAGATAAATACCATGATACAAGTGTGAACACTTGATACAGATAAATACCATGATACAAGTGTGAACACTTGATACAGATCAGCTTGGTTATATGAATACTACACAGATTGAGATCAATACAATGATACAAGTGTCAACCTCTGATACTGGTAAGTACAAAGATGTGAGTGTCAGTGCTTGATACAGGTCAGTATAATAATGTGTCACTACTGTTTGAGGTTAATACAATGACACGAGTGTTAACACTTGATACAGATCAGTCAGAATAACAATCATTAACCCAACAGTAACATTAGTACATTGCATTTGTAATGGTCACAGTTTGTGTTGGATTAAAAAAAGTTAGACAGTAATAATCCTTCACCTTTCTATTCATCAGGGCAAAAAAATATGTGTATTTCCTATTGCACCAGTTTTAAAACTTGGATAAGTATGTATTTTTTATATTAAAAAAAACACATACACGTTTATTAAGTACTGGGCTAAACCAGCTCAGTTAGATACACAAATCAATTTGGGGAACTTTTTAAAATTTGACCCTGGGGAGAAAATGTGCAAGGGTCAGCAATGAAAAACGGGGATGGTCATCCAAACAGAATTCATTGTTGTTTTTGGCCTTATGGTTCATTAAAGGGAAAGGGGAGTATTATCATAATCAGTCTTAACAGTTAGAATTCAGCTGTAATAATACTTGACATTTCTTTTCATCATGCTTCTATCAAAGGCTTATTTGTGTTGATTTTTGCTGATTTGCAGATGAAAAGGCACTTAAAACCTTTTGAGGAAAGCATGGATATACATGTACACTATTAGCTCAGTACAAACAGGGATAAAGCAGATTCACCGTCATTGAATTCGTGAACATGTTGAACATGTTGAATCATTTTTGCATACACATTAACTAATCTTTGTTTTTGATATATTGTGATTTCTTCAGCAATGCTGTGTAATTGCTGTGGCAGATCACAAGTACATATGACCATACATGTGCTTTTTTTACATGTTTATGCATAAATAACTTTAGATTCTGCAATATATCCTTAGCTTTCCAGTATAAATTGTATCCATTTTTTTCTCATTAAAAAGAGTTGTAGATTAAGAATTCACACTGAAAATCACAACTTTGTAAATGGCTGTTGTTGTTTTAGGGTTTAATGCCATTTTTTCAGCACACGATAGGCTATGTATGGCAGCCAGTATTAATGGTGGAGGAAGAACCCAGGAAACCTCCGGGAAGAACCACCAACCCACGAGAAGCTACTGGCAAGCTTTCTCACATACCCACATTGGCCGAATCCTAGACTCGAACCTACGCAGACAGAGGTGAGATGGCAGCGATCCTTAACGAAGAGCACTTTAGACCACACAGCCACTCGGGGCCCCGTAAATGGCTGTTACTATACAGTGAATATAGTATGGATACAACATAGTAATTTAATATATTGTCCAAAGTGAATATAGTATGGATACAACATAATAATTTAATATATTGTCCCAATTGAATATAGTATGGATACAACATAGTAATTTAATATATTGTCCAAAGTGATTATAGTATGGACACAACATAGTAATTTAATGTATAGTGCAAAGTGAATATAGTATGGACACAACATAGTAATTCAGTGTATAGTGCAAAGTGAATATAGTATGGACACAACATAGTAATTTAATATATAGTGCAAAGTGAATATAGTATGGACACAACATAGTAATTCAGTGTATAGTGCAAAGTGAATATAGTATGGATACAACATAGTAATTTAATATATTGTCCAAAGTGAATATAGTATGGATACAACATAATAATTTAATATATTGTCCCAATTGAATATAGTATGGATACAACATAGTAATTTAATATATTGTCCAAAGTGATTATAGTATGGACACAACATAGTAATTTAATGTATAGTGCAAAGTGAATATAGTATGGACACAACATAGTAATTCAGTGTATAGTGCAAAGTGAATATAGTATGGATACAACATAGTAATTTAATATATTGTCCAAAGTGAATATAGTATGGATACAACATAATAATTTAATATATTGTCCCAATTGAATATAGTATGGATGCAACATAGTAATTTAACATATTGTCCAAAGTGATTATAGTATGGACACAACATAGTAATTCAGTGTATAGTGCAAAGTGAATATAGTATGGACACAACATAGTAATTTAATATATAGTGCAAAGTGAATATAGTATGGACACAACATAGTAATTTAATATATAGTCCCAAGAAGTTTATTATTAACATTCTTTAATGTCATTGAGATTTTACCAAAGATACTAATGTATCATATGTCCTCGCATATATGATGGATCCAGCAGCAAAGTTCATAGAACCGGATCTGTTGCCAAACTGGCAGAAACGAGTCGAGGAGTAACCATTAAATCAGGCCCCAATCAGTTGGTGCATCGTACAATGGCAGATTGGGGTATATGTTGGACCCAACTTATAAAGAATATTTACAGTATTTCAAGAGTCATATAAATGCTGTAAATGTACTGTACTTGTACATGTTATCACTTAACTATTGGATACTTTTGATTCTATAAAGATTCAATAAATAAAACTAAAATTCCCAAAATCTGTATCATGAGCATTATGTGTGCTCCTAAAATTACAAGTTTTCCTTGTAATTTGCAAATTCTAATGTGATTGTCACTCTTCTATAAATGGAATAAATTAAAACCAGATGACACTTTGAAAGGTTAATCATGCCTCCTGAAAGTTTATTTCCTTATTTTTGTGTTACTTCCTTGTGTATCAAAGGCTGTGCCCAGACCGTGTACATGCATAGAAATTGATGATCCTGTCTGTCTTTGATCACTAGCATCGTCAGGGTCAGATGGAATGTAATTTGAGTTAGGACTGCACAGTCTAACACAGGGGTCTCAAACTCACATCACGAGGTCCACATGAGGACTAGTACGGTGACCCAAGGGCCGTACAGTGGCCCAAGGGCTGCATGACTGAAACCTTTTCATACAGCAAAAGCAACTGATATAAAAGGTAGCCAGTTGAAATGTTGGAAACAATAAGTAAAATATAATCAAATTTTTTTTCAAAACTGGATTTGCTGTGAAGAAAACTTTGCATTATTAATTATTTTACAAATTCTGGGTGTCATTGTGGGCTACAGGAAAAACTCTGCTGCATGTTTGTCTAACATACCAGTAGCATATCATTATGTGATTGCTTGTCCCATCAGCCTTCATAGTGCCTTAAGACTTGGATACGTCACCTCTATTACAAAAGTACTGTAGAAGTAATGACCCCTGAAGACCTTTCTGAAATGTGCCTTAAACCCTAGCTCATTTAAATTTAAAAAATCTTTATTTTATGAGAAATTAATAAATTTTCAGATGTTTCACTTTATCCGAAGCAGGACTACATTCAGAATTGAGCAGAATTGATCCAATAGTGACTGAGTTGTTTTAGTCAAAGTTACAACACATTTCACACACTCCAAATCTGTTTGTTAAAAGAATGCTTCATCATGTTGTGCCAGATTATTATGTAACATTATGTAACTTCAGTGTTCCCTCTTTGGATAACTATTCTTAAAGACCAATGTCTGTGTATGGTGAGCTGTTGCAGAGGTGGGCAGTTGATGAAGATGCTCAATACACAGTGGAAGATATTTTCTGTTATCACATGGATTCATTTGTCAGCTGTTTTTAATGTATATAAAAATCATTTGAATCTCATAAAGGTGTAATGTGCAAGATGGGTCATGTATTTGTTGACTGCTGATGAAAAGCAGACTTGGGTAGAAATTGCCAAACAAGTGTCTTTAAATGAGATCACAGATATTGAAAGGTATTATATGTGCCTAACTCAGTTACTACTGTCATTTGCCTCCAAAGTATTGCCAATAGTTGTAGAACACTACCAAACCACCCTTTTATGCATGGGTGCCAGGTTTATCCTTCCACTCCAAAACAATGCACAGGCACATAAATCAGCTGTCTTGACAAGACCTTCTGAAGGAGCACACCATCCAAACTTTTCCATATTATTCATAAAGTCCTGGTTTAGCTCGGATTGAATTTTGGCTGAATCCTGTTTTCAGAGGCTCGTTAAAGGGCAGGTGATTTGAAAACCACATTCATTTGGAAGTGCAGCTTTCCAGTATATTAGCAACATGAAAAATTGTGAATACAAAATGACGTTTAATAAATGTATAATCAGACTGAGAGGTGTATATACGGGATACTTTGAGGGGATTCACTGATGTCCTGTTCACTAAGAACATAGAACTTTGTTCAATACAGTGATATTCAGAGCTTTTAAAATATCCTTCATGTCTTCCAGAAAATTACCTTTCACACTATTAGATTTTGGTCATTAACATCATCAGTGATTATATTTCTGTTGTAACTGTTTGAGTAAAAATTTATTCTGGGAGATTACATGTTTTGTACTGCCTTAATTAGACAAGTCAAGTTTTTAAAGAGATTTTTCAACCACGAATAATGCAGGTATGATTAATGGATTCCATTGCTTTATGTACCGTAAATGAAAACCTAGATATATATAGAGTGCTTCATTACATTATGTACATGCAGTACAAGCAGGCCATCCATGTACAATTCTCTCATTTATAATGCAGTTTATGGGAGACATGAAAATGAATGGCATTATAAGTGAGGGGGCTTTATACGAAGGGTTGTTCCAACAAGGCTGTATCATAATAGTGCACAAAGATACAACATTATAACTGATTATTCTTTGTCAAAAGCATTAATTGAGATAATTCAAGAAGTAAAATTTAAACTATGAGATCCAAGATCATACCTCTATTAAAACAGGCAGCAGTAAGCTTTGGGAACTTAAAAAAGAGGTCCACATTGTAAAAGGAATTCACATCTAACACAACTCTTTTGTGGCTCCCTTGAAAAGTGTTGTAGTGGAGACCACTGTAGTTACACCTTGGGCTTGAGATAATAGCCTTTCTGCGTGATGTGAAGTGATAGAAAGATGATAAATACTGTTGATTGACATGTTGGATGGGTCTTTTTGTCTCTACTTGTTAAATAATACACTGTTATCAAACATTATCAGTATAATTTAGTCATTATATACTTGGAGCTGTAATGCTATCTGTATTTCATGGTCCAATTATTCACTTAGATGTAGGTAACGATGCATGTATTTGTGACTTATTTTATCAGATCAAGAAGAATCTTATAAACACCTGGAAAGTTTCTCTTATTTTGAGATGCTTATGATTGTAAATAAATTTGAATTAAATACAGATTGTTGAATTGTTAACAAAGCAAAATATGCATTCCCCCAGTTCATGCTTATGAGGGTTGAAAAGCTCTAAACTCAATGCAGTATCATCTAAACAACCATAGTCTTTAAAAATTCACCTGTCTATAATTGAAATTGCCCCATTTTTCACAGGTGTCATCATTTTCAAGATGACGATGTCATAGGCTTGGTGACATCATTTTCTCTGCCATATACTCAAGCTGGCAAAAAAGCAGATGAGTCTGTTTTAGGACAGCGAGTGATAACAAAATTTTATGCAAAATTAAGAGAGTCTGTGACACAGATAAAACTTGAGTTGGATGTAGTTTATTGCCCTGCATCTGTTGATGGATTAAACATTGAAATGTTGATTCAGTCCAAGTACATGTGAAGGAAGATGGATGTATTTTAGTCAAAGAGGAAGCAGATAATTTCAATATTTCACATGGAAAGAAGAAGAAATTCTGATCAAGTAATTAGGAATGTATATGGTTTGTGCCCATTGTGTGATAAAGAACAAATATATATAGTGATAAAGATCAGCAGGGAATTATTATATAGGCACAGAGTTGAAAGCTATAACTTCTTAAATTGGATTATTGCATGTGATGAAACTTGGATGCAGTAATTCAACACAAGAGTAAAAGACAAAGTTGTGTATGGAAGCACACAAGTTAAAGTAAAAGACAAAGCATTGTGTGGAAGCATGCAAGTTAAAGTAAAAGACAAAGTTGTGTATGGAAGCACACAAATTAAAGTAAAAGACAAAACTGTGTATGGAAGCACAAAAGTTAAAATAAATGATAAAGCTGTGTATGGAAGCACACAGGTTAAAGTAAAAGACAAAGCTGTGCATGGAAGCACACAAGTTAAAGTAAAAGACAAAGTTGTGTATGGAAGCCCACAAGTTAAAGTAAAAGACAAAGCATTGTGTGGAAGCACACGAGTTAAAGTAAAAGACAAAGCTGTGTATGGAAGCACACAAGTTAAAGTAAAAGACAAATCATTGTGTGGAAGCACACAAGTTAAATTAAACGATAAAGCTGTGTATGGAAGCACACAAGTTAAAGTAAACGATAAAGCTGTGTATGGAAGCACACAAGTTAAAGACAAATCATTGTGTGGAAGCACACAAGTTAAAGTAAAAGACAAATCATTGTATGGAAGCACACAAATTAAAGTAAAAGACAAAGCTGTGTATGGAAGCACACAAGTTAGAGACAAAGCATTATATGGAAGCACACAAATTGAAGTAAAAGACAAAGCATTGTATGGAAGCACACAAGTTAAAGTAAACGATAAAGCTGTGTATGGAAGCACACAAGTTAAAGTAAAAGACAAATCATTGTATGGAAGCACACAAGTTAAAGTAAAAGACAAAGCATTGTATGGAAGCACACACGTTAAAGTAAAAGACAAATCATTTTATGGAAGCACACAAAGGACACAAATTAAAGTTAAAGACAAAGCTGTGTATGGAAGCACACAAGTTAAAGTAAAAGACAAAGCATTGTGTGGAAGCACACAAATTAAAGTAAAAGACAAATCATTGTGTGGAAGCACACAAGTTAAAGTAAAAGACAAACCATTGTGTGGAAGCACACAAATTAAAGTAAAAGACAAAGCTGTGTATGGAAGCACACAAGTTAAAGTAAAAGACAAAGTTGTGTATGGAAGCACACAAGTTAAAGTAAAAGACAAATCATTGTATGGAAACACATAAGTTAAAGTAAATGATAAAGCTGTGTATGGAAGCACACAAGTTAAAGTAAAAGACAAATCTTTGTATGGAAGCACACAAGTTAAAGTAAAAGACAAATTGTATGGAAGCACACAAATTGAAGTAAAAGACAAAGCTGTGTATGGAAGCACACAAGTTAAAGTAAAAGACAAAGTTGTGTATGGAAGCACACAAGTTAAAGTAAAAGACAAATCATTGTGTGGAAGCACACAAGTTAAATTAAACGATAAAGCTGTGTATGGAAGCACACAAGTTAAAGTAAACGATAAAGCTGTGTATGGAAGCACACAAGTTAAAGTAAAAGACAAATCATTGTATGGAAGCACACAAATTAAAGTAAAAGACAAAGCTGTGTATGGAAGCACACAAGTTAGAGACAAAGCATTATATGGAAGCACACAAGTTGAAGTAAAAGACAAAGCATTGTATGGAAGCACACAAGTTAAAGTAAACAATAAAGCTGTGTATGGAAGCACACAAGTTAAAGTAAAAGACAAATCATTGTATGGAAGCACACAAGTTAAAGTAAAAGACAAAGCATTGTATGGAAGCACACAAGTTAAAGTAAAAGACAAAGCATTTTATGGAAGCACACAAAGCACACAGATTAAAGTTAAAGACAAAGCTGTGTATGGAAGCACACAAGTTAAAGTAAAAGACAAAGCATTGGGTGGAAGCACACAAATTAAAGTAAAAGACAAATCATTGTATGGAAGCACACAAGTTAAAGTAAAAGACAAAGTTGTGTATGGAAGCACACAAGTTAAAGTAAATGATAAAGCTGTGTATGGAAGCACACAAGTTAAAGTAAAAGACAAAGTTGTGTATGGAAGCACACAAGTTAAAGTAAAAGACAAATCATTGTATGGAAACACACAAGTTAAAGTAAATGATAAAGCTGTGTATGGAAGCACACAAGTTAAAGTAAAAGACAAAGTTGTGTATGGAAGCACACAAGTTAAAGTAAAAGACAAAGCATTGTGTGGAAGCACACAAGTTAAAGTAAAATACAAATCATTGTGTTGAAGCACACAAGTTAAAGTAAAAGACAGCATTGTGTGGAAGCACACAAATTAAAGTAAAAGACAAAGCTGTGTATGGAAGCACACAAGTTAAAGTAAAAGACAAAGTTGTGTATGGAAGCACACAAGTTAAAGTAAAAGACAAATCATTGTATGGAAACACACAAGTTAAAGTAAATGATAAAGCTGTGTATGGAAGCACACAAGTTAAAGTAAAAGACAAAGTTGTGTATGGAAGCACACAAGTTAAATTAAACGATAAAGCTGTGTATGGAAGCACACAAGTTAAAGTAAATGATAAAGCTGTGTATGGAAGCATACAAGTTAAAGTAAAAGAAATTGTATGGAAGCACACAAGTTAAAGTAAAAGACAAATCATTGTATGGAAGCACACAAATTGAAGTTAAAGACAAAGCTGTGTATGGAAGCACACAAGTTAAAGTAAGAGACAACGCATTATATGGAAGCACACAAGTTGAAGTAAAAGACAAAGCATTGTATGGAAGCACACAAGTTAAAGTAAACGATAAAGCTGTGCATGGAAGCATGCAAGTTAAAGTAAAAGACAAATCATTGTATGGAAGCACACAAGTTAAAGTAAAAGACAAAGCATTGTATGGAAGCACACAAGTTAAAGTAAAAGACAAAGCTGTGTGTGGAAACACACAAGTTAAAGTAAAAGACAAAGCATTGTATGGAAGCACACAAGTTAAAGTAAAAGACAAATCATTTTATGGAAGCACACAAATTAAAGTTAAAGACAAAGCTGTGTATGGAAGCACACAAGTTAAAGTAAAAGACAAAGCATTGTGTGGAAGCACACAAGTTAAAGTAAAAGATAAAGCTGTGTATGGAAGCACACAAGTTAAAGTAAAAGACAAAGCATTGTGTGGAAGCACACAAGTTAAAGTAAAAGATAAAGCTGTGTATGGAAGCACACAAGTTAAAGTAAAAGACAAAGTTGTGTATGGAAGCACACAAGTTAAAGTAAACGATAAAGCTGTGTCTGGAAGCACACAAGTTAAAGTAACAGACAAAGCTGTGTATGGAAGCACACAAGTTAAAGTAAATGATAAAGCTGTGTATATGGCTGTCAACGGGTACTCGGGTACCCGACCGTATTGAAAAACCTGGGTATTGAAACGTAAACGTGGGTACCCGTAAAAAATAATCGCCGCACTCACCAACCACTTCAAACAGGTGTGACAGCTATGGCTTTAATTATGGCTTTAATGCCACAGATGACAACGCTTCATCAGTAGACGAATTGTCAACATATCTGTTGGAGACGCCACTTAATGTTAATGGTGACATTCTTCAGTATTGGAGAGACAATACACCACGTGGTAAAGCTGCTTTACACGCATGCGTGGGTAATTCAAATCTGCGGTCAAAAGCCGATGAATAAACGTGGTCTGTTCTAACAAGGACTTATACTTTAAAAAAAGGTGAGTGTTCTAAAGGATTTAACGCGGCTGATCACAGTGATCATTAAAAGTTGGATTATACCTACCATCTGTGTACAAAGGTCATTCTAAATAAATTTATTAATTAATGGCGTGCGGTCAGATCATTCGCAGCTACATCGGTATGGACGCATCAGACCGAGTTGTGCATTACACGGTTAGCCTCTATCGCCATACAAAATATTAAAGAAATGGGGATAACAATTAGTTGGTCTACGGTTGTACATGTCATTCATGTGCTAACGGGTACCCGTTAAATTTCGCAACGGGTACCCGGGTTGGTTTTTCGTGATTTTTGACAGCCCTAGCTGTGTATGGAAGCACAAGTTAAAGTAAAAGACAAATCATTGTATGGAAGCACACAAGTTAAAGTAAAAGACAAAGCATTATGTGGAAGCACACAAGTTAAAGTAAAAGACAAAGCTGTGTATGGAAGCACACAAGTTAAAGTAAAAGACAAAGCATTGTGTGGAAGCACACAAATTAAAGTAAAAGACAAAGCTGTGTATGGAAGCACACAAGTTAAAGTAAAAGACAAAGCTGTGTATGGAAGCACACAAGTTAAAGTAAAAGACAAATCATTGTATGGAAACACAAGTTAAAGTAAAAGACAAAGCATTGTGTGGAAGCACACAAGTTAAAGTAGACGATAAAGCTGTGTATGGAAGCACACAAGATAAAGTAAATGATAAAGCTTTGTATGGAAGCACACAAGTTAAAGTAAATGATAAAGCTGTGTATGGAAGCACACAAGTTAAAGTAAAAGACAAAGTTGTGTATAGAAGCACACAAGTTAAAGTAAAAGACAAAGCATTGTGTGGAAGCACACAAATTAAAGTAAAAGACAAAGCATTATGTGGAAGCACACAAGTTAAAGGTTATGTGCATTATGTTCTTCAACACACTGAAAATAAATTTAAACCACATCATACCAGAAAACACTGTGTATGGTCAGTATTATGCCACAGTAATCAGAAATAATTTATGTGAGGCTATTCGCACATTGTGTGCAAACCTAGAGAGGAATGGCTTCGTTTTGCACCAGGATGGAGCCAACCACACACACGTACACAAATATATGCAACTTTTTAATGTAGACAGTACAAATAATAGGCATTTAAACACTAACTGCCCAGAATACAGCCAGATTTCACTTATTATGACATTGGCTTTTTCTATAATTTAAAGATTTATTAACAAGAAACCATTGGGAAAAAGTACATTAAGGATTTTTTTTTTAGGGTGACTGCTAAAATTATTGTAAATAGTTACGTTGATGTGTTTTGGACAGCATTATTATAGAACATTTTGATCAACCCTCAGAGTGGTAGGAATATATCATAGTAAACTTACTCAGGGTCCATGTGTGTGTGATTTAGATTTTTAACATAGATTTTTAAAAAATTCAGTCTTATCACCAGTTACAGGTCTGGGTCTATGCATTTACAAGTCAATCTTATTTAAACCATCTTGCATAGCTGTGAATTTATATGCAGAAAGTTTTCATTGTACTTAGATACTAGTATGTCAGTGCGTCAAGTCTGAAAAGTATTCCGAGTACAACTTTCACCTAAAACACAACATTCTCCTGTAAATTTGTAAAATGTGTGCATAAAAACTGACATTTAAAATAATGGAGATGTGTCTGCTTTGACTATAGGTTTTAAATAAAACTGTTACTTTTAAAGGACAAGTACATACATGCAGACATGAACTAGATCATAAGGCTTTTTTCCTTTTTAGTGACTCATCAATACTTGAATAAAGCAGATAAAGCATTTCTTAAACAAAAGCAGCAAATTTCTGCATAATTAGTACAGATGATGTCACAGCACTAACAATATGGATGGCAAAAGATATCCTGCAATATTTTATATGGTAGTATTGAAATCATTCTACAGTGTAGAATGTTTTTACTGTTTAGATTCCTTGGTACTTACATAGTAATTTCTCTCCCAAAGTCAATATTGGGAAGGACACTTTTTTCAATGTTCTGACTGAAATTTTTCTATTAAAATAATGAAAATAAAAAAAAAGATTTTGGCATTTAGACTGGCTAAATTTTGGTTGCAGAACAGGAGCAGAAAAATAATAATTAATCCATGATTATTTTAGGTCCAGTACCATGTAGGTCCAAAAACTATACTTATAGTACAGTCCTTGCGTGTTAAACTGTTTCTACAAGTGCTTTTGGGATTGGGAATGAGGCAGAATTTTAGCCCAAAACAGGCCCAGAAAAATTTGTAATCAGTGACTATTTATTTGCTACATTTACATTGGGTAAACATTTTCAGTCATTGTTTGTACAGCATCTTCAAGGCATATATTGTGGGTGTGTTATATGTATAGAAAGGGGCACCCCATCCTTAGCGCACCGACAAATGTGTGCCGACAAAAGTGCGCAGCGAAACATACCCGTCAAATGCGCGCAGTCGAAAGCTCACAGTATAAACTATAAGAACATTTTTTAAATAGCAAATAATTGCTTATTTATTTGACATATTAACCTTTATAATTTATGCCTTGTGAGCTTTAGTCGGCGTGCTTTTGACTTGCGTGCTAACAGCGGGATACCATAGAACGGGGTGGCACAATCATCAATATCCATGCACATTCATGTGATTTTAATGCCAGAGCCAATGTAACTTGAAGATCACTTAGATTAATGCATGACTGTAGTGAGTGTAATAGACCACTCATGGTTACAATGGATCAACATTGATACTAATATTTTCACTGTAGCTCCTTCTAATTTTTTAAGTGCAGTATTCAAGTACTTTTATTGATCTCTGAATGTCTTACTAGATTTTATTAAATAAATGTTTTAACTGCAGCTGAGATTTAATTACATGAAAGATGCGTGGGATTTGATAGCTATGTCTGTTGTGATAGATGACCTTCAGTGGTTAACTGTGTATTGTACATGTGAATGAGTACAAGAATTAGTCAAGTACATGCGTTATATGTGAGACCCTAGTTTTAGTACTAATGAAGGTAATTAGCAATGTGAAATACTTTGATTTTCAAGATCTATGCATATTAACGAGGTTATCCGAAAAGCATAGCTTGTTACCACTGTGGACCATATTTCTAGTACAGTTTTGATCAAACTTTAAATATGGACCTTCATGTGTATCAAGAACTTACGGTAGATGAGTTTTTCATTGAGCAAGAGCCATGCATGTTGATGCAGTTATTTGTATCTGATTGGCCAAGTTTGTGGAAGTGATGTTTCTGATCTATTTTGATCAAACTTGGGACACGGACTTATATCACCAAGATCTCAGATGAGTTAGATCCGTGAATATTATTGAGGTAAATTTGAATATAATTTGGAATGTGTGTTATCACTCTGGAAGCCATCTTTCTGATTCACTTCTGATCAGACTTGGAATATAACCTCATGCAATCAAGATGTCACCTAATTTCGTAATGAGTGAGAGATCATTAAGATGGTGGATGAATAAAGCATTGTTTAATACAACAAATTCATCAGTATTGTACATTATCTATCAACCTACTTTTATGCTTTCCACTGCTCTCTTTTAATTGAAACATCAGTATCATGGATTCTTTTTTACATTTGTTTATTTTACTACTTTTTTCTTTAAACTTATTTAAAGCAATTTTTAATAAGATTGTTTCACCTTAGTTTATAGTTAGTTCTATATGTTGGACTTTATCTTTTCAGGTATGTTAAAAAGAAAAACCCTTGTTTTAGACCTTGATGAGACATTGATACATTCAACCCACGATGGTATTATACGGCATTCAGTTAAACCAGGAACTCCACCAGATTTTGTTTTAAAAGTGAGTATATGTAAAATTATTTGTTGTGATGAAAATAACGCAGCTGTACAGATTTTATGTACACATGTTTTGTGTTACATATTCTGCATATAAGTTTGCTCCTGAAATATTTGAGGTATTTACCTTTTTATCTTGTAGTTTAATGCAGTGTATGACACACTTTTGTAAATGCAATCAATCTGACAGTTTTTAATGAAACATGGTCAGTATTATGGACCTGACATGAAGATGCACATATCGGCAAACTACTTTGCTACATCATCTACAGTTATCAGATTTTATGGATGAGTTGCGCTTATGGTAAGAAAAAATGCTATCGATATTGGTGTCAAATGTCATGTCACTGAGACTGGAGAAGAAAAATGGTTTCCACTCTATAATATTAGTTCTGCATCACCCCTCATTTTGTTGGTGGTTTGCACTTGGGATAAGGAAGAAATCTATTGATTTGGGGGTCAAAAGGTCAAAGGTTTAGGTCATTGACTGAAAGAATGAAAATGGTTTCTGGACAAAAATTTTTGGTGGTGGTGGGAGACCATTTTACAAAAACAAATCTAGTTCTTATTTTCTTCTATTCCAGGTTATGATAGACAGGCATCCTGTCAGATTTTTTGTGCACAAGAGACCTCATGTAGATTATTTTCTTGAAATAGTAAGTATAATCGAGTCAGGAGACAAAGATATTATATTTGACAATTTTGCAAAGATTGATGTTTTTGTTTTACATCTGATATTCTAGGGCAGTGTCTCATTGGAGCTATGCAATAGTTGAAGCATCCTTACTTTATTCAAATCCAAAAGGTGCATATTCTACTCCCAGCTGTAACCCTCCTTTCCATTACTCACCCCCACCCCCCAAGTAGATAGTAAATCAGGGATTGTAATGCAAAGTCAATCACATATATGTCTCCCAGCTATGACAGTAGGTATGAATTTGGTAAGAAAATATTTGAAAATACCATTGTAACTAAAATATTAATACAGTACATTTGATATTTGACCTCTTCCCAGGCATTTCAGGGGTGGAAAAAAAAGGAGTAATACTCACTTGCAGATAGTTGTTCCAAGGATAATATTAACTACAATGAAGGTGTGATATGTAATAGAGAGACAGATGGATGGTATTATGATATCTTTAGCTCAGTTCTGCGAGATAAAGTAAAGCGGAACTATTGATTGTACTACCACCCTACCCCACCCCACCCCACCCCACCCCACTCCATCCCTACACAGATGCTGCCAGGGTGTGCAAATGTGGGGATCACACATAGTTTGTACAAATTTGTGTACTTAGAGAGCTCCTGCAAATTAGTTTAAAGTTATGCATAAAGAAATTTTACTCTGCACAGTATTCAAATTTTAGTTAACACATTAACCCCTAGCGACAACATTACAGGGCAGGAGGTAGTAGCCTACTGCCAAGCTCTGTAGCGTCATGGTCATGCATGATACACTAAAGTGGGTGGTATTATAGAAAGGTAGACAAATGTAGCTCTACAATAATACCAAATAATCTGGAATATCTAGTTGCACTACAAAATACAGATAGAAAAACCTCATTTTTTGGACCCGACTTTTTTTCACGCAAAATTTGCCCGTGGTCGGAATCCCATTTTTTGTCCAGATTTTAGACTTTTTGGTCTTAGATCTAAGGCAAACTAGTATGAACTGCAAACAGACAGATGAGCCTTTGCAAAAAGTAGGATAAGATGGGCATTTGGAATAAAGAGTGGTCTCCATACAAAAACAATGGCTCCATTTAGCAAAAAAAAACCCCAAAGAAATCCAACTTTTACCCTTATGCTCATGCGCAAGTCAAATAGCCAACGAAAAATGATGTTTCTAACACAACTAGGCAGTATGTTATTGAAAGATGACCGGGGATTGGATGTTTTCGAGTCTATTCAGAAATAGCTTTCAAAATGTGTTTCCTACTCGATTTTCAGGCAAAAATGGCAAAAACCTGCAGGGGTTAATGTGTTAAACAGTCCATTTTGATGACATCACAAAATTTTAATATTCCTTGCGTATTTAATCACTTGTGCATCAACATTGCACATAAATTACAAATTTAGCAATTATCAGACGAATTGTAAAAAAAAAAATTTCTTGTTAACACATTAACCCCTAGCGACAACTTTATGGGGCAAGAGTTAGTAGCCTACTGCCAAGCTCTGTAGCGTCATGGTCATGCATGATACACTAAAGTGGGTGGTATTATAGAAAGGTAGACAGATGTAGCTCTACAATGATACCAAATAATCTGGAATATCTAGTTGCACTACAAAATACAGATAGAAAAACCTCATTTTTTGGACCCGACTTTTTTTTACGCAAAATTCGCCTGTGGTCGGAATCCCATTTTGTGTTCGGATTTTAAACTTTTTGGACTTAGATTTAAGGCAAACCAGTATGAACTGCAAACAGACAGATGAGCCTTTGTAAAAGGTAGGATAAGATGTGCATTTGGAATAAAGAGTGGTCTCCATACAAAAATAATGGCTCAGTTTAGCGAAGAAAAAAAAAAAAGAAGTCCAACTTTTACCCTTCTGCTCATGTGCGAGTCAAATAGCCAATGAAAAATGATATTTCTAACACAACTAGGCAGTATGTTATTGAAAGATGACCGGGGATTGGGTGTTTTTGAGTCTATTCAGAAATAGCATTCAAAATGTGTTTCCTACTCGATTTTCAGGCAACAAATGGCAAAAACCTGCAGGGGTTAATGTGTTAACAGGTATTCCTCAAAATGCTTATCTCAGCATAAGTCATGCCGCCGGTAGAAGTATTGTAATGCTTGGTTTGCCACTGTTAACACATTTGGGGTCTTTGGCTTAACACGAATGGTTTGACTAAATTTGATTGGCATGTTGGGCCCTAGGTTGGCATCTGTTAACACATTTGGGTTCTTTGGCTTGACACGAGTGGTTTGACTAAATTTGATTGGCATGTTGGGCCCAAGGTTGGCAGCTGTTTATACATTTGGGTTCTTTGGCTTGACACGAGTGGTTAGACTAAATTTGATTGGCATGTTGGGCCCTAGAAGAATCATTCTGTAGTAGTTTGAACCTTGCTTCAAGGAAATGTTACAAATGGGTGTTGAAAATATGGGCTACTAGAACACCAAAATGGCTGTTTCTCAAAGTGGTTCGTATTCAGACAATGATTTTGTTTGGCAGATACTAACTAATGATTGTGAGAATGACATTGGTTTTTAAAATTATAAACTTTATCAAATTATTGTGTCTGACAAAATGTTAATGAAGGTTCCAGTTATTTTAAACCCGAAAAGGATGTTGAATATGAGTCCATTGTACATGCTGGATGGACAGAAAAAGAGGGCTTGGAGGTCAGCCCATCTTTCATCAGTATTTTAGATTTAAATATAGAAAAAACAGAATGCCTAGCCTAATTAAAATAGAGCTTAAAAGCTGAAGACGGGGCCCCGAGTGGCCGAGTGGTCTAAAGCGCTCTTCGTTACGGATCACTGCCATCTCACCTCTGTCTGCGGCGGTTCGAGTCTAAGATTCAGCCAATGTGGGCATGTGAGAAAGCTTGCCAGTAGCTTCTCGTGGGTCGGTGGTTCTTTCTGGGGTTTTCTGGGTTCTTCCTCCACCATTAATACTGGCCGCCATGTATAGCCTATCGTGCTGAAAAATGGCGTTAAACCCCACAACAACAACAACAACAACAAAGCTGAAGACAGTTTAAATTTCTTTTCTCAAACAATTTAGCACTGCAGGCTCATGTTAAGTAAAGTATAATCTGCATAGCCATATGTGGATTAAGATAAGCTAAATTAAAAAAATATAAAATTAAATTAAAGGTAAAGATATTTTTTGATCCAGTTATCTGTCTTAAAAAGGACACTTTTTCACTGAGCTTGTTTTACTGAAAAATCTTATTTTGGAGCAAAAGTATCCAAATGACAATACCTATGAGCTGTGGTAGTTTGTTCAGAACCACAATAAAGAACAATTTCCCAACTTGTTTAAGCTTGTTGAGCTAGGTATGTGTATATGCTTCTTCTGACAGCAGATTGTGAAAGGGAGATCTCAGCACAGAACAACATTTATTCACAGATAAGGCACAGAATAGGCTAAGAAACAATCAACAGATTAATGCTTATTTAGCTTGAGGCAACATCTTTAAAGGATTTTGATTTCAGTAGAGCTCTAACAGAGTGGAGCAGGAAGAAAGAGGGATAGATATAAAAGTGTTAGGTACATACTGATCTATGATGGTTTTCACCTCTCCCACCTATTTTTGTACTCCCCTTTGTTTTTTGTGACAAGGGGGGCACACCCCCATTTAGATAAAATCCTGGCAGCATCATTGCACACAATACCAGCAATGGCATTGGAGTCTGTACATATTATGGGGTGGGTTTTGTAGCACCTACACCAATGGGAGGTTGCTAAAGGGGCTAACTTTGTACACATATATTATTTATACATTTTTAATAAGTGTTTGCATTTAGCTAAGTTTGTTTGCACCCTGTATTACAAAAGTAGGTCACTGAGACCCACACTTCACCAACTTTAAAGTTTAAGTTTATTTCTCAAGCATTATTTAAGTTTATTTCTCAAGCATTTCACATACTAGAATCATTAGACTAAATGATTCTTTGCATCTCTGTTAGTACCTTGCACTTATGACAAAAGATGGTCACTATGACCTGCATTTATGATCTTACTGGCTTACATCAAAGTTGTACTCATAGCTACATAGGTTTATTTGTACCCTGTACAAACACAGCTATACCTAGAATCCTGAAATTAGGTGAACAGATGCATTTCTCTGAATATTACAAATGGAGGTCACTGTGACCCATATCACATGCTTCACTGACATTAGTTCAGTTTTGTCTGTTAACTTTTTATACTAGAATAATGAACCTTTATTACTATTTACAGCTTTTAGTACACACCCCTACAAGAAAGGTCACTGTGACCTACATTTCATATTTACTGTCTTAATTTAAGTTTGTGCATAGTTCATGACCTCATGGGGGGGGGATATGCTGTGTACATACTATCTTATTTAGAATCATAAAACTTGACGGAGAGCTTCACCTCGATGAACATTACTCCCACATTAGAGAATTTTGTCATTTTGGCTCATATTTAATATTCAGTGACATGGTTTTCATTTTATTTTGTTCATGCAGTTTATGCTAGAATCATGAAATTGGTTATTCTATGCTTTTCTGTCATGCCCCTAGAACAAAAGGTAATCAGTTTGTCATCCAAAAACTTGGTTATTGATGCACCTTGATTAGTACTGCTGTACACTATATTGCAGAAATGGGGTCTGTCTGACCTAGATTTCATGTATCAGTGCTTTGTTGAAATTTTGTGTTTAAAATTCATTTATAGTGCTTTTTATGTTTGACTCTTGAACCTTGATAATTGGAATAAGTACTACACCTTTTAAATTAAATAAGATCACTGTGATCTCAGTAGGTTATACATATTTGTTTACTTCATTATCACAAAAAAATGTTATGCTGTGTACATTCTCATCTACACAGAATTCCTCTTCTGACTAAATATTGGGTATTTCGATAAATTGACTCAACAGGTTAGCTGTATTTCCGTGTTAGTGTATATTGTAATTGGATGGGTAGGTTACATTAATTTCCTGTAAGGTATCATCTGTAATGGTAACAAATTTAAATATTGATAGATGAACTCTGCTACTTCATGTTGTCATATTAGGTGTCCATCAAAACTTGCAACTCTCACTTAGTAACATATTACTTCATGGGGCATATATTGGTAATAGGTTCTAAGATGAGATTTTATGAAAAATGAATCCTTTTAAAAAGCAAGCAAATTAATATATCTGCTTTCTTCAGTTTATTATTGTACTTTGATATCATAGAAAGAACCCTCTTTCTTATTTTATTGTTTTGTTTTATGTGCCCAGTCTCATGGGTCAGTAATGGGTGCGAAGATTATTTCATGGTCACTGGGGTTAACATTTGATTGCCAAGATCATTTATTGTCTCAGGGTCAGCATTTTATTGCTAATATTATTGTATTGTCACAGGGATGAACATAAGATTGTGAAGATCAATTTATTGTCACATGGATCATCATTTGGTTACCAAGATCATCATCACAGGTGTCAACATTCGATTGCCATGATTATTTATTATTACAGGGGACAACATTTGAGTGCCAAGATCATTTTATTGTCAGAATCATTGTATTTTTCTGACTGCTAAGAGATGGTAACTAGTTTATTGTAGATTACATTCTGTGTTGTTTTTTTTATCTTCAGGTAAGTCAATGGTATGACTTAGTAGTGTTTACAGCAAGCATGGAGATATATGGGAAGGCAGTAGCAGACAAACTGGACAATAATAGGAGCATTTTAAAGAAAAGATACTACAGGCAGGTCTGTATTACAGGCATGGGAAATATTTTACCTTTCTGATACATCTATATATAGACTTTAAAAAAATGGAATTCTGCTGAGCTATTTTTATACATCTAGATGTGGTGCATATCATATGATAAAGTAAAGCCTTGGTAGAAATGTTAATGGCCTTTGAATGAGGTCAGAAAAATAAACCTTGTCAAAATTTACTACTGAAAATATAATAACTTCTAGATCTGCAATTATTTTAATATTACTGGACAAAATTAAAATCACGCTTTCTTTTTTCACAAATTTACTAAGTTTTACATGCATGAATAATACCCACTATATCACATTTTTCTCTTCCCAGAATTAGCAGATGATAAGACATGAGTGTCACTTATCAGGCAATATGGTGTTGGCAGCAGCAACTGTAATATTTTAGATTATGTGCTTAAGTTTTATGTTAAACTTTTGTTGCAAGTCAGATAAAGTTTCAAGCGGAAAGGTTTAAATCACCCCACAGTCCTCAAAAGACTTGTTTAGGCTATCTTCCCTTGATCATAACATGAATCTAAGTAAATTTTTCCCATCCATCGGAAGTCTTTACATTCTTGATGAGGTCCCTTGATGGCCGAGTACTCCAAGACACTTGTCTTAAGAGATCTCTGACATCTCATCCCTGTATGCTTGACTCTCAGTATCAGGCTCAGTCAGCATGGGTATGTGAGAAAACTTGCCAGTAGCTTCCTGTCCTTCGTTGGCTCTTACCATGGGTTTCCCGTGTTCTTCCTCCACCAGATAAACTGACCACCATGTATAGTCTATAGTGTGCTGATAACCCATAACAACAGCAACATTTATGATAATTATGGCCTGGTCTGCTGTGATCTTTATATCCATTAAGTTGAAATAAAAGTTAACCTCACTATTGTCTTTTTATGTAGATTCAAGAAATTTTAAGTAATGCAAATTAAAGCTATAAATAAATATGATAAAGATACACTTGAATGCATTCTTACTTGCTTTAATTTAACTGCCTTCCATGGTCTATATAAATTTATTTACATGTGAAGCAAAGGTACCTCACTTGGATATTGCACGGGCAAGTTTGATGAACTAAACATATTCAAGTGTAAAGGGACAAAGATAATTGTGAAGCAGTACAATGTGATGGGTGGGTGGGTCAGGGTATAAGTACACAACATTGTTATGTTTGTTGGAAAATAGCATATTAAACGTCATAATGAACAGGTGAAGTGGATAATAGTGACCATTGAAGGATATATTGTCCAGACTCTGCCATCAGTGACCAAAAAATTTGCAATTTTAGTGTGCAGGTGCTTAATTGTTACAAAAATCTGGTCATAAACTTAGCAACAGAAAGAAGCAGAATCATCAAGTTTTGTAAAACTTAAGAAATAATTTAATCATCAAATTTATAAAATGAAAAGGAACTTAACAATATTATAAATTGAAATACAAAATAATCCTAAATAGTTCTGTTCAAATCTAAAAGCAAATTAAATAACCTCAGTTTTGACCACTACGTGATCTCAAGCATGGAAGTTGCATGTTGTTGGGTTTAACGCCATTTTTCAGCACAAGATAGGCTATACATGGTGGCCAGTATTAATGGTGGAAGAAGAACCCGAAAAGGACCACCGACCCACGAGAAGCTACTGGCAAGCTTTTTCACATAACCTCATTAGCCGAATCCGAGAATCGAACCAACGCAGACAGAGGTGAGATGGCAGTGATCCGTAATGGTGAGCGCTTTATACCACTCGGACACTCGGGGCCCCGGAAGTTGCATGCAGTTTTCTTGCTAAAATGTATGAGGATGCAACAATATTTTCATCATAAACAATTTTGCTAAAGAGTGACCAAAAATTAACTTAGAGGTGGATTTACTTTTGCTGAGTGTATCGGTAAGTTGGAATTAAAAGTTGTGTATATTTCTCTACTTGCAGCATTGCAGCCTTGACTTTGGTAGCTATACAAAAGATCTGTCTGCTATAGATGGAGATTTATCCAGTATTTTTATCTTGGATAATTCACCTGTGGTATACAAACAGTATCCAGGTAAATAGTTGAGAAGATTCATACTTACCTTATGTGCATGTTTAGAATGCATAGGCTATTGGTTTTGCAGAGTTCTAGATAATGTGTGAATGAATTCGGTATTTTACTCCCAGGTTTTAGAACTTCATTCTTTTTTCTTCATGAAAATCACCAACAAAAACTTAAAATACCAGACTGAGTCCACGTATCATGACATATATCATGCCTTAGAGAATGCATCAAAATGAACTTAGTACCAAGACTAACTCAGTGCTTTTTGGCTGATAATTGTTCTTACAGTGATTGAATACTGTTGTTTCAAATGTATCCAGGATGTGTCCTGATTGCATAGTTTTAAAAAAATATATATTTCTTAAGTGTGTCATAATAGAACATTGATTGTGAAACATACTGACAAATTATACTAAACACTATGATTTCAACATTTCTGCTCTCTTGCACTGCTATGATAAAATTCTTTATATATATATTAAACTTATTTGTATAAAAAATACAAAAATGCATCTTATTGAGAGGTCTGGCTGCAAGAAAAAAGTATTGACTTTGATCTGATGTATCAGGTGACAGCATTTAAAAATATTTATTTTTAAAAAAATAGACAATGGATGTGCACACTATGTTGGTAGATGCAGTGAATTATCAGACTTGGTCCAATTAGGTGAAGCATGCAAATTTTCAGATGCCAGCTAGGAAACATTTGCTAGGCAAGCATGAAACATAGGCATCACTTTTACACAGGCAACAACTTTGGCAACTTCAGTATTAGCTTGGCTGTTTACTGTGGTTACTTAATACTGTGGAAAATTCCAAAACATTTGGATTGTGGTTGAACATGTGGATTTGATGAACAGAGTATTTTTCCACTGATGTTCAGCATGCCAGAGTCCTAATTTATTTGCCATGTCATCAAGAAAACTGAAGCATTTCAGAATGCGTCTTTACATTCAGTTCAAGCACCTGTATGATTCTGTGCAAAGTCATCACACATGAAGCAAGCATGATTTTGTTATAAACTATTGACAAGCAAACTAAAGCATTGTGATTTTATGCTCACCCTGACAAATGAGATGGTTTCAAGCAAATTGAAGATAAGAACCAAACGTTTTAATCGTTTATCAGCTAGTTCATTCAGATTGGGGGGTGGGGGATGGAAGATATCAGCTGATTAGAGGACGACTCATTTATGCTAGAAATAGTCCTAGGTATAATTACTGTTCATGGGATATTTGCAAACTGCTGCTAGAAATCCATCCTGGTTAACTGGTCTGGTTTCAGCATGAAGCTACTGTCTTAAAGGCTTGTGTTAAAAGTCTTTTCAAGTCCGATTGACTTGGGGTACATTGCAGAACAGTTAACTGGCAAAACACTTAATGGTTTTGTCTGTAATTACTTGTAATTAATTGTTTAGTCATTATTTAAGAATAAGAACCACATAACTTTTTAAATATGTCCTAGAACCCCCAAAGCATTTTTAGCACTGCGACTTCACCATTGGATGAAACTTGACCTTTGTTTTGCCCAACATTGAGTCGTGGTATAAAAAATCCATGATCATCATAGTAAGAAACTATCCTTATATCTATTGAATATAATCTCCCATTAGATTTGTTGAATAATCTGTCATGATTGTATCTGTTGAACGTAATCTGCCATTAGAGCTGTTGAACAATCTGTCAGTATATCTCTGAGCATAATCTGCATTAGATATGTTAAACAATCTGTCAGTATAACTGTTGAAGATAAACTTCCAATAGAGCTGTTCAACAATCTGTCATATATCTGTTGAATATTAGAGCTGTTTAAAAATCTGTCATTTATCAGTTGAACATTCATTAGATCTTTTGAGATCTTCAGTAGATATTTTGAGCATAATCTGTCAGTAATCTATTGAACAGTCTGTCAGCATATATGTTAAAGGCTTTATCCGTAGGTCTGTTGAAAACAATCGTTCAGTTGAGCTGTTAAATCATTATTTATATTCCCATGCCAGATTATATAAAGGAACCCATCTATTCCATGCATCCACACCTCCACATCAGATTTCCACTCATAACATTGGAATGATTTCATGTATTGAAACCAAATTTCCACTCATAACATTGGAATAATTTCATGTATTGAAACTAAATTTCCACTCATAACATTGGATTGATTTCATGTATTGAAACCAAATTTCCACTCATAACATTGGAATGATTTCATGTATTGAAACCAAATTTCCAATCATAACATTGGAATGATTTCATGTATTGAAACCAAATTTCCTCTCATGACATTGGAATGATTTTATGTATTGAAACCTAATTTCCACTCATAACATTGGAATGATTTCATGCATTGAAACCAAATTTCCACTCATAACATTGGAATGATTTCATGTATTGAAACGAAATTCCAATCATAATATTGCAATGATTTCATGTATTGAAACCAAATTTCCACTCATAACATTGGAATGATTTCATGTATTGAAACCAAATTTCCACTCATAACATTGGAATGATTTCATGTATTGAAACCAAATTTGGTATGGGGCTTCATATAATGATGATTTCAGTCAGGTTCAGATTTCGACCATTTTCATCAAAATTGCTTTTGAAGTTTCAATTGTCTTTAAGCAAGGCTTCTTGATAAATACATTTATTTTTTATTAATGAGGGCATCTTTGTATATTGTGGTGTTAAGTCCCATCCTCCTAATTTTCCATTGTGCATTTGAAAGCCAGTTGCATTTCCTGTCACATTTCAGGGTTATTAGCTTATGTATTTGAAATATGTTAGTTTAAGATTGCTTGTTCTAATATTTGTTATTTTTGGCTCATGACTGTTAGGCCCTTATGTGAAGTCCATCAGCCAACACTTGGCTGTTTTTTAAATTCTTTTAAAATAATCAGCTCAATCAAACTAGGCCAATAACACCCATGCATTAAGGCCTTTCATGTTTATACAAATGATTTTGATCTGTTATCAAAAATAGCTACAGTTACTTCTCAAAAACTTCTTAATACAATATGACCAAATTTGACAGCATCCTGGCATGAAGAGCTTTCGGTTTTCTTCACATGATGTCCATTCACAATTAACTATTGCCACCATCAATAAATATAGAAAAATAGCAGGTCTAAATATATGCAGGACTGAATTTGATGGACGGCATGCTAGCATGAAGATCTTTACGATTTTTAAAAATTATGCAGATTCACAATATTTCCACCATTACTGAAAATAGAAAAACCTCCATACAATGCCTATTCACATATTTTATGCCAATAAAACCATTCTAGCATAAAGCATATTCGGATTTGTACGGATAATTTGCCATCAGTTATGTCCACTTTGGAGTGACTATTGTCAGAAATCTCTGAACAGAATTCCACAAAATTTGTCAGCTTCCTGGCGCAAAGTGCTTTGAAGTTTTTACAAATTATGTTAGTTCACTTTCAAATGCGGCAACCCTTGCTAGAAATAGACAAATGTTGACTACAGTTATCAGTAATAACAAAATAAGTTTGGAAACCTAATATACATGTACTTTTTAAATTTGTAAATGAGTGATTTACTTAGATTTGTACAATATGAAGGTAAGGTTATTTAAAAAATGCTGTCAATAGGTTGTGCAAATTTATTATTTGTGACATATAGTATATACCTGCTTATAAGTTGTGCATACCTGCCAAAAAACAGGCCGTGATTAGCCATTGAATACTGCACTAGCAGACCGGATCTACGTTGTTTATTCAAATGATTACTCCTAACAAATTGGATAGATCTAGATCTGCCAGCACATTATACAACAGTAGATCTGGGTGTGTGCAGCTTTGAGTTAGACTTGACTTATAAGCGACTGTATACATCAAGTTATCTTAGCACAGATAGTACAGTTTGAATATATAATCGATTGATTTATTAATTTCTTTGTTCTCATTTTTTGCAGATAATGCCATACCAATAAAATCTTGGTTTATAGATGCCACAGATACAGCGTTATTATGTTTGCTTCCAATGTTAGATGCTCTTCGGTTTTGTAATGACGTTCGTTCGGTACTCAGTCGAAATCTTCACCTACATTGTCAGTGGAAATAACATGCTGATATCATCTTCAAACTGCAGCGGTTGTCATGTTCCTTATTCATCACAGATTGATTTTTCTTCATCACATATTCATTGTGCATCTATTTTCCCTCCACACTTATAGACTAGAATAAGGATTTGTCTGATGTTGGTTTCAGATAGTAATGTTAATTGATTGTGATGTGGATAATTGACCTGATTAAATGGTGACCAAATATTTTGTGGATAAATGCTGACAAAATTATATTTCCAAACCAATAGTGATGTGAAAAATTTGTGGAATTACTTTGCAGATTTATTTTTTTCTTGAAGAAAAAAAGGAAAACCAAAAGCACGCACACAGCTGTTCATTTTATGTTTGGATTCAATTTTTGATGTTTGCCTTCAGGAAGTTGAAGAAATGCTTAAAGAAAACTTTGCAGTCATGTGACAGGATGTATAAGGAAGTTAGTAAATTTACATAGCATTTTAACTCAGTCCTTCAGATAGATCTCCACTCTGTGACTTGATTGTCACATTTGCTGCTGGAAATTGAAGAGGAAATTCACATCAATGACAATGTAGTCATCGTAGAAGAAGTTAATTTAATAGGATTAAAGACAAAAAGATATTTGTTTAGTAATCTCAAAGTATTCCCTACATAGATATTAAGCATAAATTTGTTCCCATTTTTTACATCCCAAACATTTTTTAGTAAGCACATGTTTAAAAAAAGCTGATTCTTTGATATATTAAGGGTAACAGTCAGTTTATTTGGGTGATAAAAGCGCCAATACAGTTGTCTTACTGTTGAGCCTGGCTTGTCTGCATTTAAACAGACTGATGGCTTTAGTACGTGTGTGCATGACTTATGTTTGTCCATGCACTTGATCAAGGTCACTTTTAAAGTTGTTTTTTTACCTTAAACTCATTGTTAAAGTTTTTACTTTCTTTTCTAATAAAAGTCAGGCTCAATTTATAGGGAGTTTCTCATTTTGTTAAAAATTAAATGTTTAAAAAAAAAGTGTAAGATCTACATATTGGATTGGATGAAGCCATTGGCTGGAATGTTTTAACATTGTAATATAATTTGCCTCAGGCCTCTGTGACCAAAAGAAAGATACAACTTGTCATCATTGTACAATTTATGTTATTTATCTTTGTGTCTTTTTTAGTTGTGAGTAAAAGTTAGTTGTGAACATAAACAAAACTCATGGAAATTATTGATATTTTAATTTATTTTAGCAACAGTTGTTTCAGTTTAAAAAAAGAGAGATAAAACATGAAATTTACTGTCTATTTCAGAATTTTATATCATTTTTAAAGGGGAACTAATAAATGACCAAACACTGTGCTAACTTAGTCTGAGAGCGTCTCTGCTATATCGATTTGGATTTAAGATGTCCAGTCTCATTTGCTCCAGACTATTACGATTTTAATCACAAAATCATATTTACTGAAGATGACAACAGGTTTGTTCATCTTTATTGAGTTACTGAATTGTTTTCAGTATTTCAAGTCTCTGGCATTGCTAAGTCAATGACATCTGTCATGATGACAACACAGAGTGTCGGAGCCTTTTGCTTTTTGGCTGCCGCCTTTCACCTCACCGCATTCCCACAATTGATAGCTTTTCTTTAGCCTGTTTCATAATGAAGAGTCATAGTAATGTATGGCTTGCACGGGTTGACAGGTTGAATCTTCACTCTAATGCCTATAGTCTCTGCTGACTGATTTTTATCTGGCCACCACAAGGGGAGCATATCATTTGTTTGGGTTTTCTTTCCTGTTTATTCAACCAGTTTGTTACCAACTTCATTTGTGCACAATACCTTGAGTTCTCCACCATCTATATCTCGTGTGTCAGTGGTTCTTTCCGGGTTTTTCCCAGGTTCTTCCTCCACCATTAATATTGGCTGCCATGTATAGCCTATCGTGTGCTGAAAAATAGTGTTAAACCCTACAGCAACAACAACAACCACCATCTACAGTTACCAAACTTTGTGCATGGCTTGCACTCCAAGTAAAGAAAAACCCTATGAATTTTAGTTGTAAAAAAATCGAAAGACCACAGTCATTGTGACCAAAAGAAGAAAAATGGTTTCAGTATAATTATGATAATAACTTGAGTTCTGCATCACATACCTGAACCAAATTTTATTGATAGTTAGTACTTCTGGTAAGGAAGACACTTCTGATAAGGAAGAAACCCATTAGGTTGTGGTTCTTAACAGAAGTTCATGGTTAGTGTGGCTAAAAGAAGAAAAACTGTTTCCACACATAAACATTATTCCTACATCAAATACCTGGACCAGTTTTAATGAGCTTTTGACAGAACATTTTTTAAAGACCACTTTTGTCATAACTTTATTAACCATTTTAATTTCATAGTTGTCTTGATTAAAGAAAGACAATTAACAAAGCTATTAGCCTGTGCAAGACCCATGTCCATTAAGCTTTGGTTACCAAATCTAGGAATGCAAACGCTGTCCCTTGTGTTGGGTGTCAAATTTTGGAGTTCTGCATTGGCAATCGGCTCAGATGTCATTGCTCCAAACAATCTAAATATTGTGACTTGAATGATGTCATGGACTATGTCACTAAATTAATGGAGACCCAGCTGACGAGTTGCAAAAAACATCAGCAGTTTTGCATGCTAGAATATTTATTTTTTGAAGTAAGCAGTATCTTTTTCAAAGTTGAAAATATAATTATCTTTTCTTAAGAGCAGTAATGGGTAAAAGTTGCATTATTAATGTGGCTCTAGTCCATTATTTTATAATTGTCATTTGCGTGGAGAATTTCTTGTATTTCATTATAAGGTATAAAACCCATTTCCCCACCCTATAATTACTGTTTTGAAGGACAATTTTGCTTGCAGTCCGTAACT
The DNA here is from genome assembly GCA_028554795.2 of Sinohyriopsis cumingii. Lineage (NCBI taxonomy): Eukaryota > Metazoa > Mollusca > Bivalvia > Unionida > Unionidae > Sinohyriopsis > Sinohyriopsis cumingii. Next base: position 59,054,666 of record CM068838.1, read on the forward strand.
GATTTAGAATGAATAATTACAGCAATAAACATTTTTCACTGAATCATGCTTCCAGTCTCTGGAAAGAAATGTTACCACTGCATTAAAAACTTTTACATAACACCAAGCATAAACATAAACCTTTACAAAGTTCCCTAACATGCAATATCATTTTCTTCATTTGATGGAGTTAGTAAATGGCCGTGGCACTCTCCTAAAATTTGTATCCATAATATAATTGTAAAACCAGAAGCTATGCATATGATAAATAACATGGGGTAAATTCATTAATTTATCAACATTACACACAAGCTACAAACAAAATCTGAAGCAGAAAAATTCTCAATCACAAATGTGAAAGTGTCATTATGGGTCATTTGTGCTTAGTTGATCTTAGTGGTGTATGCATCTGCAACTTTAAGTTGATGCAAAACATATGTCAAGCTGTTTCTTCATCAAAATAAATTAACTAATCATAATAAATTCGGAGTACCTTACCTTACAAATTCTGTTCTCCCAAGTTAGTAAGGATAGTTGCAATGTCTTTTGACTGGTTAATACCACACTTTCAGAGGCAGGGTGGATGGATTGCCATGAAACTTTGTAAAGATTATGGTCATCAAATCAAATCGGTGTTCCTGCAAGTTTATAAGAGTTATGGCCTTTTTTGCCTTCCAGCCAGATGCACAAGACAGAATCCTGTGAACACAACTAGTATGACAGTTTTAATTGGATTGTAATGAAATTGTATGTGTGACTGACATCAGTCAAAGATGTGCATATTGACAAGTCGCTTTCTCTATGACCTTTTGTTAAGACTTTCACCCCTTTATGTCCTACAGTTGTTGGCAGTATAAGACAGATTCCAGTCTCACATCTTTTGTATGCATCACAGTGAAACTTGATTTAAATTATGGTCATCTTTGATACACATAAAAGCTGGATGCAGTGTATGACTGTTTTGCTAATACAGTTCCAATTAGGAGTGGTTTGCTGTTTATCATCGTCATCAGATGTTGATTGGTTGATCATTTTGATTACACTTTTTTCAAAAGGGCTGTATGCTTTCTTGGACTTTAGACTCCTATCGAGCATGGAGTAGTGGTGGAATGCAGGATGTGTCATATTTATATTAGAAGATAACATACTATTCCACTTGTTTTAGCAACATAAGTGCTTATGGGTTTTCAGCTTATCAAGGTGGTAGTCAGACTAGAGTGGTTGCCAGTAAGATTGGTGTCCTTTCCCATTAAACATGAGTTACTACTTCAACACATGCTTGGAAATGAGGTCTTTTCTTATGGTCTCACAGATATTGAATTAACTTGTGTGTTTTTGTCAGTCATGGTGTAATTTTCATGGTTATTTTTATATTTATGTTGAATATTTTGCACTGTAGTCGTCTAACTTCATTATGCAATAAATTTAGAGGCATGATCTGAACAACCTGCCATATGGTCTATCGTACATTCAGCTCATCAGTACTTGACCTTGTCTATGAATCTGTCAAGTAATTTGATCTAATATTACATGTAAGAAGATTATTCCCATTTTCCCATTTAACATATTTCTCTTTTTCCTTTGGGACCACGAAACACACTTTTTGAGTCAGAAAAAAAAACCAACACTATCTGGGAATATGACAGGCGTGCACTATCCATTACAGGATCCATGCTTCATAGACCAGCATCTACATGTGCCATCAGCAATCCCAGCCCCATCACAACCTAGTACCAGATAGGATGATTCCCCATTCTCATGCACCAGGTACCCACATTGAACCTTTTGGCATTGCTTAAGTGATCACATATGTTATCATGTCCCAAAATGGACAAACTCCCAGCTTTGTTCACTGATTCTTGCACTCTACCTATCAAGTTAAGTAATTGCTTCCTTCACACGAGGTTTCCTTGCCGTCCTCTTATGACTCTGAGAACAGCATCTTTCTTCATCTCACATTGCCCAAGGAAGACCCAGCTTTCCATCAATCTCTTGATTTTCAAAACAGCCTAGGTTAAGGTATTTGGCACTGTTTTGAAAGGCAACCTCAAGTCTTGGGCACAAAAAAGACCTTTCTTTCTGCAGTGATGATCTTTTCTTAACAACTTATTTGAACAAGAAGCCAATTTTTAGAGTAGAAATGTTTATTCAGTAATACATCCCAGATGTAAAAGGCACACAGTCCCAAGCCCTAATTGGAAATGTGACATGGACTTTAGTAGAAATGGACAATTGTTGGGATTTGTCCCCAAATCCTGTATCCAAGGAGATATCTGTCTGACCACCACATTAGCAAGCAGACCTTTAACCACTTTCATTTGCTAAAACAAACCAAATTGCATTGTGAACATCTTATTTACTTGGGTGGGCTGGATTTGTGAGGTAATGGATATAATTGTTACATATTTTGACAGTATAAACAAAAGGAAACAAAACTAATTTTTGGGCCAGACCATGTTTTGTACAAACATATATTTACATTTGTGTAGAACCCATATGTGCCTGATCTGTGTTTAACAAACACAAGGAAGGTTTTATTTTTCACCATTGTTGTATGCAGATTTCATGTTTGGTGCAATGTGTCTGGAAATAAAAAAATTTATGTGGTCAGCAAAATCATCGAAGTACAGCTCTTTTTTGTAATAATTCATTTTATTGTAATGTAACTCTGGATATAACTTGGCACTGCTGTGTACCTGTGACCAAAATTAAAACTTTGTATTTTAATTAATTTATTTAATGTATGACAATATGGGTATAAAGGAAACAAGATGAATCTTTTGTGTAATCTCATGTTTCTTTTTTTATAACATTGTTTGACAAAATTTGATCATTCTTACTATATGGTGGTTTAGTACATATGCAGATCTCACTTTATTACAGTCTAGTTTATAACACTGTTCTTGATATACCATGTTTTAGTACATGTCCAGATCTCACTTTGTTGCAGTTTATTTTATAAAACACTGTTCTCACTATACCATGGTTCAGTGCATTTCAGTCAGATTTATGGACACTGATTACCAGGTTATAATGTGGGATAGCTGTACACACATTAGTTTTGCCCATTAATGCATTTATGCTTCTTTCATTTGTTAGGGATAATGTGCCCCTTGTTAAACTAAGGGAGATAATTGAGATGTAGTCTCCAAGAATCCTTTGGTATGTGATGCATATAGAACTTCTTGTATAAGTCATTTGATTTCTATATTTCACAAGCAGAGATATGTCACATTCTGATAATTTCTTGCAACAATTATATTGTATGTGGCCTTTTCTTTGTGGTGTACATGTTGCTATTACAGTTTTATCCATATGCAGTAAAATGGGCATAATTCTGTCCTAACAGTAAATGCACTTGTTAGTGTACATTGCCAAGTTATGGTGACCCCCCACCCAAAGAAAAGGCAGACAAAACAAAGATGAAGCCAAAAAAAGATATAAAGAACTTTAACAGCAACTCCATCTTTTAGGTCACCAGGTCTCAGTTCAAGTGACCTTATGTCATGACCCTTTTTTTTAGCATTCTGTGTACATCATCTGTCCATCTGCTAAATGCTTTCTTGTTAACATTCTTAGGGTTCCATTTCTGATCTGATATGTAAGCTTATATAACCAAGACCATGGATGAGGTCAAATATGAGCAACGTACATACATATTAATTAGGTGATCTTGCATCCGATCAGACTGGCTTGTGAACACTCTAGAGGCAATATTTCTAAGATTTTGATCAGGTATTGAAGCGTGTCACATCAAGATCTCAGATGAGTTTGTTTATGAGCAGTATTCATGTATATTATATTGAAGTGATCTTGCATCTGATTAACTGAGTTGATGATCACTCCAGAGGCCATATTTCAGAACAGACTTTGGTCAGACTCGGAATGTAAGCTTATCTCATCAGAATTAGTTCCTTTATGAGCAACATCCAAGCATATTAATGACATGGTCTTGCATCTTATTGGCTGAGGTTGGGAAACCCTTTAGAGACTATATTGATAGATTTTAATGAAACTTGCTATGTAAGCTTATTTCATCCAGGTCTCAGTTGAGTTCACTTATGAGTGAGAGCTGTCCATATTAGTGAAGATCCAGTGTGATGAGCTGGTGGGGATGAAACCTACAACCTGCATTTCATGAGTTCAACATCCAGCACCTTAACCACTGCTGGGTGTGTGTGTCCAATTTATGACATCATGGGTGTGGGTTTTGGGTGTGGTGAGGACAAGGACATAGTAATGCAGATTAACCTCCCTTTTAATGCAGAGTAAGTGTATATACTTTCAATGGTTGGATAATCAATAAATTCAATGATATGAATCAAAACCTAGTCCCCAGGGGTTGAACCAGGGAAGAATGCTGCTTGGATGTTCTTTTTCTGCCAAGAAAGTGATCTTGCTCATATGATCAGAAAAGATGATTTTTCACACCAACATTGATAGACAATGTAACAACTGCATCATCCAAGCTTTTCTTTCCTTTCCAAGTTTGAATGCATATGTTAATTTGCTTTCACTAGCTAATATATGTCAACTTAGCAGGTGAGCAATATCATGCCATCTTTGGCCTCTTTTAAATATAAACTGCACCCTTAAAAATAAGAGATATTTGACCTTGTCTGATGACAGGAGGCATGCTTATTACTGTTATTGGAGTTGTGGATTGCTGCATGCTTTGTCACATACAGAGAACTGTGTTTTGTCTTGTGTAAGAAAGTTATAGATAGGATTGGAAAGTGTGTTAATGATCATTATGGTCCTATATAATAAGGGTCTTAGAAGGGGTAATGATGATGGAGTGCTTGGACTAATAAAAGTGATACACATGCATTGATGTTTTCTTACTGTGAACCAGGATATTTTAGTTTTAGTAAATCTTTAAATTCATTTTCTTAGCGGAATTACATTTTATTAAATTACCAAAAGCAAAAGTAATATTTTTTATTTTTAATGATTTTACATTATCGAATCAAAACAGGTGTTGGCTTGGATGCTACCCTATTTTAAAACGAACATTCCTACGTGAGAGAATTGCAGCTGACATGGATGTTCAAATAAGATTATAGAGAAAATGTCACAGTATGTTGTAGCTGTACTTGTCACAGACTAGAAGAACATATGTAATGAAAATGGTGCCAATTTGACTTCCAATATCACCACAACAGCAGAAATCTGGAAAATCTTTTTGTTGTTGCTCTTTTCTTTGGTTGAAATGTAATATCAGCACTGTGTTTTCACCAAAAGTCTTCATATAAGATCAAGTTGGTCCTGAACAAAACATGGTGCAGATCTGATTGGTCTTGAATATAGCTGCCATCTTGAAACTCTTTTTTTATATAGCTGCTCCTTCTAAATGAAATGCATACCAACATCGCGTTTTCTACTCCTGAATAGATAGAGATGGGTATACTCATTATGATGTCTGGTTAATTTTAAATGGAAAGACTGAAGTTTTTGTCAAAAGGCTTTCATTAATTGTCTAGTTGGTCCTAAATGAACATGGGGTAAATGTTGCATCCAGTATGGCTGGCCATATTAAAAATCTTGTTATCACTGCCCCTCCTGAATGGATGGCCCTGTTGTCATGAGGTTTTCAGGAAAAGACTCTTATGATGGCAAGTTGGTCATAATATAAATGGTATCGAGAAGACCAGAGATGGTCTCAACACTGAGCAGTCAAAAAAGAAAATCTTTTCACCCAGTGGAGTGTCAGTTAATTCTTGTTTTAAAAAGAGTCATCCAGCTACTCAGCTTAATTTTGGAATACATTTGTCTCGTATTTCAAAGAATTTAAACATGACCATGATCTTTCTGTCATAGAATTTTGATGTGAACAAAAGTTTAACGAGTATTAATTGACTTGCCAGATTTCATAATATTTTGTGGTTTCTGGTATGTATGTATAGCACAGTCATTTGTGGTTATGTTATAAGTACATGTATAAGTCTGATACAGACCTGCAGTAGATTATGTTATGGCAGATCTGGGTCTATGCTGCTTGTGCCTGACATGGGAGGTATACAGGGAAAATCAATATTTGTTGCTGAAACAGAATTTTGGGGTAGTATACCCTGAACTCTACTGGTACATGAAACAGTGCTTCTAATTATGGTACATACTTATGTACCGTAAATACTCACAAGTTCTCTCCTACGGAAAACCACACAATTCCAGATGTCTTGTCACATAATGCACTTGCAGATCTGGGCTTGTAACGTTTGCATGGGACCCAGCTTCAAAGTGAGTATAAAAGTTGCGTAACTACTGAAGTAGTGGAGCCTATGGGGTTGAAATGGTAGTGCAAAAAAACTTCAGTTTGGTACAAGGTTTATAACATTTACAGAAAAATGACACTTGTTCACTATTGAAATTTCGTAAGCAAAACAGCTAAAGCTCAAAGGTCCAAAATTCCGATATTGTAAATTGAATTAGAGTATCATTAGAATAAAACAGTTTTTCAAGTTTTAGCTCTGTTCAAATTTTCCAGCTGTCAATGACACGTACACTCCACATATTGTATCAGATTTGATGGTCACAATCTTTAGTTGCAGATATTTACTAATGATGTTGAGAATACAGGAATTATTCTTAAGCAGGACACAAACGTGTCTTGACATGCCACAATTTTCTTGACAGATAATTGTCTCTCAAGACAACCTGTTTTTCAGAAGAGGTTATAATATTATATTACTAACTGATCTATGTAATACAAGTTTGGTCTCAAGACATTTTTTATCAGGTTTGCCAGATGTTCTATACCACTAAAAGGAGTGGATATGTTCAATACCACTAAAAGGTTTGGATATGTTCTATACCACTAAAAGGAGTGGATATGTCCTATACCACTAAAAGGAGTGGATATGTTCAATACCACTAAAAGGAGTGGGATATGTTCTATACCACTAAAATGAGTGAATATGTTCAATACCACTAAAAGGAGTGGATATGTTCTATACCATTAACAGGAGTGGATATGTTCAATACCACTAAAAGGAGTGGGATATGTTCTGTACCACTAAAATGAGTGGATATGTTCAATACCACTAAAAGGAGTGGGATATGTTCTATACCACTAAAAGGAGTGGGTATTCAGGCATGAAATTTGGAATGTTTGATTCTAAGTTAAAGTGAGCAGAATTGTTCAAGTCTAGATATGCTTGGGAATTCAGTATCCAGCCAATAGCTTACACATCAGTATATATCTCAGAATATATGTACAGTGCTAGCAGGTCTGTACAACTTAAATGATATGGACCATATTGTCTGGTGGTATATTTTTTTTACTTTTGTGAAAAAATGTTGGGTTTGAATATTGAAAGTAATGTTTTCACCTTTCTTTTACATTTTTTGCATTGACCATCACTTGTTTCTGATACTGATAATGTGAGAGAGAATTTTCACTTCTTCGACATTATGGTTATGTGAGTCAGATTAACCATAAGCGTAAGAGCAATATATAGTATACTGTTGAGGTACATATAAGTAGATCCACTCACAAACCACCTTAGCTGAAGTGGACTTTATTGTCTCATGGTATAAGTGTCTAATTTTAAAGATTTTGTTTATGATTCTCAGGAGCGTCAGTGCTTGTCATCACTTGTCAGGTTTGGCACTCAATTCATATGGAGATATGAAAGACATGGTCAAAAAGTCAAAGTTTAAGGCAAGAACAGTCTGTATAAAAGCTGTTCAGAATGCTATAATGGGGGAAAATTAATTGTTTAGTTTAATCTTCAGCTGCAGCTTTGCAGCAAGTGTGCAGTCATCGAGCTGGGCACTAAAATCCATACAGAGACATGAAATATACCATAACTCACTGATATAAAAGTCATATATCAAAGTTCAAGGTTATAAGTTGTTTTTTTTTTTAATGCACTCTATGCACTCCTTTAGTGTGCCATGTGAGGCGTAGTGGTACACTGTACCTCCATTCCAAAATGAAATGGGAATACCCAGAATTGCCTGGAATTATTGATTGCTTTCATAATTACTTAGGAATTACTAGTACAGTCGACTCTCCTTACAGTGTTTTAGCCATATCATCTCGGTTACAAATCTGTCAATTTAATGATCATGCCTTTGATTGAAATGAGTTATTGCCCTTGTTTTTATTATTGTCAAACCAGTGAAATATAGATAAGAATGAATCAGAATATAAATATATGCTTCATGTTGAATAGGATTGCAATTATTTTTCTTATTAATCTTGTACATATATTTCTGCATTTTGTTTCCACGAATAGAATGTATATATAATACTTCGGACTGCTGACATATTTTTCTTACAAGTAAATCGAAAGGAAAGACTATCATTAGAAATAATTAATCAGTGTCATTTAGTGGGATTTACTTTTAAAATGAAATACTTTTTACTTGGAAACTGGCTGTCAGAATTGGAAGCTGAGTGTTCTGTTCCTAAAGATCAAATTTATTAATGAACATGTTTGTGCTCATGAATTTTATATCAACCCAAATATTTGTTGTAATAAATGTGTTGTAAAGAGAGTTGACTGTATTTAATTTGTATACTGTAACTGTAACAATTAGTAAATCAGTCGAATACGAGTCAAATGTCCATTTACAGTCCTGTTGACATAAGTTTTTTATTGTTATGGAGGAAACTTACAGCCATGTAATTATTTTACATGACAAAGAAAATGGTTTTTCAGTTGTAGTTTTATTTACATTGATTCTTTGAAAAAATGTAAAACTATGAAATATAATCTCTATTACAGTGGATGTAGAGTTAGATATAGGTATGTTTTGTAAACTAGAAACTGAATAGTGTAGTACAGTCTGTCCAGTTCATAAATTGATAATAATGCATGTATATACCATCTTGGATTACTGGGGAGGAAACGGTGAATAAATGCTGCTTCTTTAACCCCATGATGTGGAAATATTGGATGTTGATCAATTGAGAGGCCACTTTAAATTGAGATTTATTGGGGGAGGGGTAAATTTGATAGTTATTACAGTATTTGGGGTTTTATGGCAATTTTGAAAGTGGAAAACTTCAAAAATACATCATAGAACCTTGTAAATCTATCAAATATTGTCTTTGTACTTACAGAGAAGTTTTTATGGTACAAAAATTTGAGAAAATAATGAATACTCATTTCAGAAGGAAATTAATTGGGAATTTTTTGTATAAATAGTCTTCGAGGCAGTCCATGTAGATGATAACATCATTTTTACAAGCAAAACAATAAGAAGAACAGTTTGAAAAAAATCTCAGATTGAGAATTAAAATGTGAAGTTGTTAGTGAAACTGGGGTCAGGACCACAAGTACAATGAATGATAATATTGTAATTTAATAATAGGATAGATAGATTTTCTGCATGATCTTATGTAGAATTTATAATTCATCATCTTTATGCAAAGGTACATGAATAATGTCACTAACAGTACAGGGCCTTATATAAACAAAGGGACATGAATAATTTCATTTACAGTACAGGGCCTTATACAAACAAAGGGACATGAATAATGTCACTAACAGTACAGGGTCTTGTACAAACAAAAGGCCATGAATAGTGTCACTAACAGTACAGGGCCTTATATAAACAAAGGGACATGAATAATTTCATTTACAGTACATGGCCTTATACAAACAAAGGGACATGAATAAGGTCACTAACAGTACAGGGCCTTATACAAACAAAGGGACATGAATAATGTCACTAACAGTACAGGGCCTTGTACAAACAAAGGGACTTGAATAATGTCACTAATAGTACAGGGTCTTATATAAACAAAGGGACATGAATAAGGTCACTAATAGTACAGGGCCTTATACAAACAAAGGGACATGAATAATGTCACTAACAGTACAGGGTTTTGTACAAACAAAGGGCCATGAATAGTGTCACTAACAGTACAGGGCCTTGTACAAACAAAGGGACATAAATAATGTCATTTAACAGTACATGGCCTTATACAAAGGGACATGAATAATGTCATTTTTGGTACAGGACCTTGTACAAACAAGGGGATATGAAATAATGTCACTATCAGTACAGGGTCTTGTACAAACCAGGGGAAATGAAATAATGTCACTATCAGTACAGGGTCTTGTACAAACCAGGGGAAATGAAATAATGTCACTATCAGTACAGGTCTTGTCATCTATTGATGCATTGTAAATAATTGGAGTTGGGTAGAAGAACATAACTTTTTCTGTGCTTCACAATATTTCATACTTGTCATAGAAATTGAATTACTAGTGTGGTTTTTTAAAAATAGATTTATATCATAGGGACCTATGGTTTGTGCTGAAGCCATTTTGGTTAAATGTGATAAATGTTTCATTAATATTGTTTGATTGCAAAGAAATATGACTAATAATTTACTACTTCAGGAATGGATCAAATTACCTCAGTATCATTTTTCATGAAATGTTTGTAATCAAATAAAATGTCCTTATTATTTCTGTCAATTTAAAAAAGATTTGTGTCTTAACTGTAGGGATGTTTTAAAGTTAGGTCTTCATGTTCTAATAAACAAGATGCAGAATACTTTGAGGAAAAAATGATATTCGAATGTATTTATTTAATAAATGTGTTCAGTTTTTCACACACAAACTTAATAGCTTGAAGTCCAGAAAAGAAAGATGCTATGTGTTGAAAGTGGTGATATGTTATATATTACCAGTACAAACTAGTAGACATTATACTGTACAAATCATTGCACGGCGTTTGACTGCTATCTGAGTCATACAAAGTTTTGATTTGACACAGAATGCAAAGCTGTATACATCTGCATGCACTTAGTACTCCCTTGCCAAGATTCAAAACAATGTTATAGTAGGATTTCGGGCTGGCGGTTAGACTGGTCCACTATCTTGTACATATAGGAGGTAGCTACAAGGGTGCAGGGAACCAGACTAGCTGGTGGGTTAGACTGGTCCCCAGTCACACTCACACATATAGGCCGTAGCATAGCTACGGGACACACGGTACTAATTGTATGGAAAAATGTGAACCAGCCTGGAAATGGGTGAAGATAAAATAGAGCATATTTAGGTTTGGGTGGCCAGGATTGGTTGATAATGAAAGTAATTTTGTAGGAGAAAGAATCTTTTGAGAGCTTATCCTAGTTGTAACTGCAAAACAAGAGACATTGTTTTCTTGATGGAGTTTCAATCCTTAAACAGTCTTGAGCTTGGAACACTCTACTGAAATTAGCACTTGCCTGTTTGATGTGAAATTGAAAGCACATGTTTGAAAAGTATTTAATTCCTTAAGATGCCTCGGCTCATATCCATTTCTCTACACAGAAGGATTATGCGACGGCAGATTGGGTCCATGTTTTTGTGCAGTCGGACTTATGAGTATATACGGTGTCATAAATTTTGTGTGTGTGTGTGGATTGTTTATGTTTAGAAGATAGTACAGTTTGCATAAAGTGGAGTAGAAAATGTTAATTTGAGTTTGACGATGTTTCTTCTCCAAGATGCAGATGCTGTTTTTGTCACGGATTAAATATACCAGGCAAAAAATTACTTTTAATTTGTGAACCTGGAATATTTGTTTTGCCATGTTATCTTAATTACCCCCCCCCCCCCGAAAAAAAAATGTCACATTCATTAATTCAGGATCACCAGTCCTTTGGAGCATCATCCCTTGCTTTGTTGATACACTTGCTACAATTTTCTTAAATTGACTAATTATTTTATTGAAAGTTTAAACATTTTCTTTTAAATTATCCAGCCTCATTAAAAGCTGTCATTTTGGTCTTTTTATTAATATAAAGAATTTTTACCATCTGACTGATGTTCATTGACTAAAAATGGAAAATATTCATTGTTTCTGAGTTATGTTGACTGCAAAGCACGACCTTATAGTATAACCTAATCCTAAAGTCAGAGAGAATAGCAATACGTTGGATCACCAAGCCCATGCTTTCTAACCCGTTTGTCTCATGCGGCCAAGTCCTTCACATTTTGGTGCCCGCGGTTATGGAGGCAGTCCTTTTGAAAGTATGCATTTCAATTAATATGTACAATTATTGATAAGGAACTGCGGCCCGCGACAAGGTATTTGTTGACTCGGCAAGTGTATAGGTCTGACACTTCTACACACACACACACGCACCCACATACACTTGTCAGTTTCATTTAACCTGAATTTTGTAATGTGCCTTCGGTAATGTACCTTCTGCATTAATTTTCTAGGTGGGGACCGCGAGTGGCCGAGTGATCTTTAAAGTTCACGGCCTTCTCATCTCAGTCCGCATGGGTTCGAGTCTAGGACTCGGCCAATGTGGTTATGTGAGTAACCCTTCCAGTAGCTTCCCTTTGGTCGGTGGTTCTTCCCGGAATCTTCCTCCACTAGATAACAGGCCGTCATGTATGGCGTATCGTGTGCAGAGAAATGGCATTAAACCCACAAGAAGAAGTTAAATCAGGTTATTCATTTGTTGACTAGTAGATGGATGGCCGTGGATATCAAGTGTTCGGCAATGTGCTATGGCCGTGCTATATGGGTGTTCAGCACTGTGTTATGCTCATGACCGTGCTATATCAGTGTTCACGACTCTGCTGTGCTCATGGCCGTGCTATATCAGTGTTAAGGACTGTGCTATGCTCATGGCCGTGCTATATCAGTGTTCAGCAATGTGCTGTGCTCATGGCCGCCGAGCTATATCAGTGTTCAGGACTGTGCTATGCACATGGCAACGAAAAAGATACTTTACCTGCATCACTCTGCGCCATTATCGCTAATAATCGACTCTGCTATCTGGCGATTTACTACCCAGTTTTGGATATTATCTCTATGCCAACCAACTCTGAGGTCACGTCTGAAATGGAAGAACTTACAACGTGCAAAACTACGCACCTCCGAAAATGAATATTTGACAACGAAAGTGTTCCATTAAGCATCAGCAATTTTACGCTTTGCAAACAGACATATCAGCGCGCATATTTCTGGAAAGAATTGTGCTTAGTTTAAAATTACTTCCAAGAGATACGTTAGATTTGACTTCAGTAAGTTATATAAAAAAACAAAGTAATTGGGACAGATGTTTGGAATTAACCTGTAAGTTTTCCTTGCAGTTGGCAATCCCATAATGCCTGAATAAAAGTGATCAGTTGTTTTTAGAAATATAAAAAAACACATAAGAAAAGCAATTTTAAAAAACGGAACTTTTGAAATTTGTGCCAGCATTTACTGCTTTGTCCTATGCTGTTACTGTCCAAGTTTAAATATGTCACTTATGGACTTGTGAAACAAGTCAGTTACAGTGTGTGAAACAAGTGGTTGAGCACGTCCTACCTACCGTACACTTTCAGTGGAATATTCCTTTAAATTTTCTTCGATTTAAGCATAGTGGATTTTAGAACAGTAAGATATTTAGCGGTCTTTGACCAACATTTTCTGTTAACTTTATCACTTGTCAAATTCAAAAACTGATTTTTAACCCTTTCTCACATTTTTGTCAAGTAAATAGGACAAGCATTGCTATTCTTTAGTTTTGAACTTATTGTAACTATGTTGTATAGCAAAACAACATTTTATTAGATTAATGAATTTTCCAGCAGGGGTCGCTGTGTGATCTCCTCTGTAAATTCAGGATGCGATATGACTTTTGTGTACGTACTTCACCCAGTGATTAGAACAAGAAGTGAATACTAAATGAATCAAAGATATATTTGTCTTGAGACTTTTTTTTAGTCTACTTACACCTAGCATACACATTCTATTACCCTGTCACCCTACCCAGCCATTCTCATCTCTGTCGTATATATTGGCGTGGAATATTGGATGCCTCTGAGGCAGGGGGTGGACAAACTGCGGCCCGCCAAGGGCTTTCAAGCGGCCCGCCAAGGGTTTTCATGCAGCCTAGGAACAAGTCGTCATTCGCACTGACTCTGTTTATGTTACTCTGTTTATCAAATAAATGTGCTTCTTTTGAGTTGAAGTTTTCAAATTAACAACATATTAACAACTGAAAATTAATTAGATGTTATTTCGAAAAACCTTTTGTTTTTGCTATTTCAAATATTATTTTACTTAATGAACTATGCGGATCGCAACAAGGTGTACATTTGTGTATGCGGCACTTGCACTGGAAAGTTTGCCCACCCCTGCTCTAAGGTAAACTTTAAATTGATGGTGATATTCGGATGAAACTTTGCAACGGCACAGATTACGATTGGATAATGTGTAATGTGCCATAGACAAATCCCTGATTCGAACGTTAAATGGTGACTGCAAAATTTGACCCCGCTTCTATGGCAAGGACGTAACGCTCGAAGTAAAAGGAACATTTTATTAAAGCATTACTCCGCTTCACGTCATTGTTGACGTGACATGTGAAATTTGGGTCTGACCTCGTGTTTACTGGGAAAATTTTGAACTGCATGTAATAACTTTTTTAAAACTTTACCTCACTAGACATCAAAACTGGATGATGTACTTTTACCTTTCTCAAGTACATTGCTCAAAGTTTAAGATCATAAACAAGAAGTCAAATATAGAAAGAAAGAAATGTGAATATAACATTATTTAAGCACCAACTGACCTCTGGAACTGCAGCTTGCGCTTAGTTGATACAGTTGCTTCAGTGGCTTGCAGTAATTGCCCGATTTTTTTAAAATAATTTTTTGGTGAATCTAATTCAAAATTGTCATTGTTAATATAAGATGTGAAATTCTGGTGACATTTTGTGTGACTTTGATAACACACCTGTTTTTGTTGTTGTTGTTGTAGGGTTTAACGCCATTTTTCAGCACACGATAGGCTATTCATGGCGGCCAGTATTAATGGTGGAGGAAGAACCCGGGAAACCCCAGGAAAAAAACACCGACCCACGAGAAGCAACTGGCAAGCTTTCTCACATACCTACGTTGGCTGAATCCGAGACTCGAACCCACGCAGACAGAGGTGAGATGGCAGTGATCCGTAACGGAGAGCGCTTTAGACCACTCGGCCACTGTTCTGCTTTTCGTACTGTGTCAAAACTTTAAATAGTTATCATTCCCAGAGAGTTGGTTGTATAACCCAGGTTATGAAGCAACGTCATATAACACACCGGGACCATATGGGAGACGATCCTTCATTGGTGGGGTGGGGGCATATTGTAACCCTTTGATTACTGACTATGGTTTATATATCATGTGTTGATTCGATAGTCCATGAGTATGATAGCGTGGTAGACTCGATAGGCCATGAGTATGATAGCATGGACTCGATTGGCCATGAGTGTGATAGCATGGTGGACTTGATAGGCCATGTGCATGATAACATGGTGGACTCTATAGGCCATGAGTGTGATAGCATGGACTGGATAGGCCACGAGTGTGATAGCATGGAATTGACAGGCCATGAGTGTGATAGCATGGTGTACTCGACAGGCCATGTGTATGATAGCATGGTGGACTCTATAGGCCATGAGTGTGATAGCATGGACTCGATAGGCCATCAGTGTGATAGCATGGTGGACTCGATAGACCATGAGTGTGATAGCATGGTGGACTCGATAGGCAATTAGTAGGATAGCGTGGTGGACTCGATAGGCCATGAGAATGATAGCGTGGCATCGATAGGCCATGACTTTGAAAGTTTGGACTCGGATTAGGTGTTTAATTTAGACCATACGGATCTTTGAGCGCATTCAGTCCAAGGGGAAGATGTTAAAATTTGGATTCTCTTAATGATATATTAATGTTCATATTGTATATCACTGTATTTCCTTGAAATTTCTTAAATGTGTGAAGCGCGTGCATTTTTGTTGTTGATTGGTCCTTTAAAATTGATTCACTACATGTTATTGCTGTTCTTGTGTGATGCATTTTTGTGGGGTCTAACGTCGGGGTAAAATATGAGGTCATCCCACTCTTGTATGCGTAACAAATCCTCGCCATATCGTATAGAACTCCGTTTTTGTTTAAGCTTAAACTTTCCCAAATGTATGAACAGCGAATACTTTTGATGCTGATTCATTTCCAAACTTACCACAATACAAAAAGCTCCTGCACTGCTGTTTAGGGGATTAATCTTCGAGCACAAACGGTTTTTGTTACATTTATGTGCATGAAATTATCAAAGAATGAATTACTTATGCTCTAAAATTCTATATTCTTTTAATCCCACAAAAATTACTGCCTTTTGCGTCAAGTGCGCTCGATGCTGCATCTACATTTAGGATACCTTTGCATTTAGGATAGGTAAGTGTACAAGTGCATCTAGCTACATGCAAAACGTCATCGACCTTCTGGTGGTGTTTGGATGATAATGTTCGAGTAAAAAGGTCTTCGAATTTCTCGCAAGTGCACTGACTCGCTGCGTTATCTACCTCATGTTCTTGCCGACTGTTAAGATTGGTTCTTTTCAAGCAGTAAGACTTCACTCGACATATACATAATTACTTTCTGTGAGTAGGTAAGGGGGGGGGGGAGGTAATAGAAACTGATTCCAGAGGAATACAATGACCCCTCTGCATACATTCGTAAAGTGCAAGCACATTAATGAATCACAGGAAGCCGTCTTTAACTGAGTTTGCGTCAGAACGATAGTGGTAGCAAGGTCTTTCAGATAAAATTAGAATAATCATTTATGTTAGGGATAACATTCTCAGATTTTTTTGGGAGACGAATATTTGTAAGGAAAAAACAAAATGAGATTAGTTGGACGACTCTCGTTATTTGAGCTTTGCGCCTATTTCGGCATAATTAGAAACCTCTCAAGGTTTGATTTTCATTATATTTTGTGGTGCATGAGAGAAATAAAAGAGACACAAAGATTTAGAATTTAAACCATCGTACACACGCACACACAAGTGTGTGTTGTATCTCCAAACCGATGATCTCACTTGTGTTCCCTTAATTGATATATTGTTCCCAGGTTCTCAAATGCGCAGAATAAAGTGTGTGTGTGTGCGTGCGTGTATATATATATATATATATATATATATATATATATATATATATATATACACACACACACGTCACATCACATCACATCACACGGCAAATAGCAGTCTTTCTCCATTGCATTGGATCATAAAGTTCGTGTTTTTATAGGGGGTGGGGGATTCGTGTAGATTTCTTTCTCACAGGATTATACCTACAAAAGAAAAAGAGACAAGAATAAAGAGTGGGCATTTCCCAAACTATTCCGTAGTGAAAAAGGGTTTTTAAAACAATGACAACTTTAAAGAACGCAAGGCGGAATATTATGTACGCCATGTTATTATAATTGTGATTTTATTACCTATTCATACGAATGTACATGCATACTGTTCCACATGTATTTAGTTCTATCTCAGTCAATATTTTATTCCTTTGTTGTAATTATCTTGATAATTATCTTCTTTCTTACCTGTTTCACCTACGCTGAGAGTTGCACAGAGATGGATAGTCTACCTGTTATGTTTACAAGTAATATTATTATTCATTTTATTATTTTTTATTCCAAGCACCAATAATCATACCCACACGCTATACTTCGCATTCAAGAAAATAAAATTAATAAAAAGATGAGCCACGAACCATTTAAGTTGTTTAAAAAATATGCATTCTACGCAAATTCTCAAACAACCGCCATTTTTTACCCTATGCCACACCCCTAGTATCCATTGAATTTACAAAGAAACAACGAGGCCACCATGTAACTGTCAGACAAATATATGGTGAAAACGATCCAACGACCCACAATCTTACCTTGTTTTAATAAGAAAAACTATCCTACACATTTTTAAACTCACCACCATAAAAAAAAAATCCATATAAATGCGTGAGTGGGACTTTCTGAAG
Source organism: Sinohyriopsis cumingii (assembly GCA_028554795.2). Lineage (NCBI taxonomy): Eukaryota > Metazoa > Mollusca > Bivalvia > Unionida > Unionidae > Sinohyriopsis > Sinohyriopsis cumingii. Next base: position 59,072,404 of record CM068838.1, read on the forward strand.
AACTTCTTTAACAGTCTGACAAATGTCAGTAGACTTAACAATTTCAGACATAAACCTCCTAATAGAAACATTTAAATAATATGTCCTCATTCAGAGTTATAATTCCATTTACTTCAAAACTAAGTAACAATTATTTTAAAAAAATATGAAAATATAAAGTCAACTTACCACTGCTCGGCTGAAAAGAGTTGAGAGAGGTTAGCGGCCTCTTAATTTTGGGTTGTTACTTCTTTTTTCTCTTTATTTTTAAATTGTTTTCTGTAAAGTATTCAAAATAGCATTAATTTTCAGTTCATGTAGCTTTGAATCAATTATTAGATAGAGAAATAATTGATTTTAGAATTTAAATACTAACCAGCAACACAACTTATTCATAAGTAGTGAAGGGGGACGATTCAGCCTCAATGGGAATTAGCATTACAGACCCCCCTGGGACTGTTTAGCCTCAGTGGAAATTTAACATGGACGAAAAATCGTGGGACTGTTTAGCCTCAAGGGGAATTGAATATGGGAATAAACAGGGTGGGACTGTTTAGCCTCAAGGGGATATGAACAATGGGAAAAATCGTGGGACTGTTTAGCCTCAAGGGGAATTGAACAATGGAAATTGAACATGATGGGACTGTATAGCGTCAAAGGAATTTAAACAGGGTGGGACTGTATAGCCTCAAGGGAAATTGAACATGGGATTTTAAAAAAAAAAAAAAAAAAATTAAAAAGTAAAAAATAATAAAAAAAAGGGTAGGCAATCGAAAGTCAATCTCTTTTCGAGAAATGTGGGTGGCCCTGAAAAGGGCCTTTGGGTTTCTTCTTCTTCTTCTTTTATTTCCTCCACTTCTTCATCCATCCCCTTATCTTTTCTAATAATCCTTTCTTCTTCTTTATATCTGACTCCGGTAACCAGTCAGGATGGCCCAACTCTCTAAACTTCGTCTGTATCTTCATCCAATTGTTGTTAAGCCTCTCAAACTCTTCCTTTTTTCTTTTTGTTTTCCTCATCTTTTCGGTAACCAGTCGGGATGGCCCAACTCTCTAAACTTCGTCTGTATCTTCATCCAATTGTTGTTAAGCCTATCAAACTCTTCCTTTTTCTTTTTGTTTTCCTCATCTTTTCTTTCTTCCCTCCATCTCTCTTTAATCTTCTCTACTTCTTCCTCCATTACTTTTCTCATCAGATCTTCCCCTTTCTTCATCTTGTCCAACCCCCATTTTACATTCCTCCACTCTGTCCAGTACAATATCTTTTCTAGGAAGCACCGGACTTGGATGACATGATCCAGTGCTTCCTTCAAACTTCCCACTCTGAAGTAAGGTGGGTTAATGAAGCCTCTTGACTTATTGACTTCTTCTTCTATCATCCCTGCTATGATATCTCTTGCTGTCTTTAGGCCTTGAACTTGACTGGTTACCAAGTCTTTCATATCTCCATGCCTCCATTCCTCTTCTATTCTTCCTACAACATATTCTACATCCATTATCCAACAATAGATGTCTCTCAATAGATTAAATAAAACTGATACTTGAGTCATTTTGTCTCAGTTATTCCTTAGAATGGTTCCAACATCAAACTTTGTGGTTTCTTATAGTGAAAGCGCGGACGTGATGGAAAACATCCCCCTAAGACATAAAATTGATATTACCTAGATCATGACCAAACGACGCGCGGACGTGAAGGAAAACATCCCCTACTTTTCTCATTTCATATGATCTACTATCCACATACGTGAAACAGCAATAAACTAACCAAAATCTACCATTTACACAAACCAAGCATCAAAATCAAATCCTATTAAAACCCCTAATCTACTATCCACACACGCAAAGCATTAAAATGAAACCCTAATCTACTATTCACACTAACCTATGCTAGCCCTTATTAACACACAGTCATATACATTAACTTATACACTCACACAATGAAAAAGAGTCAGTGTTTATATTCACACTACTCTACATACACACATTGGCAAATCGATTGTTATTTCTTTTCTAGAGTAGTGGGTAGCCCTGAAAAGGGCTGTTTGTTTTTGAACTCCAGTGACACCTGGTTAATGATAGCACCTTCCAGGCCTGGCACCACACACACATCTTCTTCCAAAGTCTCCTTTTACTTTTTTTCTTGAAAGCGCAGAGGGAGGATGATTGGCTTCAGCACCCCAATCCTCTGTCTCTGGTATCTTGTAAGCCATCCTCTCTCCTATTTTCTTTTCCTCCTCTTCCCTCTGTCTTCTCTCCTCCTCTTCCTTCTTTATTCTTTCCTCTTCTACTATGGCCTCCGCGGCCAGTTAATTTAACAGGCGCCTGACATATTCCAGATGTATCTGGAGTTCAAGAAGTTTGCTTATTCTGGTATTCATTGTCTTGTTAACGAATGAACAGGGTAGCTAGACTGCCCAGCGAGTTTCAATTTATACTGAAAGTACGGACGTGATGGAAAACATCCCCCTAAAACAAAGTTGATCTTACCTAGATCATGACCAAACAACGCGCGGACCTAAAAGAAACACTCACTTTTTTATACTGCCCATTACTAATTTAAAAATTTTCATTAATCATTTCAATATACTATCCACATACGCAAAGCAATCAAACCCAAAATCTACTCTCCCCACACGTCAAACAGCAAAAAAAACATGATCTTAATCTACTATCCACACCAACGTACGTGAGCACTTACAAACACACAATCCTATACACAAACACATACCCTCACACTATAAAAAAGAGTCGGTGTTTATATTCACACTACTCTACCTACACACATTGGCAAATCGATTGTTATTTCTTTTCTAGAGTATTGGGTAGCCCTGAAAAGGGCTGTTTTGTTTTTTGTTTGCTATGGCAATCTTTTCGTTTCTAAGAATGCCACGTCCTCTGAGGATAGACTTTCTGACGATAGGTCTGCTTCTTCGGAAAGAGAAGAAGAACTCTTTGGTGTCGATACGACAATCGACAAAGCCTCTGTCAGGTTAAGGTTGCTGCTGCTGCTGTTGTTGTTGCTGTTGCTGCTGTCTCTGAAGTCTGTACTTCTCTGTCCATTCTTCTTTCTCCCTGTTCACTTCTTCTCTGAAGAGCTCTTCTATCAGGTCTTCAGTGACTTTTAACATTCTCACATTCTCTATCTCTTCTGGCTTCGGTATCAGACTGTGTCTGACCCTATGCAAATTCACGTAGGCTTCGTTTAGCTTAGCTACTTTGGAGCACATCTTCATAGGAGGATGAGTCGACAATGGATGGTTAGACGGGAAACTACCCCGGTTCTTAAAGTCAACGCGCGGACGTGAAGGAAAACATCCCTCTACGGTTTTCGAGCCGCAACGTTCAATGAGTGTCATGAGAGGGATAGTAAGAAGTCAAAGAGCATGAATCAACATTCTTATAGCCAAACAAAACACAAAGGCATTTTTTCAAAACACAACATTTTTTATTCAAAAAATCACAACACTAACCAACAACTCTAACATTTTTAACAATAATCCAACAGTATAACATCAAACATTTTTTTTTTTCAAATCACAAATATTTTTTTCAATTAACACTCTACTTTAAACAGGGCTGACAACGTTGTGAATGAAATTGTGATTTCCACTGTTGGAAGTCATTAGGCCATTGATGGACACTACGTTTCCTAGCTTGAGACAAAAGATAAGCATAATGGTCACAAAACCATCGATCTACTTTCACATCATTTCTAGAAGAAGAACGAGGATCATAATGAGTCACTAAATGTTCTAAGGAATAGCCCAGGCTGCGATGATGCAGAAAATACACACAATATTGTCCACACACCAAGGAATCTGTGCCTTGTAATTTCACATTATTGAATCGGGTAGTCTGAGCATTTCTTCTCATAAAGTCAATGCTATCGTCTTCCAAAGGGGGCAATCCGTACGAATCGAAATATTCCACACATCCTTCTTGAGGAAAGTAAACGGCTACCCAGTGGGTTCCTGGGAGATGACTGTCGTCCGTGTTGATCACATAAGCTAGATGGCCTTGAGGTTTGCGATGAGGGAGTTCATCTTTAGCACAGACGACAGGATTCCAAGAAGCCGTATACGAACTGTGGTTCAAAAGGTAATAAAGTTCCCAGGTATCCATGTTTTTTTCTTCTTCACAGGTAATGATAAGTCATCAATTCGATCCTGACCTTTTGTTGAAAATGTCTGACAAGTAAAAGGCGTTTGGCTCCGACTTCTTATTCTGGTCAAAGAGAGATTCGATGCGACGGCGCTCCAGAGACGTTAATGGAGGAGACGAATGTTTATCCAAGCCTTTATACCACTCGTTCAACACGAATTCTATCTCGATGACACCCCAAGCTTTGTCCAGATATTCGTCCAATTTTTCTTCTTGGCTCAACATCAGACATTTGTCGTGTTGAATTTGACTGGGATGATCGTTGTGACATCCATAGCACTCTTCCTTGATCAATTCTTTCATTACATCTGTCAGGAATGTAGCAAAACAGGAGACTAAATGGGCTTCTTGTTCTGGCCATCTTGACTTCATCATGATAACTTCTTCGTCTTGGGAATATTCTTCTTCTTCCATGGACTCCTCACATTTCATGTCCAAAGTTTCTTCACTAGGTAAAGAGGGATAACAGTCTTCCATAGCTTCTAATAATCTAGAATGACTTCTCTCAAACTGTTGATTTCTATGGTATTATCGAATTCGGCATACAGGATGACGTTCACTGTGTTCCCTGCATCCAGTGGACTCGCAAACTGAATTTCCACACGAATTTGGCCGGATTTTATAGGGTGGAAATGTCCCTAGTCGCTGCCTTGGTCTGGAGTGAAAACGAAAGCCCACAAAGCATAGCCTCCTGCATAATCCTCGTACGTAATACCGTGACTGGTGTTGGTTCCTAACTGTCCGGTGGCTTCGTACAGCGACAAGTACGATCTCAAATAATTCCTGTCACCAAAGTTAGGCTCAAAGGGTCGGGTACACAAGGTCTTGCCATCGCGACTGACTTCAACCTTGGACACATTGTAATGATGAAAGTTGAAAGGATTTTCATGGTAGGCTCCGTTGAAGGCTGAATTCTTGACGATACCAACAATCAAACGCTTGGGTAACTGTCCTTGGAACAGATGATCTTCGATCATGGATCGCTATTCAGCAGGAATGGTGAAGCTTTTCACTTCCACGCGACGTATCGGATACTTGGCGGTCGTTCTGCTCAACGTCTGACTGACTTCGTTTCCCACTTTAGGTAACACTTCCACACGACGCACGTAGAGTCTGGCTTCTTGGATGATGGTTTTGTAAGTGGAACCATCAGCAGCCATCAAATGGAAAGCGGCACTGCTGCGATTCAGTCTCAAGCGGACATCCACCCCGTTCAGCAAATACTTTTCTTGTAACCACATGTCCAGATGCAAGCGATCCATCAGTTCTAAACTACGACTTAGATGAATTTTCGTTCGTCGTTCTACAAATCCCATTGTATTTTGAGCATCCCCAGCAAGTGTAAGGCTGTTGAACCTAGTCGCTTTGTCAGGTTTCCATACCACGCAAGCATCCAGATGAGTATTCTTGGCTTCTTTTCCGTACGTCAAGAGATTTTCCAGGTACGCTCGATAAGGGTAAGTATCCATGCTGCTGCTGACCAGTTTGTTATTCAAGTACAAGTCCACTTCGCTAAACAAGGAATGCATGAAATTGTTGACGGCAGCTACTGCATTATCATTGTCTAGGTTAGCGTTGGGTGGTTCGATCACTTTCACTTTCAAGTACAGGTAACTGCTATTCAGATCGATGTAATCTTCGCGCTGTCCTTTGATTTCAAACTCGATGGGAGCGGAATCGGTCAATGAGGAGACGGGATGAAATTCCACCCACTGGGATTCTTGTATCGTCATCATGGTTGGGGGGGGGGGCATGGCAAACAGATCCAGTTCCGACTTGGAACAAGCGCAAGATTCTCGGTGCATCATTTTGTTCTGTGTCTCAATAATCGAAAACGTCTAAGTCTCGAACGGTTCTTCTTTTCTTTGCCTTTCTAGAAGTGTGAAGTCTGGTGAAAGGGTGTTTTCTTCGTCGTCTCTTTCTGCCTTGTCCTTGCTGAATGCCTGACTCGGTAGCGTGCAGGGCATTTATAGGTGTGTCTCGGCGGCCCAAAAGGTCTTTGCCCGTTTGGAGCAAGACATTTTTGCCTGCCCTCATGAAGGCTTCTTTAGGGTTTTGTTTGTCGATGATGACATTTTGGAGAAATTCTTTGCCTTGCGTCAGTGCCGCATCTTTCAAGGCATGCAATCCGCGTGTCATCATCGGTTTCAACACAGGGGCCACCGAACGAAAGGCCGATTTTAACATATCTCCTAAACCGTGTCCTCGCTGTCGAGCAACCCCTCGGTACACTGGATACATGACTTACGAGTCGTGAGAGAACCGTTTTCGAAAATGGAGTTTCACCGTGACTTTTCCTTTGGTGAATGGAATATTTTGTCCCAGATCTTCTTTTATAGCAATGTTGACCGTGTCCAAATACGACTTGCTGACAGGCAAATAGTGAGGATGTACAAATTCGCGGTGGACGTGATAAGTGTTTCCACCTTCCTCGTCAGCATTCGTGGCAGAATCCACTTTGAAAGGAATGACACGCAGTAACGGCACAGAGGTGTGTCCCACCACGTTCTACTCCACCACATCGGAATACACGAACATCAAATTCAGTCCTTGGTTCAGTTCTACCGGGGCACGAAATAACTTGCTAAAAGACTCGTTGTCGTAAACGATTGGTAATTCCTTTTTCTTGATCATGGCCATTCTCATGTCCATGTCTCCGCCCAACATGTCAAACAATTCAGGACAAAATAAAATGGACAGGATTTTACTCCCTTCAAATTTCATCAAGAAGCGACGAGCTGCTTTGTGGTATTCCATGGTGACACTTTTTTTGACACTTTCCAAAGCTTTAAGAAACACGACATTAAACCTGGAGGCTATGGTGCTGACCAAATGTTGACCACTAAAATAATAGCCTGCGGGAATGAACAAGTGATAGGTGGTGTACTTTTGATTTTTTGTGCCAGGGGTTTTCTTGTCATATTTGCCATAGGTATCCAAGTACTGTTGCAATGGTTCGTCATGAACTTCCACATCAAAAAAAAATTTTGATTGGGAAGGACATTGAGGACTTGGGTCGGGTGAATGATTTCTACTAAAGCCACTTCCCAATGGGCTTCGTGATCTAATGGGATGGCCTGAGGTAATTTGGCCGTGTAACAGCACAACGTGTTGTGGGGAAACACCTCCATGGAACTGTCACTGGGTAAGGTTAAGTAAAATTGGTTTTGGTGACTCATAATTCCAGAGTTCTGTGGCTGTCCGAGGGGTTACTGGACGTCAGAGGCGTGTCTCCGCCCAAAATGGGGTTCTGGTTGTGGTTGGAGTGGTGACTGGCACTGGCACTGGACACAAGGTTTCCGTGGTTCCCGTTCGAGGAGAATTTCAGGGAGGGATTGGGAAGCAGGTAACCGACGCAACTGCTTAATAAAATGGTCCACAATTGTTTGTCTCCTTGTTGCAAACTCAAATTGGCAATGGATGTCCCGATGACACAATACACCACGAAGATTTGGCAGAAAAAGACGATTTGCGTTTTATGCACACGTTCTCCACACCACACCCACAAGGGTTGTTTTTGCAAATCTTGTAGAGAAGAACTGGGTGAAGGATTGGTAGCCGTAGTAGCTGCGTCTGTGTGATGAGAGGGATCGTAGTAAATGCTGGCTAAGACTTTTTCCATTTGTTGGTTAGTGTGTTAATAAGACACCCACTCTTGAAGGATGCTGCTCTTTTTCTCTTGGGGTACTTTCTTGGATTGCAATGCTTTGCGTGTGCGACCGGCAATAGGTGTTGAAGAGGAGGATGTCTGAGCGGGGGATATCGGTTCTTGTTTCACTTCTGTCTTCACTTCTGTCTTCACTTTCTTTTTTTCTTGTGATGAAGAAGTGGTGGCCATCATCTTTTTAATCCATCCAATTCTGGAGGTAGGTGGTGTTGTTAACTTGCGTACTTTTTCTGGTGGAGTTTGAAACCCTTCTTCTTCTTCTCCTTTTTCTGTCTTGGTCACTGGTAGTGGTGGTACTGGTACTGGTGATGGTGCTGGACTTTTCATCAAGGTCTTAAAATCTTTCAGAGTGGGTAGAGCTGTTTCGTCTAAAGCTTTCTGGTGAAAGAGTTGCAGTCGTTGCAAGAGTTGACCGTACTTTTGCGATTTTTCTGTTTCGGACAAATCTTGGCGATCCATCAAGGACTGCAATTCGTGTTGTAACTGGGACATCTCGCTCAAATGGGGATTGGGAGGTAAATGCGGGGTGCGTTGTTCTTGCCAACGATGGTATTCCATCCATCGTTTGTAAGGCACTAAAGCTAGTTTTCGTCCTTCCATGGGGTTGTCAGGGGTCGATTCTGAGATCTTGGAACTTCAGAGGGCCTTTTTATATTGCTCCCACCAGTTCTCCCAACATGGTTCCCAAGACTCCTTTCAGTAAGGGACCTAACAAGAGGGGTAAAATGCCTCCACGTTGGACCAACATCTTCTTTTGACGAATGGGAATTTTATTTTGAACCATTTGGCGAAGAACGTGACGATGTTTGCCTAAGCATTGTTTCTGGTGTTTGGACAAAGGGATCGTGCCTTTCAAGACGTTCAAACAGCATTCGCACACGGTATCGATGACCTCCTTGGAGGCTGATTGAATGAGTTTTTTTTCGTAGAGGTGGAGAAGCTTTGGACAGGACAGATAACATGTCCCCATGTTTGACTAAACGTGGAGGTAGTCCTTTTCTTTTCTTTCCTTGGGGCTGTTTAGAAGAGGGATGTTTTCTGGAGGGTGACATCTTTGAGTCTTCAGCACCAAAAACACTGATACCCCGACTTGGTCACAGGCCTTTTTTATACTGGAACGCGTCGCCACTGATTGTCTTTACGTCGTATCAACTTCAGGACAGGCATGACACGTCGTGCAGGGGTACGCAACGGACTAAATCGAGCCAGTTCTTGCTTGGACAAATCCAGTAAACTTTGTAACATGCCCGATCTTTCTTGGACTTTGATTTTGGGAGAAGGTACTTTGTGAGCAGCAGCCACTGCCACTAAATTGGAGGGTCCTGCCACTCGGGAAGTTCTTTTTGGGGTCATCAACGGAGATGTTCTTGGTGTGATCAACGTCTCCAAGTACTCTTCAGTTCTTGGTGTCATCAACGGAGAAGTGGATGAACGTGAGGCTGCCAGAGACGCAGTCACCGCCGTGGCAGGTCGTGGTTTGCGAGTGTAAGGTTGCGTCCTGGCCGAAGTACCTCTCTTGCGACTAGTTTTCTTCTGTGGGCTTTTCTTTTTCTGGGGACTTTTTCTCTGTTTCTTTTTCTGGGGGCTTCTTTTCTTTTTCCGGGGTGGTGTCTGGTAAGAGGAGGGTCCCGCCACTGGAGAAGTTCTCCTTGGGGACCTGGTCTTTTTCTTCTTCTTGGAGCTTCGTTTGACTTTTTTCTTGGGGAGAAGTTTGGGGGCATTAGGATCCCATCTTAAGAGAGAGCGAATGATGACCCCTCCTAGAGTACCGCTCCCTCCAGGTTTCAAAATGATTTGTTTTTTGGTTTGAGTGTCGATGCGGGGATCGGCCAGTTGGGTCAAAGCGACTTTGTTTCGATCAAAAAAGCGTTTGGTTTGATGAGGAATCTGAATGATTCCTTGGAGTAATTGACGTGCCGTCACAGTGAACCATCGTAAGACTTCTTTGAGACTAGATTCTAAGACACGAGCTCGTGTTTGTGGATTTTTTTCTCGACTGATGCCATACAAGGCACGAATCAATTTGACGGGAAGATGCGACTGATGGGACGTCATGTTCAAAATGTTTGTGAGACAGACGAAAAGGGTCTGAGGTTTTTATAGATTTTTTGTGGAGTGAAATTAAGTCGAGGACGGAGACGTGTACAGGACAGGCCCTCCGTCTTGGCACCAGTGGTGAAACAAGTGGGTACGAAATCGCAAATGCTCGGGGGTCGTAGGTTTCAAATCGACGAGTAAATAGGCGTATGGAGTTTGAGTGGCATCGTCGTACGCCTGAGTCAGCCAAGGCGTTCCTAACTCTTTGGCTAAGACTTGCAATTGCGATTTATCTCGAGGGCTTTTAAACAAGACCACGTAATGCGCATTGAGACTGATGGTGCGATGGGCTTTACTTTGTTGAAACAAATTTTGGGTGATGTAAATGACACTGGCATTACGGTGATGCCCTTTGCGCGTGAACCACAGTTTAATTTCTTCTTCGTCTTCTCCTAACATGTCGTCGAAAATGACCAAATGGGTTTGACGGGAGTCAGAGACGATGCCGTCGTCTTCTTTAGGAATGCCTTCCACAAACACGATGGAATCGCCTTGACTTTCTCGCAAGAGGCTGTACGCCGATTGCCACTCTTTGTAACACCACACGATCCGCTGAGGTGGTCGATCGATCAAATGATGTTTATGTTCGATCAAACGTTTGACGAATTCGGTTTTGCCTGAACCGCTAGGTCCAGCAATGAGCATGTTAAAGGGATGGCGAAGATACAAAGCCTCCCAACTGGCACGATCTAAGTGTTCGTCGATGACTTTGACAGTGGAGGAAGAGGGAGCAGAGACAGCAGAGGTAGCCATAGTGTTAGGAATGTCACTTGTGACACGAAAACAAAGAAGACGAGAGCTTATATACTTTTTTTCAGAACACGTTTCTTGAATGTTTTAAACATGAATACGAAAGACAAAAATACATAAAAGCCAAAGGCTTAAGTACAAGGATAAAAGGCACATGATAACCATTAACGTGGAATAAAAACAAGTGTCTGTACAACATGTTTTGGGTAAAGTTCTGACCAGTTCTATAGGGGGTAAGGTCACACAAGTGTCCTCCCGAAAGGGTCTTTCAAGCCTGTCCACGACAGTCCTGTCCTGGGTGACGGGTTCTTTTGGCACCGTCACTAACACAGGTTGAAAAGTAACTTTTTTCCTTGAACAATTCTCGTGCATACTGGGCCACTTCTTGGGTCCAAGCCTCAAAATCCCATTCTTTCCAGGCACGGACATCTGACCAATGGGTATGTAAGTCACAAGCTACACACACATCGTCATACACGTCTTGGGTAGCTAAAAGTTGACGAATCTTTTTTTCCCGTAGAGGTCGAGAAGTATCGAGATGAAAACGCAAGGCTTTGAGAAAAAGGAGTCTTTCGTGACCATTTAAGGCCATGGGGGTGTGGTAAGTACTGTTCGTAAAGAGTCCACAAGGAATCGACTGGTAAACGAAATCCTAGAAAACAAGTCACTAAGACACACACCACTTGTCGACCCAAATTGAATGGATACAGTTCTTGTAATAATCGATGGTAATGATCCACGGTTTGAATATGGTCATTGAGTTCCTTGCACGGAATCTGTTCAATCACTTGTGACATAAGCCGTGGCATGGATTCCTGTTTTTATGCTCTCTTTTTTTCGGAAGCAATACACGTACATTCTACCCAGACATCTTCGTTCTCCAGTAGAAAATCTAGAATACTGTAACCTACAGTTCAAACTTCGATTAGAAGTTTTCTCTTCCACTAAGCAGATTCCACGTAACATATGTTGGTAATCCTTTAACTCGTCTTCCTCAATGCGTTGCTCTAGGTGAATCTCGAAGTAACCAAAATGATGAACATTTCGTTCATTCACTAACTCACTAACAAGGTCTGACCACTGAAACAATTTCTGACGAATCAGTTCTCTTATACCATTCAGGTACCAGTGGTTAAAGATCTGGTGACCTAACGGATGCAACTGTTCTTTACGTTTGACTTGTATTTTCACCAGCTCTCGGTAAATGCGTTCTCTCAACTCCACAGGCAAAGCACGAATGTTCTCTTGTAAAGTATCCATGAATAGGTCAGTCAGTACAATTCACAATCTTCTCCTAGAGCAAAAGTAATCCACATAGTGAGTAATTTCTGACCACTGCCATTCAGGGTAACGTCCAAGAATCTCACTGAACTCTTTTGATGTAAACGGTCTAGAGTAATACAATAGGACGAATGCACACTTGACCCAAAGAAATCTAACACACTGGTTGACTTTTTTCACTTTCCTCTTGTGAATTTCTCGGCACAAAAGTTGTACAGTGACCCATTGAGATTTCACTCTGGCAAACCCCTGCCAAACGTCCTTGTAAATCTTCTCTTGCAGTTCTTTAGGTAATGATTCAATATCGTTTTTGAAATCAAGTTTAAATACTGGTCTCGTTGATGTCCAACATTTGACTCCTAGCCAATCTGGTTTCTTCTTCGTCAACGACATGGTAAGTTACTTTAATGTCTCGGTCCCACTAAGGGTAAGTAATGACAATTCGGTGACCATCGAGTATGTTCTACTTAGGCCGAATCTTGCGGTTTCCAGTGGTGAAGTGACACACCGCAACTGAAGCACTTGACTTTATCTCCTTCGCCCAAGTAGAAAAATCCGGCTCTGGCTAATTCTTCGGGGGTCGGTCCTCCCAGATACTTAGGCCATTTTCCTTTGAACGATTGAAGACGATTTTCAAAGTCGCAGTATTCCGACAAACGCACAGGAAACGAATATTCGTCTTTCACAGGTTCGTTTCGATGAGGGTTGGGTGACATGAACAGGAGTTTGCTAAGAGCTGGATGACATCTGTAGGGGGGTAGACGTGAAGGTGAACATTCCCCTTTACAACTAAACCCAGTAAAATGTCCAAGAGGACGAGCGGCATCGCTTTCGCATCCCTCAGGTTTGACACGCACAGCATCACTTTCCATGATAGGGGTAGTGAGAACAAAGTTCCCATGATGCTTTACGGCATCGCTAAGGTCACAACGTACAGCATCGTACCCATCGCAAGGCTCACAATCGCATTCCACTTCAGAAGTCCCACACTTAAAGTGTACCTGTCTAAACTTGTTTTGTGTTTCTCTGAAAGTATTCATCTTGTTCGCTCGGTCTTGGTAGTTCCAATGAACTATCGATCTTGACCATAGCCCCTTTTTATACTAGTCGCAATGCAGTCTCCAGCTTGTACATCTTTCCTTTTTTATGTTTTTTATGTCTTGTTTTGGAAGGCACCGTCTCTAAGGTACCGTCATCATTGTACAGTAATGTCATGGGTGGAAAGGCCATAGAAAGGTAAGGGCAGTGCGGAGACCATCGAGTATGTTCCAGAATAGCTGAATCTTTATAGATACATAGATCCATTCGTAACTTCAGGCCACAAGCGAAACACTGTACTTCGTATCCCAATCCTGACTCAGGTCCCAAGTAGACAAATCCTGTTCTAGCTAAAACATGCGAAGAAGGTAATCCTTCCCTGTCCGTAGGCCATTTCTGAAACGTGTCCAATCGACGGCCACAATGACAATAGTCAGGTAAGAAGACTGAAAAAGGGTAGGGTTTGAACTTGGAGTTCTCATCGGGTTTCTCACTCGATTCTTGCTGTGGTGAAGTCATCCTTCTAGTGGGTGACTATCCTCTTACAACCAATGTTTTATACCAACGTGTCCATACGGCAAAGTAAAGTGGTTGGGTAGTCGCACTCGCTTCTGGTACACGATTTGATAGACTTTTTCCAAGGGTCGACTGACGATGTGGTGAGTGGGTAAACGTACAATCTTGTTCGGTTGATAGGTGGTCACTTTAAAGTGTTCATCCTCTCCAGATTGCAAGGCTTCTTTCAATACCCCAAAGTTCACCACTCGACTGGTACGATAATTCAGAGTCAATCCTTTCACTTTACACTTCGTGTGCACTTCTCCTTGTTTGTCCCGGTATTCGTAGCCGTAATTTTTTGGACCGCCACTGACGAAACATAGAATCTTGTCGTCGGGATGCTCGTCTGTCCAGGCTCCTAAACGGTCTCCTTCGATGTCAGGGTGCTGTTGACTCGGGTGATGGATTGAAATGCAACTGTCCGTGTCAAAGTACAGGATGCGTTCCCCTAACAGTTCTAAAGCTTCGTACAATTTTAAGCGAGAATGAGCTGTCACGTAAGCCGCAATGATGACATTTCCAAAAGGGTCGTCTTGTACAAAGTCCAGATCTTCTTCGTAATTGACCAGGATCAAATCCTGGCGAACGACGTCCAAGTGTTTCATGAATTTGGTTTTGTCGTGAATCATCTGAAAGTAGCGGGAAGGTTCTGTCAAATACTCCGTCTTGGGTAAACACGGACGTTGTGCCATTTTACCCCACAAGCAATTTGACATCACTTTGGCAAACGATCGCCTGCCTTCGTTTTTTTTCGATGTCGTCTAAAGAGATGCCTTCTTGTTCGTAGTATTTCTCTTTGAATTGTATTTGGTCTTCGGGAGTGTGACACCAGGAAGGATAGCCGCTGGCTTCTTGTTTCAGTTTCAAAAAGGCATCCACGTAGTCGGCGAAAATGCCTTTCTGCGTGGGGTCACCCTTGTGGTATTGTTGTGTCTTGGGAAAGTGACAAATTTCGTACACTTTTAACAGTTGATATCCCTTGTCCAGAGCTTTGAACAATTCTACGCTCACCCAGGTTCCCGTCAAGGCCCGTTCTTCCTGGGTGTGCTGACAAGGCTGATCTTGGTTGCACGTTTCGGCACAAGTACGGCACAAAGGAAACATCAGTTTGCCTTGGCAATGGTGAGGTAAGACGGGATGGTACAAGTCCTTGGGAGGCAAAACTTTGCACTTGATCAATCCTTCGTATTGTCGAATGTTTTTCAGGTCGATGTGTTCCGTCAACAATTGTGGGTGTCCTGCAGGAAAGCGACAATATTTGCACACGTAGGGATACAGCGAACACACGTCCAAGTATTTGATTTCTTCTCCTTTCTCTTCGTCGGCTTGGTACAGCAAACAGGTGGCATTGGTCCTTCCTCCGTACAAACTATCCCTCGGGTTCAGGGGGTCCATGAACTGGTAACTTTCCACGAGGCGTTTAAACTCGGGATCGGTTTTCAAACGGTGATCGTATTCGTGTTCCCACATTTCCACCACTTGGTATCCTTCCCGTTCTAACTTTAGGCGTCGTTGACAAATGTTCTGGTACAGGTCTTCCATGGTTCGTTGTAAAAACTGATTTTTAGTGCCACGGTCAGGGTAACAGACGGGACATCCGTGAAATAAGCAACCGTTAAACTCGTACACGATCTTGGGGTTTTCTAAGTCCCAGCCATCGACCGAATGCGTTCCGATGGTCTTTTCGCCCCCTCCGTTGCGGGCATGCTGAATCCATTTGTCTTCCTTGTCGCACAAGTAATGTAACCAGCGTAGGGCTTTCACCGAGTATTGACGTTTGACATAGTTGGTCGTTTGAGGACTGATGACAGCCACGGTGTTTTCAGGCATGAATCGTTGCCGGTACACTAAGGAACACGCTTTGGCAATGGTGCAAGCTTCTTTCAAAGGATCGACCCCTTCGTGTTCCATGAACAGTTCTCGAAATTTTCCACAGCAACGCCGTAAAATGTCCACGTCGGAACGACAGTACTTTAACATTTCTTCCTGAAAGTCGAAAGGGTCGGAGGCATGAGCCTGGTACCAAGCGTAGAAAGCTTCTCGTTGTTCGGTACACATGTTGTCAGGGTCGTAATAGTGAGCCTCAGGTAAATGGGGTAGAACGGCGTGTTGATTGGCTTCCGTATTCAAAAAGTGTGGAAAGTACCCTTTAGCCATTTCTGTCATTCCAAAAGTTTTAGGCATTCGGCTCAAAGGTATGGCCAAGTAACTCATCGAATCTTTAAACTGTACTTGTCCCACTTGCATCAAAATGATTTTGGCTCCGTTCAAAGTCACTTTAGGACACTCGGTGCCTTGTTCCGTATAGTATCTGAGAAGAAACTGTCCATCGTATCCGAAGAAATTGTGAGCCATCACCGTGGCATGACGATGGCAATCTCCGTAACGTTCGATGTCCTCTTGGCTCCACGTCTTGTCGATGGGGTCTAAGACCCATTGGGCAAAATCGGCTAGCGTGTTCGGTCCCCGAAAGATTTTTTCACGTCCTCCAGGAATCTTGCTGCAGTGAGGGCAATGACTGAAGATAAGTTATTGAATGCACTTCTCGCACGCTCGATGAGCCACGCAGAAATTAGGAATGTGAATGCCGGTCTCTTGCATGCATTCGAAATCAAAAAAGATGAAATTGCCTTTCTTCTTGTGACCGTCCTCTTTCTCTGGTGGGGGCTGGTATTTTTGCACGTAGCATTGGTGTTCCAAGTCCACGATTTGGTGACAAATGTGACATTTTTTTTCCCTTAACATACGTGTGCCTTGGTACTATTGGTACGTATTCCTTGTCCACACGTAGGGCACAATCTCAGGAGTTGACAAGCACATTTCTGCAGTGAACCTTGCGTCTTCAGATGTTGCTGGTAACAGGCAGGGCTGACAAACGTGCGCAGACAAGCAGGACAATGTACTCTTTCTTGTCCTTCGCTCAGACAGGGTGGAGAGGCCAAACATCCTGAGCATTTCAATCCGCAATGTTTGTGTTGCTCTCGATTATTATAACCATAGTTACATTTCTCACAGTAATAACCGTATCCCAGGAATGCAGTGATACTGGTAATGGTATCGAAATGGTCATCGTGATAATAGACATGAATGTATTTTCCGTCCTTAAAGTCTTTCCCTCGAAACAAAAGAGGTCCGCGCACTTCTTGAGGGTGTACTTCCAAGGCGTAGAATGGAGCTAGGACATCTTGCAATTTTTGCATTTCAGGAATGCCACAGGGTGTGTCTTTGGACAGTCCGGCTTGTTGCAACAGGAGTTCTGCTTCGTTTCGTTGTTTGGCTCGGTCCGATTGTCGAATAGTTTTCCAGGCTCTTTTCCATTCTGTCGTGTCGTTCTTGTTGGCATAGGTTCGTCCCACCACAATGGCTCGGGCTAAACACATCTGGTCTTGAGAATTGTGAATTTGGACGAGACTCTTTTTGATGCTGCGAAGGTCGTTCACCAATAACACCTTATTGCGTTGTCCGGTCCCTTGAGGAGGAGAGACGTGGGTCATGTCCAGTGTGGCTTTTCCATCGGTGATGTCAAACTGGTCATTAGATTGTTGCACGTGTTGAATCTTGTCCATGACTTTGGAAGCAGTCAATTCTGCGGGTCTGCTAAACTCGATCCAAACAGGGGATTTCAAACCGTCGTGTTGTATGGAAAGTCTCAAGCGATCGTCTTCTTTGGGTTGACATTGTCGCTTGAGTGCGGTGAGCAAAGAATCCCACACCCCGGTGATGAACCCTTCTGCTTTCTCCAATGGTACGTCGGACTTGAAATCTTTAAACTTCACTGACTATTTGTAAGCCGTGGTTCTAAATTTTCTAGAGGAGCGCTTTTCCGTCTCTCGAATGGAATAGTACTTTTCAGGGTTGGCTAAGGGTGGTGAACTTGGTTTAGAGGGTTCGGTTTCTGGTTCACTCATGTCCTCTTCAAAATCACTGGCATGAATTTGTGCCAAGACTTCAGCCCTGGTACGAGGCGATAGATCACGTTTCTGCCTCTTACTTTCTTCCTCTTTCTTCTCGAATGAATAGGATCGTTTCATCTTGAGTGCAAAACGTCAAATGCCTCAAGTTTAAACACCATAGACTAATTTATAGTCATGGCAGACCAGCGTATATAAAAGGGTGTGTGTCTTGTCCTTTCACTATTCATTTCACTCTCAAACCGAGCACAACGATGGAAGAGACTAGCCAAATCGAACGTTTCATCAGAGCTTTGCGAGGGGTCATTAGAAAATTCTCTTCAGACCAGCCGACAGACTACTCTCCTTCCTTTCGAGATAAAAGTCAAGATACTTGCTATATCTGTCAAAAGAAAGGGCATTGGTCTTCAGAGTGTCCAGACCGTCAAAAAAGAAAAACAGGGGCTAGAAAAGACAAAAGTCAAGATACCTGTTATTATTGTAAAGAAAAAGGACATTGGTCTCCAGATTGCCCAAAAGAGAAACAAGAGGAGTCAGAAGAAAAGAGGGATTCTTCAGAAGAAGAGAGGGATTCTTCAGAGGAAGAAAGCAGACAGGTGAAGAAAAAGAAACAGGAGAAGAAAAGAAGAAGAGAAGAATGTGAGGAGGAAGAAGAGGAAAAGACTGTGACGGTGAAGAAATTGAAAAAAAAGAGAGAGTAAACAATGAGATAGAAGAAGTCCATGAACTTTTTAAAGTGTTTTGTTGTGAATTGTGAATTGGATTGTAACTATTGAGAAAAGAATAAATTAATTATATAAGGTAAGTGTCTTTGAGTTTTGATTTTAAAAATAAGAAGCTACACTCACACACTCATATACACGTACTATAGGGGTAAAATGGTTTTTTTTGTTGATTTTTTAGTTATTGGCAATTGAAAGTGTATCCCTTTTCGAGAGACGTGGGTGGCCCTGAAAAGGGCCTTTTTTGGTGTAGGGGTGAGTTTAAGCAATCAACTTTAACTGCCTTAAGCCTTTGCCACGGCCGAGGCCTACTTCTGGACTGAGTACTGTTGATGATGTTGATTTGGTTGAAATCACTAAGGGTGGTACGGTAGGCTTAGTCACAGGGTTGACGTGTTTAGCTCGGGAAGGTCGTATTCTCTTCGGTCGTAATAAAGAAGTCTGATACATTTGTTTCAGACTTCTTAACTCCGCTAAAATGTCCAACAGTACCGTGACCGTTTGATTTTCACCCTCTTGTTTCTTTGCTGCTACTTCTTCTTGTTGTTTTTTTCTTACCTCTTCTTCTTGCTGCTGTTGCTGTAGAAGAAAAGCTTGTTCCGCTTCCTTTTGTCGTTGTATAAATTTCTCCAATTCTTCTTTCTGTCTCTGTCTAAAATTCTCCACTTGCGGTAATGAAGGTGACGAAGGTTCCGGAACAAATTCTTGCGAGGTAAGAAAATCCACAAAATCCCAATTTACCTCTTCTGAAAGTAAGTCCGGGTTCCCTTGGGCGGTCTCCACTGCTGGTGCACCCCAATGGATCGTTTTCTGAGTTTCCGTCATGTTGAATCACTGTCGCATAGATTGACTGCACACAGGCGCTAGCGAATCTATATAGACCACGTGACGTCACAGACTGCTCTCTTCGGATTGGATGCGGGCTGACTGAATTTTGTAACGCGTGTTTGGATTGGTCAATGAACTCAATCCGTTTCAATCCTTCCTCTCCCTATAAATAAGCGCAGTTCACTGCATTGATTCACCTGTTCTCGTCGCCTCAAGATGTGGACCACAGTCGAATCATCCACCCTTGTGTCTTCAATGATGTTTAGGACGGACATGCTAATGTATGTCCGATCCAAGTGGACAGTTGTCCACAGGACAGACACCAGTCTGTGGATACGTAGGATCTACGTAGAAAGACAAGGATGCCTCAAAAGAGTCCTGGTTATATGGTCTTACAGTGAGACGCAGCCTAAGGACAAGAAGAAGACCAATACGGTGCCCTTTATGTTAATGGATACATTAATGGATACATTAACATAAACCCAAAGGCCCTTTTCAGGGCCACTCATAGGTCTCGAAAAGAGAATGACTTTCGATTGCCTACCCTTTTTTATTATTTTTTATTTTTTAATTTTTTTTTTTTTTTTTTAAATCCCATGTTCAATTTCCCTTGAGGCTATACAGTTTCACCCTGTTTAAATTCCTTTGACGCTATACAGTCCCATCATGTTCAATTTCCATTGTTCAATTCCCCTTGAGGCTAAACAGTCCCACGATTTTTCCCATTGTTCATATCCCCTTAAGGCTAAATAGTCCCACCCTGTTTATTCCCATATTCCCATGTTCAATTCCCCTTGAGGCTAAACAGTCCCACGATTTTTCGTCCATGTTAAATTTCCATTGAGGCTAAACAGTCCCAGGGGGGTCTGTAATGCTAATTTCCATTGAGGCTGAATCGGCCCCTTTCACTACTTTCATATCCTAGAATTAAGTTTAGCACTCAATTTAATCAAGACGCGACAGAAACATTTTAAATATTAAGATATGCGATCCAGAAAATAACTATTTTACATACAATTTTACATACAAGACACGGAATATTTTGTTATAATAAAACTTGAAACTTTTATAATGATGACACGCTGTGCAAACATAGAACAGTCTGATATGAAATCTCGGCAAAATCAATTAATTGAGCGAAGCAATATGGATAACAACATCTGGATGCAGAATATCTTGCTGACATTTATCTTAGAAAAGTACACACGAGTTAGTAAATATATTGAGAGGTTTCACATAGATACGTAAACTGTGTGCTCAGTACAAGCTTTTAATCCAGCTAAGAATATTATTGAAATAAAACAATTTGACAAAATCTTGATAACTGTAATACTACAACATGTAATGAATGGAAATACCTACAAAGGAAGACGAATTTAAGTGTTATTCATTGTCCCAGAACCTATTAAAAAGGGGAGATAATCTAACGATGAAGCAAAGAGATCTTGAAGATATGACGCAGAAAAAATGGTGGAAACGACAGAGACCTCTGAGCAATATAATTCTTAAATAACACAAGAAGAATTAATGGTATGAACTTTTTTCTTTCCAGCAACACTGCAAAGGACTATTATAAGAAGAAATATGTTGAAGATGTCAAAATGTAAGGTGTTATGTGATATATATTAGCAGCAGAGAGGGCGAACAGACCAAGATCGAAAAAGCGTCGAAAAACTAAAAATAACCCTTCCTACAACAAAGAAAAAAAAAGCGTCGACACGAATTACACCAAAAGCATCGACACAAATTGAAGCAAAAATAAATCTTCCAAAGATTTCTCAAATTGGTGTTACTTTACCGTCGTTGTCTTTTTTTTTGTTGTTCGTAGAATGGTTTATTTTACCACGTGGACACTTTATTGAGGTCACGCCCTCTCTGCTGCTATTCATCCAAATATTTTATCAAGACCTACACGATATCTTGTTCTAGGATCGTGCAAATTTATTGTTATAAATCTATGCGGAGTAGCTTCCTCTCGTGAAAAGAAATTTCTAAATTTATTATAATCCATGTCACCACCACACCAAGTTTGATGAATATTTCGCAGCGTATGTGTGTCTATGCCATTAAACACAACTAAAATATTACAGTTATCTCTGAGCACTTTCGGAATTTGTGTGTATCGTTGAGTAACTTAAATGACATCTGTATTTTTATGTCTGCCACGAGAAAATATCCTGGCTGGATTGGATTGTTTGTCTAGCATCACATCATCATACACAACTAAACTATTAATAAACCCATCAAGATCATCTACGGATGGTGCTTCTTCGATATCTGTTATAAAATTAATAATACTTTCATCGTCATTTATTAATCTTGCATTTTCATTAAAATCTTTTAATACTTCATAACACCTCTGATCATCAAGGGATGGTGCTACCAAATATAATTTGTCCCATTTCAACCATCTCATTATTAAATTAAGTAATAATTGTGTCTTACCCGATCCAGATGGTCCTATGATAATCATTCTGATGGAATTTGGTAGCGCCAAGTTGCTGAGAAATCAATTATATCCATATATTTTATATCATGAATCCATATTGTTTACGTTGTAGATCTAAAACTCCAACTACTGATTTAGCTACGGTTACAACAAAAAAAAAAAAAAAAAAAATAGCGTATGGTGGAAAATGTTCTGTATGCGGTAGAAAGAAATTCTCGTTTTTACCTAATAAGCGCGGTGGTGATATTGCTAATTTGATGTCAAAGTTTCCAGGTGCTCCATGGGCTAAATACCCCGGAGAAAAACATCTACCAGGATATAATTATTGCGGTCCTGGTACCAGACTTGATATCAGACTTGATAATCAGGATCAACCAAAACCAGGCGAGGAACCAATAAACACTACTGATCGAGCTTGTCACGCTCATGATGTTGCGTATAAGAGTAAAAATCAACAAGACAGGCATATTGCAGATGTGAAATTAATTCACGCGCTAGATTCTATAAAAAATAAAAATATCAAAGAAAAATTAGCTAATTGGTTAGTAAGATCCGCGATGAAATGTAAACTCGTATTAGGGGCTGGTAATATATAATGGAATCAATTTATTATAGTCCAAGAAGATACTGGAAAGGTAAAGCAGCAATTAGTAAGCTTGCTGATGCAGCAGCGATTAAACATTCTACTGCTAAAGCGTGGTTATCCAAACAAGCAATATGGCAAATTTATCTACCGCGTCCTAAGAAAATTCAGTTCGCATATTTCGATGTTAATGTTCCTAATGAAGTTCATCAAGCAGATATTTTACTTTTACCACATGATACTGTACATAGAAAAACATACAAATACGCGTTAACTGTTGTTGATGTTGCAAGTAGATATAAAGATGCAGAACCGTTATCAACGAAAACATCATCTGAAGTAGCCGATGCGTTTAAACGAATTTATCAACGAGGACCATTACGATGACCAAATCTATTACAAGTTGATCCTGGCAAGGAATTTCTTGGTCCAGTATCATCGTTGATGAAGCAACATAATACCAAAATGCGACGAGGGCATACTGCAATTCACCGTAATCAGGCAATTGTTGAACGATTTAATCGAACACTCGCTGAGCGGTTATTTGGATATCAATACGCAAAGGAATTTATTCAGGGTACGAGATCTCGTGAATGGGTTGCAAGATAACCAAGCGTGATAGCAGCGTTAAATAACGAGATCACTCGAACGACCAACATGAAACCCATTAATGCAATTACAAAAAAAATATACCAATACAACGACGTGATTTAACACAGCCAGTGCTAGGTAATATCACTGTCAGGTATTTATACGAGCCCGGTGAACTCGAAGGTGGTAAAGCGAGAGCGACTGATCCTATTTGGAGTGTTACCACACACAAAATATCCACCGTGACAAGATCCTCAGGTAGACCCGCAATCTACAGATTAGATTCAACTGCTCCTCAACGTGGATTTGTACGTGAACAATTACAAGTAATTCCCGAGGATACACAACTACCACCGCGATCACTTAACTAGCGCCGCGACGCCGATTACACTCGAGACAGGTCAACATCACATTTTCTCTTGTATGACCGCGAGTACTATCTTTTCCGTCTACGGTAAATTGTCTTGAATCATTATTCGAGTACCTCCACAGTATTATACAATTACAACTTGCGCAATTATTATTCTGCTGCTGTTTTAACTCAGTAATAATTTCAACATCAAGATCAAAGTCGCGTTTATTTTTTTTATCAGATTGCTTGTATCCGGTTAATTTTTTTCTTATTATATCACCGTCGATGATGATGCTGGTTTTATTAACGATTTCAGGAATTATAATTCTCCGTAACTGAGATATTTTTCTAACCCTTGATACCGCTAAATAAACTAAATTTGACCACTCGATACGATCGTCCACAATCCAAACTCGTATATCAGAAATAGTTAATCCCTGAGACGAGTGGATCGTCATAGCGTATCCCAACACCCATGGAGATTTGTCAGCGCGTAATGCATCTTCGACAACACTGATATCAACAGCGACAATATCATTTAATACGAGATTTTGTTTCTCAGTCTGCCCTGGAATATCAACATTAATATTCTGTTTTCGTGTATCTGATGGTCTATAACATAACGGTACGAGCAATTCTGAGTATTTTTCTTTATGCAGCTGAAATAACTGCTGTTGTAAAGAGTCTCTGATTATTTTCCTGCTTGCTACTATTAAATCGTTGGGTCTCCACAAATTCAAAAAATCGTTCATTGAGGTCTCTGAGATCACTCCGCGTATTATTTCACACTGAATTTTGTTTGATTGTAATCTGATTAATTTTTTAAACTCCTTTAAATTTTCATCAAGAGCTCTATGATCATCATCTATTTCTTCGTAATAATCAACGAAATTTTTTAACCAATCATGTGGAGATGGTCCAACAAAAGGCGGCGGCTGACCATGATCGCCACACATTATTATAGCTGTATTTTTTGTCAGCAAGCAATCAAGAAACGTTTTTAATGTATCCAGTGACACCGTACATATCTCGTCCCAAATAATTATTTTAGGTATATATTTTTCTCCCATTCGTTCAGGAGTCCATGTATCCCGAAAGAAACTACGATACGTGCACGATTGTACTTGCCGCTGTTTCATCTCTCGTGCAAGTCTATGTGTGGGTGTCAGCACGATCATATCTGAATTTCTAAAAACATTAATTGCTTGAGTCGTCTTGCCGCATCCACCAGGTCCATTGAAATATACTGTCTTATATCTAGTTATTGGATCACTCACTGACGGAGCTTTCGACATTTATGATATTTTATTACACTTACGATAAAAATCTCTCATCGGAACATCTGCAGATTCTGTATGAATGTGTAATATTTCCTTTTTTTTCTCCACGAACTCCATCGTTCATCATTACTTGTAAATTTCATAACAGACTCTAAATATTTACTCGAAATATAAAACGAATCTGTTGCGACTCTGTCTGCGGTCTCAGGAAATCTATTAATCATCGATAATAAATTTATGGAAACATAAGCCAACATAGAAGATCTTAGATGAGTATACTGTGGGGAGACATCATTTATGTAACTAACGATCGTACCCAATATTGTTCCGTCGGATAAATAAACACTTTCTCGATTTACAAATATATCTCTCGCTGTTGTATCAGCAATTATAAAATCGTATTCGGCATCAGCTAGAATTAATCGTGCGTGATGTCTTTTATGATCATATGCACCACCCTGAGTAAATTTGCCTATAATTCTTCTACCGAGATCTTTTGCGGTTTTTTC
This sequence comes from Sinohyriopsis cumingii, assembly GCA_028554795.2. Lineage (NCBI taxonomy): Eukaryota > Metazoa > Mollusca > Bivalvia > Unionida > Unionidae > Sinohyriopsis > Sinohyriopsis cumingii. Next base: position 59,097,160 of record CM068838.1, read on the forward strand.
GTCATTTTTAAGTTTAATCTAGAGAATTTTAGGAGTTTCTTTGGCAATATCATCTTCGGAAACACCAGGACATTTTTCCTTAAATTCCTTAATAACTTCATCGAGACTGATAGAATCTGGCATGGACAACCAAACTTCGGTCTGCGCGTGATATGATATAATTGCCTCACTAACAACCAACGATGTCAGTACCGCACAATCTAGCATATATCGTAATAAAACTATAGGCACCCAACGTTTTTCACAAAAATGTCTACCAAACCAAACATAACAAATTTGGTGGAGATTTTCGTTAAACTCGAATGATTCAACACAAGCGAATCCAGTCAGATCAAAATCAGGTAACGGTCCATTAATTGCCACTCGCGTCATCTCGTTTGTAGGGTGGCCAAATCTTTTAAAGTACACAGAACAATCTCCGTATCCTAGAAAACTTCCCGGATAACATGCAACCATATCAACCGAAATAACATTATTGTAATTATACTTGGTATTCCATAATCCACCGTGTCTGTATTCGACGCAACTTGCGCGCACGTACTCGAGTAAATCAAATCGTGTTGGTTTCCATAAATTTTTTTCTCTAACAAAATGAGCCGCAACAGATGGAACGGTAAAACAATTAGTTAGTAATTTGTTAGTATTTTCCGTGAAAAACGTCTCCGCGAGATTTGTCATCTCGTCGTGGAGAGATTCTGTTCGATATATTTCACCGTTCGGTTTAACAATCTGATCAAATTCACCTTCCTCATCACTTTTAAATAACCATACCGATACAGGATCGTTTTTACTTATCTTATTAATAAAATCAAACATGCCTCCCCCAGAATTATCTGAGGGGTAAAATCTAACAGTTCGATCACGTGGAAATATTGTTACTGCGCTAGTCCATGCATGCGCATTATGATCAATTATATTTATTGGAGCTCCTTTCGATTTATATTTTGATTCGTATAATATTTCTCCGATTATCGTTGATATTATTATTGGAAATTTTAATATTTTTCCTAATTCAGCAACATCTTTGATTGTAGCACCGGTATCCTTAACTGAATCAGCCCATGAGTTTATTTTTTTTACGTCTTAAATTAGTTAATCCATTTCCACGCATCGCGTTTGTAAAGTGTTCTATTACTCGCTCGGCTACACAATTTAACCTTGAAAATTTCATGGGTGTCAGTTTATCAACGATGGGTTTTTTATTTATCTCATAGATTCCATAAATAACTGCTGTTACAGGGTACACTCGCTCATAATACGGTTTATCAATACCAGTCAACAGACCAGGTCTGGAATTTTTACTTAATATGACAGTTTTATTATTACCAAGGACAGGATCATATTTATCACGGATAATCCAACTATCTGTTTCTGTTAGTACAATAAATTTTACTCTGAAGAAATATTTTTGATTGCCCTCGTACTCAGTGATGTAGTTAATAATAGTTGCCGCTCGTTTGTCATTCATTGTAGCATCAACAACGCTGTCCTTGCGAATAATCTTGAACGTTGACCATACATGAGATGCACCATCTGTTTAAAATTCTTTCTTGGCGTCGTGAATTTTTTAGATCAAACTTTTATTTTTCGGATCAACCAGATCTCGTACTGGTAAGTCAGGAGATAATCTGTCGAGATTAAATTTATATTTAGAAGGCCTCGTTTGGGATAATCTCTCGAATTCGTTCATATAATTAAAACAAATATTTAAATAAGGAATATTATATATACATGATAAATCAATGTATTTGGCTCATGATCGGCTCAGTAAATCGCTGAAACAAATCCTGCAGAGGTGAATTTTGCTGGATGCACTTACAAAGTATACGGCGAGGAAGTCTAGGACCAATACCGTGTCTGCGATGTGCTGTTGGAGTGCGAGGAAAAATAGGGTTATGTGCAAATAGCGGTACAAAACGGTTCAGAGAACTTAAGAGATATTATGACCACAAAAAAAAAATAGCTGAAAACGCTATAAAATCCGTGGAGGATTATATATCAAGATTTCAGACAAACAATGATTTAAACAAATAATATTATTATATAATGGAGCAAAATAAATTTGTCCCACATCCTACAATAAAAAACTACGAGGCAAATCGTAATGGTGTCATTAGACACTGTGGGTTAAAAAGACCGGTTGGTAATGTTGATAATACTGGCTATCTTAGATTTACTGTTGGGGAGAAAAGATATCTCTGTCATCATTTCATTTACGAGTGTCACAAGGGTTTGATCAAAGATGGGTTTGTTATCGATCATATTGATTCAAATCCTCAGAACAACTCCTTATCCAATTTACAAGCTATCTCACCAAGTGAGAATAATACACGTGGTAATACTGGTAAATGTAAGACTGTTTCTAGAAGGATGATTGAGTCTACAAATATGGAGACCAAAGCAAAAATAATATTTCAGTCTATGAGTGCTGCTGGCAAATATTTTGATATATGCATGTCTTCAGTACAAAAGGTCGTACAAAATATAACCAGATCTGCTTTCTCAACAAAATACAAACAAAGAATCACCTTCCAATAGTGTTAGTGAGATAAACTACCATCACTACCTCGAATTATATTTATTAACTATTTTTTTAATTTGGGTCGCAGTATATCCCCCATATACTACTTATATTTTGACTCATACGAAAGGGAGATTACTTCTGTATGTATATATTTATTCGTCGATTTCTGATTTTTATGGTCGTAATTAGTCAGTTTTAACCATTTACGTTGTAATTAATTACTCGTAGAAGTATATTTACGGTTTTTAAATATATAAACGTATTTCCCATCATGCAACATAACGGAGTTATTTTTAGATCTGTTACGAGAAATCGAGGCAAAATAGCAGGTATTTACAATCTTCTTAGGAACCGTTGTTATTGATCCGCAGGTAGTTATATATAGGCAGAACACGCTGCATTTACAATCTGCTTAGGAACCTTTGTTTATATATTTACAGTTTATTCAGAAACCGCTGCTATAATACAGATATATTCAGAAACCGTTGTTTTAATGTAGAAACCGTTGTTTTAATACAGAAACCGCTGTTTTAATGCAAATATATGTGCCGTAACTATATATTAATTTCCGAAACATATGTTTGTAAGAAGGTTTGATAGCTCAATCGGTAACGTCTTGGACTGTGTCGCTCGCGGTCCAGGATCGAGTCCCCATGGCTGACAACTGTCGGTGGTGCGCATAATTGCGATTTTATAATAATTGGGGGGCTCCGCCAACCCCCTCCCCCGATCAGCAGAACCCTCCAACCGCACATCAACTGGTGGTTGATAACATGTTTTGTATCACCCACGGGCTAATTATTGGGGGGTGTTCTGCTGAGCGTATATGTTTGTACTGTCCTTCATTCATTGTATGTTTGTACTGTCCTTCATTCATTGTATATATAATCTGAACTCGTTAAACAACCGATTAGAGGTTCGTCATTCATTGGATGTTTGTACCGTCCTTAATTAAGTTATATGTTTGTACCGTCCTGAGCTCGCTAAAACACTCGATTAGGGGTTCGTCATTCATTGCATATATAATCTGAGCTCGCTAAAACACTCGATTAGGGGCTCGTCATTCATAATATATGTTGTGCCGTCCTTGAAACATCCCTCCGAACTCGCTAAAACACTCGATAGGGTTCCATAGGGATATATTTTTTTTATAGATTTATATTTTATATAATGAACCATGAAAATATCAAAGACATTATTTCTGCTATTAAAAAACTAGAAGAAAACGGAATTAATATATCTGATGAACTAAATCCGGAAAAAATAATATCTGATTTTGAAACGTTAGAAGAACTTAAAAATGAAAATAAGTATGTTCTATCATCTCAATATAAGTTCATAAAGCGGATTCAGGCAGCTATGTTTCAGTCACTAGCTATGGTGAATGATGATCAAGTAAATAAATTTATTCCTCTTTCTGTTGCAGTAGAAAAGGTCAGATTGGGATTATCCAACGAGTACGAAACGAAAAAAACAATCAGTACCCGCATAAGATACTTAAGAAAAATTATGTCAGCGGGTAACGAAGTTACAAGTTACCAAAGCAACCATTCTGAAATATAAAATCTGATTAATTGGCATAATTTTAAGTACCAAACTACAAATCTGATTAAATGGTATCAACCACCCCATCAAAATTACAAATCTGATTAATTTACACAAATTTGAGTACCAACCACCCCATCAAAATTACAAATCTGATCGATTGGTACCAAATCACCCTTTCAGAATAATAATAAAATATTTCAGAATAATAATAAAATATTTTTTTTTAGTATTTTTTGGGAAAACTGATTGATTTGCATAATTTTAAGTACCAATCACCCCATCAGAATTACAAAAATGATTGATTTGTATAATTTTGAGTACCAATCACCATATCAGAATTAATGAACTGATTGATTTGTATAATTCTGAGTACCAACCACCCCATTAAAATTAATAAATTGAATTGATTTGCATAATTTTGAGTACCAATCACCCAATCAGATTGATTTGTATTAAAAAAAAATATTTCTGAATAAAAACATATTTCAGAATAATAATAAGATATTTTTTTGTAGTATTTTTGGAAAACTGATTGATTTGTATGCTTTTGAGTAGCAATCACCCCATCAGAATTACAAAACTGATTGATTTGTATAATTTTAAGTACCAATCACCATATCAAAATTAATAAACTGATTGATTTGCATAATTTTAAGTACCAATCACCATATCAGAATTAATAAACTGATTGATTTGCATAATTTTAAGTACCAACCACCCCATCAAAATTAATAAATTGAATTGATTTGCATAAATAATAAAATATTTCAGAATAATAATAAAACAGTTCAGAATAATAATAAAATATTCTTTTGTAGTATTTTTTTTGAAAACTGATTGATTGGCATAATTTTGAGTACCAACCACCATATCAGAATTAATAAATTGATTGATTTACACAAATTTAAGTATCAACCACCCCGCCAGAATTAGCAAACTGACTGATTTGTATAATTTTAAGTACCAACCACCCCATCAGAATTAATAAATTGATTGATTTGCATAATTTTGAGTACCAACCACCATATCAGATTGATTTGCATAAATAATAAAATATTTCAGAATAATAATAAAATATTTCAGAATAATAATAAAATATGTTTTTTTGTAGTATTTTTTGGAAAACTGATTGATTTGTATAATTTTAAGTACCAACCACCATATCAGAATTAATAAATTGATTGATTTATATAATTTTAAGTACCAATCACCCCATCAGAATTAATAAATTGATTGATTTGGATGCTTTTGAGTAGCAACCACCATATCAGAATTAATAAATTGATTCATTTGTATAATTTTAAGTACCAACCACCCCATCAAAATTAATAAATTGAACTGATTTGCATACAAAAATAAAATATTTCAGAATAAAAACATATTTCAGAATATTTTTTTGTAATATTTTTTGGAAAACTGATTGATTTGTATAATTTTAAGTACCAATCACCATATCAGAATTAATAAATTGATTGATTTACACGAATGTGAGTACCAATTACCCCATCAGAATTAATAAACTGATTGATTTGCATAATTTTGAGTACCAATCACCCCATCAGAATTAGCAAACTGATTGATTTGTATAAAAAAATAAAATATTTCAGAATAATAATAAATTATTTCAGATTATACAAAAACTGATTGATTTGTATAATTTACCCCATCAGTGATTAATTAACCCTATCAGACATACAATCTGATTAATCTGCATAAACAATAAAAATTTATTTATTTATTTAGAAGTATTTTTTTAAGTTGATCGAGTTTAATACAGAAGTGTGCATAATTTAGAATCTGATCTTTGTTACAAATGATCTCGATAATATGTTCTCGACGGAGCTCATCTAACTGCTCTTGTGTTAATAAGAAATCCTCGTTTCCGTATTTATCAATAACTAAATTAACGTTAAATTGCTTTGTGTTTGGAGGTTGTGAAAAAGCTGTTCTGATGGCGTTTTCAAGTACTTCTTTGTCATGTATAAAAACCCTCACGTGCTGGTACATTATATAATATTTATCTGATTAATTAAGATTTCACATACAGATTTATTACAAGCTCTTCTCCACGAAGGTCAATTAAGCGATTAAGGTGGTCTGTGAGCTTAAAATTTATTCGTGTTAACACATTATTGTGACACCGCAAATACACAGGATTAGTTGGATCTTGCACGATTAAACTTCCATGGGATACTTGTGGTGTAAATGTATATAAAATGTATCTTTGTTGAGCCTGATTTGATTTTCCGAGATCTATTTGATAGCTACCATCAATTACGTCACAAATCAAATTGACCACGATCGTGCTGGTTATATTAACGATTCTCGGAGATACGTGTTTGCCGCCGCCGTGTGGATCGTTATTGTATCTGAGAACAGTTGGACGTGGGGCTAGTTTTCTCCACGCATCGAGTATTTTAGGAAAGATTTTATCGATGAGATCATTGGTGAGTTTTTTTAGCTGGAGCACATTATACCCAGGAAATTTAAAATTCACTAGGTCAGCTTGTTTTATATTGTATGTGGTTAAAAAAAATTTGTTTATGTTGATTTATATCATCATCAACATAATTAATTGTTGCCTGAATTACTCGCAGGTGAAGATATTCCATATCGGATACCAGCTGATTTAATATTTCTAGGTGTTTGATAATCTCGTTATGGGGGGTTCCATTTCCCGGTGATGACAGATTAAGTAGATGTTCCTCAAAAGCTTGTTGTAGTTTTTCTAAATATATCCTATGTTCTTGATTAATGATCTCAAAATATTTTTTTAGTTCAATCAGGTGATTTTTTTGTTCATAAATAAAATCCCACTGCATATGGTCCGCATTACTGGATGTAAATCTACTGCCTAATGTTGCGCTTGCTATTTTTAGTAAATGATCTTTGTATGATGGATTAATTTCATGATATGATTCTCTATCTGTGACATAATCAGATTTTTTTGGTTCTGGTGGTCCTTCATACACTGGGGGAACATCCGGCCAACCTAGTAAGGATCTTATCGTGGACTGATAAATATCAACGGCATAATCAGGAGAATGTATTTCAATCGTCGAGGACAGCGTCGGTTCATGAACATTAATTGATATTTTTGCTTCTTTTCCGGTTATTGATTTTATTCTACGTTGAAATTCCTCATTAATTTGCTCAATCTCATAACTACCAGTGGGTATTCCAACATCTATCCAGTCAGGAGTACCATCTGGTTTGTTCTTGTTAGCAAATACAAGCAAATTATTTGCTGGTGTACCATTAAATGATTTTGATCTGATAGTTGGCCAGCTGTAATATACCCGTAATTGAGCCAGTGCTATTTCCTTTACTGGAATTGCAGTAGGAAAGTTAATACTAAATTCAGGATTAGTTGAACTTACCGAGATCATCGTTATCTTTGGTGGAGTTGTATTAGTCACGATCTGCTGGAGTAAATCTGTCATTATTAGTACTTGTATCTTTAATACCGATAACTTCGTCATATATTTAAGTCATCATTGAAAACTCGAAATCAGATATAATTCCATCACTGAGACTTGCTGATAACAACGAGGACAATTTCAAGTATGCTACCGTCGTTGTGTGTAATTTTATTATGTAATCGGATAATTTTTCATTCATGCAGGTGCATATTTGTTTTTGTGATGATATTGAAAACACCTGCAATAGTTGTTGCTGCTGAAATACAAATAGTTACGGCTACTGGTGCCATCATTGTCACAGCTGATAATATAACACCTGTTCCAGCAACAACAGCGGATACTGAATAAACAATCACATCAACGATAACTAATCGTCGTCGATATTTTTTTACTTTTACTGTACACTGTTCGACTCGATCTTTCAACGCTGCCTACCATTCACGCGCTTGATTGTACCTGTATTGTGCACCGTCCATATATTTTTATGCAGTAACCAATTGAGGTGTTTCAGCTACAAATTCCAAACACCACCAGTAAGATGTTGCGGTTAATTTCTTATCAGCTGCTTCCAGAATAAAAATTTCTTCGGTTCCGCTATTTAATATAACAGATACAACCCCGGAAAACTTATCAGTTGAATGACGCCATGGATACGTGGGAAATATTTCAAATTTTGCAGCACTGAACACAGACAGCCTGTACACGCCAGTGACTGTTGCGGTATATTTGATAGTTTTATTTTGCTGCGACCATGTTGCGAATCCCGATGATACAGTGTATACGATGTTGGTAATATGCCCGGGAGTTATTCCGGCTGGAATTTTAATCAAACTGGTTTTATTAACGATCTCAGGAATCTCCGCTACGATGTCTTGCTGTGTTTGTTTGATCGTGTCGATGTTCGTCTTGATATCAACGAGATTTATGTCAACGGAGTGCGGAGTGCCGAAGAATTTATCTATGGATTCATCGGTTTTTTGAAAACTGCTTCGAAATCTTCCAAAAGCGCCCACGTGAACGTCATACTCGGCCCGCAAAGTGGATAATTTACCATCTACGATGTTGTAGTTGACATCAACATATTTTTTTTGTTGCTGCGTCTTCGTCGGATGTTGGATCTCTTAACACTACTATCTTATTCCCGTTCATGCTGAGTTCACCTGTCATTGTGTCGCCTGTGTTTCTTACACGATTAGCAACACTTTTTGCAATTTCATCTCTGATGGTTGTAAACGACATACTTGAATCCCTGATTTTGCCGCTGTCAGTAAACACAGGGATATTATCCGTAACTGCACCGAGTACTCGTCGAATTATATCATTCCATCTGATGTTGCTCGTTTTTAGTTTTCCGTATCGATCCTGAAAAATAACCTCATCTGGGTCAACTCCAGCTAGGTTCATGATATCAGCAAGTTCATCTTTAGTCGCGTACTTTGACAGATCAACGTCGCCGGACTTTTTCTTAACGCGTGAAGAAGATCTTCTTCCGTAAATATCAACCATTATATTTTAAGATCTGTTTAAAACGCTTTACGCGCAACGAATCGGTTGCTTGTATAATCATTCACGACTTTATGTGGCGGTTTGGATGATTTTGATATAGCGTTAAGTACATTAATTACTTCACGGCCGCATATTGGCGGATCTGTCATTGTTTGTGTGGGTAACGTTGAACACCAAACTTGCGCGTGAAGTGGTGCAACATACTTGATAAATTCAAGAGGTGGAGCTAACCCGTATGAATCAAAATAAACGATTCCACGTGGATCAACCGCGTATGATACCCAATGAGTACCAGGTCCTGAATTCGAGTCGAGATTAATAATACCTGTTTCGAGTTTGTTTGGTTGTTTCGGTAATTGATCTCGCATAAAAACACCTCTAAAGGCTTTTATTTTTAATCGTTTAGCAGCATTAAGTAAATCAAAATTTGATGCTGGAACATCTAACGTGGAAGCCTCAGACCTCTTCCCCAACGAGATCCCGGCAATCTTAGGCCGCGTCCCTTTTTTGTATCCATTTCCTGTTGCTTTCTTTAGAGCCATTTCAGCAGCTGTTCCAACAGCACCTAATGCGGCTGCTTTTGCTACGGCTGGAGCGGCAGCAGCTATTAACGCTGGAATAGCAGCGAGAAGTGGAAATATACCACCTGTTTTAACCATGTCTTTGATGGCGCTCGGAGAAAGATGGAATTGAACTCCGGTTTTTGATTCTAGGGCTTTATTGAAATGTTTAATCCGATTATTTGTCAACGATAATTTGTTTGGACCACCACCAATCTGATCTCGTTTTAGTGATATTTTAGTTCCGCATTTGTTGGCGGTTTTTGACTGAAGCTTTCTGACCTGACCGGGAGTCAGAGTAACATTAACATGACTATACGACATTTTTATATAAATATATTTTTCTAAATAACATGATTAAAGGTTTTCCACTGGTGCATCAACGACTCTCATTCGACCACTACCACCTTCAAGTAACATGGCTTTATCACTGAGTATGACCGCGATTGCTCTATAATTAACACCACCTGTATTTAATATTGCTTTAAGATGTATATCAACGACAGATTGTTTTGATAGATCAAGATGCTCCAGTGAAAAATAATAAATCGGATACAAAGTTCTGAAATCATGTTGTGGTATTTGCAACCCAGTATCAACATTTTGATCACGTCCCATGAATGACATTAAACGATGATATACACGTCCTATACGATTCTGTTCATAATTTAGTTGTATATTCTCTGTTGGTTCTTGTTGTCCGTTTATCCGTAAAGAAATATCTATGATACCTAGTTTGTCAAATATCATATGAGAGTGAACTTGTGAGCCTAATCGATCGATAGTCTGAAACGCAATAAAAATATGCTGCGGTGCAGAAACACCTTGTCGTGATGCTCTATGCCATGTAAACTGACCGTTAACGTTAGTTTGCATACTATCTGTGCTTGTTGTTAACCATGACAACAAGGATTTACCACCAGTGTCCATGAAAGAAATCAATTTTTGTTCTTCTGCGATCGTTGGAGTCATTACCGGCATCCACAGTGAAAGTTTCGATAATACTACTTTACCAGCATCACCAAGAGGTCTCCACAGAGCATCGTTATCATCATCCTTTCTTACAAGAACAACCGTGTGTCTAGCTCCAAAAATAACCTTTCTAAAATTTCTGCAAAATCCAAAAATATGCGATAGTGGAACTGTGCATGAAAATCTTCTATCGGCTCCTAGCAACATATTTTTACGCGCTGCAAATCCCAAGTTGAAATTTTCGTTAGAACCATGAACCACCGGCGTCACATCAGCATCAGCGTTTCCGGCAAAATTTCTTGGTCGTCTTATATTATACGGATCATCATTGGGATTATTAGAATTATCTTTTACAAACATCATTGTGGGACTTGCTGATCTTGTATAATCATCAGAATATCTTGCTAATCCTATTATTGTTGTAGCAACGTCTACATCTTTCTGAATCGATTCGATATTTTTTTCCATCGATCATATAAATGACGCTATCAAACAGTGCCATGATCCCGTTGTTGACAAAACCAACTTTTACTGCATCTAAGTAATTAGTATCATCCGTTTTTACAATTGTACCTTCTACCTCAAGAAAAGCCTCAGCGGGTAAAAAGTATCTACTTGTGTCATGAACTTGTAGTTCAATTCTTCCACGTTGATCTGGTATTCGTGCTTCATAAGAATAAAACTGATAATCACATACCGATTCATATTTAAGGACAGGTGCCTCCATATCAAATGCTTCGTCGGATGCGCGCTTGAACATTTTATTATAATTATTTCCGTTTAACATGTTGATTACCGCGTTCGGGAAATTCCACTTCCTGATATCAAACTTGAAATATTATTCCCTGGTTCACCGAGTCCTTGATCTGCTAACGCTGCCAGTTTTTGATTTGCAGCCTGATTTATTATTTTACTTACGTCCGCGGGCATAATTTCAGTACTTGCCAGTTTCACTGGTGGTTGTCGTTTTCGTCGCATTAATCGTGCTAGTCTATCTTTGATCGCCGAGAACGCCTTACCAGCAACATTGACAATTGCTCCAGGAGCTTTATCACGAACAATATCAATAGCTTTCATCGATAATTGTTTTGCAATAGGAGTTACTTTGGGGGCTATCCTTGTAAATAATCCCTGTACAACATCACCAAGTCCATCTCCGTAAATAGCTCTGTAGATTGGTAATCATGAGTTTACCGCTCTGACCTGTACGGGTTTACGATGATTATTGTGTACTATCATCTTATTTTATTTACCATTTATCTAACAACTAGTCACTATAATCATCAACAAGTTCATCGATAAGTTCTCGGTAAACTCCTATATCCATGATACCACCTTGAAATAATCGCCGGCAAATATCAGCTGTTTCATTAATTATTTCTGGTGAATTATTTCCAGCTCGTTTTCCTCCTATGAGAACTTCTAACCGTGACACATCATTAATGATATTATCATGACAAAAAATATCATTTCCCAGACCACTCCCCGTTGCTCCTTCTTCTGATTTCTTAGATGGTGTCATTCCAAACATCTCTTTAATTTTCGACAGCGGTGAAAAATGTTGTATTTGTTCTGTTCGTTGCTGAGGTGGATGAAGTTGATACTGGGAGGATTTTTCTTGTTCTAGTTGTCTTATTTTCTCTCTATAAAGTATTTCTACTTCTTCATAAAGAGCTCTGTATTCCAAATCATTACTTTTAACCTGTCTTTTGTTTGCATATATGCGATATGTCCATTTAATAAGATTATCATCATTTGTCCTTGCATGGGGGGGGGGGGGGTTAAAATATCAGATTTGTTAAATATATAAAATAATATTTTTTCAGGTGATTTTTTTCTTTCAGTATTTCTAATATCTTCAACAACCCCTTCTCTGAATCTTGCAATCAATTTTATATTTTCTTTTACTGGTTTGGGTTCAGGTGTATGTTCTTTTCTCACGTCGGCGACTTCAGTACGAAGTTTTCCAATACCTTCAAGTATTTCTTCACCAACAGGTGGAGGCTGAGCCGCAGCTATATCAGTTGGAAGATCTCGTAAAATCTTCTTTGTCTGTTTAGTTCTTCTTGCTATTTTTTCAGTTTGTTCTGCTGTTTGTTTGATACCGGAAGAAGATCTTCTTTGATGACAGTTGTAACTTTTTCAGTAGCTGCAGTGACGGGTTTAAACAGTTTTTTAGTGTCTTTTTCGTACTCAACTTGTGCTTCTTGCTGCGCTTGTAGATTTTTTCTGAATGAATCTCTCACGGGAAGAAATTTTTTAATTGCTTCTAGTCTCTCTCGTGCTATTCTTGCAGTATGAAATTCTGGATGTACCAGTATTTTTAATATAACAATTTTTTAATTAATAGCAGCAGAGAGGGCGCGACCTCAATAAAGTGTCCACGTGGTAAAATAAACCATTCTACGAACAAAAAAAAAAGACAACGACGGTAAAGTAACACCAATTTGAGAAATCTTTGGAAGATTTATTTTTGCTTCAAATTGTGTCGACGCTTTTGGTTTAATTTGTGTCGACGCTTTTTGTTTTCTTTGTTCGCAGGAAGGGTTATTTTTAGTTTTCGACGCTTTTTCGATCTTGGTCTGTTCGCCCTCTCTGCTGCTATATTTTAGGAGTCTAGTAATAAAAAAAGACATATATTACACATTCTGTACTATTCAAGATTCTGTAAACAAATGCAGCTTAAAAAAATCATTTTGGGGGGAAAAGATTATTAAACACATGTGAAAACAGCGATACAATCAAGATTCAATAGACTAAACTATAGCATTGGTGGTAGTGGTACGTGTTGTTTAGCAAGTGATAATGTGAAGAAAATGTGCGTATACTGTAATAGGCTATAATAACAATTATCAAACGCCATCAGAAGCATTTAAGTTAGGAATACATACTGCTATTATACGGACATCGCAACGAAAACAATACCAATAGCTGATATATCGCCACAAGAGTTCGAAGTACAAGATACAAATTTCCGTAATAATTATGTTGATAAGAGGGATGAAAATTAACTTACCGTGTGTTTTGCGTGTACTTAGCTTGGCCTTCATCATAATAAGTGTCAGTGTGTTCTAATTATATGCACCAGTTACGCTAGCAATGTAACGGCTATCATACTTTGTGTTATTAACGAAGTACAAAATAAACGTACGGTGTTACTTCTCAACAGAAACAAATCTTGACAGTCTTTAGGCGGACTACAAAATCAATAATTAAAGACAATTTTTACCAGTGTATGTGTCAGAAACACTTTATTTTGTACGACTGTTTCCGATTACAGTTGGATTAACGCTATTAGAAATATGTCACGAGGTGGGGTGCTGTGTAAAATATCCCCACTCCGCATGATGCTTTGCTTTTCGTTATCTAGTAGATGATCGACCACGATGTTATTGCATGGATCGAGTAAACAATGATCGATCGCGTTGCGTCGTTCTCAGTAGTACAGCAAAGTACAGTGCCGCCTAAGCAAGCAAAGGGTCCAAAAAAGCGATAACCTGTTGAAATTTCAAGTGAAACTACTTCACAGAATGGAAGAACTAAAACTAATGATAATACTAAAACTTCAAAATTGAAGAAGTTATTCAACGAGTTAGAAATATTTGTTAAGACAAAAAATCAGCTGGAACAGAACTCATAATTTTCACGTGCTGCAACAAGATGTCGAGACATAGAGAAGTGACAGAACTAGTAAAGTACTTTGAAACTAGAATGATAGAAATAGAGGAAAGCTATTTTCTTGAATGTATTTACGAATTCGGTGCACAAGAGTTAAACTTGGGAGAAATAGAACCAAATAGAAGACCTAGCATGGCGAAAATAATGACGCTTATCACATTTATGGACAAATCATTAATTGACCAAAAGGGAATACACCTGTATTACCATACGGAAAAATAGAGTGCGGACAAATCACTCTAAATGTAGTGAAACCAAAACCCTTCCTAAAAAAGATAAGGAAACGAACAGCAGAACTCCATATATCTGATATTCCACTCGAGATACCACGCAGAGCTACAGTGGAAAAATTTGAGAGAAAGCCTTCAATCAAAGTGACAAAAGCAACAACCGACACTCACCCAGGATACTCCATCAAAAACGGAGTAAGAATCCTAGAAATCGACAAACTTAGGACAATAAAGAAAGTCTTTTTACTTCATGGACTCCCAGTCAGAACATGGTACAAAGGATGTGTTACATTTGGGTTCAAAGGACACACAAACACCAAGTAAGGGTCCTACAACTTTATGTAAAATAAAGCTAAAATCTTAAAAATAAACTAGAAAAACCAGTGTTCATTACAGTACCAAGCCCAGCTAAAAACTGCCTGCTCTATCACTCTGCTCTTGTTTTAGTAAGGGTTAGACACATGGGATTCTAATTAAATTAACATGTGTGCCTTATGCAGGCTCAGATAGCCATGGGAAGATAAACAACAGCACTGAACCTGTTGACTGTCTCTGGTATCAAATATCCAGAATGCTGGGAATAATGTTCTGCTGTCACTACTAACAATTAGAATCTGCTAGAATATGATACAGGCACTTATAACAGGATGTATATATCACAGGGAATGTAACAAATGTGGGAACGTAGGGCTTACCCCTCGGAAATGTCCAGTAACACAGAACATAGAAGGGGTATCTACAACTATCACATAGCGGAAGAAAACGCAGCAAGAGGTGGCACCAGTCCCTAAACCACGGAATAAAGGAAAAAGTAAACAATCACCGACACAAAGTAAAGGGAAGGATAGACAAAACCAACAAAGAAACGAACCAACAATCCAACAAGACCAATCAAGCAGCCAAGCAATACTCCAAGAACTTAACGAGAAACAACGAAAGGAACAACAACAAAAACAAGAACAAAAAAAAAAAAAAACAAAAAAAAAAAAAACAGCAGAAACAACAAGAATTAAGGAACAAACTTAAAGAACAGAAAATTGGACAGTCTCTAATGGCCGAACAACAAGCTCTGAAACAGATGGAACACACAAAGAAAACGAAAAAGAAGAAAATAAGGAGATCCTGACATTATGATGCACAAAGTGATTTATCGCTATCTACCTCAGAGGAAAGTGAAAGGAAAAGAATAATTAGAGAAGAAAATAAACTGACATTTGATGAAGAACTCGACACAACTGAATATGCAATAGAGATACTAAATCGCAAATTGTAATCTGAAATTTTTTTAAAAAAATTAAAAATTAAAATTAAAATAATCAAATGCCCATGAACAGATAAAAAGAACAAAGACTAAATGTGTATATAGCATTTCAACATACAGATAAGTCTTCGGGTATTTGTAACAATAGGGAGGGGGTCGTCCCGAATGGTCTGTAAAGATCAAACGGGGAATCCCTCCCCCAAACAAAGAGTAAACAACGAAACAAAATATGAAATTAATGGATGAAATAAGAGATATTGAAAAGAACAACTCGAGTCCCCGTATGTAAAATATAACAATTTAATCAATTACATAAACAATATGAAATTGATCATGTCATTTGAATGATTGACCTTCTTTTATAAATAGAGTTAAAAACTTTACGCGAAATTCAATCAGCCGTTCTGTCATACTGATAGAACAAATTTCGTTATGTAATTGAATGACTGATCGAACTCCAATTGCCGGAGTGTTAGCATCACCTGCAAGCTTCCAGTCTTTTCCAAATCACTGTTGATGATAGGTCGGTGTCGTAGTATTTCTTTGCTTCTCTCACTTCCTCTAACCTCTTCGGGTCCTCAAACGAACTGGCTGTAGACTGTGTTCTTTCCTACTTTGCAATACAGGTACGGAACTATTTCTTACTTTGTGCCTTCCCGAGTCTTTGTTCACTTATCAGCAGAGAATTCCTTTTGTCTTTTCTCTGGTCTCTCAAATTTCTATACCGCTTGCCCCTTGGACGATTCATTTATTTTTATTTTTATTTATTTATTTACATTTTTACTAAATAATTGCGGTATTACTCTGAAATATTGAATTTATACACACTTTTGGTTATCGTGAATTTATTCGATATTTGATTATTTGCTTTATATTCTAAAAGACAGAAATTATAGAATTGTATCAAATTGTTGGGCTTGAAGGAATATTGCAGTTTTTATATGTATTTCTTATATCTAAAATTTAAAGTTTATGTTGATGTAATTCTATATATACAAAGTAATTTTATATGTGAATTATTTATTAATAAAATTAGTTCGTTGCCAGAGTTCAGAAGTCCATCTTTCTTACAGCGAACCCCAACCTCTTGCTCAGCCTTCCCTAATATGTAGGCGTATCTACATTGTTAGGAGTAACGCTTTTTTAAAGTAACGGGGAATCTTCTCATAACAAGGTTTTCTTAAACTTATGAAAACCATACTATAACATTATTATTATTATTATTATGCAACAAAAAATTTAATGCTTCCTGAACTAAAGCCAGGCTCTTTAAACCGTGGCTTAGGGAAACAAATTTGGATTACTTTAGGGAAACAACAAAAACGCCAAAATACGCGTTGACCGAATACATTTTTATTTTTATGGCTATTGTGTAATTTGACGAAAAGAGTGTAAGAATGAATGAATAATCAATATTAGCATCATCATTTAGTAACAAGAACAGCAAGCATCAACATGATGATGATGATGATGATGATGATGATAAAACTGAATTCATGGTTAAACAAATTAAAATAATTATCATATAAATATATATCAAGTATAATATACCAAAAAGTTCCTTCTGAACGATGAATAAAGAATAAAGCTTGACTATTTATTTGTTTTTATTATTAATTACCTGTTCATTGTTCATAAGTAGCGTTCGAATGAAATGGTTCTGCACAAAAAGATACCTTTATTTTTCTTCTTCAGAATCGTTGTTTTTAAATTTAGGGAACAGAAAGAAAAGAGACACGCCTAATTTTCTTGGGTTTATCAAACATACTTCTCCATAATAGTATGTAATAAACATATTTTTCCCTTGAAAATAAATATGGTCAATATATTTCTCTGTACAAAAAACATAACTGACGCAAAGACCGAGACATACCAAAAGGATGGCGGCACCAGTCGGATTCAGGGGTAGTAGTGTACTAACAGGGTGAAGGACAGGGCGGTTGCTACGGACGTCAGAGGCCTTGGGGCACCAAAACTCATTTGGGCCATCATCGTCGCCCCAGGCGCCATTTACTCTTACTACGTCACGGTTCATGGTAAGTAAATGACTTCAATCTCCACCTCATATTTCAGTGATTTGTACTCACCTTTACTGAATTTCTCTAGAATAAAGTTTGGGCTCAGGTAATCTCCTAAAAATGTGTTCTTGACTCAGACAAGTTGGTACGTTTATGTCTGTTGATTAGTATTATACTCTTCAGTCAAACGTATATCAGAAGTGTGTAAATGCATGTGTTTATGACCATTAGCGTACTAATGGGCGGACGGGCGGAGGAGGTCTTGGAGCGCCAAAACAACTGGTAATTTTTTTAATGATTTAAATTATGTGTTTCAAATTTGTTTCTCTTAAATCCCGATCTTTTAGTAAATTACATAACGCACTCGTATAACAAGAATTTGCAAACTAATTTATGCAGCCAGCGAGTACTTCATGAACAAACTACTACTCCATCCATCAGCGCCCATCAGCACCTCGCTAACCCTCTTTATCATCACAACCAGTGAGAGGGATCCAGACATAGAGCAATACTATCGCCTGGGCACAAACCAGTTAAAATAGATGTCTCTCTTCGAATCCGTCAGAAAGTAATTAGTAGTTAGATTTATGGAAAGGGTTGGGGTCTATTTGTGTAAACAACATTCCATACATAAATCGATTTTGTTAAAATAAAATATAGTTTCTCTACATTTAACAGTAATATGTTTCAGCTGAAATTAATGGGCATAATATGAAAATGACAAACATGCACAAAATTGTGCTTGAATTTCTTGTGTGAATGAAATAATTTAGATGCCGGTAAAAGCTTCCAAATTACATTAAAATGCAGGAAAATCGTTGGCAGTCAGGACTCAGCCCCGGTTAGCTCCCAAGATCCTTCCCCCTGCTTCCGTGCTTCTAGCCTCGCATCCTTACAATATGGGCCATCATCGTCGCCCTGAACGCCATTTACATCATTGGCCCTATGGGACATTTATATGGAACGCCTGAGCTGTCTTAAGATGAGAATATTTATTATATGCTGTGCTTTTGTACTTATATGATGTGCAAACTTCTTTATATGTTGTGCATTTGTACTTATATGATGTGCAAACTTCGTTATATGCTGTGCAAACTTCTTTTTATGCTGTGTTTTTGTACTTATATGATGTGCAAACTTCTTTATATGCTGTGCAAACTTCTTTTTATGCTGTGCTTTTGATCTTATATGTTGTGCAAACTTCTTTATATACTGTGCAAACTTCATTATATGCTGTGCTTTTGTACTTATATGATGTGCACACTTCATTATATGCTGTGCTTTAGTACTTATATGATGTGCAAACGTCTTTATATGTTGTGCATTTGTACTTATATGATGTGCAAACTTCGTTATATGCTGTGCAAACTTCGTTATATGCTGTGCTTTTGTACTTACATGATGTGCAAACTTCTTTGTATGCTGTGCTAAGGTACTTATATGATGTGCAAACTTCGTTATATGCTGTGCAAACTTCTTTATATGCTGTGCTTTTGTACTTATATGATGTGCAAACTTCTTTATATGCTGTGCAAACTTCATTATATGCTGTGCTTTTGTACTTAAATGATGTGCAAACTTCATTAGATGCTGTGCTTTCTTCCTTATATATGATGTGCAAACGTCTTTATATGAAACTTAATTATAATGAGATGGCCGATAGCTGCCGCCAGAATACAACATCAAAGTAACATGAATATGTCATCAACTTGTTATTAGCAAGTGTGAATTACATTCATGTCAAAATTAATTGCTTTTAGACTCCCAGCTAACTGTCTAGTTAGATGCTCCTATTTCAGTTCCCTGTGTTTGAAAGCTAGCTTTAAATATGGAATTTCAATATTGTAGTGTGCATAATAGATTGAAGGTGATATTTTGTACCAAAATAAGATTAGCTGACTGTTGTTGTGATGTGTTTGATTGACAGGCACTCCAAATACATTGTCTAAATAGTGTTATGATTTTTTTTAACAAGAATACTTAGCTTTATCTTGAAGACACGAGTATGTAATATAATCAAGAATTTCAAGAGGAAGAAATGATAAGAATTCTATATTATTTGTATTCAGTATTTTGTAATATTACATATTCAGTGTATCACATACCTACACATACTATTGTGAGCCTCAGTTTGATATATATATATATATATATATATATATATATATATATATATATATATATATATATATATATATATATATAATTGTAGAAATTACATAGCTTTTATACCACAGCATATTTATTTTTATTTGCATTACAGAAGGAAATAATGTTTCAAACAAAATTTATTTCAGCAGCATACTTTTTTTGAACTTGTCATGCGTACACACAAATATATATATATATATATATATATATATATATATATATATATATATATATATATATATATATATATATATATATATATATATAATACACACACACACAGGACCGGATTATCCATATTGCAAAATGAAGAAGTTGAGAGGGTTTATTAATCCAACTTATGTCAGAGTTGGAACTTTAAAAGAGACTATGGATAACATTATAGAAGTAAGGTGTTTTTTGGAAGGTATGGTGAAATGGTCAGATTGGCCTTTTATCAAAAGAGGCCTGGACAAGTTGAAGAAAGCTGAAGAACTTATGAGAAAAGTAATGGAGGAAGAAGTAAAGAAGTTCAAAGACAAGTGGAGTAAAGAAAGAAAGGATAAAGAAAACTTAAAGAAAAAAGAGGCCTTTGAAAAACTGAATAACAATTGGATCAGGATACAGGAGAAGTTTAGGTTCATGGGTCATCCTGACTGGTTGCCAGAAAAATGAAAAGAGGAAGAAGAAAGGAAATTTGGGAAAGATAAGGGGGTGGATGAAGAAGTGGAGGAAATAGAAGAAGAAGAAGAAGAAGAAACCCAAAGGCCCTTTTCAGGGCCATTCATATGCCTCGAAAAGAAATTGACTTTCATGCCTAATTTCTTTTTTTTTTAAATGTTCGTTGTCTATTGTCTGTGTTATATCCATTTCCCATGTTCAATTTCCATTGTCCCTAGACAGTCCCACCACGTTAAATTTCCATTGTCCCTAAACAGTCCCAATCCATTGACCCCATGTTAAATTCACATTGTCCCCAGGTTACAAAGTAAAATTGCCCCATGTTAAATTCCCATTGTCCCCAGGTTACAAACTCCCTAGTTTAACATGAAAGTCCCATTGTCCCTAGATCGTCCCACATTACTACTCTCGCCCGATATTGTGTGCAAGCTATCACTGTATCAACTGATTGAAATAACTACGCGAAAGTAAACCCGATTGGCAGTTGAAAATTTCGGTTCGTACTCTTACTTTGTGGTATCAGTTTTGGAAAACCAAATTTGATTGGTATTTGAATCTTTATCTTTTGGTTGGTTTTCTAACTTGGTGGTATCAGATATATAAACTCGAATTTGATTGGAAGTTGAAACCTGTGGCTAATTTTTATCCTTGAGCTAACTCAAACATACTAACTATGTAAGGCTGCATCTTATTGGAAGTTGAATTCTTTGTCTGGTTTTGCAATTTGCAAGGTTCGATATATTAACTCAAATTTGATTGGTAGTTTAATACTTTTGTAGAAATTTAACTTGTAATTTGCAATCATGATTGAATAAATGTAATTGAGAGCTGAATTCACAATAACTTGATTCTTTTAGCTGGGAATATTTGGTGTTAACTATTATTGGATATGCTAAATAAATTTAATAAAACGCTCTTATTAGTTGGCAGATTGGAAATTGTTTGTTTGGTGTTGAGGGCCTATCCTAAATTTCTTTCCACTTTTGCCTCGTCCAGACAGACCAATTAAGAAGTGTGACACTCAAACATACCATTCATACAGTTCAGAATCTCGACATTCGAGACTTAACCAGTCGCAAAAGCACCTGATGCATAGGCGACTTTAATTTTTTTTATCATTCATTCAATTCCATTAACTAGGAGTAATAGCAAGATTTCAAGATGACTGCTGTGGTAGCCATATTAAATGTCGTAGTAACACCATTTTCGTTTACGACCGAGTAGACCATAGAATGAACGTGTGTGCATAAAGTGTCATGATAATCCTCCAAATTAGATTACGATAAGTGGTGATAAGAAATATACCAATGGACAGACAACATGCCATCCCAAAAGCTCATCTTTTCTTTAATAACTTGAAGATAAGAAAGGAAAGTATGCACATATAATAAACCTTTTGAAGAAGAAAAAATCATTGCTCTCAATTAAAGGTTTTGAAAATATGCATAAGTAGTATTCATTTACTAGTTTGATTGCAGTTCAGCAACAATATGACATTGCACATTATATATATATATATATATATATATATATATATATATATATATATATATATATATATATATATTCACAGGCGTCGACATTACTGGTAGTCGTCTAGTCCAAGACTAGTACATTTTCTGTCCGACTAGTAATTTACATAATTTCAATAGTTCAATGGCTAGTTCTCTTGATACCTGTCTGGCAGTATGTTGTGTGAAGGACTAGTGAAATACTGAAAGATCAGCAAGACAAGTAAATTTCTTACTCTACTAGTCCTTATGGCTACAAAGAAATTTGTTTCCAGTTCTAAGCATGCACGTTGCTCATTTCAAATGAACGTCATGAATCAAATAATTTGAAATGATGAGACTTTTTTTAATGTATTTTCTGATTTTTATTTCCAAGTGAGCAGAAGTAACATTCTGTTTCAGATGTGTAAACAATCATTGCTTTATTTAAAATACAAGCTAAAATAATGATGGCCAATAGCTGAATAGAAGAGAAAGGAGACCCCTGTCAGTGTTCTCAGCCAAGTTCTAATAAAAGCCTAAGAAATGAGAACAGGTTGAAATGTAAATTATAGCACTCTACGAACCATGTAATAACTATTTTATGCTACTGCAATATACATGGGTGCATAATCAGTATCTGTTATTTTGTATTCGAATTTATATATACCGGCCCGGATTAAGGCCTTTGGGGGTCCCTGGGTACAGCCAACATAGGGGCCCATAGCTATCCTGCCTTGTCCATATATATGGTTACAGTGCTATTAACTATACTGCCTGTGAAATCAGACGATACTATACAGGGCCCCTTGAGCCTCGGGGGCCCTGCTTGTGCAATATGAATAATCCGGTCGTGTGTGTGTGTGTGTATGATATATAATGATTTGTGTGTACGCATGACAAGTTTAAAAAAAAAGTATGCTGTTGAAATAAATTTTATTTAAAACATTATTTCCTTCTGTAATGCAAATAAAAATAAATATGCTGTACATTAGTAGTATTTCCGGTTTGATAGAATTCCCTCTCGTTCTTACCCCATTTATGACTATACAAATATTACATTTGTGGACTTGCCTATATCTTAACACATCTCTCTTCACTCAATAAGGCAAAACAATTATATTCTAAACTTTAAAATTCTTACCTATTCATATCACTCCCTGGATATCACAAATACTAAGAAACATTGTACTTATATGTTGACAATAAAGAAACTTTAAATGATTATACCACTAAAACTTTACAAACATCCAGTACTTAAGGCTGGGACATCGAAACCAGGGAGCACGAGAGACCTAGTGGTCTAAACCGATTGCCATACTAGCCGCCATGTATAGCCTATCGTGTGCTGACAAAATCCACAAAAAACGTCCAAACCAATAACCATGATGTGACTGGCTGCCTGATTCATGAACTATAGTCCCTAATACAAATGTGTAACATAATATACCACGGTGATATTAAATGTTACCTCCCCATCCAATTAACGAACTTGATATTTATTTTCCTATTGATGATATGTAAATTAAACAAATTGTCAAAATTGATTTTAAAGAGAGCATTGTTATTATACTTATTGCTATTGAACTGTTATTGAACTTAAACTGAACTGATACTATAAACAGATTTTTATTTACTGTGGTATAAAAGCTATGTAATTATATATATATATATATATATATATATATATATATATATATATATATATATATATATATATATATATATATATATATCAAACTGAGGCTCACAATAGTATGTGTAGGTATGTGATACACTGAATATGTGATATTACAAAATACTGAATACAAATAATATATAATTCTTATCATTTCTTCCTCTTGGAATTCTTGATTGTATTATACACACTCCGCGTCTTCAAGATAAAGCTAAGTATTCTTGTAAAATAAAATCACAACACTATTCAGACAATGTATTTGGAGTGCCTGTCAATCAAACACATCACAATAACAGTCAGCTAAGCTTATTTTGGTACAAAATATCACCTACAATATATTATGCACAATACAATATAGAAAGTCCATATTTAAAGCTAGCTTTCAAACACAAGGAATTGAAATAGTGGGGTCCTAACTGGACAGTTAGCTGGGAGTCTAAAAGCAATTAATTTTGACATGAATGAAATTCACACTTGCTAATAACAAGTTGATGACATATTCATGTTACTTTGATGTTGTATTCTGGCGGCAGCTATCGGCCATCTCATTATATTGAAGTTTCATATAAAGAAGTTTGCACATCATATAAGGAAGAAAGCACAGCATATAATGAAGTTTGCACAGCATATAAAGAAGTTTGCACATCATATAAGTACAAAAGCACAGCATATAAAGAAGTTTACACATCATATAAGGAAGAAAGCACAGCATATAAAGAAGTTTGCACATCATATAAGTACAAAAGCACAGCATATAAAGACGTTTGCACAGCATATCAAGAAGTTTGCACATCATATAAGTACAAATGCACAGTATATAATGAAGTTTGCACATCATATAAGTACCTTAGCACAGCATATAATGAAGACTGCACATCATATAAGTACAAAAGCACAGCATATAAAGACGTTTGTACATCATATAAGTACAAAAAGCACAGCATATAAAGACGTTTGCACATCATATAAGTACAAATGCACAGCATATAACGAAGTTTGCACATCATATAAGTACAAATGCACAGCATATAATGAAGACTGCACATCATATAAGTACAAAAGCACAGCATATAAAGAAGTTTGCACATTATATAAGTACAAAAGCACAGCATATAATAAATATTCTCATCTTAAGACAGCTCTGGCGTACCATACATTTACCTTTGTACGCCACTATTTATAACTACATGTATGCTTGCTATTTTTATCTTGTAGCTTCTTTCATATCAAGGTGCACTTGTATACTTGCCTGTTTGCCGGCTTCTGCTCGTATGCCTATCAGTCCGTACAGTTTTGTCCTACATTGACCGGTTGGTGGTGGTGGTGGGGGTAAAGTATTGGATTTAAGTTTATGGATATGCCTTTCTTGGACAGATTGGACAAGGGTTATTGCATTTGGAATATTACAGGTACACTGTAATCGTCCAATGCGAATGGACATGCCGGTGTGCCTCTTGTTAATAAAGGTCGTTATGGTTTTTTTTATGTTTTTTTTTTTTTAGTGTATGCTTGTATAGCTTGAGTGACTAGACTGGCGTGTCTATAAGGATCAGTATGCAGTGTAATTGTTGTTCTATTTGAGTGGTCTTGAAGACCCAAGTTTCGACTAACCAACCAGTATGATTGTTTTGTTGTTTTTTTTTTGTCGTCCACATGACGATTTTTTGAGGTGGGATTCATGGATATGGGTGTGGAGATGGCTGTAGGGAATAATTATATTTATTTGGGTAACGATATTTGGGAGATAAGTAGTCAGCCTTGACTTTAGCACCTACTTTGGCTTAACGTGATTTAAACAAACCGTTTAGAACAACGTGCTATGCTAGTGGCACAGCCCTAGGGTACATTAGGTCTCAAATGGGGACAGATGATAAGGAACATGTTATTGCTTATGGTGGCGGTGCCTTAACAAGAACATTTAGCTATTTTAGAAGGTACCAAAATATAGAATGTTTATCTTTTACATCACAGATTCTCCGTCGTTACAGATCACAAAGCATTATTTTGGCTTAAGACATTTAAACACACTTCAAACAGATTAATTCTTTGGTCGCTTTGTTTTGAAGAATACGAATTCGACATCGTATACACCCCACGACATAAAAACACAAATGCTGATGCATTCTCACGTCGACACTAGGGACAATCTAATAACACCCGCGGTGAATCGGAGAAATCTCCAGACTACACATACACTGAGCCTAGTGTTCTGAAGTAAGCACAGAATTCCACAGAAACAGAGCTTACATTGATTAACTTGTGGTGCATTAATGAAAATATTCCATTTGTATCTGTAGCACAGACTAATGATTGCACACATAATGATCCCTCTTCAGAACTACCAGCTATCACCCAATATCAGCGCGAGTGCCCTGATTTCAAGGATATGTATGTTTACTTAGAGCAAGGAATATTACCAGAAAATAATCGTCGCTCCAAAGCTATTACATATGAAGCAGGTCAGTATGAGCTTATCAGTGGAGTTTTACATCATTTTTCCAACTTCGATCAAAACATAAAACTTCATCAAATCAACTCATAAAAAGTCGCTTTACCAACAAATTTGAGACAAGATTTTCTTCTGTCTTATCACGATTCAAAGCAGGTAGTTGTTAGTTATGTGTCCAAGGAACCTATCAAGCTATAAAACAAAGATATATTTGACCAAACATGTGTTATAATGTCAATGACAATATTATATCTTAATATCAATGTCAAATTATCAAGCGAGACACAAATGGTCGAAAGGCCTCATTACACCCATGCCTCCAGAAGATGTATTTTTTCGGTGGATTTTGTGTATGTCAAAAAGAAAGCAAGTGTACCGGTATATCTTATTGATGACCGACAGTTTGTCACATTGGTGTGAGGCGTTTCCCTTGCATTTTCAGACAGCAACGGAAATCGCCGATGTTTTGTACAGTTAAATATTTACACGTTATGAAGCATCACGAACATTTGTCGGTGACCGTAGACGAAACTTTGTGTCTCAAATTGTCCTTACACTCTGTGAATTATTTCAAGTGACTCGTCACTACGCCAGTTCTTATCACCCACAAACAAAGTCAGCTTGTGAGAGGATAAACAGTACATTAGTCAAAGCTTAGTTGATTACTGTAATAAGTATCAATACTATATATGTCGGTACTGCGTAGCATAACGGTGGCATTTCGCATGAGCCCCGCTGTTAACTCTACTGGGTATTCACCTTTTTACATAGTCTTTGGGAAAGAAATGACCTTACCTTCAGATGTGTCTCTTAAACATCGAGAGACTGTCCAGAAAAAAATACAACACTATGTTGATCAGTTAGTGAAACAATTGAAAACAGTCCAGGATATAGCAAAAGCAAACACTGGCGAAGCACAGCACAAAAGCAAAAAGGGTTTGACCAGAAAAAAAAGAACCTTCCTTTCGGGTTGAGATTATGTCCACCTACAAGTCTCGCACATATCTGTAGAGTTATAAAAATCTTAGCCCGCGATGGGAGGGTCCTTTCTCCTTGACCCACACGGGTCCGAATAACACTTACAGATTATGTCATTGTTCCAACAACAAGGAACTGAAGTCATTTGTACACACCAATAGGCTTAAGCATTATAAAGATCCTAGGAATCATCGTCCTTCGACACCGAATTCAGCCCATACAGTCCTCAACCGACCAAGGCACCAGATGATCGAGCGAGCAATAGACACGCACGGACTGATGAAAGTACACACTGTACTCAGTTGATAAAAGTTTGGAAAGAAACATCACTCTGTAATGTGGACTGATGAATTAACGTCATCATGGCAGCTAACGGAGAATATTACTCTGGTTATAAAAGAAGCATTTCACATAACACGCAGCAATCAAATACACGTTGCAAACGACAAGGTCTAATATTCTTTATTAAATTCAAAACGAAATTTTGAAGGAATTTCCATCGTAACTGGGAAAGATAATTATAGTCATATCCTCGTTTCGTCATACCTTCTATTTCTTTTTCTTCTTTCTGGTACCAAATCTTTAAACCTCTTTCTCTTTCTGTAAGGTATGGATGGAATGTGGATTTCGTTCGTAGAACTGTTTTCTGTTACTATCAATCCAGGGTCCGCAGTGCAAGAGAAAAAGACAATTTCAGTATGAGTTATCTTCCAGCCTCCCCCACTGGTGTATTTTTCAGCCGATAGGTGGATTCACACATTCAAAATCTGGCTTTCACAGAGCCTTTCAGTTGAGTTTATTGAATATTGTCACAAATATGTAAAATGTAGCTACATATATGTATTCATTAATTGTTAAATGCAATACAAGTTACACTGAATAACCAGCTTAATACAACAATCTCAATAATTAATGAGTTAATTCCGGAAGGTGTTTTTCAACTTTCAAATGTGTCAGAAAGATAAATTTTTCCTTCATTGGTGAAATAGGTACACCTGTTTGGTCTTGCGACAACGGAAGACGTTGCCATATTAACATGTCACAAAAATATGCTGACGCAACAGAAAAAAAAATTCTCTGTGCCCTTGCGCGACATGGAGGCTATTGTTTCTTATTACATATCGCAGTTCGATAATAGATTGAATAACTTGATAATGACTATCGATCGACTTTAAAAAAACGCTTCTACGTTAAGAAAAAGTTGTAACTGAAACGGTCAGAAATACACGTGAACAATAGCAGAAAACAGAGGAAATCATTGCTGTTCAGATGGTTGAGCCTCATCAAATTAGTCATGAATAAGAGAAATTAAAGATAGCAACAGGTGGCAAGTTACCTGCTATACTAATTCCACCTCGTGTACTAACATAATCTATCAATCAAATCGAAACTATCTACCAACATGTGACGATCGCGACCTATATTATATTAAGCAACGCCTAAAGCCGTGCGGGAACAGTTTTCCGTTGAACTTCATGATGAAATAGTTTGCCTTTTCTGTACGGTTTGAACCCAGTACCTCTCCGCTCCTCAACCATGTAAAATAACATCACCATCACCAGTAGTGACACCTCCGTAAATGAGGCGCAGGCTATCTGTCATCTCTCTATCGATCTGAGAGTGCCCGCCAATAAACTGTGCATGATAACGAGAACGTTTACCAACAATCAATCACATAATAATGTACTGAAATTACCGGTCAAAATCATTTCCTAAAATTTATGAGAAAAATCTTTTCATAATACATTGACTAACGGTCAAGGCCAAGGAGATATGCTGGTAAATAGTCTTCGTTTTTAATACCAGGATTGCTGAATTTCACGGTTGAAATACGAATAAAATAGCATTTACCTTCTTAACACAATATTTGCAGTTTGATTGTTGATCATATTTATTAATTTAATACTACTTCTGTTTTCAGCCTCGTTTTTCAGTTTTCTTTATCTTCCCTTCATCAAAACAAGTAAGAAGCATACGTATGCATGGTATTTGCGCGCTTTGTAATTAAACAATTAATAACGTATCATAGAATATCCAATATCCAGAATTTATCATGGCAGATATTGTGTGGCCAGTGTAAAACATGCTAATATATTGCATCTTATATCAGCTTAATAACTTTTTCAAAAGACAAAGCTTACTGAACCAACGCTGTATTATCGCGGCAAACAGGATTTTCAGAATACTTTGAAAACGCGCCATCTATCGGTTGTTTACAAATGCAAAGGTGTAGCCGGGAAGGTCGCAAATCTGTCAGAGCACAATTTCCTTTAAAAAAGTGAACATTTTTGGTAAGTCTACATTGAAAAGCAATATACGTCACTGTTTTGTAAATTGCATGCAATTCCACTGATTATCATATACAAACATATTGTCGAACCTACCTGCATTGGTCTTGATTATGAAATATACTCAGTGTATCGATTATGACGTAATACAAGGTGACACTTGGAATTACATTCTATGGTAGGCAATTTGGACCCAAACTGACATGTTGCTTATGATCCTACTTATAGGAAAACAATAACAGTTAAACTTTCTTTTTTAATAAGCAATTATTATTATTATTATTATTATTATTATTATTATTATTATTATTATTTCTAATTTAATATATTTAATATATTTATATTTTTTGCCCACACTGCATTTAAAATTCGTACAAAATTAAATAATTTTTTTAAAATTTGTACTGTTGTTATTCTTGGATTTCAACTTTAATTATATTTATGTGTTCAATTTAATCATTGGATCTTTTGGTTTTTGTGGAAATACTCAACCAGTGCAGCGTGGACATTCCTTTTTATAGGTATGTTGCAAGTTAACTTTATTGTAATAATTGCGTGCTAAACATACCTGAGTTATTCAAATACCGCGATAATAGAGTTTTTCCCGCACTTTACGTTAATTTGTGTCAACCAGCATATACTGTTTAATTTACATTTACGCGCATCGATTGACAAAGATTTTTTTGGTATAGGAATCGAAGAGGGAAAGCCATAAAAACGTTACAAAAATTGTAACCATGCAGCAATAGCAAAACGGTTTTGATTTGTACCGATAACAACATTAAGTACCGCCATAATACGGCGTTCTGGGCGTTCTGTTTGACCTTGACAGTAGTATTATTTGCTCTTTTTGAAGGTATTGTATCAAATTATGATTGATATACTGGCTTGCTCATTTCTCTGAAAAAGATACTTGTGTCTTTATTTTCATTTTTTAAATATAACACATAATCCTTGGGGCGGACACTGGTGTCATAGGACTTGACGTCATCCATAGCAGTACAAATTTTCTGTTTCGATGAATATGGATCAGTCATGAATATGTGTCAGTCAGTCATGAAAATGTGTCAGCCAGTCATGAATGTATCAGTCAGTCATGAATATGTGTCAGTCAGTCATGAATATGTGTCAGTCATTAATATGTGTCAGTCAGTCATGAATAGGTGTCTGTCAGTCATGAATACGTGTCAGTCAGTCACGAATATGTGTCAGTCAGTCATGAATATGTGTCAGTCATTAATATGTGTCAGTCAGTAATGAATAAGTGTCTGTCAGTCATGAATTCGTGTCAGTCAGTCATGAATATGTCAGTCAGTCATGAATGTGCCAGTCAGTCATGAATATGTGTCAGTCAGTCATGAATATGTGTCAGTCAGTCATGAATGTTTCAGTCAGTCATGAACATGTATTAGTCAGTCATGAATAGTCTCATTCTATGACCGTATTTGTTTTTCTTAATGTATGTGTCAACCATTGCGTAGATGTAACACAATATTACCGCAATAAATATGTTTGGGTAATTTGAACTTTCTTTTTTTAAGACTGACTAGCTTCATTTATTATTGTCCTCCTAGCACTTTGATTATATTGTAGCATTTAGACAATTTATTTTTTTATCTCTTTATACTTGTACTGTTGTCGTCTTCATTATGTTTTTCATTCACGTTCCTAAAGCTGAATTGTTTAATAGTTTCAAGAAGTCCTTTTCGAAATTCATTGTTTTCTTTCTGTGAAAAACTTACATTGGCTGTATTTATAACCTCATCCATGGTTGCTTTTCAAACAAGACAATTCTTTAAAATAGAAAGGGACGCATGACGCGCGATTGACAACAGACAATACGGGGAGTAATCAGGCTTAAGCGGTAAATTCAAAAGACTTATAGACCAGTCACGAAACTATCCTAGCACAAAATTGTAACAGAGACTCAAGACTCCAAAACTAAATATCATTCATACTTGGATTTGCTCCCTTGTTTTTAAATTTGGCATGTATGCAGAAATTTAAACGATTAGGTAATACCGAAATGTTCGTAATTCAAATTTATGTCAAAGTAAAGTTAAAAGAAGATGAAAGGATTTTAAATCTGAGCACAAGCTAAATCAGTTTGATAACTACGAAGCCAGGTTACCAAAGAATTTTTTAAAAAATGAGAAAAGAAAGAAAGGAAATAATACTACTAATCTGGGATATTATACAAAAATAATACGTCACAATTTTATATAGCTTTTAATAAAGTTAAATAATCATTTGCTGCAAAGAAATTCGGATTGTGTTTTTAACACTGGTCATTTACTGTCAGTTTATATGTACCAGGACGTTTTATTTTATAGAGAACCATACAAACATTCTCAGATATTACATGTATTATAAACTGCGAGTATAATATACAGTGTACGTATGGAATTCACGAGGAAGGTTTCGCCTCTTTAACTGCAGTTCCCATCGTTACTACTTACATTGGATAAACCTAGGCATTGCATTTGATGAGCGTTTTAAAGCCTGGCCAGAATGCTTGGCGTTGGACGATCACGCACCTGTTTAATGGCGTCCACATTGTTGAGAAAAGGTAAGTATGCTTTAACAATAATAATGATGATGATGATGATGATGATGATGATGATGATAACGACGAAAATTAAGACGACGACGATGATGATGATGACGACAATGACAATAACAGCAACGATAACAATAACAATAATAATAATACTTTTTTGGCTGTTGAGGACAATGACGACGTAATAATAACAATGATTACGGTGGAAACGTTAACTCCAGCTGCAGAAAGAGTGGTGATGATGATGGAAGTAGCAGTAGGTTATATCGTTCTTCATATTTCCTTTAATAATAAAAATATTAATAATAAAAAAATTATGACAATAAATTGTTATTATTGTTGTTATTTTCTGATAATAATAATAATAATAGATGTTGTTATTGTTGTAGTTTTGTACTTAATAATAATAATAATAATAATAATGACAATAGCTATTTTATATTATGGGTGTTTTATTCTTAATAATAGTAATAATAATAATAGCAGATGTTGCTATTATTGTTGTTTTGTACTTAATAATAATACTAATAAATAATAATAATGACAACAGCTATTTTATTATAGGTGTTTTATTCTTAATAATAATAATAATTATTATTGTTATTATTATTATTATTATTATTATTATTGTTGTTGTTGTTGTTGTTGTTGTTGTTGCTGCTGCTGCTGCTGCTGGCGTTGTTTCTGTACCCTTTTTAGGGGATCAGAGGTGAAGGGTGTTTTCTCACCCATGCGACAGAGATATTTTCCGGTTTTGCTAACCTTAATTTACCTCAGTCTGGTTATCTCAGAGGTTAGAGCGTCCGCCTCGGACGCAGAAGGCACGGGTTCCAACCCCGGCCGAGTCATACCAAAGACTTGTCAAAATGGTTCTAGGCGTTCAGTATTAAGACGTTAGTGTTAGGACTGGTCGGCCTTTTGTCAGGATAATGTGACTGGGTCGGATATGATGCTACATGTCTGCAGCATGATGTCCCAGTGCTATACATCACTATAAACTGCCACACTGCAGACATCATAGCAACATTGCTGAAAAAATCATTAAAGCTACTTTAAAAATCCAAATCACACACACACACACACACACACACACACACACACACACAGATCTACTGAGTTGAACCGTAAATTTTGTATATAATTTCTGCGTTGATTCTAATGAATTTTTTTTAAATATAAATAAGATTAAAAGGTACAGAGCTAGATGTAATGAGCCAAGCCCTGAAATCTGTATTTTGTATGTTGCTATCGCAACTTGTGTGGAAAACTTGGGTAAGAGCAAAAGCAGACGTGCTTTTCATGATAATTATAGAAATCAACACAACTTGTTGTGGCCTTAGCATTTTGAGCAAGAGGATTTAGAGCTTCATTTTAACACACACACACACACACACACACACACACGCGCGCGCGCCTATTTAATTTTAATTTTTTTATATGTGACTTGCATTACGTGAGATTAAAATAAGTGGTTCTTAACTGTGTACAGGAGAAAATCCACTCCCTACCCCCACCACTGTAGGAAGGGATTGGCCATACTAGACAATATATAAATAACAAGGAAATGAAATGGTAAGGGGCAAATTGCGGCAATCTCATCATGTAGACATTCTTTATGTATAAAAATGAGTGATCTTTACAACAAGGTAGGCCTATAGTCTGCGACAGAGAACATCGCTTCCTGGAACTACATACCTTTCAGTGTTGCGATTATGTCTTTATAGAGGCGGTTACTCACTGAATGTCGTCGATTCAACGTGAACATGATTTATATGTTCAATCCGACGCTCATATTTTTCCTTTCTATTAGTTTATTGAGGTCAATAGTTTGGCATTTAAATAACTGATCATGACAATCTGTAGCTCAAAATACGGCAGTTGTTATAGAAAAACAAGGATTAATCCTACCTCACGGTTTCGTACTGACACAATGGTTAAAAGTGTCCATAAGGATTAACTCTGCGTGGAATGAAATTATTCGGATGCCTTCGAAACGATTCTATTGTAACCAACACCACACCACATAATTCATGATTAATACCTTCTGTAAATGGGCTAATGATTTCATACTGCATAAAATTCAAAGGATGAGTTTACATTCTTCGTCAGGATAATACACGAGTTCTATGACTTCCAGAAATTAAAAGGGAATTCAAATATTCCAATAACAAAGAAGGTAATAGAATTTTAATATCTGCGCACTATTCATCCAGCTTGACAAATCAAGCTATCCCAGAATGCATCATTATGTAACGGCACATGCACCCACTTCCCATATTTAGTCGTCTTTTTGCAGAATACTCGCAGTTAGTTTATTCATCTAGTCACCCTGCTGACATAACCCATAATTCGAAGAAAAAAAAATTAAACGATTATCAGTGATTTATGGCGTTAAACTCTACGAAAACGAAAATAATTTTGTTCCCGAAAAGGTAAAATATTCAAGCATCTGAGCTATATCAGATGGCAAAACTCCACAATTTGTTAATTATCAAAGAAACATTAGTTTGCCGATACAGAATTATTTAAATTGGAACAGACGTATTAAAGATATAATAAAAATAGGAAATACAAAGAGGAACATTGTCCAGAGCATTCACGTTAATGCTTTTCAAAAAATCTCTTCAAAAACTGCATCTGATTCCTTTTTGAAACATGCCAGTGTGGCCTGCGAAGATTTAATGAGAAGAATTCGATTAGAATAGAAAGGTTACAGCTTGAAGATGCCCGCAGTATTACTGGCTTAGGAAACTATCGATTACAATAAAACTATCGATTATGCACCAAAAGCTGAGAAATAAGTGTATATCCAAACAGTAGCATCTATACGGAATAGGTTTAAAGCGACGCTTTCGTCAATGTATGTGGAAAAGGCGCTCTAACCAATTAACTTTATTTCTTTTATGTCGCAGTTATGGTAATTAAAGACACGTATTGTTAATTGACTAAATCAATTGGATTTCAATTTAAACATGGATTTATTTTTAAAAGAACGTTACGAAGGAGCAATAACAGACTATATATTGGCGGTAGAGAAATATATTATGTTTGAATCTTTTCCTGTATGTATGCCAAATTATCTTGATTCGTCTACCTTGTGTTGTTTTTCTTTTCTTATCTGCCTTTTTTACTTTAATATAGACGATGTAATACATACTTATAACATTAATTTTGAACTCATGCCAGCAATCTTTAACATCTTTTCTTATGAAGTGTTCTTGTTATGGGAAAAGGCGATAACAGATTGTTAGAACTTTATAGCTAATCCCGTCTGCATTGTTTGCAATGAAATAGGTTTAAACTAATCACCGAAAAACCTATATCAATCCACTGTAAAATCCCCTTCAGACTCCTTTGGACACTAATCACTGATCAACCTATATCAATCCACTGTAAAATACCATTCAGACTCCTTTGGACACTAATCAATGGACACTGGACACTGGACACTAATCACTGATCAACCTATATCAATCCACTGTAAAATCCCCTTCAGACTCCTTTGGACACTAATCACTGATCAACCTATATCAATCCACTTTAAAATCCCCTTCAGACTCCTTTGGACACTAATCACTGATCAACCTATATCAATCCACTGTAAAATCCCCTTCAGACTCCTTTGGACACTAATCACTGATCAACCTATATCAATCCACTGTAAAATCCCCTTCAGACTCCTTTGGACACTAATCACTGATCAACCTATATCAATCCACTGTAAAATCCCCTTCAGACTCCTTTGGACACTAATCACTGATCAACCTATATCAATCCACTGTAAAATCCCCTTCAGACTCCTTTGGACACTAATCACTGATCAACCTATATCAATCCACTGTAAAATCCCCTTCAGACTCCTTTGGACACTAATCACTGATCAACCTATATCAATCCACTGTAAAATCCCCTTCAGACTCCTTTGGACCGTTTCCTGCAGATGCAGTTTATCCAAACGACGATTTCAGTGTTTAAGATTATTAATTGTGGCAACATGATGTCATCTGAATGTAACATATAAGTTAGTACTGATGTGCATTTGTTTTCTTATCCCTTTACATGAACTTTTTTACTTGTTCACTTGAACGGTGAACAATCGATTCCATATTGCACCGTTGTTTTCTTTGATACACAGAGCGTACACGAGTGTCGATTGCATCATAATATGACATTCATAAACGAGTTTATTAAGCAGGTTCGCGTAACGACGCATCGTTTGTACGTGTTTCATAAACACGAAATGTGTTAAACCGTATTTCACATAATAATGTGGTGTAGCACATGTAATATTGGAAATATGACAATACTATTTTATAAAGTCTTTTACACATAAATTTTATTATTCAGGCTGTTTGTTTACTCCTCACCATTCAGCAAAAGATGTCCGTAAGGCGTGCGCTATCGTTGCTGAATTTGTCAAAGTAGACACTTTGAATGTCCCCATCAGAGCACAGTCTACTAGCTTACCTACAATAGATACTTCGAATGTCGATGACAGAGCACAGTCTACCAGCGCACCTACAAAGATTCGAGACAGTACAGGGAGCAAATGTCCATTCGAACACATTTTTGAAAACCTGGATTATGGGATATCGACAGTTCGTCATGCGGGACAAAAGAGTTTCAGTAAAAGAAAGGAAGAACTTAATTTGAAAAAGGAATCTTGCTCATTTAGCCAAGATGAAAAAGCGGAATCGGGACTCAGACAAAGAGCCGATGAAATAGCCAGAAAATTCAGTTCGGATGCATACAAAAACGCAAAGCCCTTTTCAGATATCCCCGGACTTCCAACTCTACCCATATTTGGAGGAATACGTAACTTTTTCCCAGGTGGTAAGTATGATAATTCAGAATTAGATTCTCCTTAATGTTTTCCCATCCTTGTTACAGATACATACACACTGACAATTAATGTCGTGTTATATATATATATATATATATATATATATATATATATATATATATATATATATATATATCGGCTCCTGTTAGAGTATTCAAACTAGATGAATGCATCTCTGTTAGTACAACACCAACAATTAACATTTTAATGGCTAAAAATTCTCTTCGACAGACCACTTAGCATCACGTACCGTTATATCGAGAGTTATTGAAATTGGTGATGAAAACAACACTTATATTGCAAATGTAGGTTACTTTCAGAAAGAGGTGCGCGGTATTACCGGTATACGTCTTGATAAACGTCTTGCTCGGGTGTTGGCATCCCACCCAAAGTTTCCCTGCCTATTATATTAATAGTGCACCTAGAAAACTGTAGGTTTCATTGTCTACACTTCCTGTTTATATCATCAAGCTCTTAAACTGCAGTTATTTTTAAAATAATATAATGGATGTAATATGGTCCTATTTTGTGATCAGTTATAGCAAGATATTTTACACAGCTATTTTCATAAGGATATTGTTTTAAAATGAGTCGAACCCCTACTCTAGAACTTTACATTGCTAACTGCTGAAAATATGGTTTTCTTTACACAGAAGCTGCCATCAAGGTGTCTATACTGATAAATATAGGTTTGATAATGAGCATTCAGACATATAAAATTATTGAAGTTTAATATCATGGTGTTTGCAAAAGTTCACTGTCGGAGATAAATTAGTTCTGTGAATCCTATCGGCATATGGTTCGCGTCCACATGAACTTGTGAAAGATTCCCATCAGGCCTTTTGGACGATTCAGTCCTTACAAATGCTATTACCAGCTTGGTAAATCAGAATTTATTAATAACCACAAAGGTGATGCGTTTGTGCTCAGTCAAAGAGTTCTCACGTGGAAAAAGAAGCTGTAGGATTAAGGTCAATTATTTACAGGAAAAGACGCACCTCTGCTTGGCACTGAAAAAGTATGTGTACTTAAGGCTCAATCACAAGGATTTCATCTTGAAAACAAATGAGTGCTGCCTTTACAAGCACTGGCAGAAAACTTGTATACCACTACGATCAACGATAAATTTGGAAAACTCCGACCCAACTTAGTAAAGATGCCAATTGGTATCCGGGTACTCAGGGACCCACCTATCGATAATAACCTAGGTTATAAAATGTCCCGTAGGGTTCCCGTTTATCAGATATTTTCTTCATGAACACGAGAAGAGGTCGTTTCACACCAGCTGATTTATTGGTGGATAATTTTGTCCCATCTGGCTTAAAGATTGACTGGCAAGTATCCATAGAAGAGCTTAGACAGCCCACAAGTCCACAATCATTGTCATCATCTTCGCTATCCTTTTTCTTTTCTCCTCGCTTTTCTCTTTCATGCTCTTCCATGATATAGTTTTTGGTTCGCCTCTGGTCCTCTTGATTGTTGACCCTTTTCCTTTTTCTTTTCTCTTCGCTTTTCTCTTTCATGCTCTTGCATGATGTAGTTTTTGGTTCGCCTCTAGTCCTCTTGATTGTTGACCCTTTTTCCTTTTTCTTTTCTCCTCGCTTTTCTCTTTCATGCTCTTGCATGATGTAGTTTTTGGTTCGCCTCTAGTCCTCTTGATTGTTGACCCTTTTGATCTTTTTATTCCATTAATGAGATGTTTGGGTCCGTTTATGAATTCGGTGTTAGGACAATCACTAAGCGTCACACCCAACAGACCCCCTCTTACTGCATACCTGTGAATGGTGAATTTTCCTCTCTCTCTTCTGTGGTTGAATCTAACATCTCTTGCTGCACCTCTAAAGTCTCCTCGTGATATACATTTCTTATAATGGGGTCGAAACTTAATGAATTCTCTTGTCTTCGATGTATAAAACTAAATGTTCTTACAATATGGCTCAAGTCATTATCACTGACTTTTTCCCCCATGTACCTTTCTGATATTTTGGATGCTATCTCTTCGTCTTTTGTCTCATCTTGCTTAAGCTTCAAAGCATCCTTTCCTGAGATGACAGACTGGATCACTGTATGCACTTGTCTCTGCTTATCTACTGTGGACATCCGTATCTTTACATTACTTAGTGTTGCCCGCGGTCGAATACATTTCTTTTCGTCTTTATGGTCTATCTCTCGAGTAGTGTCTAATCCAAAGCTACCACTGTGGGAGGTACTGAATAGAGCTTGTTTCATTTGTCTGTGAAAGTGATTTGATTTGTAATGTTCTATCAAAAGCCGTGCGGAAAATAAGCATAACTGGAAGCTCCATTTAAGAATGAGAATGGAAGTGAAGACTTCACACCGGCCAGTAGTAAGTTGTATCCATCTTTTCCTCATAGTCTTTCAGCAATGGCGATGGCTACAATTTCGTCACAATGCCTCATTATATCAATATGCAGGGAAAACGTTTTATTCTCAGTGGATGTTTTCTTAATGAATTCTTTCAACATTTGTCCCCATCTCAATTCAAGCTGGCTGACGGATAACTCCTGATCACACAAATTTTTTCTCAGCTTCTCCTTGTGTGAATGTGGTAGCGAGTCGATGAATGTGACGAGAACAGAGATATGCAATAATTACTAATTTACTACAGTCATTTTCGACATCATCATCTCTCATATATTTCAGTATATAACTGAGGCCTGATGTTTCATAGGCCGATATTAAATTCATGAATTTGGACTTTCTCAAGTGCAGGCCCATCTATAAGCTTAAAAAGACTTCTTGCAATCTTGTAGTCATGTACAAACAAAACATTTTCATTTGTTTCACTCAATTCAGCCTTCTCCAAAAATCATCAAGAACCACTTTCAATGTGACCATATCATCATCCTACCAATGGAAGGTGGAGGATGACGGCATAATAGTGGCGGTCATGGTGTGTTGTTTAGATCTTGATACTCTAGTAAGCTACTATCAGTACCGCAAACCAGTTTCATCTTTGTTTGTCATCTTTCATTCATTTGATCTTCATAAATTGGTTGTACATCTTCCTCATCTATATCACTGACATCAATAAATAGCAACAAATCACAAAATACATTTGGATCATACTGGATGTTTTTCATATCCTCGACTGTATCCCCATGAATGTCAGCTGCTGTAATGGAGGTAATGTCTCCATTAATGCCCTCTATATCTTCACTGGAGATGTTTAGTGGGAAGTTTTAGTTTCTGTAGTTATTGCTAACAGTATCCATTTTCTCTATGTCATGAATGGCCAAGGATGAAAAGCTTTCGTCTAGATCCACGTTTTCTTGCTGAAATTCCGAATTTTCCATCGAAGCCGCTTTGGTTAGAATTTCTGTGAAGGACTGTAATGACGTAAGTCTTGTTCATATGTATTTCAGGCCCCATGTGGCTTGCTGCTGAAAACGTTAAAAGGCACACTCTTCGTCTAAGGTCATTTTTAGATGCACAAATTTTGTATAGTTTTCCAGCGGTGGTGCTTCCTTGCATGCACAATCTTCTTTTCCTTCACGCAGTGGAAGATGCCATGTTAATACATCGTTTAAATCCTTTGAAATGCCCTTGACTGTGATGGGCAGAGTGCAAAGTTGATTTATTCTCCTTTCACCAGGTTGTGGGTCTGTTTTCTTGGATATCTGGACAAGACTGTCCATGACAAATACAATATGACAGACTCTGAGACAAACCAAATGTTCAGAAGATGAGACGTTACTTGCTTTTACATATTATATTGGATATAGTTTCAGATACGCTTTAAAGTGACAAAGTTCTGGAACTGGTGCTTTCTTGAGACGTCTGTCTCCATTTCGCAGACTTTGGCTTATATTGGCAGCTGATGTCATGGAAAAAAACAGATGCAATGTTATAGTCGTTGATGAACAACTCATCTCTGATAATATATTGTTTGAGTCTACTGTAATTTCTGTTAAGTATTTCATTGATGAATCAAAATGACAATATAAAGATGACACATTTGAGGTGTAGAAATCATCTGACGATCGACGCCTGAGGCTGTCTTTGTTCTAATAAATGCTGGAATGGTAATGGAATGTGCGAGTGCCATTCTCTCATTATTTTAAAGTGGTTCACATCTAATGGGTCGGCAAGCCAATATATTTCCTCTTTAAAGCAGTTAAAGCAAAAGGAGTAAAGAATTCTGCTTTCTTCTGGGAGATCTTGGTCGTCGAGACAAGATGAAAGGGACATATAATGGGGTCGGAGTTTTCCAGATTTCACACTACTTCTTGCAAGAAAACGCACACGAGGCAGAAGGCAGCCTTTGGGAAAAAAGAGTATGACAGACACATATACAATGCGAATTTTCTTCCAAGTGGCACGAACTATCAGGGATATATCATCATATGTTTCATCATTATGTTGCAATTCCTGTAATTCGATACCAATGAGTATTCCTGCTTTATGTGCACACGCCTTTGTGCACTGAAAACATATGATATTTTGAAACTGAAGAGCAGGTATGTCACGAAGAGTATCTTTGTGCCGGTTTCTATTTTCTCTGGTCAGTGTATACTTTCCAGATGGATAGTAATTCCATTCATTGTACTAGCAGAAAACTTCCGAGCAATATTCCACTGAAAGACCGTCAAGCACAACTGAGTTATTGTCCCTTTTCTACCAACTCTTTACATAATCCAAAGATTCCCATTTACTTTCCTGCTCATCTTCATAGTCAGGCACGCCTTTCTTGCAACAAAATACTATAGTGCCACTCAAATAGTTGAATTTTATTCCATTCGCTGCCATATTATATGAAACATGGACCTTTCTTTTTGAATTGGTTCAATTAACTGTTTTTAGGCAATATATATATATATATATATATATATATATATATATATATATATATATATATAAGTTTTCCACCCATTGACCAGTCACGTTTTGCAAGCATTTATTTTCATAATTGCCAATAAATATATAGATCAGTACACAGTTCACAGTTCTGTCTGCAATAGCCAAAGACAAATAATTATCCATATGGATTATCAAATAACAAACATCCCCTTAAAATGAACTTCTATTTGTAAATATCACCTTCGGTAGTACGGTATTCCTACAGGTCCTTACCATACCATTATCTGTGCCAACCGAAATACGGACAAACAGTTTATTGTGTGTGTGTGTGTGTGCGTGTGTGTTTGTGTGTGTCCACATATTGAAAATGGTGATATCAGCTGATTAAGCGGTAGGTTAGCGGGGTAAAAAAGGGAAACCTGATCACTATAATCATCTAAAACTAACGCTTATCAAATATAAAAAATTTCAATTTACCATACAAATTTCATCTGAAATGAGAACACATGTATGACCACCCCTTTCTTGTTTATAAACGGTAAACATTCTATTGGTTTTTAACTGTTATATCACTTTTAAACAACTCTAAGACATGATCTGAACGATGTTGACGTCGAGTATCGTCGTTGTCGTTGCTGAAAAGAAGTGTTCTCTATCTCTCTTTTGCATACCCTAAAAATCCGTTCACGTTAATTATTATCCCATATCCATTCACATTACCTTTTTTGACCGGGGATGGCAATACATTCATTCGGCAAGAGTATGTTATAAAAGCATACTTATATACAGTGGGAATGCGTTCTTTGTTCGACTGACCCAGATGCTGAGGGTGAACGACCGGAAAAGTTCCTCAACAGTAATTCGGAGTTTTCGTATATAACTGTGCACACGTCTATTGTAATATATTAATAACAAAATCATTGATCTGGAGTCACCACCGTGATTATCACGAGCGGTTTCAATTTGAAAACCAGTTGGTTGTAAAAATGAAAGCTTATCAGTTGGACAAGATCACCTAGAAAGTAAATGCTGTCAGTAAAACTAGAAAGATGATTCCAAAAGGTGACTTACGGCATGAGGAATAACGAAAAAGGTGAATAATCTGTGCTATCAAACGATGCCAACCAGACTGACGTGCAAATTTAACGAAAACAGGGACGTAATAACAAACAGATAATGAGGTATTTTAATAGCAATCTGAGATAAAATCCATGAGAAATATCTTCCTAGTCAAAATAATCATTCCAACAGCGCAAACAGAACGTATACTTAAGATTAGTACATTTTCAGAAACCCATGTTATAGAAATAACATATTAGAAAAGGCGTCATATTCAGATGGGTGTGTGTTGATCGGGGAATTTTCAGCTTCATATGGAATAAATACAAAATGAATCATCTTTCGATCGATCGATCGATAGATTGATCGACAGACAGACAGGTAGATGGATGGATGGATGGATGTGAATAGATAGATAGATAGATAGATAGATAGATAGATAGATAGATAGATAGATAGATAATAAATAGACACGTGAAATA
This sequence comes from Sinohyriopsis cumingii, assembly GCA_028554795.2. NCBI lineage: Eukaryota > Metazoa > Mollusca > Bivalvia > Unionida > Unionidae > Sinohyriopsis > Sinohyriopsis cumingii. Next base: position 59,140,338 of record CM068838.1, read on the forward strand.
TGTATTTAACTACACACCAACATTTTAACGACAGATACGCAGGTATCTACTACCCTACTTACCTACCAGCATGCGAACAGACATACAGACACAGAATATGAACCACTTCACGAGCCATCGCTAGAACTACTATTACTACTTCTTTATCATCATCACCATTATCATCATCGTATACTCCTTTTTTCGTCAATTTCTTCCAGGAATATTGTATGGCTTGACATGGAGGGAACAGAAATGGTTGATGCAAAAGAAGTACGGGAACATCGTGAAGGAGACCCCATTTCCGGGGTTTACGAGGGTTAACCTTTTTGACCCAGACGATGCCGAACTTATTTTCAGAACGGAGGGAAAATGGCCTTTAAGGGATAGCTTCTTTTTCATGCAGAAGCATTTTAATATTCTGCACAACAAAGGAGTTCATGGACTGGCAACTGCGTAAGATTACCGGACTTTTTTTAATTGTTTGTTTGTGTGACTGGTTGTTTGGTTGTTGTGTCGTGTATTATACAACGTTTGAAAGGGATCGGCGCATACTGGTAAAAAAAATAACAGTTATAAAACGCTGATTGGAAAATCCACACAAAATACCTGAAATGTGTCTCGAATACATATCAGTACTTTACAAAGACCGCATCGTGTATGTATATGAATTATTATGTGTTCTTTTTGTTTGTTTTTGTTTTCTATTTGTGTGCATAATATAAATTTATGACTCTTTTTATATACATTTCTCTGCATGATTCTTTTGTTAACTGCTGTTTCTATCGGAAACATTAAAGAAAAATTTATTGCGAAGATATTGGTTTAATTATAAAAATAAAAATATGGTAGTTAAACAGAAAATTCGCCCTAAGGTATAGTATACATTCAATCGATAGAGTTCATTGTATTTATTCAATCTTGAGCGTAAACGGCCCTCCAATTTTTCTGAAACAAAAGGTTCCCCATCTAGTCTTAGCAACATTTGTTACTTTAAACTTTTAACATTGTATGATAGAAGAAATAAACTAAAATACCACCAAAAATAAAACCATGCCCCAAAAAACAAAAAGAAAAACCCAAAATCAACACAGATGTAAATCCGGCCATTTTGAACCACCATCAAGTCATGATTGTTACCTCTTAATAATTTTAGTGGCGTAACAATGCCTAGATGACGTATTTTTTCTCATAGAACGTGCACAATAGTTTCAGGCTAATGAAGTAAAATGGTAGATTAAAGTTTAGGTTCATTGATTGTCCAATCGTGGTTTTGGGTTCTGATTTTTCATCTATCATTTTATAAGAATATGTTCTTGCACATCTTGCCGTCGACCAAAGACGTACCAGTCTAGGAAGAAATGTCTGCGATTATATCAGTGTTTCTTTCAGAGAGTCAAAGTTGTTCGGCTCGCATTGGAGAGAGACTATAACTGTTCCGACTGTTTTAACCGGCACTTTTGGTTAATGCTACATCAGTGAAGTCAGATCAGTTGATGCCCCTGTCTTCGGTTGAGAGAGAGAGAGAGAGAGAGAGAGAGAGAGAGAGAGAGAGCACGTCTGTATATTAGTACTTCAACTGGGGATAAGTGGGCTAGTTCCCTTTTAGCCCTAAAATTATCGATTACTAGATAAGTGGTTCAATAAAATAACAAACTTACTGTAAATAAAGAATGAGGAAAACTTCCTATAAATAGTAGTGACTAGATATCCGACACATCCTATAAATCGTAAAGCCCATTATTAATAAAAAAATAAAGTCGTTAAGTTGATAAGACGAAACGAAAAAAACTCAGTATTACTTGTATATTTTTAATGTGTATATGAACTTACCTATCTTTCACTTTTTTAATCAGTTGCCGATATTTACAAAATTTTAATGATGAAAGTTGATATTGTATTGATTTGCATTACGGCTAACAGCAAGATCTAGAATTCGTATGCATGCTTATTTTTATATAATATATAATAAATAAAGTGTGCCAAATATTAGTAAATACAAATAAATAGACGCATTCTGACGAACACAGATTTGCACAGAAACGTGTAAATCCCAACCGTTATCAGGGGATAAGAAAGAAGTAAATCGCTCAGTCTATTTCAATTAGTTTCCGATTACCTGAAATAGAGCACGCGCCGTGTTCCTTTGCGAATTAAATTTCTGATCATATTCTAATTATCTAATTAGTCACAACTTTGAACATTGACCTAACAGATTAGAATGAGGATTAATATAGTGAAAATAGGTTTGAAAGCCGGGTTTTCTCAGTAATTTTCCAAGTAGCTTCTTATCACCCCATTTCTTTTCAATCCCTTTATAAATGTCTCAACTTTCTTAGAATGCATTTTTTTTTTGCGGAGCTCTTTGTTGCTGTCTTCTTTTTTCTCTATCTGCTAATTTTAGACAAGAGGCGGAGTGGCACAAGTTGAGACAAGGTGTGTCTAAATACATCGTGCCCCCTCAAGCAGTTGGTGAATATTGTAGAGGTGTGCAAATGGTTGCCAGAGATTTTGTTACCACGTTAGGCAGAGTCAAGGACAACGAGGGACTTATTGAAAACGTGATACCGCACGTCAAGAACTTCAGCTTTGAAGGTAGATAAATCTATTTTGAAGTTATTAAAATAAATAGATTAACTGTCGACTATAGTACTGAATACTGTATATTAAAAATAACATGGCATTTAAAGTGTTGGTATAAAGCAAATCGATATACCAATACTACTGGTATGTCAAATTGTATATATATATATATATATATATATATATATATATATATATATATATATATATACATTCTTTCAACTGCAGGCCTATAGATCAATGATGAATTTCTACTCATTCATTACCATAAATGATATATGAAAATAACGATGAAACATATGAATAGTCCCTGTTTTCTAAATGAAATTAAAATGGTACACAATTTCATCAGAATCCTTTCTTTTTTCCATTCCCCTCTCCCTTCTCGTGCGTAAGGGACAAAATAGGCACAAATCTGGAGTGAGAGAAAAAGATATTGCGCTGGTCGAAAACATTAAAACTGAACTTGTGCCAAAAAACATACAGTAATCTGTTTCATCGTAACGGTATGTTTACGCATTCCTTGTGATCTGTCTACAGTGTTCATAATATCAATGATACATAGTAGCAATAGCCAGTCGTCACAAGGCATATATGTTAAAGGTCACCGGCCATACTTCAACATTTTCCTATTTATATCAGGTTTGCATTACATGATTAAACTAGTTATACTCGCACAAAAAGAACACACAAAAAAAATCAAGTGTAAAGAAGAAATAATAATTTAATTACTCGAAATAGAAGTATACAAAGCTGTTACTTCCACTTAGTTACGATTTCCCACCTATAAGGGACGCCAACCGGAAATGACGTACATTTATCCGTACAAGTCGAAGTACATGCTTCTTGTTGTCGAAAAATAAAACACTATAAACTATGGATAGGGAATATTTGGATGAAACTAATGAAAACTAAATTACTGTTCAGCCTTATATCGGTATGCGTGCACGACGCACTAGATTGTGTCACTTTCAAAACTGTTCCATTGTTTCAATTTATTTTGAAAATTCACGTTAATGCAGGTAAAAAGAATCAATGCTGGCTTCCCTGTGTCGGCAGACTTTATTTAAAAAAAAGATGAAAGAAATCGGCACACTTTATTAATAAAAGATGAAAGAAATCGGCACACTTAAAGAATCCAAAGGAACCAAACTTGACTTCCTTTTCTCGGCTGACTTCAGAGGAAAAAATCGGCACACTATAAAGATACCAAAGTCGTTTCCAGGGTTGGTTTGCATTGTAATAAAATAACCTATGTATTTGATATCATGTCGGTAAGTTTAAAAAAAGAGTTTATTGCTCTCTGCCAGTTGTGTTTATCACCCGGGCTTCTATTTGTTTGCCATATGTAATCATAATTGATGTTTGCAGAGCAAATATTATACACAATAATAACTTGCTTTAATAATATTTTTGTAATCCATGCTAGCAAAAAGATTATCATTTGCACTCACATTGAATGTATTTTAAAATAATTATTTTTTTTTATTTGCGAGATACCGACTTATAGTTAACCTGGATACAATGCAATCTGGGTCATTTTGCAATAAGTAACTTATCATGTGTAAATGGCAGGTGCCTTCAAGCAATCGGGTGATACTTTCGTCTCATTTGCGATTTTGTTATTTGACATAAGCGATATACACTACACTAAGGATGCATACACAAGCCGGCATCCTCTGCATATACGGAGTTCGTGGATATATATATATATATATATATATATATATATATATATATATATATATATATATATATATATATATATATATATATATAAAATAATTTTCGCATGCTAAAAACAAAAGGAATATATGATAACAATGCAAGGTTAATTTCTTTCATCTTATTTTCAAACAAGTGTATGTTTATCAATAAAAAATGTGTACCGTGAGTGTGTGTGTGTGCGTGTGGGTGTGGAGGTGTGTGTGTGGGGGGGGGGGGGCACAAATGAAACACAAAATTATTTCCTTCCTAATTTGTACGGAATAATAGAGCAAATATGATTGAGGATATTGATCAGTAATGACAAGCTTTCAATTTACGCGGGCACACACTAAGACAACTTGAAAAATAAAAACAAACAATAAAATTAACTGGTAAGAGCTTCATATTGCAGCAACTAAACACTGACAAAATGCTCAACATTATTCTCTCTCTCTCTGTCTCTCTCATGTGTAATCTAGTATGTATTGTATGTAGCTGTGTTACAACGTGAAACCTAAAATTAAGCATGTTTGTTGAAAAGAATTATTGTTTTGATGTTGAAATCTCATGTACACTACCCTTAGCAAAATGTATGCGTATTATGTAGAATATTATCTGTTACGTATTTTTGTTTTAAAATGATTATTTATAATTTGATCGGATGACTTAAGTTGAAAATGTCTTTGTGCAGATGCATCTATTTTTAGCAACAAAATAAATGTATATAAATATTTTAACTTTTTGGAGCACTTCTATTGTCAAATTTTTAGTTTTGGAGGTGCATAGATTTACATGTTGACAAGCTCTTCAATTTCTGAGGTATGTAAATCTTCTTTGTAGTTTGCAATCCCCTAATCCCTTGATGCCTAAATATAAGTGATCGATTTTTAAAAAAAAAACACCGGAACTTGTGAAGTTTGTAAACACCGGTGACATTAAACATAAAAGCGGAAGAAATTGTCCAATACCTATTCAATATAAGAAATATTTCCAATTGAAACATTGAACTATTTTGGACATTTTCGTTAATGTTACTTACATTTTGAAGAAACACAGCAACTGGATTTCTCTTTGCTCGATCATTTTGTTCAGATTTAGACATGCGTACTAATAGTATACGTTACTTACTTACTACTACTAATTAATATGAAATAGATAAAAAGAAGACGATTGCAAAGCAGATTGAATGACTGCGTAATAGAGAGCACGCTTTCTAAGTGGCTGTCTCAAGTTCGCTTATGTTTGGGTACCTTACGAAATCTTCATTATATTGCGCAGGCGCAAAACAAAGTGTCAGCGCTTATAGCATTTCCAGTGCAACGGTTTTTAAACCTTTCATTTCATATAATTATTATCAAACGCCAGGGGTTTTATATTATCTGACGTACGAGCTAATCAATCAACACCTGCGTGAGGCCCATGTTTTGCTATTTCAGCATCAAAACATTAGTTCTTTTCAACTAAATGATTCTAAAATTTTCATTCAACTAATGACCAGATTCCGGTGATCATAATTTTATAATTGCATGTCTATTTCTTTTTTTTTTTGTACACTTCACAATCGTGTTAGTTATCAATATGCCTTTCCAAACCGCAACAGGAATTTTTGCCACGTAGTATAAAACATGACCCAAACACGTTACACAGACTCCCAAGAATTCCTAATATTAACATAAATGGAGGATCCATTTAAAAACTAAACTGTGCGACCTCTTAGTCTCTTCGATACAGTACACTATGATGTATGCTCCCAGTAACTTGCTAATTGCAAGGCTGTATGATTATCTTCCCAACACCTATTCCCCATGGTCAACAAATAACCACTAAAATCCAACAAAGCTATAAACAGAAACGTAAACACAAACAGCATGTAACTTTGGTTTGCTACATCATTATTGTACAGATAGCTCCCGCTGCTCGAGATTCTCTTTATGTTGTTGTTGTTGTTGTTAGATATTCAGGGCTATATGAGTCCTGTATAGACTGAAATATTGTGTGTGCGCTTCTCTTTAAACTGAAGAATAAGTGTATGTTGATATTACCATTTTTCATATTAACCCACACATGACGTAATATGGTCACGTAACTGGTCACTAAGACAATTACTTAGATTACAGAATAACGGCAACTGGACATGTAATTGTTGTTATTGTTTTTGAAGAGAGAGAGAGAGAGATATGATTTGTTTGTTTTTAAAGTAACTAATCAATTATTGTCAGTTCTATTATAGTTGCAAGCCTTTAACGTTATAATTTGACATTATATATATATATATATATATATATATATATATATATATATATATATATATATATATATATGCAAACCGTAATGCAGTTTTAAAATTTAAAAAAAAACGCAAATATTTATTCACCACCACGTTTTACACGTCTCCTTTGCCATCACTGGATTTTAACATTCAGAGTCATTCTGGCGGTATGTAAAAGATGCATTGTTGTTCGTCTTACAGCAATAGCATTGGTGTGTTTCAATACAAGACTTGGCGCTTTGTCGGATGATAAATCAAACAAAGAAAATACAGATTTCATCCAATCAGTGGACACCATTTTGGAGTGCAGTTATCTAGAACTGAAACAAATTCCCCTCTTTAGATACTACAAGACAAAGACGTACAGGCGATATGAAAATGCCATGCAGTGTACAAAACGGTGAGCATGCTTAACTTTCAATTTTTCTTTTGTTTTTCAAAATGTCGCATCAAGCAAGCATCATTCCCTTAAAGATGTTTGTTTGGTGAAATTAGGAGATAATAGTCTCGTATTTGACGGCTTGACGAAATTATAGTTTGTTTGTTTTTTAAATTTATAATCCAGCGATTTTAAAGTTTGATTCCAAATGTTCTCGAATCTCTATCCTTTCCCCCCATTTTATCAACACTCAGATTAGCCGAAGAATCGTCACAGCTCGTTTATCCATGACAAAATGGCTAAATATTTAATGAATCGCCTTTTATCAACAACTGTGGTCTTTTTCCCCACATTTTTTTTATTGGTGGAGTAGCGAAGGGGGGATACGTTCGTTGCACATTTCTTTTTCTCAGTTATAATACGAAAACTTTGCACTTCGCTGGCTATATGGGCACGTCCTTCAACCCACGATGCAATGGTGGGAAAACCCTGACAGTATAACGTCATTTTATGCTGCACATCGGGATGCATTAACCTCAAGGATTGTTCTCAATAGAGATAAAGGTAGGAATTAAAAGCCTTTTTTTAAATTAAATTTTTGTATCTTTTTTTAAGGTCATCGAACTCTCGAAACTGAGTTATTTTGAATTTTGTTATGTGTGCAATGGAAATTAAAAATAACAAGCACAAAAACAAAGAAACTTCTGATTTCCTTTAGCATCTGCCTGAAACACATTGATGTCGCAAGGGAGAGGCACAAAGCTAAGATGGTAGCTGGTGAAGCGGGCGTCGAGCAGGAGGTATATTTGGGCCTCATCACCAACTTAATTACCAACGACAATCTCTCGGAGGAGGAGGTTTTCATCATCATGCATGACATTTTTACAGGAGGAGTGGACACAGTAAGTAACTCATCAGGTAGCTGACTTGAAGTTTTGTGTTTTAGGTCATCTGGCTTTAAGACCATGTGAGGTTATTTTTTGGGTCCTTCAACAATTGCTCTGTACCAACATGGGAGCCATATTTCTTATCTGATCTGACCTTTATCAAGCTTTGAACTGAAGCTTTTAGCATGACGTTCTCAAAGAAGTCGACAATGATGTGATCTTTCATCTGTTCTTACTACTCTGTAGGCCATATTTCTTGACTGATTTTGATCAAACTTTGGAGTACAAGTTTAGTTGAAATTTTGAGTTATTATGCTAAAGTGCATTTGTAGAACTTCAAAAAATACATTGTAGATTCAGATTCTATTTGTATAGGCCGATAAGAAGGTATACCTTAAACAGGGCTAAACTTCAACATGGTATCAGCTTTGTCACACAAGCAAGGCTGCAAATTATACATTTTACACAATAATAATACTAATAATGATAATAATAATAAGCTATCTTTAACGAGGATAACACATCTGGTCATGGCTGACCCATCTGCCATGTGGTCCTCAGTTTTTGTAATAAAATAATAAAAATAGAAGTTCATGCACATAACCATGTATCGTCGCACACTCATTCGTACATATTTGACATGAATGACTATGTGTGACTATACTGGGAAACATACAAATATATATCAATTATGGATATGATTTTAAAGTTTTCTATTCAGAGCTTTTAATATATCATTCCAGATGGTCTAGAAAGAATTTCTTTAATGATAATTTGAAAGAAGCAAGGGATGTTGAATTACGTATTCCGTATATATTACACAATGTTATTCTTGAATGATTCAGTTTGGTATCATATTTGGTATGAATGTTACAATTAGGCCCTGTGGAAATTCAGCATAAAAATTTACAATACAATTTTAATACATATTTTTATAAATTATAAATTCACGAAAATGTTTCCGTGTGTCATTATCTAGTGTTATTATTTTAAAGACAGAGCGGAACAAAATCCCATTCAAAGGCATAATCACAAAAGTGGACACACTTTGTGCCCCTCTCAACCATCTTAGGGGCATTGTGTACACTTCTCTATGTAATATTGTATTGAGCGCCTGTTGTTTCTTTTTAATTGGTTTTCTTTCTTTATCTTATTATTAGTGTAATTATACTGGTTTTTGTTTTCAATTTAAGTCAGTGGTGTTTGTTCGGGTTTAAATTTTGAATCTGCCATTCAAAATGTTTTACAACCGTTGTGTTGTTTTGGGATCTATGAAAATTTAGCATAACGTTTGGGAGGGTATTAGATATTAAAGCCCCAATGCCGCCGTTACGTTGTATATGCCAAATCGTGTGTGTGTGTGTGTGTGTGTGTGTGTGTGCGCGCGTGTGTGTGCGCGTGTGTGTGTGTTTGTGATTTTAATTTTTAACGTAGCTCTATAAAAAATATTCAGTCATCGCAACGATGTCTGCAGTGTGGTAGTTTATAGTGTTGTCTAGCACTGGGGCATTATGCTGCAGACCTGAAGCATCATGTCCCACCCAGTCACATTATCCTGACACCAGGCTAACCATTCCCAACACTAACATCTAAAAGCTGAGAATCAAAGGAGGCAGCTGTTTGTGCCCTATTTTTAAGTCTTTGGTATGACTGAGCTAGAAACGCTCTAACCACTTACACTTGAGTGGTCTATGCCAAATCATCTGATAATTACTGGATCCTATATATTGTTGGGTTCCATTAAAATGAGATAACATCGACGTTTCATCACAATATAAGCCATGTAATTTCTCTCTCGAACCGAGAAACCCTGCCATTTTTCGCATGTTTACTAATGAATCCGATGTTGACTGGCGACATCTGTGGGTCAACCGATTTCACTCGAAAGCTGGAACCCATGATTTGATGACGTCAGGGTTGTAGACGTTAGATGTCAGCAGCACGCTATGTATAATCGTGTTCAGCCCAAATTCACGGTTCTAAGTATTCCAGCGCCCCAGCTGATCACCAATATTTACCCGAGTCTTATTTTTGACATCACTACTTTTGGGGCACTCACCAAAACGAACGGAATTACGAGCGATTTCGGTAACTGAATTAAAGGGTTGCATCACTTGATTCTAAACTGAATATTTAAACGTCGTTTAAACCTACCAGCTTGATTATTTTAAAGAACGGTTTATGTCAGATAGATTTTGTTTTAACATGTTTTAACAAATAATTTCCATCCCTACAAACCTTAGTTAGATTGGAAGTATGGTGAAATTTATGATAAACGACAGCAGTGGGGCTTTGAGGAAAACTGAACATGATGGAGAACACTATGAGACTGTGGAAATTTTAGAATTACCTCCTGATTATAAACAATAACCACACTGAAATTCATAAATACAATTTGTGGTCCGCTCGCTAAAATATTTCATACATTTTGAACTTATAAAATCGCTATAAAATGTATGTGTGATGCGAAAGCCTCATTATTACAGAGAGAGAGAGAGAGAGAGAGAGAGAGAGAGGATATAACCACAAACGATCAATTTTCAAAATTAACTCTTAAATGAGCTAGCTCAACCATCTTATATCTCTCTCACCAACAAATAATGAGGAAAGAGGATTAGGTCTTTTTTCACATCAAATTATGTACCATGCATTCACGTCAAATTATGTACCATGCATTCACATCAAAGTATGCACCATGCATTCACATCAAATTATGTACCATGCATTCACGTCAAATTATGTACCATGCATTCACGTCAAATTATGTACCATGCATTCACATCAAATTATGTACCATGCATTCACGTCAAATTATGTACCATGCATTCACGTCAAATTATGTACCATGCATTCACGTCAATTTATGTACCATGCATTCACATCAAATTATGTACCATGCATTCACGTTAAATTATGTACCATGCATTCACGTCAAATTATGTACCATGCATTCACATCAAATTATGTACCATGCATTAACATCAAATTATGTACCATGCATTCACATCGAATTATGTACCATGCATTCACATCAAATTATGTACCATGCATTCACATCAAATTATGTACCATACATTCACATTCTTGAATCCTTATATTATGTATTCTTACTTTCTCGGCGGTAATATTGTAAACGCAGCTACGTGTCTATGCTCTTATAAAAAGTACCAGAAAAGAGTGAAGACAACAAGCTTTGTAAAATGTAACAAATGATTTATTTCCTTCAAATAAAAAGTGAAAAAAAATGAGAGAGAAAAAATAATAATTCAAGAATTAAAAATTAGAAGTAATAGTATTACAAAGTCCTGAATGAACCTGAGTTCGAATCTCGATGAAATCTTAAATGGAGGGCGATGACGTTTGATGCAGTCTGCGAAGTACCGCCGTGTCAACAGTTCCTCGTTTTATCACAGAAAATATTCCAGTTTTAAATTCCGCATAACATTTAGTGAATGTCTCTGTCCAAGAATCTTGTAAGAGCATTTATGTATTTCCAGGGAAAATAATCTTGAATTCAAATAATCTGAAAAAGAAAAAAAATTCAATTCAAACTGGTCACAACATATGTTTGGAGACCGAATGGCTAATTCTTATCATAACATGAGTTATAAGACTAACTAAAACGCAAAGCAGATGCTCAGATCGGGGTCAAGAGTTTATATTTCCAGAATGAATAGAAGTGTTTTTTTCCTTCATAATAATTATCACGTAGTCCATGTATGGCCTTGACTTAACTGAATAATTCATACTCTGAAAAAGAATTTAAAAAATAAATAAAAAATGTTGTTTACTACAACTGCCACTGGTACTGAATCAAGGTCAGAAACTAGATACAGTGTTTCTATTATTACAACAGTCCGGTCAAACAGAACCAAATCCAGTGAACAAAATTACATTACAAAAACATGCAATGGAATTTTAAATAAACTTCAAACTAACAAATAAATAATTACATTAAATTAAATATACATGACTACATGTGTGTGTATGTGTGTGTGTGTGTGGTCTTTTTATATATTCTGTCTAGCCGATCTAGTCAAAAGTGCATCGATGCCGTATGTCATCTTTTTACGACTAGTAATACCAAGTATATTTTCTGGTATCCGGAATATTACATTTAGTTGTTTAGTTGTATGGATATAACTTTTCATCTTTGAACCAAAGGAGGAAAATTAAGAGGGTAACCATCTTGTTTTTAACAGTTACAAAACCGCAGCTCTTCTTTTATTTTTTATCATGTGCACCAGAAGAAAGTTTGTTATTATCGGTTTGCATAGTTGATAAAGTACACGAAACTTAATCATACACATAAATCATGTCAGATATTTAACTTTGAAAACGGATTAAAAATGCTATGACATATCGATAATGTTACATTTTTATTAGAGTGCATCTTCGCTAGCCAAGGTTCCGATATGATAATCCTATCTACACCTTGGCTGATCGAACAGATATATTGGTACTTTGTCCTTGCACACGTATTGGATTTCATGAGTTGCCTCCCTCAGTATGTCATGCTAACTAAACAATAGCGTGGTGCATTGTAGCTAGGCCGAAAATGGTGGGGCAATTGACCTTTAGCTACTTTGGAAGTTTAACATCGAAAGTATGACTGTGCACCAGAGAGAAACCATTATAGGTGTATTTGAGTGGAAGGTATGTGTGCAAGCACGGACTGGCAGTGGCAAGTGGCTTGCTGCTGCATCCAATGAAATGCACAGACCCGAAACACATAGATACACCAATGTGTAAATCACATCGGAACCTTGGCTACCGATGATAATAAGAGTGTATTTAGAATTTAAATTAAAAGAAAACATATTAAACTATTTAGAAGTCCGACCATAATGTTATGTTCTTAGAGTGTATAGCAGCCCAAGCGTAATGTAAAATTAGCGTCAGAGTTCATATTGGCGTCCGCAGTGTCAAATTTCTGTTAGAGTATATTGGCCAAAATGTAATGTTATTTTCTCAGTAGAGTCATCAGTGACATGACTGTAATGTTAACTTCCTATTAGAGTCAAGAGTGGCCCAATCAAAATGCTAGATTTCCATTAGAGTATGTTGTGGCCCAAAAGTATAGCTGACTTCCCATTGGAGTTACAGTGGACCAAACGTAATGCTAAAGAACCATTGGGGTCTATAGTCGCTCAAACGATAATTTCCATTAGACTCCACAGTGAGATGCGTAATGTTTAATTTTCATTAGTCTTCATTACGTCATTCGTAATATTTAATTCCCATTAGTTTCCGTAACTCTGCGGCTCTATTTACCATGAATTTCAGACTCGCCACCATATGTTCTTCCTATACTACTGTCTGGAAATCCATATAAGACTCGCTTTGGGCCACTTTTTTCTTATTTTATTCCTTTTTGCCCGCGGTCATTCAAGTATGTGTGAACTAAGCGTTTTTATTTTTAGTATACAATCTTTATGACCCGATTGCAGCAGAATGATCCTAAATTTTGTCCTCTTGGTTTGTATTTTTAACAAAAAATTAAAAAATTAAATAAAAACAACAAAAACTAAACCCTAACAAACACCAAGACTGCACGATTAATCAAACGTCATTTAACACTGACAAATTGAAGTTATGGATCCATTACGACAATATTTTAATTTTGTTCTACATATTTTTTTTTTTACTTTCGTGAAAAAACATTGTCATCACGAAAACGTAGAAACAAAGGTAGATGCATAAAGGTTTGTATATATCTATGTTTTTTCTTCATAATTTGACCCGATTAATGTTCACATCATTACATAAATTTGTGAATTTCTAACTATTGACTTTTTTGGACCTTGATTGTTTAGTCTGCTTTGGAGACGTACGTGTTTTACAAATACTAATCCAGTTTAATAAGCCTTGAAAAAGGCAACAACAAAACAGACAAAATAAGACAAAGAGACAGACAACAACAACAACAACAACAACACACACACACACACACCAAAACAACACCCATTCCAAGTGTGTGTTACGAACAAGACTTCCAATAACTCTACTACAGCGAAGGTCGCTGGTCCGCTACTGGAAGCTAATAGTAATATGGCATTTACAGACGCGTTAAAACTTAGAACGAAGAAAAACATTTTCAACCTGCGATCTTCTTACTGCTTTTGGTTTTAAGAAAATGCATAGAACTCATTCAGGCAATCAAATCTTTGATTTTAAGGGTGACATAGTTCTTTAGAAGTCATTTAAATACCATTTGTCTTTAAATACGATTATTATTATTATTATAGACAAGCCACATGCTCTCCTTTGTATTATATCTACTGGCCAAGCACCCCAACTATCAGGAGCAAGTTCGGGAGGAGATCCTTGGTGCACTGAAGAATAAGGATCTATTGGACATAGAGGACGTCAGGGCCCTTAAACTGGTCAGAGCCTTCGTAAAGGAGACCCTAAGGTATACGTGATGGGGACACCCTAACAGCCTTGCACGTGTAAATTGACATAGCTGTTTTATATATCACATGTATGTGTTTGTGATACTTACTTGGTAAATTGCGACCTGATTTATCTCTGTATCTTTTTACTGAAGAACTGGCATGCTTGTTTTGTGTGTGCATAACGCGGGTTTAATTTCGACATGTCACTTTTAGGTATTACCTGTCAGTGTGTATGTGCTAGATCAGGGTTCTCAATCACAAACTACGTTGAGGGCCGAATGAAGGTATTTTCAATGGCCCCATGGCCGCACCAACTTTGTAATCTCTCATGACACCTTGTGACCCCATTCATTTTTGCGGGCCACGTGATACGGATTGGCGGGCCGCATGCAGCCGCGGGCCGCTTGTTTGAGAGCCATGTGCTAGATCGTGCTTATATATTTGCATCGTGTCGTACGACTCCTGCTACGCTGTATTTGATGGAAGCTTCCAAGCTCGTAAGGGGTAAATCTAGCGACCAAATCTTAAGCTGATGGAATGGAGTCTGGGGTGGGAATTTTTGGGTGATGTAAGGGAATGAAAAAGGACAGTGGGGAACAAGTCACATTATTATTAGTATTATTATTATTTCTACGTTACATTTATTTTCTCCGGGCAAATGAATAATACAAGGGCGGGCGATATTATTTGAACGATAGAAAACGAATCCAATAGTTTATTATCACAAGTATTTACGTGATAAAAGAATACATATTACAAATATCACAAATACTGCTTGATTATGAAATGCTATATGTACAACTTTCAGCTCGAAACGGTAATCGTCATGTCCTGGAAATGAGAAGATGGATAAATATACACAATCTTTTGTGTGTGCATAACGCGGGTTTTATTTCGACATGTCACTTTTAGGTATTACCTGTCAGTGTGTATGGGCTAGATCAGGGGTCTCAATCACAAACTACCTTGAGGCAGAAATAGAAGTTCCCTATTAGTAATAATGTCCTCCTGTTTGGATCAGCTGAGCTATCAAATGACCTAAACACCCCCACCCTACCATCATGTTTCAAATCTTCATAGAAATAACAATATCCTATTGGAAACACTTCATAAACACATTTCACTAATGAGCATATTATTTTATTACTAGAAGTTAACAATTCAATGTACTTGTACACGAGATTGTTTATTCCAAAAGTATTTTCGAATAAGGTTTACACACAAGGTAGAATACACAGGTTATACTAAAATAAATGGTATTCATTTTCAATATGATGGCTGGCAGAGTCATGCAATATCTTTCGCTTCTATCGATTATATTGCTTCCATATCTCCAAGTGTCAATTCTCAGATTATAGGAAGTCACCATGACTTTTGTCAGAACTGCTCGAAACAAATATTGCTTTACTTCGATTGTCCCATATCGTTGGGGGATAAGGACATGGTTCGAATACTTGTAGAGTTCGGATATCAGGAAAAGCATGGACGATGTTTTCATTGTTTCAAGGACATTACCATAGTTCGAATAATCGAATAACCGGAATATCTAATATCCGATAAAGTGTCGATGAATGTTTACATCTCGCTGGTTTGGTAATTGAATAATTTGGAGTTCATATATCTGGTAAGAGGTCGAAGAATGTTTACATAATTGTAGAGACTTATCGTTGGTTTGAATACTGTAGAGTTTGGATATTCGGCAAGTGGCTCAGAAAGTTTAGTAGTTAAATATAATATGGTTCGTCTTAATAACGGAGAATCAGGTATTCGATATAGTTGCAAAAAGCTTAAATTGTTTAATGAAGTTTGGATATACGACTAAGGAGTGCATAAAATGTAAATACTTGAATGGAAAAAGTAGTTGGTTCGAATAATCTGGAGTTTAAAGGGATATATCGTTGTTTTGGATACACTTGAGTTGTAATAGTTCGTTTGAACATTTTATTGCCATACTGAGGGCACATAGGATCGGGCTACAAGTTATCATAGCTTAGCAACTCCCCTCCTCCAAATACACAAGTAGGTGCATGAAAAGTGGCAAAGACGTGCATAAAATTATGCGTGTGTCAGAGGCATTAATACAAACGAATAATGAAAATACATGCTAGAAAATTTTAAACAAAAATAAGTGTAAAACAACTTATTTAAAGAAGAGATAAAAAGGGGGAGAACTGGAAAAGGAAGATAAAAGGATTCGGTGGCAAGTGTTGAAGTGAGGTCATTCCAGTAGGTAGTGTATCTTGGACGATTACTAAAAGCATTAGTATCTTTCATATAAGTCTGGAAGATTTGAAACAGGAGGGTAGGGTGGGGTGTTTAGGTCATTTGATAGCTCAGCCGATCCAAATAGGAGGACATTAGTACTAATAGGGACGAATAACTGGTTTAAGCGATGCATTTCTTTCAGTCGTAAATCTGTGTACTTGTTAAAATTAAAAATAAAATGGTAGGTGTTCTGATCTCTAATGTGAACAACGAGTTATCAGTAATAAAATTGATAATAAATATCTTTTTGAAATCACTACAGTTTTTTCTTACCTTAGTATGAATCGAAGGTACTATGTCAGATAGGAGCATATTATGGGACATTTCGTTAGTTTCGTAAAACTGATACTTTATATAGTAGGGGTTGGGATTGTTAAGGGATGCTTCTTTAGTTCCGACAAATCAGTATTTAGAAAAGGGTAAGGTAAGTTAGGGGAAAGTGCGTCATTGATCTGGATATAAAGTGGCAATGTATTAACTAGAGTCGAAAAACACTGGTCTACAGCCAAAATGCTTCTGAAATAAATGCAGTCAAACTTGACTAATTCTGGGTCACTGCAAACGAAAATGATACTTAAAATTGTTCATTGGCTCTAGTTTTAAAGATATGATACTGGGTCAGTATATACTACCCTTGACTTGGGAATGGTGAAGGGTAAGTGAGCTATAAAGGGAAGGGATCTTATTTTAAACCAGAAATGACTGAAATACATCTTTGACTGGATATATGAATAAATATATGAATGGGTTTGGACAGTACTTGCTTTCTTAGGCAAAATAATGAATGATGCAATCTGAAGCTGGTATTGCGTCATGCATGATACAAATTGAAATCATGTTATTCCTAGAGGTCATTGACGATGCAAACATAACTAAGCTTACATTCCTCTGCTGAACAAATTACCTTATATCAGTTCTAGAAATCATACAGTATCGTGCTCTCTTATTTGTCAGTGTTTGATTTTGCAAAGGTACACGTTTCTGTGAGCCATTGTGAGCAGAGATGCCTCGTACTTGTGTGAACAATGCAGAAAACTTCTGCTATGTTTGTGGTGAAGTGACTTTTGCATCACAAAAGTGCAATATAACCACTATGGTTAAGAAATCCTATCACCTTTATTTTCGCTGCAAACTTGGAGATCAGGACAAGAGGTGGGCCCCACACAACTGCTGGAACGGTTGTGCTACAAATCTTCGCCAGTGGTTGAACAGGAAAAGGAAATCTATGCCTTTTGCAGTGTCAATGATTTGGAGAGAGCCAACATCGTTCATGATCCAGATGAGTGGAGACTGTTCATTGATTCATCGAGGATGAAACTTGGATCTGTTTTGCTTCATAACGGCAATGTTTTGCCAACAATTTCAGTTGGTCATGCGGTCCATATGAAGGAAACCTAAGAAAACATGAACAACTTTTGAGGTACATAAACTTTGATCAACATCAGTGGCAGCTTTGTGCCAATTTGAAGGTTCTTGTTCTATTGCTTAGTTTGCAGAAGGGATACACAAAGTACTGCTGTTTTCTCTATGAACAGGATAGTCGTGCGAGAGATTCCCATTATATCAAGAGAGATTGGCCACTCCGACACTCACTGGAGCATGGGGGGGGGGTGTGTGTTCAGCATCTCCCACTTGTTGAACGAAGGAAGAGTTTGTTACCACCCTTGCACATCAAGCTGGGCCTGATGAAGAACTTTGTCATGGTCATGGACAATACACAAGCAGCTTTCAAGTACCTCAATGTAAAATTTCCAAGGTAAAGTGAAGCTAAGATAAAGGAAGGTGTCTTTGTTGGTCCTTAGATTCGTGAACCCCTTCGAGATGATGCATTAGACCGTGCACAGCGTGGCAAGGAAAAGACGGCATGGAAAGCCTTCCAGTTAGAGACGACCAATTATCTCGGAAACAACAAGGCAGACAACTACAGGAAGTTGGAGGAAAACTTCCTCAAGTCATTCAAAAGCATTGGTTACAACATGTCACTAAAGACATATTTTTTGCACTCTCCTCTAGATTTTTTCCGAACCGAAATGCGAAGGAGTGAGCGACGAGCACGGCGAGCGATTTCCCCAGAATATTGTAACAACGGAAAAACGCTATCATGGCAAATTAAGTCCATCAATGCTTGTAGACACCATTGCTAGACAGTGACAGGAGATGCTCCATTTAATTAATACAAGAGACAAGCCAAGAAGCGCCGAGTAGACACTGAATAAGGCCTGAACTATGTTCTTATATATACATAATAGTTTTTTGCCTTTTGTTTCGTAATAAATTTATATAACCCTTTTGCTGTTTTTTTTTTTTAAAAAGTGTTACATAAAAATGATAGGTGAAATATTATCATGTAAAGCAACCATACACACATGAAAAGACCCTGGTTTACAATTTATGATTTAAACTCTACTATCTACACAATATACATAGACGTAAAATGTAAGACTTAAATATATTGGAAACAGTAGCCATTCAGTTATTTTAATTGTCATATTTGAATACAGCACATCAAAATCCATCATAAATAGCACATTTTAGTTCTGAAGCAGACGACTTCTAAAAAGTGTAGACCAGTGTATTTGGACATGTATCGTTGATGTTTCGGATAAATAAATAATTAGAAAAACACTCTAGGTTGAATAATTGGGGACATTCATTGGTTATTATAAACCTATGAGTGATATAACCGAGGTTCTGATAATTTGGAAACATGTCATTTGTTAAGATAAACCGATAAGTAATTTTGTGACCTATAATTGTTTAATCAAAACTATACTATTTACACGCTTGCAGATTGTATGCCGTGGCCCCGGCTAACTCAAGAAACCTCAAACAGGATCTGGTGTTGTCGGGATACCTTGTTCCTAAAGGGGTGAGTCTTGTTGTGAACACGACAGACATTTTTTAATGCACTAATATTTTTCAGGCGCTGAGTTGCTGCTTCTTCCGAAGAAGAACATTCAAAGTAATAATAATAAGATTACGTTATTCAGACAAACCATTTACCAACCTGTCCACGTTTTGTGTGCAAGATGACGAATCTTGCTTCATACCCCAAAGAACTGAATAGCACCAGAACTGAAATTCACTATCACAATTTGTGTGTGGGCATACTCCTGAAAATGGAGTCCTGCAGTTGGATTGGATGGTATTTAAATTTGACTCCGTTGTGGGCAATTAGATTAAGACTAAATTTGCATGCCTGTAAACTTTCAATTGATACGATGTTATAAAATGAGAAACAAAATGATCACACTGATAAATTATAACTCCAGTTCAGTATATATATATATATATATATATATATATATATATATATATATATATATATATATATATATATTCTTATGCAACGTGTTATACTCTAATAAACAGTAACAAAAGAAAGAGTGACAACAACAAGCTTTGAAAAATTTAACAAATAATTTATTTCCTTGGAAAAACAATGTAAAAATGAAAAAAATAAGAACTTACAGTTTTAAGAATCAAATCAAAAAATAATCCAAGAATGATCAACGAATTAAATTTTTGAAGTCCTAGTAATGAATTGTTCTAATGAATTCAAGTTCTCGAGTCCCGACGAAAATTCCAAAATGGAAGGCGATGACGTATACTGTAGTCAGTATAGCGCTGTAGTGTCTACAGTTCTTTGTTATTTCACAGACAATACTATTCCGGTGTTTGAATTTCCAAATAAAACTTAAAGACATGTCTTTGTCCAAGAATTCTGTGTGAGCACTCAAATATTTCCAGGAAAAAGAATGAATCTTTTAGAATCCAAATAATCTGAATAAAAATTAAAATATAACTTCAAACTGGTCACAAATAAACACTTTTCCAGTGTCCAATGTAAAAGCTCAAACTTAGAAATATCTCTCTAAACATCACTATTAAATCTAAATACTGCGCAATTTCGGAAAACCCTGAATTGCGAAATTGAGACTGTTTACATCTAAAATCACGTACTCCCAGTATGACCTTGATAACAATCAATTATTTTACTCCGAGAATAAAATAAAAATAGAAAGTTGTTTACTTGTCTCAGTGATTTCTGAATCAAGGTTAAAAACTAAGTCATTGATACAGCTTACGTACTATATATATAATCAAGTACCCACCCCATCTACAGACGTTATACACTATAAAACAACGCTTGATATCGTGATATTGAAATCGGACTACTGAAATTAATGATGCTTTTAAAATGCAAGGATACTGCAAAACTATATTAAAAAAATGTTTATAATCTGAAATCGTTTTATCTCAAAGTCAAAAGTTTGCGGTTAGACTGTTGCTCTTTGATAATTTTTTTTTCTATGTAACTCAGAACCATATCACTGTCAAAAGATCCGCCACTGAAAAAGAAAAACCAGATGAAATGTACTCCGCTAAAGAAATAAAATCCGCTATTCGCCATAGGATTTAAACCAAGACATGACTAAAAAATTGTGGTAAATTATGTCAGTGTGGCTAACACCATCTTCGCTAGCCAAGGATCTGATATAATAAACTTATTACACCTTGGCGTATCGAGCAGATATTTCTGTCCTTCGGGTATGTGAATTTCATTGGATGCGGCGGCAAACCACCACATCCAATGATCCAATCAAAATTAAGTTGTTCAAATTTGAACACTGTTCCTTGCAAAAGTTATTGAGCGGAAAAGACATTCACATTATACTGACGACAATTAAAACTGTATCATCACTCCATAAAATATGGTGCTGAAAATACAAATCATGTTTACACGTGTCAGCATATTTTTAAAAACAACATGTAACTTTGATTCTACATTAAATCATTGGTCTTCCAAAACGTAGTATGGATTAGTTTTAATACTAAAGCGACCAAGCAAGTGAGCATTTGATTTTACGACCCAGTGTGGCACATTTACTAAAATACCAATGAAAGATAGATGGATGGCATACGTAATTACATCGTTTTAGCTTCCGCTCTTTAATTATCACATAAAGAGAGAATCGTTTTTATATTTAATTTATTTATTGAAACAAAATAAAAAATATGACCTTCTATAAGTGCTCTCAAAAATACTTTCACTTAATATTACCTGAAAGCTGAAGAAGTTGAACAAAGACGATGAATGTTGTTACGATTCTTTAGTCTTGAACTACGTAACAGAAAAAGCAAAACCAAAACGTTTAGTGAAATTGAACAAAAAATTTATTTCCCAGGAATACAAAGTGAAATGTAAAAGGAGCTTACAACATTGTGAAATAAATGCTAAATAATCCTAAGAGTACGATCACAATTCCAAAAGTATAGTTTTTCGAATAAATTAAAGTTGCATGCCGAATAAATTCCAATCTTAAATGTGCTGATGTACCAGTAGTCTTGCTGTATTACTGTGATATAATAAAAATTCTAAAACATAAAATGCAATAATATGCATATCGTCTGGATACCTTTCCATAGAAGTTTCTATACAAGATCGTTTAAACGTACTGCAAAGAGATTTAAATAACAAAATCAGCCAAGACTGTAGTATTAGTCTCAATCAAATTGGCTTTAACTATGTCACTCAACTGTTCTTGGCATCAAGGAACCAGACATTCCACACTATATAAGAACTGATAAAAACCATCAGCTGGTTTACGTTATGCCGACACTAGGGTTTAATGTTTATGTCTCCTTTTCACAACTGTCATGTAATTAATAAATGGTGTAGATCGCTTCAAGGAGTTATTTTTCAGAAACAAAAAACATTACAAGCTCCAGCCATTGAGTGATGTCACTGCAAGCCAGAAAGAAATATAACATAATGTAAAAAAAAAAGTTTGAAAATGCATATATTACAACTTAAGTGCTATCAAAATGATACAATAATGTGTGATTCATTGCAAACGGGGGAAAAAAATGCAGACTAAAACAAAACAAAGTACAACTGTGTCAGAGCGAATTCCTTTTTTGTAAAACTTGCATTGATAAAAAATACGTAATGTATACCATCTTTATTTCTTACCCTGCAAAAATGTCTTTCAAGAAAGTTAAGGATTTCTCACCGACTTTATTTTGAAACAATATATATCCTATTGGTTAAAGGCACATTATCGCCAATAGTTTAATATGACAAATAACTTTCATACAATATCTTAAATGATAAGCAAGTTTTGTCCTTGAACTGAAAGTGTAAATAATGGACAGACACTGAGACCAAGACTGCCAGCTTCGTTGGACGAATGATAACTGACAATCATTTGTAAAATAGTGGTTAAATATATGATTGCAAATATGAGAGACAACGTTAATTCCATCTAAAATGGTCCTGTCATATTGAATTAAAAATACAATCTCAATCAATATATTTGAAATTACCAACTCTTAGAAAGATCACTTTATTTTAAACCTCAATTACTGTGATAACCATCAACATATACTATTCACTCTCACGAGGTTATTAATTTGATGGTGTTTTGCTCTGCAAATTGTCAGGAAAACAGTAAAATCTTGCTGATCTTTGCGTTTGTTGTTCCCGTAGAAACTGCTCGTTCCTCTTTATTTGTCTCTCACAGCATTTTTTTAAAAACAATCCAGAGCTGAGTTTGCTTTCCACATTTGTCGGTTTGTAAGCTTCATTTTTAGGGACAGGATGAGCCGCAACTTCGAAATTGTTTTCTACATCCTTGGCTTGACAAATTGTGTGATCAGGAGTAGTTGCATCTGATCTAATACGAGATTATGTTAGGTTTTACCGCACGTTTGGCCGAATATAGATTTGTGTTTTTACCCCAGTCTGATTAAAATTAGATCTCCAATGTCCTTCGTGATGATCTGGCAGCGACCTATTCGGGGTGACGTGCATGTGACCCGTGGTATTACCATAATAGCTATTATATCAGCCAATCAGATGAAGTCTTCGCGTTTGGGAGACTGAGAAGTATAGTTGAAGAGCATCAATGTACGCCGAACGATTTGATTCACTTCAGATATCTGAATTCTGTATTTCCATCGACTAATTCAAAAGTCACCAGAACATGAGCCCTAAGCGTCATTGTCATATCTTCATGTAAGACAGTGGAGATCAGATTTTAATCAGATTGGTTGTTACCCACATCAGTTACAATTTATTCCTAGTGCTATAAAGGTTGATGCCGCTGTTATCAAAGTTGTCGTTATTAAATGTATTCTGCATGTCTTCATCTTTTTTAAAACATCTCAGGATATTATTTTGATGGTTAAAAAGAACTAATCAACATTTATATTCTCTTGAATATTTTTCTGTAAAACAATTAGCTCTGACCACACGTTGATCCCATCCTTACTATATACATTATCTCTTAAGATAGGCATTGCCTGCTTTTATGTTGAATTTAACATATTTGGGCCATTATTTATTTTGCGAAATATATCGATATTGTTTTGTGTACGTTGTGTTACTTTCCTGATGCGTTCATTCTGCAAGGTGATGAGACCTTCGTAACGTTTAAGGCGATTGGTCTATGATCCAGTTACGTCCAGTCAAAACTAACTGGGTGAGGGATGGACTGTGATGGAATATGTGCACCAAAAAAAAAAAAAAAAAAAAGAAAAACCAAAGCAGTGTACACTTTTTGATGTAAACGTACAGGTAAGCGTATACTTATATGTCGTAGGATAGGATTTAATATGTTATCTTAACAAAATTGGAAGAAGCCAGCTCCCTACGTAATATTAATGTCTTTTACATACTTTTGCTGTGCACAGATTATTATTATTATTATTATTATTATTATTATTCAGTCTGTGGTGTTGATTCACAATGACTGGATCTCCTTAAATGAAGGCTTTTTTGAGGATGCAGAAAAATTCATGCCAGAGAGATGGCTTCGTGATGCCACAAGTAAAATCAACCACCCGTTTGCTTATCTTCCCTTTGGTTTCGGCCCAAGATCTTGTCTGGGACGGAGGATGGCTGAACTTGAAGTCTACCTGGCAGTAATTGAGGTATTATTATTCAGTACATTATCAGCTGATTTCTAGTCGAGATTTGTGAAACAATAAATACTAGAACTGTGTTATTGGAACATGAGTTCCCTACCACTGTGTTAAAGGAACAAACCCAAACACAAAGCCTTCACTAAAGTGTGACATACAGACAAGGGTAACGCTAAACAGCTCCCACAACATTGGTGGTGTGGAAATAAAGAGTTATTAAACTCAGTTGCAGGTCGAGTCAACATTTTTCAGGGTTAACCTGCAATGGACTGGCGTCCCATCCAGATTAAGTAATTGGTTGACCGATTCATATTTGAAATAACTTCTGTAAAGTAAAATCTACTATTAGGTACTGAAGCAATTGAACTAAAACAGAGAGATACTATTGCAGTCGGATCCATAAACATATTTTTCTTGCAATGGGTTGGGTGTGTGTGGAAGCTCATGCATTTTAAGCATTAACGTGGCATAATTAAAAGTATCTAGCTGTAGAGAAATTATGGTCCAGGAAATGTTCCAATCTGCTACTGACCTATGCTGGTGTCCGTAGGATTTGAACCCAAAGCGCTCTGCTTGTTAGCCAATGATGCTAACATGCCGATTTTGAAAACGAAAATCATCAAGGATATAAAAAGTGCACAAAACGTGGACATTTCTTTCGCTAATTTATAATTTATAACATGATTGCCGCTACGGAGTCACTGACACTGTCACTGTGTTCGCTTTCAAACCAAACAACGTTTTTCAGGGTAAACAACGAGTCTGATTGCGGACCTTTTCCGGTTGCCGGAAAAGTCCATTTTCATAGAAGGTAAAAACTGTTCCAACTACATTCAATATTGTCAATGTCCAGCTAAAATATGTCTCCAAAAATTGAACCAGCGGTGTAACTTTTATGTACATGGGTTCAAATGGGTGCAACGTCCAAAGTTATATAAATATGCGGAATTATTTGGCACTTTTCACAGACGACGAGTAAAAGCACTCCGCTGTCTGTAAAAAAAAAAAAAACACGCACACAAGACAACCACGTAAATACGAAGGTCGTGTTAGTAAAGAAACTCCCGTTTGGTTTGAAACATGAACAAGATGAGTGTTGTGGACCTCTTAGTAACAGGTTAGAAATTATATTAGGCATTTTTTAAAATTATTATTGATGTTTTTCGTTTTTAAAATCAGTGGTGGTGGGAAGTATATACTGCTAAGAGGATAGGCAAAAAGTATAGGATTCGTAAGATATCACAGATATATCAGACATTTTTTTTAAAAGCATGTCAATGCTACAGTTACAAATAATAGAAGTTCTGTCAGAGGAAAATATATCAAAATACATCAAAGAGCTGGCAGACTGGTTTCATAATAACTATTTCATATGCAAGATAATACTTATAAAACACCGTGAAATAAGCCTTTTATGTGAACATTTCCGCGTGGTTTTATCTTCGAAACTTTTATGGTCGATACTAAATCGGGAAGATTTGACATCGTGGAAATGAAAGGGGTAAAACAAATCGTGTCAAATACTAAAATCAAAATCAGGAAATTTAAACAAGCAGAATATCCCGAAATTGTGGAAAAATAACCACGTCAATCCAGTCCCCCAATTCTCCATTTACGTTAGGTGAAGAGATTATTATCTGTTGATTGGTTTTAATGGCATTTTTAATAGATTACTGGCTTTTTGATTGGTTTTAATGGCATTTTAATAGATTACTGGCCTTTTGATTGGTTTTAATGGCATTTTAATAGTTTACTGGCTACATCATGCTATGGAAATGAAATGTAAGCTGAATGTCTTTTCAAGGGACACAGTGAAGTAGTCAACTTGAGCTGGCCTGGGAAGAATTTAAGTTTAATTCCATATTGAGAACAAGATAGGCGGCCAGTATATTTGCTAGAGGAAGACTTAGGGAAAAACCATCAACCCACGGGAAGATACTGGCCAGCCTTCACATACCCGTGTTGGTAGAGCTGAGACTCGAACTCGCGCAGACATAGGTGAGATAACGAGTCATATATGTAAAGGCAAGCGCCGTATACCACTCTGCCAGCTGGTGGCCTGGAAAAGAGTACAGATCTTAACATAAAACTTGAAGTATAGTTCCAAAGACATTGATCCTCCAACTTGTCCCTATACAAATCGCAAACCATAAAAAATATTATAAAAAATGATACATAAATATAGGTTACTTCAACCTAGTTTAAAGCACTGAGAAATGTGTCCTTAACGTTTAACATGTTCCTGTAAAGGGTGGATGAAAATTTAAATTTGGCACATGATCTAAAATTCAATTCAAACCAGCTAAATCCCATATGTTATTCAAAGTGACATGGTTTAGGTCAGCATGGTGCGATCACTGAGATGCACACCATTCCTATGTTTCTTGACCCTAACATCAACAGCTAAGAGATATATACCAAAGAATAAAGAATAAAATATTGGCCACAATAATGGTATTGGCGGTGGGTGGGTGGTGCGTGGATGCGTATTACATTTACTTAGTCACCTTCAACAGTACGGCACGAGCAGTTGAGATAACTTGGACAAAACCTTAAAACACGTCATATTGATGTGTGCATTGTATGCAATATACGTATATCTTGTATGTTAATTAAAAAAAGGCAGCTCGGTTTCTAGGTGCTGCAGGGTTTGTAATAAGTTTGAATGACGAGGAAAAATTAATATATACAACAACTGCATCACTGTTTTTCCTTTGTAACTGTCATTCAAAATACCACACTGTTTTCATTGGCAGTACAGAATAAACTTATATTATTAGTTCTACAGATAACGTATATCAGTGTTATGACAAGAAAGAGGACTGTACAGTTCTATGTACAAGATCAAATGGACCGCTGGAGCCCATTTGGTAGAGCGTCTGGCTCAAAACCCAGCGTGTCTTTCATTGGCATGATGTTGCTAATACTGTTTTAAAAGTGCCATTAAACCCCACAAAATACCAACAAAAAGAACGATCTAAAGCCACACTCTTCAACAAATCTGCAATTCTAGCAAGAAATATGTCGACCTAATTTTGACAAATTGACGAGTTTAGGAAAATAAAATGGGTGCCCTGAAACTGGCACTCAGCCTACTGGTAACCATCCAATCAATAAGTGTTATTTCGTTTCAGTTGCTGAAGAAGTACATACTTAGTCAGACGAATGAGGAGATCAAAATTGGAGAAGGAATTGTGAATGCCCTTGTGCCGCCACTGAAAGTTCGACTGACGCCAAGATGAAATTGCAGAATAGTTTATTCAGCTCCAAAACATATCTGATTCAGAAAATCATAAAGCTAACTTGAAAATTATTAAATCATATTCATGCAAGTTATGGAAGCATTGAAAAAAATATTAACAAAATAATATATAGCACTTTTATCACCTATTTTATCTGCACCTTCACAATTGATATAATTCTATTTAACTCGCTTTTAACAAGTTAACAGGAGCTATTCTACTATGCCTGGCGTTGACACCTATAAAAATATATACATAGCCTGGTTGCAACGCCATGAAACTAATGATAATTTATATCTGTTAGTATCACGCCCTTTCAACAAAGATTACCGTGATCCGTATTTCATTTTGGAAGGCTTTGATTAAGTTTTTGCAATTTAGCTGACCATACAAGCATTTGGCATGCTGTATTCAATCCGCTAAGCGCCTCTGCTGCGATTTCCTCGTTTCTCATCAATTTGCGTAAACCGTCTTTTCACTGTGGGTGCGAGTAAGTCGAGTAAACTTTTCTCGCCTTTGTGACCGATCATGGCCTATCATACTTTTTGAATTAAGTTTCTCTTCGAAACACAGACTGTTATCGATCTATCAAACTGACACTTTTATTCGCGTGTGGGTGATTGTTGCAAAGTGTTGTTGATGTACTTTTAAGCGTGTTCGTGACAAATTGGGAAATCTCAGCATAGGTGATAAAATAGTATTTTAAGCAATCTTCAGTTCTTGAAGAAGTACAAACACAGCAGACAAAATAATATATCGGATTCTTGTCCGTGTCTTGCAACAATGTATTCATACTTTATTATATGCTGATTTTTTTCCCGTTAAATTTATGCTGTCAGAATCGTGCAGCATTTTTTCAGTGTACGCCTTCATATTTCACACGTTGTCTAAATATAGTATCGTGAATTAGGAACTACTTTGATTGTTAACAAACAATGTACGTTGATGTACCAGACACCTTGGCTTTGGCTTTCGATTTATTACATTTGTTTGTGAATAAACTAAGCAAGCTGTTTCGTCCATTTTGAAAGTAGAGATGCTAAAATTAACGATTTTGACGAGTTCGCTGAATCACAAACGAAACATTCAAACATGCATAATAGTAACGATGTTGACGGGTTCACCGAGTAAAGATGAAACTTTCAAACCAGCAAACGAATAAACATGATAATTCGCAACGTCCACAACAAGCGTGAGAGATATAGTATCGAAAATACCTTTCTTATCATTTATTAGTTATTTAGGAGAAATGTTCGTAATTTTTCGCAAACAGAATGGTTCAGACCATGACCAGTGCTCTCTATGATCTATAACAATATCATTGAAAAACATATTGAGGCCAAGGGCTGTTGCATATCTATAAAATACGTACCATTTTACGTCAGTCAAAATACAAAAAATTCGAGAAAAAATGGAACTGAAGGTTTTGGTGGAAATCTAATCCCGGAGCCAAACAGCCAAGACGACGAAGAAATCTTATTTCTGCTGGCTAAATGGACTGTCAATCAACAGCTGTGTTACAATGTTAGGCTAGCGATAAAAGCCAGGTCATGCAAATAGGTGCGGTGAACATACTCCCTAAAACAAAGAGCATGCAAGTGACATGACAGAAACATATGTCTTCTTTAGCTGGTAATAAGAATTACAATAAATATACTTTCATTTTTGTATCCTGAATTTCCTCAAAATGTACGTACTTAGTTCTCTAAATCTGAATTACAAGACACGTGTCACACGTTCCAAAACTTGTTACATACCGCGAGATTGTACTGCAATTTCGGCTACATTACCAATAGATATCAGTCTCCTTACTGCACTAAAAACAAAAAGAATGTGATATTCCACAGCGTCTGTTTGATAATTTCAATTCAAAGAATTTTACAAAATTCACATTATGATTCCAAACAATGACGGAACGGAAACACATGTGCAGCTGGTCCCTCAACGCCGACCCCTCCACTGCTTAAATAACATGTACATTGTACGGAACTGACCGAGTAAATACAGTCGATCACAAGCAGAATTGAGTTGGATAGACAGTAAAACAGTCCATTCCAGTTTAAACTGGAAAAGTTGTTTCAATATGCATATATTCACAATATGACTATAAATTTCAATTTTAAGTAGACCAAAACGAGAACTATTTGATCTAATTTCGAGTGCGCGATGAAATTCAAAGGTCGCTGGACGGTGCTATGTGCACATTAATATCGTTACTATGTATTGAGGAACCTACGGTTGTGTATTTATTTTCGAATACAGCATAAATTTAATAACATCGTTTCTTGTGGTGCATTCTTTTATTATAAAGCCTTAGGTAAGAAAGCTTAATGAGTGTATAAAAAGGTTACTGCATTTTTATGTGAAAATATGAACTTGTTTTTTTCCCTCGGAGTAATACTTCACTCCCAGTGTCGTGCAATATTACTCCGAAAAAGCTCGTTCATATTTTCCCATACAAATGCAGTAACCTATAAATCCTATTGATGAAACTTTGTGAAGAGATGCTTATTGCTAATGTGAGGTATAATTTCTGCTTCATCTTGAGTTTATGGGTTTATGTTCGAATCATGAAATCTGACGAAGAACGAATGAAGATAAAAGTTAATAACATGGTATGCTTCACTGACACATTTGGCATTTGAAGCCCATACACAACAGATTTGTCCGTGCTGTAGATATTTTAGCTAATAATAAAAGCACTTTTGACCAGTGCAAGTTGAAGTATGAATGAAATCTTTATTCAGTGATCAAACCTTCATATTAACAATGATAGGCTGTATATTCTACCAGCTTGTACTCAAATGGTTAGTTATGTATTGTACATGTGAACGAGTCTAAATATTTGAGGAGTGGACGTCAAACATTTCATGTGTGGCCACAGCTGTAGTAGATAATCAAGGTAATCCAAGGGTGAACAATGCTAATAGCTTCTGAAGTATATTCTAAGAACAATGTACTCTGCTTCGATATCATATAAATAACTTTTTAACAAAAAATGTCTTACATTTAGTATGCCTTGTCAAAAGTTCCAACATTTCGTTGCCAATAAAAATATCACTTTATACAGTTATTTTCTGCAGGAGAAATAATGGTTATAATGGCTGCGGGAGACGATTTAAAGATCAGAGGTGAGCTGTGTAATTGTTGATTACATTCTGGTTTCACCAGAGTTGCATCTCCTTTCAAGATACAAGATGACAAAATGCAACAGATGTGCTCTTGACTTGGCAAGTTATATGCTCCAATTTGTCCGGACACAATTTTCCATTGGCAATAATAGCTATATGAATGCATTTCAGATGACATACGAAACTGTTTCTTTACATTTGTTGCTCCAAACACAAATCTACATATCTTCAGTGTTAAATTGTTTGTATACAATCTCGATAGATTATATGTTGGTTGGCATGTCGCCGTTTCTTAAACTCCTTTTTTTTATTTCCCGACAAAACTTTCCACTGAGCATATATATCAAGTTATTCAAGTCAAAAGATGAGCTGCATGTGCATTACGTTCTCGGTAAATGGTTACCAGCGAGTGTAATTGTGTGTGAAGAAATCTCTGCTACAAGTGCGGTACGCAGCATACTTTGTTATGCAGTGTATAATGTTGTTCTTCGAATAGTTGTTTTTTAACTTGTAACTTCCACATATTATGCAAAATTCAGTGACATATAATGTAAGCGTCTTTGAGTCTAGACGTTCGTCTTATGTCATAGATTACAGTGCTACATGTATATTTACATTTCTACGTGTTTATTTACAGTGTTGTAGGTACAAAGTCATTTCTTTCGCTTCTTCAGCTCCTCGTCGCTTTCTCACATTAAGTCAGGCTGTAAAAGTTGCCTACAACTTTACATATTTGTATAGACCCCCCCCACCCCTTGTGATATTTTTTTTGATTGTAGCCAAGTGATTTATTATACTTAATTTTACATTGTAATTTTCGGGAAATTACAATGATGGCAATTACAAGATGAAACAATAAAATTGATCTTGACTAAGCAAAGTTTGCTCTTAATTCTTTTCTAAAAATAAAAATGAGTCATTTGCATTCAGAACTATAAAAGCTATCTGAAATGCTGCTATTTTTCTTAAGATGTTGCCAATTTCAGGTAAACCCGAGACATTCCAGTTGCATTTACGTGGTTCAAAGCGGGAAAAATGTATTGGGGTGGGTGGGTTAAAACCAATTTTAATGATGCAATACTTGCTTGTTACTATTACCTTTTTATCTTCCGGGCATACTATTACCTTGCTTACATTCTGGGGCACTAAGTCCCTAGTCCAAGCTCATAAATTCAAATTTTCCATTATATGGAACGCTCTAGGAATCTAGAAAAGAAAGAACTGGCTCATGCGGCACACTTTCCTCTTTGACTAGGATCCAGAATATGCTAGGGCCATCAAGTGGGGTGGGAGGCCGGAATCCTTCAGTAGTGACAGGTAAGTATTGCATTATTAAAGTTCGTTTACACCCCCCCCCCCAAACCTGCCCCCCCATCCCCCGACATTTCAATAGCAGCATTTCATTAGCTGGCTGACTCTCTCTCTGTTTGGAGCAGATTCCGAATCTCCTGGACCATGGAAATTCGATAGGTGGCAACCTGATTATTCTTGGAGATTTCAACTTTCACTTTGACTGTCCCGGAAACTCAAATACATCAAAACTCATAGATTCCATTAATGTTTTCAACCTCAAACAGTCAGTTAACCAACCCACCCATAAACATGGTCACATTTTAGACTGGATTCTTCATAGACCTGATGATAACATTCTACGGTCCTCCCTGGTATCCCATGTCCTTGCACGACATCCAAGCTAACCTAACAACTTGCTTACCTCCTACCGCAGAACAACTCGATAACTGTCTGCGTTCATTGCTTGACAAACATACCCCAGCTACCAAGTGCAGAGTATCAATTCAAAAGTATTCTCCATAGTATAGCAGTGTTATGGACCAACTTCGCACTGCTAAAAGAGACTGTTGTAAAGCTGAGAGGCTCTGGCTTTCCACAAGACTCACTATTCATAAGCAAATCTATGAAGTCGCTAAGAAGAATGTCACAAATATAGTCCATGCAGCGAAATCAGCCCACTACACTACTAAGATCATGGAAAGTTCCAGCTGTAAAAAGCTTTTCGAGATTACTAACAAGCTAATGTCAAGGAACAAATCAACACCACTTCCAACTACCTTCTCTCCAGTCGACCTTCCGGACATGTTTGCAAATTTCTTCTGTGACAAAGTACAAACCATTAGAGATAAGCTTGACACCACAATTTCAATTGATTCGTCGTCACCATACAGTTGGGATACAGAATTTGAGCGGCAGCCATTAGCAGCATTTGAACCTGTCTCTATGGATTTCGTACGTACAATCCTGATGAAGAGCGCACCAGTCATGTGAACTTGATCCAATTCCAACATCACTGCTGCTTGAGTGCTTAGATCCAGTATTGCCTTCACTAACTGATGTTATTAATACCTCTCTCTCATCCGGGGAATTCCCATCATTTTTCAAAACTGCCGTTGTAAAGCCTCTGCTGAAGAAACCAACACTAGACCATAACGATTTAAAGAACTACCGCCCAGTTTCTAATCTCCCATTCATATAAAAAATCTTAGAAAAGGTTGTTCTATCCCAGCTTGTATCTCATCTAAATTCAAACAGTCTTTTTGGCAATGTACAATCTGCATATCGCCCTTGCAATAGTACTGAAATACTCTTCTAAAAGTAGTTAATGCTATTCTCTCTGCGTTGGATAGCGGAAAGATTACAGTCCTCACCCTCCTTGATTTGTCTGCAGCATTTGACACAATAGACCATGATATATTACTTCACCGTCTCCAGCATGTATTTGGCATTCATGATACAGCCTTACTGTGGTTCAAGTCCTACTTGGTCAACAGGACACAAATTGTATCTGCAAATGGAATACACTCCAGCCCAGTTGATCTATGTTGTGGTGTTCCCTTCATTATGTACACTCAGTCGCTCTCAAGTGTCATATATCATCATCCAGTCTCACCAATTGTACACTGATGACACCCAAATACTTATTTGATGTCTTTCCCATCGTTACTCTTCTGACTCCTATCACTTCAGTCTTTACTTTATCTTTGCTTAACAGTAAAGTGAGCAGCAGAGGGGCTGATCAGACCAAGGGAATTAGAGAAATGTGCGATCTCCCCAAAAAACACACAAAAAATATCATCACGCAGACAAATTGCTTGGTTACACAATCTCAAAATCAATTAGATAAAGTAACAGAATCAAACAAACTTCAAAAAAAATGTGGTATAGACAGAGCCCCCTGCGAAGATGCGACATTAATTTTTTTCTCAATAATCGCGAATAAATGGTCTCGGCCCCTCTGCTGCTGTACAAAAGTTAAAATATTTGGTCAATTGTCAAAGTTATTTGTTAAAGTAAAATAATTTGTATATCATGGTTGGAGAACCACATTCAGCAATAATAGCAAGAGAACATTTAGCTGCATTAAGAAAGTTAATTCCTGTTAGAGAATCTGTCAAAAGAAAAATACGAGCGTATCAGGATGAAAAACTTGGATTTAGGGATTTTACAACAGAATTATTCGAGCCAGTAACTAAAACAACCGAGCGAGTCATGTTAGGAGATATTAAAGATCCTGAAGTGAGAAAAACAGGAATTCTACCTGTATTGAAAAAGATTGAGGAACAAACTGCACCACGTGCAGCTATGGTTATGGTTGAACCTCGGGCTGATATTGAGGCAGAAGGAGCTGTTGGTGGGATTTCCGGAGCTGAAAAATTCACCGATAATGCTATTGAAGAAATAAAATCAATGAAACTAAAAGATCTGGTTGAATTCACCATTGATAATTACGATAAAAATAAACGAAAAAATATCATGAAACCTGAACACTACAAAAATGTTTCTGCGGAACAATGGGGCAGATGGATATATTATGTGCATAAAGGTGTTAATTCAGTCAGATCTGATGATCCTGAATATATAAAATTTATTAATTTACTGAATAGATATGAGCAGCAAAAAAAAAAAACAATTAACATTACCAGCTCCTCCTGCTACACAAGAAAAAATTTTTTTATCACAAGATATATTTACTGAAGAAGCTCTTGAACAATTTAAAAATAAAGATGAACTGATTGATATTGCTATTGCTGGCTTTAAAGATAAAGATAAGTATTTGAGGAAGGAATTTGTCGATTTAATAAAAATTAGTAATTGGGTCCCGGCGGTATATTTTGCCAGTAAAGGGAGAGCCATTGATGTGAAAGATCCAGAATATTTAAAATTTAGAGAGGAATTAATCAGCATAACGAAAAGTAAAAAAAAAACAACCTGAAGTTCCACAAGAACAACCTGAAGTTCCACAAGAACAACCTAAAGTTCCACAAGAACAACCTGAAGTTCCACAAGAACAACCTGAAGTTCCACCAGATTTATCTACACGACATGGTTCATTAAATCCTAATGTTTTTTTCTTAAATCAGCTAAAAAAAAGATTAAAAAATACGATAATTATGATGCAAAAATTTTAGCCGCAGATTATGAAAATCGCAGGGAATATCTTTTAAAAACTTATTACGATATAAATGAAGATGATTGGATTTCATCAATATATTTTACATATAAAGGTACCCGAATTAATATTAATGACCCAGAATATAAAAATTTCAGAAAAGAAGTATACCAAATGAAAAGTCAACGTGAGAAATTTTACTCATATCCACAATCACCTAGCGCTACCGGTAGCGGTTACAATACAATCTGCCCTAACAATGTTGTTAACGATGTGTCTCGATTAGAAGTACTTATTGGGGGAAAACGAACGGGAAATAACTCACGTGAAATAACTAACGAGGCAGCAGATATTTGTAAAAGATTATTTAGCGGCAAAATCATAGATGTTCACACTTACAGAAATTTAATCGATGAAATTGCTGACGGGTACAGCGATTAGTTGTTAGATAAATAATATTAAATAAAGATGATAGTTCATAAACATCACCGAAGGCCAGCACAAATTCGTGTTGTTAATTCCAGATTGCCCGTATATAAACTTGTTCACGGCAACGGAATTTCTAGTTTAGTTACAAGAATTGCACCTAAAGTCGGACCTATTGCTAAACAGTTAGCAATGAAAGCAATTGGATTTGTTCGTGATAAAGCTACTGCTGCTATTGGTGATTTAGCTGGTAAGGCATTTGGTGCCATTAAAGATAAAATTACAAAATTGGTACGAAAAAAAAACCAAATTACCTAGCACCGCTGTGATGCCTAGCGATATCAGTAAAATTATTAATGGTGCTGCGAATCAGAAATTAGCTGAATTAACAAATAAAATAGTAGACCAAGAAATTACTCAACTGGCAGACACTCAACCAATAAATACTAGCTTTATATCAGGCAGCGGTATTCGTTTTAGAAGATAATTATTAATTATAATAAAATGTTTGCAAGATTATCAAACGAAGCATTTGACATGAATGAGCCAGTCGGCAAGGACACATCGTTGCGTGATTATCAATATTATTCATATGACGCGGTAACACCAAACAGCCAAAATCGTGTTGAAGTTCAAATTAATGACATGACAAGATATTTTCTTCCATCCGAGGCATTTATCGAAGTTGTTGGTGAAATTGTCAGGGCAGACACTAACGATAATTTTGGCGCGAATGATAAAATTGGTTTTGTAAATAACGGAATTATGGCATTATTCAAGAGCGCCACATATATGATTGATGGAAGAGAAATTGAGTCAATTACTAATGATGTTGATTTAGCTACAACAGTTATAGGTCTAGCGAGATATTCAGATGATTTTACTAGATCAGCTGGCCCCAGCATGATGTTTGCCAAAGACAATACTGATACAGCTGATCATGTGCAATATACTAGAGTACAATTAGCAAATACTGCTGCTACTGATCAGGCAGCTGGCACAATTACTAAACCAACTGCTGCTTTTTCAGTATTACATGAAGCTAATCCCAATTTTAATCTAGGTTTCGCCACACGAAGAGCAATGTTGGCATGAGATAACAGAAGTTTTTCATGCGCGATTCCTCTGTCGCATATTTTTGGATTTTGCAGAAATTTTAGAAAAGAAATTTTTGGAGCGAAACACACTTTAACACTTATTCGCAACGGCAGCAATAATGCCATCTGGAGGACTGGTGGCGTTGACGGTAAAGTTAACATAACTAAATTTACCTTGTGGATGCCAGCGCTAGTTCCATCAGTAACTGAGGAAGAAAAATTAATGTCATTCATGGATAGCGGTGGTAAATCAATAATGTCGTGGTTGACAACATCAACTGATACAATATTAACAAATATCAATGGCGATTACACATGGCGCATCGCAGCTCAACAAGGAATTTCGGCACCACGACACATTTTTATTGCTTTTCAAAACAACAACAGATACGATCAAACTCACAGTCATATGATATTTGATAACGTTGCAGCTACCAATGTCTCGTTGAGAATTAATGGGCAGCAAGAACCAACTGAAGAAATATCAATAAATTTTGAAACATATTCAACAGCTCGAGCGTATCATCGAATATTAAGTTACATGCGGCGAGATCAAAATATTGACACAGGATTGCAAATATAGCAGTTAGATTTTAATACGCGCTATCCGATCTATTATTTTTCACTGGAACATCTTGATTTGGTAAAACAATCTGTCGTTGATATTCATTTCAAAGCAAGAATTACAATTGGAGCTGGAGCTAATTACAAAGTTATTGCTGTGATTCTCAGCGACAAAACCATGATGCTAGAAGGAATTACTGGTAGAATGAGAGTTGTTGATGCACCTGTGGAAAATATGTGATTTAAATTCCTGTGATAAATATAATGCCATACGATCATGTTAATGTGACTCTGACTCCGGGTCAGATAAAAAAACTTCAATCAAAACAAGCCACCTCGATAAAATTAACATTAAAAAACTCACAAATTCATGGTGGACCAAATAAATTATCGTTAACTATAACTCAACACAAGCGTTTCAGTAGGGCGAAATCGGCAAATACTGGAGTTAGTGTTGATCTTAGTCCAGGAGCTATCAAAGATATGGTTAAAGTTGGTGGATTTTTCCCGCTATTGGCTTTAATTCCTGGATTAGTTGCAAAAATTGCTGCTGTCGCTGCTCCATTGGCGGCAAAGGCAGCATTAGCAGCACCAGCTTTAGCAGCAAAAGCAGCAGGAGCTGCTGCATTAGGTGCGGAAGGATATGGTGGTAGCAAATTAGCAGAAAAAATAACAGGAGGAAGATATGGTAAAAAAAAGGTCGCGGCTTGAGGTTACCAGGAACTTATCTCGGTCGCGGCTTGAAGTTGGCGGGGAAAGAAATCGACATCGAGAAACTCGCGAGCGAGATAAAACGACAAAAAACACCTATCAGTCAAATACCTCCGGGCGTGTTTTCAAGATATATTCGCGAACGCCGCGGCAACGGCCTGAGGTTACCAGGAACATACCTGTAGCGATGTCAAATTTAGATTTATCTAGTGAAGTGAAAAATAAAAAAATTAAATTTTTTAGAGGAATATTTATGCGAGATCAATTGCCAGCCAAACCAAAATCCTTGGAGACAGGAATTATTAATCTTGATGATAGTATTGGGCCAGGAACACATTGGGTCGCCTACGGAATAAATCCGCGTGAAATTGTGTATTTTGACTCGTACGGGCTGGCTCCACCAAATGAGTTTGTCAATTATGCGAAACAACTAAAGACTCCGATTTGGTACTCAACGCTACCAACACAAACTTTAACTGATCCACCAATCTGCGGTAGTGAAGCAATTAATGTTCTTGATGCGATATCAAAATCATCGCTGCCGTATCACAAAATCGTGCTTAAATACACATCAGATAAATTGAATCAGTCACAAATTAATAATGGTTGATATTTTTGGGAGGTCATTGATAAGAGAGAAAAAATTTTATATTGATTTATCAAAATACGCAACTAAAGATGACCTTAATAATTTATTGTCAATATCAGGAATAGATCCTGACGAGGTTGTTATTTTTCAAGATCAACATGGGAAATTAAAAACAAGTAATGTTAAATTAGCTGATGTGGTTCAGCGGCAGGAGCATCTTGAGCATATGACTGATTTTACTAATTTACGAACTGAAACTAACAAAAAATTTCTGACAAATCAAGATGAATTTAAAAAAATTTGGACAAATGTAAATAAAAGTTTTAATACATTTGAACAAAATTTTCAAATACATTCCAGATATTTTAATGAAGTAGATGTAAGAATTAGAACGATTCGAGGTGATTTTACTAACCATATAACTGAATTTAATAATTTACAAACTAAAAGTAAAACTAAATTTGATGAATTATGGAAAGAAGTAACAGATATTGTTAATGTAATGAATATTAATACAAGAGAAGTTACTGTAATTCATACTGATACCAAAGTTAGGGTTGAAAAAATAGAAAAAAAATTTGCTGACCATGAGATTGAATCTAATACTATATGGAAAAATGTAAATGACCATCTTAATATATATGACACCTATTTTAATGAAATAGATGTAAAAATTAAAACAATTCGAGGTGATTTTACCAGTCATGCAACTGAATTTAATAATTTACGAACTGAAGCTAACAAAAAAATTACAGAAGTTCAAAGTAAATTTACCAGTCATATAACTGAATTTACCAGTCATGTAACTGAATTTACTAATTTACGAACTAAAATTAACAAAGTTCAAGATGATTTTACTAAACATGTAACTGATTTTACTAGTTTACGAACCGAGGTTGACAAAAAAATTACATCGGTTCAGGGTGATTTTACCAAACACATAACTGAATTTAATGCCTTACAAAAAGATACCAAAAAAACTATCAGCGATGTTGCAAAAATTAATGAAGCAAATTTAATAACCAATGTAGCTGAAATAAATAAAAAAATATCAGAAATTAGTGCCAAAAAAATTTCATTTATTCATTCATCAGGTACAGGTACCTGGAATCCAGGGATGAAAATTTCCTTTCACGTGGACATCACTGGTTTGTATCGATTGCATATTATTTCTAAAGTGCGATTTAATATATTAACTACCAAATATAAATGGCGACATGACAGTGATAAATTTATGGGATTTTTAGATGTTTTGATAAAAAAAACTGTCACCACTGGTAAAGAATGGTCTGAGCTAGATTTTACTGAATGGTTCGAGCTAGAACCACCGGATCGAACAATAACAGGTCCAGTTGAATATTTCTGGTATTTGAAATTTATCTGTGAGGTACCAGACTCATTTAGTTGGAATTAATTCCTACAACATTTAAAGATATTTAAAATTAAATAAATGGCCGAATACAGATACAATCAAGCTAGATCATGGCAGGATTCGCTAAAACTCACCATAGATCTGTACCAACAAAAAATAAAAAATACCAGCGAAGATTGGTTGTCATTGATGTAATTGTTTAGTCAGTTAGTGCTTTCGTTGCTGGTGCAGGAATAATATTATCCGCGATACCAACCACACTCATCGCGGTTTGTGTAATAACGGCTGTTGCTGGCGTCGCAAATATTATTGCAAAAAAAAATATCGTCGTGCGCGAGTACAAAATTAACCTCGTACATTAATAAACTCAACGCGGCAACAGTTGCATATGCAAAATTATCTTCGCTGTTGTCCGAGTTTCTAAATGATGGAGTAATTTCTGATGATGAATTTTCTGCTATTGTAGTGATGATTAATAATAATGTCGCTGGAACAGATCGTAACGAACACGAATCTACGAAGAACAACAATGATATCGGCGAGCTCAACAAATCCTGAATTTAGTGTAATTTTTCCAATTCCGATATTTGTTGATGAAATCGCGCTATCACAATTGCGAGTATACCATAGCTGGCCCAATATCAGATCAAAATCATTTGATGGTTTTTTATCGAATGATTCATTTGTTTTCGCTAATAAAAACAAACCAGATGGCACACCAGATTGGATCGTTATTGGACTACCAACAGGTAATCAGATTGAGCAAATTAATGATGAAATTCTGCATAAAATTAAGAATTTAACTGGCGAAGATAAACCAGGAATAAAAATATCTGCACACGAGCCAACATTAACTTCCATTATTGAGGTAAAATCACCATATATCGTTGATATTTATGAATCTTCGATTAGGACGATTCTAGGTTGGCCTGAAACAGAACCAAAAATACAACCGGAGTCACCAGAACTTGTCAAGAGTGATTTTACTACTGACAACAAAAATTATCATAAGCTGCAAAAAGAATTCGAATAAATATTAGGTCCAATGTACGCGGCAACACGTCTCGAGTTTCATCATTGGGGTATAGATAGCGAGAGACCTACGAGATGGCATTTCATATGGTATCCGTCACCAGAAGAAAAACGTCACGAAAGTTATGGATTATATTATGTTAATGAATTATTTAAAAAATACGATGATTATTTTAAGGTATTATTGCGTAATCTGCGACATTATTTTCAGGAATGTATAATTAATGTATCAAGTTCATGCGATGAGATAATAAGACACGTTGAAATGCTGAATCAAATTATATTTGATGTAATTTTTTTACGTGAGAAATTAATCCAGATTATAATTGATGAAAAAAATCCCATAAACAGACAAAGATTCATGATCAACTACGGACTAACCGATGAAACGTTACCAGATTATAAATTTCCCGGCTATAATGTACCTGAAATGAAAAAATTACTTACTGACACAATTGATGAATTATTTCCTCAATTACATGCCGCATGGACAAAAAAAACTACCACCACCAATTTTATTAAAACACAACAATAGTTCAAGTGGGGACGGCAGGCATATTTCGCCAAATATTGTTAATATTACAGATGTTATCGCGGTTAATTTACACGCAGATATTATCGACGGTAGTTACAGCGCAGATGCTTCAGTGTCAAATCAGGTTGAACAAGGGTCGATATTATATTCGTTTTCGCCAACAACACCACCTAGATCATTAATTGTAAAGGAACCGATAAATCCTGTTTATCTGCGGTGCCACAATCAATTGCTGCCAAGGATAAATTTTAGGTTAACAAATCAACAAGGGAAATTGCTTGATATACGCGGGGAGACGTTAAATATTAATTTGTTGGTAAAGTATTAAGTTTCTCTACCGTAGAAAAATAACAAAAAAATGATACAAAATTCAGTAAAATTTATATTTTTTTTAGAAATATTAATTTTTATTGGTTTTTTTAGCAAAATTGTTGTTTTTTTTTAGCAAAATCGTACAAATTTCATTATTTCGACGGGGTAGTTGATAGTCAAAATAAAGAAAATTGCACAAATTCGTTAAATTTTGTGAAAAAAAACAAGAAAATTGTGAATTTGATGGGGTAGTTGGTACTCAAAATGAGAAAAATCATACAAATTCGTTAAATTTTGTGAAAAAATTGAGAAAATAAAATAAATATAATAAAAAATAATTATAATCAGAAATAAATAAATTTATAAAATAAAGTAAAATTTGTTAAATTTTGTGGAAAAAAGTACGAATTTTGTGAATTTGAGGGGTTAATTGGTGGTCAAAATTAAGAAATTTGCATGCTTTTGCTAAATTTTACGAAAAAAGTGAGAATTTTGTGAATTTGAGGGGTTAATTGGTAGTCAAAATTAAGAAATTTGCATGATTTTGTGAAAAAAGTGAGAAAATTTAACAAAGTTAGTAAAAAAAAAAAGTATTTTTCAGCAATAAATAAATATTATTACCGGAATTTAATCATCTGAAACTAGCGGAACATATGAAAATTCAATCCATCTATCAATTTTATATGAAAAGGTTGATTTATATATTTTTTCTGCAGCTCGCCTCACTGATGCTGAATCAATACTAAAATATTTACCAGCAGCTGACATTGATGTAAATATTATTTCCTCGTTAGTTTCTAAATTTGTTGATTTAACCGCTCTGGCGTGTTTGGGGTGTTTACCTGTGTTGCCACGAGATGAATTTTCAATTAAGGTAACAGCTTCAAGATTTTCCAACGAATTATTTAGTTTGTTACCGTCAATATGATCGATAACAAATCCGTTTGGAATTATTCCGTTGTAACATTCATATACAAATCTATGACACAAATAAGTTTTTACTTCATTTTTATTTTCGTCATGTACAGTGACAAGAAAATAACCAGCATTATTAACACTACCGACTGGTTTTTTCGTTCTGATGTGTCTGATGCAACCGTCTCGGCTAGCTTCATATTTATCGATTGTTGGATGGCATCTGAATGTTGCTTCCATATACAAATTATCATTTGTTTAAATTGATGTTTGTTTTAAATCTGTTAATATAATCTTCCTCGCATTTGATAATTCTCTCATCAATGTTAATTTTTTTGTCATAATGTCGTTTTAACTCACGATATTTCTTGCCACCACAATTTAGACACAAGCGAGTTTTACCTCGCAATCCAATATTACAAATCATGCAACGTTGTGGTCCGAAATTATTTTTTCTTATAAATACCATATGCTCGCCACAATATTTTTGCATGATTTATCGCAACAATTTAATGATCCAACCAATATCCACCTGCATTTGTTGCTCATTTATAATTTAAACATATGTTTAAAATAAAGTTGTAATTTAAAGTTGATTGCAATTATAATTTAAACATATGTTTAAAATAAAGTATAATATGAAATTATTCGACATTGATGATACTGAATATGTTATTGATGAAACAAATCAAGCCAAAAAAGAATTTCATGACGATGGTGCGGTTCATGTTTGGTCGACCTGGAAAACAAACTCGATCGATAACACAATGACGTTGAGCGAGCCAGCGAGATAATCAAATATATCAAAAAAAAATCATGGCGAGGAACAATTTATTTTCTCAGTAAAATTTATCGTGCAAATGAGCGACGACGTGTGGATAATTCGTGACAAACGAGACCCAATTGTCAAAGAAAAAAAAAAAAATTTTATCTGCAAGTAGTCGGCCGGGATTATTAACAGGTATCGATAGGCCGTATTATGCTAGATCGTATCCTGTCAGCGCAGTCGTCTATGGAATTTATAAGTTAAATGACAAACCTGACCCCAATAAATTAAATTTAATGAAAATTTCTTCAGTAATAAATTGTGTAGCCGAGCGAGTGATTGAGCATTTGAAAAATTCGAAACGTGGGTCTGGTTTAACTTCATTAAGGTTAGCAAAAATTAACAATTGGGCCGAATCAGTTGTTGATGGCGCGTCAATAACTGACGTTGCTGCGTTATCATGCAAATTAAAATTTCCTATAACAGTTAAGACAATTACTGGTGAGATTTTGTTTGATTCAGCATATAAATCACGAGGTGCCTCTATAGAAATTATCGATCATAACTCACACGCTTGGACAAATGCGGTAACTATATTTCCTCGACGTCGTGTTGTTAAATTTTATTATGCAGATAACCCTACCATGGATAATTCGCTAAATATGTTTAAATTTATTCATGACATAAGCAAATCTGATCCCGTTTCAGTTTGGTTATTCAGCAGCGAAGATAAATATGATCAATTTGTAATGCCCAATGGTGAAATTTACAGATTAAAATCTTTCAATGACTCAATGGCAGAATTAATTGATAAATACTCGACAAATTTAGAATTATTGACCAATTGTTTTACTCAATCGTCTTTTGTAGCTCACGCCGCTAGAGAGAAAATCTCGTGGAAGCCAACCAGAAATGAATTT
Source organism: Sinohyriopsis cumingii (assembly GCA_028554795.2). Lineage (NCBI taxonomy): Eukaryota > Metazoa > Mollusca > Bivalvia > Unionida > Unionidae > Sinohyriopsis > Sinohyriopsis cumingii. Next base: position 59,184,751 of record CM068838.1, read on the forward strand.
CTTAGTGACGTGCAAATGAGTTGTGTTGAATATGGCCACGGTGGATTATGGAACACTAAATATGATCACACAAGTATGATATCAGTTGATATGGCCGCGTGTTATCCCGGAAGTTTTCTAGGATTAGGAGATTGCGGCGAGTATTTTGCAAAATTTGGTCATCCAACTAACGAAATGACCCGTGTTGCAATTAACGGACCGTTACCAGATTTTCCTTTAACGGGATTCGCCCGTGTTGTATCATTCAAATTTGCCGATAATTTACATAAAATCTGCTACATTTGGTTTGGAAAACATTTCTCGTGTCAACGTTGGGTTAGTATAACACTGCTGCAATATATGCTAGATTCAGCAATGTTGACGCTGTTGACGGTCAGCGAGGCAATTATTTCGTATAAAAAACAAACAAAAGTTTGGCGACCAACATGTGACGAAAATGCGAAAGATCTAGGTAGAAAAATTATAGGTAAATTCACTCAAGGTGGCGCGTACGATCACAAGCGACATCATGCCAGATTAATTATGGATGATGCTGAATTAGATTTTGTAATTGCCGATACAACAGCGAAAGGTACATTTTGCAATCGAGAAAGTATTTAAATTGACGATACGAAGATTGGTACCGTAATTAACTACATTGAGGGAGAATCACCGCAATATACTCATTTAAGATCTTCGATGCTGGCCTATGTTAGTATAAATTTGCTTTCGATGATAAATAAATTTCCTAGAGACGCAGTTAGGGTAGCAACAGATTCGTTCTACATTGATGGTAAACACGCATCATTGTTAGAAGTTGGTGATGGTAGTTGGGGCACTTGGAGAATCAAAAATGAAGATATTTTGAATTATAGTCAATCTGCTGATGTTGCTGATGCTGATGAATTTCATCAAAATGTAATGCCGGATGTCTCTGTGGCACCATCTGTTTATGATCCTATTTCGCGACATAAATTTGTGTATATAAACAGACCAGGCGGTAGCGGAAAAACAACACGAGCCATTGAATTATTGAAATATACTGATTTGATTGTATTGACACCAACACACAGATTAGCAAAAGAAATGAAGCAACGTGGTGTTGTTTCTTGTACATTTCATAGCTATTTCAAATATAGCGGTGGAGATTGGAATTGTTCCCGCATGGGAGAGAAATACTTAAATAAAAATATAATTATTAATGAAATTTGCACGGTAAATTTAACGGTATTGAAGTTGTTCCTTGAGTTTTTATCAACAAAAAATACCTCTGTGGTAATGTGCGGGGATCACGGTCAGCCAAATCCTATTGATGGAACGTCGCCTCATAATTGGTTGAAGAATTTTGTAGATTATTATGAAGAAGTTGAAACTGACTTTATATCACTAGATAAATCACTAACTAACTTTAAGAAATTAATTCGACTACAACCAGATAAAATTCAATGCGATGTGATGAGAAAAATAATTAATGAAACATCAATGACAGATTTTCTAAATTTATGGCAGCCCGATCGTTTAGTTGTTGCTAGCAGAAAAATTGTTCGCGATGAACTTCAACAGAAACTTTTGCAGCACCATAGAGAGAAATTTCCAACACTACCTGTGCCATTATGTTATCGACCAATTGATACGCGACGACAAAATATTGATGTTGTTTTACCAGGAGGAGAAATAAAAAATTTAGTTTTAAATGATATTGTCACCGTTGATATTGATCTTGTAAATGACGCATTAAATGTTGAAAAATCGCCGTGGAAATTAGGATACGCCATGACGATTCATTCATCGCAGGGACTAACTATAGATGGTAGAGTTTGGATTGTCGATGACAGAATTATGTGGTCAAATTTGGTTTATTTAGCTGTTTCACGAGTTAGAAAATTATCTCAATTGAGACGAATTGTTCTAGATGCAGCGGTAGTTAATGATGAAATATGTGAAAATATCGTGAATAAAATATTTAGTTACAATCTATATGACAGAAAAAATAATTATGAATCTGACCTTGATGTGGATTTTATACTGACACTTCGACGAGAACAAAATAATCATTGTGCCATTTGTAATTGTTTGATGGCCTGGCAGTATCAAAAAATGATCCAAGACAATTCACCGTCAACAGGAAAAATAATAATATCGGTCACGTGAAAAGTAACGTTAATCTGGCTTGTCTGGAATGTAACAGAAAAGTTATTATCTAAGTGATTCTGGAGGCAATTGAGTATCAGCGGGAATTACTTGAAGTTCTTCACGAGTAAAGCCACGTTGAGGTGCCAGCGAATCAAGAATATAAATTGCGGGTCGTCCTGATGATCTTGTTACGGCAGATATTTTGTGTGTTGTTACGCTCCAATTTGGGTCAGTCGTTCTTTTTCGTCCTCCTTCAGCCTCACCTTGCTTGTATAAATATCTGACAATAATACTACCTAACACAGGATCTTTTGAAAAATCCCGTCGAATTATCGGAATATTTAATTTTTTAATCGCTATTGCTGGTTTCATCCCTATTGTTCTAGTTTTTTCATTATTAATCGCGCTAATAACTTCAGGCAATCTTGATACCCAATCACTTGATCGTTTGTCTGAGATAAATTCCCTCGCATATTGATATCCTAGCAATCGCTCAGCTAATGTTTTGTTGAATCTTTCGACGATTGCTTGATTTTTGTGAATTCCAACACCACCTCGCCGTATATTCGTGTTATTTTTTTTCATTAACGACAAAACAGAACCAAAAAATTCCCTACCAGGATCAACCTGAAGTAAATTTGGCCAATTTAATGGTCCTCATTGATAAATTCTGTTAAATGCGTCTGATACTTCAGTGGCTGTTTTAGTTGCTAACGGCATCGCTTCTTTGTATCTGCTAGCGATATCAACAACAGTTAGCACATACTTGTAGGTTTTTCCATCAACAACATCGTGTGGCAGAAACATTATATCGGCTTGGTGAACCTCATTTGGTACACTAACATCAAAATGCGCGTAATTGATTTTCTTAGGTGGAGGAAGATAAATTTGCCAAATTGCCTGTTTTGCTAACCAATCTGCAGCTGTTTGATATTTTACTTTAGCAGCTTTGGCAAGTTTGGCAATTGCTGCTTTTCCTCGCCAATAACCACGAGGAGAATAATATATCAAGTCCATTATTAATTACCCGCGCCGAATACTAATTTACCTTTCATCGCAGTTTTTATTAACCACGAAGCAAGTTTTTCTTTGAAAGTTTTATCGGGGATTGCATTTAACGCGTGAATCAATTTTATATCAGCAATATGTCGTTGCGATAAATCTCCGCTACGATAAGCTAGATCATGAACATAACACGCGTCATCAATTGCATTCACGGGAACTTCACCAATTTTTGGTTTATCATTACTGCCTAATCTGATATCAAGACGAGTGCCAGGACCGCAATAATTATAACCTGGCATGTGTTTTTCTCCAGGGTATTTTGCCCAGGGCAATCCTGGCAGTGAAGCTAATCCTGCGGCAATATCACCTCCGTGTCTTTTTTTTTCGCAGTGAATTTAAACTTTTTTGTTCCACAAATTTCACACCTGCCTGTGATAGCAGATCTGTTGTTCTTTGTAACAACCTCGTTTAATTCCAATGTTGGAGTTCGCGTGCGACATTTAACACAATATAAATCCATGAAATTATTAATATATCATGAATGTAATTGATTTTTCAGCTACAAGAAAACGCGAGAAAATTAAACATAACGCGGCATTACCAAATTCAATCAGGTTGATAATAATTGGTCCGTCCGGGTCTGGTAAAACACAATTATTGCTAAATTTGATAATGAGGTGGCTGAAGTGGGACAAATTATATTTAGTTGCTCCGTCTGTTGACGACCAGCGCTGTTATCAAGTTTTGAAGGAATTTAGCGATAATGCATCAGAAATTGGTGATAACATTATTGAATTTATTACAGATATCGATGAAGCGCCATCAGTTGATGATCTTGATGGAGAAATTAACAATTTAGTCGTTTATGATGACATAATGTTAGACAAACAAGCAAATCCGTCTAGGATATTTTCTCGTGGGCGGCATAAAAATACTGATGTTATTTATGTAACACAAAGGTACACCCAAATACCAAAGGTGATTAGAGACAATTGCAATATTTTGGCAGTATTTAATGGTGTTGACACGCACACGCTACGGAATATTCACCAAACTTGGTGTAACGGCGACATGGATTTTGTGAAATTCAAAAATTTATTTAGTCGTGCGCAATCGCCGCCACATGGTTTTATAACGATAAATTTACATGATCCGAGATCTCGATACAGAATCGGGCTTGACCAAATATTTTAACTTTTGTACAGCAGCAGAGGGGCTGTGACCATTTATTCGCGATTATTGAGAAAAAAATTAATGTCGCATCTTCGCAGGGGCTCTGTCTATACCACATTTTTTTTTGAAGTTTGTTTTGATTCTTTTACTTTATCTAATTGATTTTGAGATTGTGTAACCAAGCAATTTGTCTGCGTAATGATATTTTTTGTGTGTTTTTTGGGGAGATCGCACATTTCTCTAATTCCTTTGGTCTGATCAGCCCCTCTACTACGTCAACGTAAATATAGCTAAATTGACTCCATATTTGGTTGACAAACCTCTGTGTGGCTAAAATTATCGCCCTTATTTCCAAATATTTCTGTTAATGCTAGCTTCTTCCCTCGAAGACAGGCACTGAAGAATTCTCTGGTCTGGCTCTGAGTGAGCACCCCGATCTGAATCTGACACGTACGCGAACAGGAGTATGGTTCACATGCATGCACTTAATCCTGCAAGAAACCAGTTCCGATTGGCCAACCAACTCAAGGGGTATTGAAATTCTGACAAAAGAGTAAAGATTCCGTCTATCTTTTCCAGTGGAACACGAACTCTCCCAAGGTTGGTGAGAAAATTCATCTCCAAATAGCTTGAGAAGTGATCAAAAAAGATTTGTCTAGTTTAAGAACGAGTCTTAGCCGGGTCACGGTGGACAAGCAGCAGGGCAGATCTTGCAGCAAGATCTCTTTGTGGCCATTGTGCATCAACTAATTGTCAAACTTATACTGGAGGATAGGGATCCAAAAGGTCTATCGTTTGTAGAAACTACTCGCCTTACTCTGGTAAAAGCTCTGGAAGAGTAGGCTTGCCAATTAGCAGAGTTAAAAATTGAATAATTCTCGGTCCAGGCAAAACCGGAGGTATTTACTGTGAGAGTGGAAATTGGGATATGAAAGTGCGCATCCTAAAGGTTGATGGATACTGCCCAGTTACTGGACCTTAAGATATTCCTGACCGAGACGGCATCCCTGAATGGTTCCTTGTGAACAAACGTGTTTAAGACAGAAAAGCAATGATATCTTCTTTTTTTTGGAGACCATGAAAATCCTAGAGTAGAAATACAGACACTCGTTGTTTTACCACCCTCTCCACTGTGCCCTTTTGAGTGGTGAAAAAAAAAAAGAATGTCTATGCAAAAAGAGGATCTTTCTGGTAATGAAGTCGGTGTACTTTCATTAGTATATAAAGGACAAATTTATCTTCCATTATTCATAAATAAAGCTCTGAGAAGAACCACCTACAGCAGGCCCGTGAAGAAGAATGTATGACGGGAGAGGGTTTAGTCCCCATGTTCTCTCTCCCTCAACAATCATTTGGGAACGGATGGGAGTCCACTGTCTTCTTAACACTTCCTGTTTCGATGGACAAAGAGCAACTGCATGGGACCAGTGCTGTTGGTCCTTCAGGTCCACGGATGTTACAAAAGTAATGAGACCCCCAAAGCAAGTATCTACCTCCAACCAAGCAGCCTTAAGAATATTCTTGCTGCAATCCAATAACAAGCAAGACCTTCAAAGAAGGGACCGAATGGGATAAAATTAGACCAATCTTTTCGAGTTCACAAAATCGAAAAGATATCTTCCTGCTCCTGAAGGGAGACGAGACTCCCTGACCCTGTGTCTCCCTCATGTGAGGAAGGCTTAGTAACTGGGGTATCATGACTCCACAACTTCTCATGTGGAGTGTCAGGTTTGCCCTTACAGGCATTTTAGGGGAGTGAGGTAACTTTTTGTTCCTCCTTGATCGTCTGGTGGAAGAGGACTGGACCTCATTGTTAATGCTTGGCTCCACATCAGCAGAAAATGTAGCTCCAAAATCTGCCAATCAAAATTTACAATGCTTAGTTTACAAACTATTTTCTTCTCTGCAAGTGTATTAAATGCTATGAAAAAAACTCCCAAAAAAATAATTTTCTTTTATTCTGATTTGAATTTCTAACCATTTTCATGGCAAGTAGATGAAAAGGTAGCAAGCGTACTCTCAGCTGGATGTCACTTTTTAGCCATGCATATTAACCCTTCTGCATATCTGCTACATTCCCCGACAATGTTGAGTGTGTGTGGGTCTTTTGAGATTCAAAGTGTCTTTTGAGGTCCCAAAGGCTGTTGGGAAGGGGTCAGTGTACTTGATCCCAAAAGAGTTAAATTGTCCAATTGGGAATAAAATTATCTCTTCATACAAGCCTATGTAAAATTTGAAATTAAAATCTGAATAAAAAAGAAAAGAATTTGTCTTTCTTCTCATTTAGATATAGTCTTTGCTAATATCAAAAGTTAAATTGTGAGTTTGAAGGTGATGCAAGTGTCAGTCATGTTCATCTCTGCACTCACTAGAGACTGAATGGTTCAAAACTTCCCTGCTGCATTCTATGAGCAAATCCTGGTCAGAAATGAGTTGTTCTTGATAACCATAACGTTAGCATTGTCAGAACTGTATAGAAAAATGAATATACATCACATTTGGGACTGATCATTTCATTGGGGGATGGGAAAGGTGGACACTATACTTTTAAGTTTCATGGCAGTTTTGCAGGTAATACAGCAGTAATAAACACCTCTGCCCAGTATGGGTGTTAAAACTTTATGAACACAAATCAGCTATGCAAACGCCAGTATGTGAATATTGTCTTTCAATCAATCGATTTCATGGCTAAAATCATCCTGAAAAGCATAGGTCAATTAATAGTTAGTATTTAAGAATAAAAAGTGTGTGTGCGTGATTTGGATTTTTAACGTAGCTTTAACAATGTTTCGGTCATATCGCTGCAATGTCTGCAGTGTGACAGTTTATAGTGATGTCTAGCATTGGAGCATCATGCCGCATGATGTCCCACTCAGTCACATTATCCTGACACCAGGCCGACCAGTCCTAACACTAACCTCTTAATGCTGAGCACCAAGTGAGGCAGCTGTTAGTACCATTTTTGTAAGTCTTTGATATGACTTGTCCAGGGATCAAACCCATGACCTCCCACATCCGAGGTGAACGCTCTAACCACTAGGCCACCGGAGCAGTTAAAGAATAAAAATAAAGAACTAATCTGAATGTTCAATTCAGCATGTCAAATATGTTTCATACCAGTGGTGCTCCTATTTCACTGGACATCATACACACAAGATCACTTAAGTCGCTTTTTTGTGTGCAGTATATGCAAAGAATGAATGGTGCCCTTTTTTGTTGTTGTACTTCACAAAGAAAAGCTATTAACCGAGTTCTGAAATATATTTGTGCTGGGCTTTGTTATTGCCTCCTGAATCACCTTAAAAAAGGAATCACACTTGAATCCTATTCCAACAACAAAAAGTAATGTAGTAAAGAAATGTTACCACTCTTCACAAACTTGACAATACCCTTTGCTACAGATGGCTTTAACTTCCTCATTGAAGACAATGATGCATGATAACTTTTATTCTCTAACATCTAGCATTTATTTGATTTACATATCTTTTCAACAAACTTGTTTATTCCACTTTGTGAACTTTACCAATGCAAATTAGTATAACAGTCTCCCCTGCAGCTGTCTTCAAAGTTCAAAGTACTTGACACATCACCCTAGCTATTGTCAGCCAATTATATGTGAAATGATGGCTGGGTATTTTGTCTTTTCTACATTTAGTTTGAAAATACTGCTAAAAGAGAGGTTGACCTGCATGCCATCATTTTTTGTCCACGTAGTACATACAACACTCTGGTTCAAAATCACTCACTGGTACCTGCACTTACACTTTCCCAGCTCCAAAAATCTGATATAGTTCATAACTTAAAACATCACCATCACTGTCTATATTCATCAACCATTATTTAACTTACAAAATCTTCACCTGAAGATGAACCATGTTTGAAATCACACACTTTGGTGCTCCAGGTAGTCTGTATTTTCAACATGCATTTGTAAAACATTCATGATGCAAGGTTCAAGCTAAGAATACTGGTTTCAGGGACCAACGTGCCCATCAAATTTAGTTTATCAAACATTCATGTCAAACCAAAGAACCCAGACATATAAACAGTTGCCTACCTAAAAAGTGGCCGACGTCACAACAAGTGCTATGATACCTCTATCAGCGGTGTGTTGTATGTCGTGGTGGCACTCTGAAGGTTAACAGTTGAAAACTGTATATTATGCAGGGTGCATTTTTATGTTTGACTATAAACTAATTTGTCAGAGTTCTCATGCATCATTGGTCTCCAAGCGGGGGGGGGCAGGTTCATAAACATTTTGTGAGATTCCTGCATTAGTGTATCCTGGCAGAATCTTTTGCACTGGTTATTTGGTGCTAATAAAGTTCTAAAAATGTAAAAATTAAAACATTAAAAATTATAATAAAAATATAAATAATGAAAATAAAAAATATGAAAACTCAGCATTTGGGTGCCTGGTCAATTCACTACAACAGGTAGTGTGTAAAGGCATTAATTTATTTTTAGCTTAAAATCTCCAATTTTATAACAAATCATTTGGCACCAACACTACATTTAGCATATAAAATCTGAAAGACTTTTGGGCATTTGAAAAAAAAGTCACATGGCTGCATAATTAGTTTCTGGGCCATTCTAACACAATGTTGCTGAACCATTCTAACAAAAAAGTATTGAATCATTATAATACAATGGTGCTGCACCATTCTAATGCAATGGTACTGAACAATTTTAAAACAATGGTATTGATAAATTCAAAACAATAGTATTTATCATTCAAAACAATGGTACTGAACTATTGTAACACTATGGTACTGAACCATTCAAACAGTATGCACTTGATTAGAACTCTCCAGTTGTAACACTATGGTACTGAACCATTCAAACAGTATGCACTTGATTAGAACTCTCCAGTTGTAACACTATGGTACTGAACCATTCAAACAGTATGCACTTGATTAGAACTCTCCCGAGTTTCAGAGCCTTTTCCCTGAAGATCAAATCAAGTGGAATGTAAAACACCTAAGTATTTGATCTGGTTCTTTAACCGCTTTTTTAATATCCAATTTAAATTTAAATTTATTTATAAAACTCTGGTTTGTCATAAATAAATATACAGACTCTGGACACTGGAAACCGCATATTCTCCATAAATTTTCTTGAATCACAATCCCCTCATGTAGCATATCCATGACTAGATTTGTTTGTTTTTGGTGTTCTAAATAACATATCAAATACATGTAAGGTTACAGCAATGACACCCTTTGAACCAACTGATGCCCTTCACTGACTGCATTGCAGAAAACAAAGAACATTGGGCTGCAAAAATCTAATTGTTCCACCATGGAACTGACATTCTAGTGGCAAAAATATTTAAGGAATTCAATACAGGATGGTTTCTTCTTTGTAACTGCCAAATGTAGAAGTATCATAATGAGATTTTCAAGTTGGCTGCAATGCTAACCATGATATATGTGAATTCAGCATCAGTTTCAATGAGGACCAATCAAAGATAGTAAGGAGTCTTTGGTGAACCCCCATGTAGTTACTGCCATCCAGTCAATAGCGGTCTTGATGACAAAATTTGTTATTATCAAACAAACATCATAAATCTTTCAGTCAAAACCAATACATATGCAACCATCCATTCTGGTGTAGTGATGATATTTTTCCAGATCTCCACCATGGTGCTATTTATGCCATACTAGACACTGTAAGAAGTCTTTTAGATAAAATCTCCATGTAAATACACCAATCCATTCAGGAGTTGGCAATTACAAGATTTTCAAGATGGTTGCTATGGTGGCTTTCAGATCAGAACCATTTTCATTCTGGACCAACAAGACATCATATTACGTCAATCAGTGAAAACACCATATCAATTTGACCATCCATTCAGGAGTTGGCAATTACAAGATTTTCAAGATTGTTGCTATGGTGGCTTTCAGATCAGAACCATTTTCATTCTGGACCAACAAGACATCATATTACGTCAATCAGTGAAAACACCATATCAATTTGACCATCCAGGAGTAGAGACAAGATTTTTGTGATGGACCCTATGGTGCCATATTGGATGACTGATCAGCATTTTCAGTTAGGACAAACTAGTTACAATGTTTTTTTATTGAAAACTTTATACGATTATCTGTTCAGAGCAGTAACAAGAGTGTCAACATGACAGTGGCCATATTAGACGTCTTTGGGACACAAATGTCATTTAGGGCCAACTAGAGATTATAAGTCTTTTAGTGAAAGCTCCATGTTGATACAACCATCCATTCTGAAATAGGTGAAGAATAATTTTAAGATGGTCAGCGTAGTGGCCATACTGGATGTCAAATCAGCAGCATTTTTTATATGGGACCAATTAGGCATAATAACAAGACTTTTAGTGAAAATCCCATCATCCATTCAGAAAGAGTAACAATAATAAGTTTTTCAAGATGCAACAATCATATTGGGTGTCCAAGGGGAGCGGTTTTCATCCAAGACCAACAAGTGATCATAAGAAATCTTTTGGACCACAGGTTGTTGAGGTAACTAACTGTACAGAAGTTGTAGCAATAACAAGATTACAAGATGGCTGGCGAAGAATCCATACTGGATGTCAGAGGGGTACCATTTTTATATAGGACCAAGTCGACTTTGGATTGAATGTTTTAAAGTTTTGTGGCAACCCTCCCAGGATTATGGAAGGAAATGTGATACAAACTTGTGCAAATGGATGCCAGATGAAGGACAACTGCATGACCTATTCTACTCCATGACTAGCATTACTAACAATGTCCCAGATTTAACTCTTTGTCCCTTGATTTCAAATCTGGTACATTCAAAACTCATATTCATGTTCTCTCATTAGATATCCCTTACATCCAGTCATAGCATTCTCAAGTCACTGAGCTGTTTAACTATTGTTACCCCCCCCCACTACAACTATTCCATTGATTATGCTTGCATAATTGACCTTTGTTCGAATGCTTTTGTATACTAGCAGATTCCAGCAGGAAATTTATCCTGCTCAATCATGGAGGGAAACCTTATCACTCAATCACAATGTTCTCCATTCACAGTATGCTTTGAAGTCAGAAGATTTCATCTAATCACTTCTTCATCTCATCTAATCACTTCTGCATCTCATCTAATCACTTCTTCATCTACAGACACATATACAGATATGTAATTTTCATTTGTGTTATAAGAACGTTCTTGCTTTATCCTTTTTCACTTGCTTAGTGAACAGCAAACCCTTAGAGCTTCTCTTTAACTCAGAACACATAATGAAATAATTTCTCACAAGTCTCATAAGAAGAAAGAAAAATGAATCACAGTATAATTTGAGGTATGTTTCTCCAATTCCATGCCGAGAAAGCACTGTAGTTCATAATAATAAAAGGATCACATATGCTTTCCTTCGTCATTATTGTAAATGATATGAAATTTTCTCTGCAAAGATTTTCTCAAGGCCTGATGTCTCCCATCCAAACTGATACTCTTGTATTGAGATCTCACAAGTATGAAATGTATGTCTTCCTTACATAGAATTTACTGTAATAAAAGGTATCCAGTAATATCTCAGATGTAACCTGCACTGTTCTCCAAAGAATCCTTGCCCAGACTACCATTTATTTCACACTACATCTTGCCAGGAGTTCCATGGTTAATTTAGTGTTCTCAGACCATATTCTTGGCAATAATTTCACAAATGTAGTGATTTCATTCAGATCTCACCTGATAACAGCGTGATGCATATTATGATGTGAAAGGTACAACCCTACCGTAATCAGAACATCTCAGATTACTGATGAAGTGGGATGCTTTCTTCTTCTGATAGATCTTAGGAAATCAGGATTCAAAAATCTCATATGTGCACACAATGTATTACAGTTTGCAAGGAGTCGTCTGATGTTGAAAATCTACAGTGATGAGAAGATCTCATTCATTAAATCTCAATTATGATATCCTGGTTCATCTTAATTGAAAAAATAAGTGGATTTCAGAACGTCTTCCAGAATAAAGTCCCCTGTAAGAAAGGAAAAGAAAAATTAAATTAAAATGAGTATTAACAAGACGCCCAATAAAAAATGAGATCACTCACATTACTGACATCTGCCTAGCAGAAAAAAGTGGAACAGGTCAAGAAATCTGTGTCAGCAGGATGCTTTCCGTGGAAAAAATTTCCAAATGCTTTTGAAAATAATTGTTTCAAGGTGTCTCATTTTTCTGTATCTTCATCTATATTTGTGTCATTTGGCTAATATTGAAAATATTGGTGTTGACTCAAATTTTTAAACACTAACCCATTTTCAAAAATAAAATGAGCAATAAATCAGGATTTTATTTACCAATTTTGATTGCAATATTCTTCATAATCAAGAAGTAAGAGTCAATTTTTTTGGCATTTGCTAAAAAAAATGGGATCCATGCCTGCCCCCACATTACAAGCATGTTAATGAGTTATCTGGGTGTTATTTATCTGTGTACACTGAACATGACAATTTATATAATCTTTAAAGTCAGTACATCAAATATTCCATTTGGAAATGGTTGAATATTGGGCAGCTTTGGTTGCGTTATATCTCCTTTTAATATCCTAATAGGTAAAGACTAGGTAAAGAAGACATACTTCACTATTATAAACTACCAAATCTATATTATCAACATGACGAAAACAGAAAGGGAATTTACTTCTTGATAAATCATATGTTACAGTACTGGTGTAATTTGGAAAAATGGTATATCGATTTAATTGCTATTTTAAAAAAAATCTTTAAGTATATAGAGATTATCAATGTGGAACCATGATCCCAATTATTTCATTGTCCATTCAAATGTCAGAACCAGTAGGATAAAAAGTTGAAATGCATTCATGAAACACAGTGCCTGAAAACTAACCTAAATGCAAACATTAACCCAGGTGTAATACATGGACAGAAGATATGACAAAGGTAATGTCTAGTACCACTGTTATAGTGGACATTAAAAATACATACTCTTTTTTGGTACTCTCTCCAGCACTGGCCTGACTCTGTTATTTAACAGCTTAAGTTTCTTTGGATCAAGTTCACTGCAAAAGAAATGCATTTATTCCAAGAAATAATTCCTTCCTGTTAAAAATGTTCCTAGAAGCCACTGCATTTCTTTTTTTTCCACATCTGAACAAGAGAGTGTAAAAGTTTTAACGATGATGATGATGATGATGATGATGATAATAATAATGACATACTAACAATGGGTGCCTATCAAATCGCTATACCCACTAAAATCATCCCTGCTGAGGCTAAAACACAGAACCCTGTGCTGTAAACCAAAAATAGAAGATACACATTCAAGTGTCATGACCCCTGTAAGTGACGGGCAATACTGGAAATAAAACTCATTTAATGTGACAATGAAGTTTCGAAGAAAAAAATATAATATAAAATAAACAGGTCGTCTGAGCATAAACAGTCAAAATTCCATAAAACTGGTGTAAAATAAACAGCAAAAATTCCATTAAATTAGTTTAGAAGTTCTCAAGATAATTAAATCCTAATAAACACCAATATTTAAAAAAACAACTTTAAACATTATATTTGGCATCTAAAATTAATTGACTGCTACTTCTCTCATCTATCAATTAACATCTTTGTAAATCATTACATGAACAGATATAATTTTCATCAGACTAACTGCATGCACAACATATAACTCAATACAAATAAAATGTAAGTGGCACTTTAAACGAGTTTGTAAACTGAAATGAATTAATTTTTTATGCATTCTGTTTATAGTGCATTTTACGCATTCTGATCCAGTTACCAATCAGGTCCTGGAGAGAACACTGTACAGCTGCAACCCTGATGGCTCCAAACAAAAATGGCACAAAGCATTTTCTGGGTTGAGGTTTTGCAACAACAATAGCATGTGTAAGGACAATTCAAGATTGTCAATGGCTTTAAGAAAGATAACTAATCAAAAGATCTTACCTATCGCTACTACAGTACTTATCCACCATAAACCTGGACAAGTTTTCTAGTACTGGCTGGTTGTATAGAGAAACAAACTGCTCTCGGCAGACCTATAATAAAAAAAAAAGAAACTAAAGGACAAGAACACTGCAAATAACGACAAATTCAACCTGTAATCGAACCAAAATATCAGTTATGGATGAAACTATAAATAATCAAACCTTGTGATTTAAACTATGAATGGTCAAACCTGGTGATTTAAACTATGAATGGTCAAACCTTGTGATTTAAACTATGAATGGTCAAACCTGGTGATTTAAACTATGAATGGTCAAACCTGGTGATTTAAACTATGAATGGTCAAACCTGGTGAGAACAGCTATCCACATGGACCAAGCAAGTTAAGTTCATTTATGTTGTTCTATAAAACAAAATGCTTTTAGGTAGTGAACCTATTTGCCTAACCCAACTCAGCTTAAAAAAAATTTCAGTCATTTCACTACAATGTCTGCAGTGTAGCAGTTTATAGTCATGTCCAGCACTGGGGTGTCATGCCACAGATATGTAGCATGATGTCTCACCCAGTCACATTATCCTGACACCAGGCCGACCAGTCCTAATACTAACCTCTTAATGCTGAGTGCCTAGTGAGGCAGCTGTTTGAGCCATTTTTATAAGTCTCTGGTATGACTTGGCTGGGGTTTGAACCAATGACCTCCTGCATCCAAGGCGGACGCTCTAACTATAAGGCCGGCTAAAATAGTGCATAAAGAATAAATTATGTATCTGATGTTGGTAAATATGTACAGGGGACGGAGAATTTTAATTATGTAATAATTACATGCTATTTTGGCATTGCTACATAGTTTTCCTGGAGGTCTAGACTAAAAGACAACATGACCCTAGTCTGATATATTATTCCACTTGCTTTAACTGGAATACACTGTAACATCCTCCTTTGACTTAGATTAAGACAAAAGGTCAAATGAGCAGGGAGGGAGGTGGGAACTGTGCAATAGCAATTAAGTATTTGTTCATTAAAGTAGTTTTACCTGCCCCAAAATTACATTTTCATATTAGTAATACATCACCTATTATAACATTGCTGAGTTAGTCAGCCTTGTGGGAGGCTGCTCGCCTAAGATTATGATATCCGATAAAGTGAACTTGTCATTGTTGTCAATAAGATGTTCTGCTGCTGATTGGAGGACGATTTGTCTGACAACTTGTAAGGCTGATATAATGGGACCTAAAGCATAAATACAGTTACTCTGGTGGATCAATTATCAAAGGTATGAAGAGAAAGTGGAGTCAGAACACCAGAGGGCTCATGACATCATATAAAGTGGTTGAAGATGCAGCAATAATCCTGACCTCATAGACCTTCATTTTCATGAAGGGGATCTCTCTCCCATTGTAAGAATGAAAATATTTTAATAGTTCAAACAAAAAAATCCACCTCAAGATGGTGGCTGCTGAAATATCAAAATTATCTTTTCAAGGGAGAAAAAGACGGTTACCACATATATTTTCTTTCATATTTGAAATAAAAATAGCACATACTGGGCAAAGGATCATTCCAGCAGAGACGCAACTGAGACTGGGGAATTCAGTATGAACAGGTGCTACTGAAGGTAACTGATTCTTGGTCAAACCCCATTAGCAAAGAAGAGAGATCGAATCAGTCACTACTGTAATGTAAATAACCCTTTTCCACAGACAAAGCAAGAACTTCACTTTTCCTCACCAATACTCTGTTTTAAGGGTATGGTTCCTGACGATTTTGAAAGGGACCAAAGACATGATTGGATCCACCTTGGCATCAACAAGAAACTGGTCCCTGAAACTCAAAGCACCTGATCAGTTCTGAAATATATGGGTCTGACCCTACTGTAAGTAAGCCCATTAATAACTTATTATGTTAGACAGGGCTGTTCTATGGCCCTTAATGGTGGATACTTATCAATCTTTTTCTTTGAACAGAAAAAGAAAAAAATTGCAAATGCAATGGGGGGGGGGGCATACAGGATCAATGCATATTTTACTGCACAAATTGCAGAAAATTCTCCACTTGGCAATGTAAACCTTGGAAGTTGATTGCCTTATAGCCTAAGTGATGCATTTAGCAACCTTTCTTAGCAGAGAGATCAATTGATATGGGCTGGGTGTTGAGGTGGAGGATTTGAGGAGTATTTTGTCCAAGGGACCCTCTTTGCTGTGACAGCTGATCCCTTATCACTGCCAATTTTATGGTATCGTTGACCAATAGGTCTATGAGATTCCAGAATGCTAAGACCACAAAGAAGCTAGCAGGAGGAGCCGTGACTTGGATGTTCGGACTCTGTGAAGAACTAAAGGGATTATTCTTAAAAATGTGGGAAGGTATAGTTGATCAGTTGATTCCACTGCCCATGCCGTCTACTCTGGCACATGAGAGACATGAAGAGGAAGCTTGTTGTTCAGCTCATTGCAAGCATGTCTACCTCTGGTCACCCCTACAGACGCTATAGACTGGTGTAATACTATTCTGCAAGGACTGCTCACCCATTTAATGGCAAGCCATCCATCAAAACATTCTCTTGCCTGGAATGTGGCAGACTTGGATAGGGGATCTTCAAAGATGCTGTCTGGTGGACGAGTTTCTAAACTTCCAAGAAGAGACAAGGGGTATGAGCCTGACATCTGACATGTTATTGGTAGTGATCATGGCATAATGATGTCATGCAGCTGATACATCCTTGCAGTGCTAGAAAAAAGCCCACATTTCAAGTTGGTTGATGTGAAGAAAACATCTTCCAAAGACCACAGGACTACTTCCTTGGACTCTAGGTGAGCCCACCACCCAGCTTGAATCTGAGGCATCAGTGAAAAGGAAGGAGTGAGGTTCCAGAGTGATAGAACTGGAGAGGCTGCATATAAAGATTTCTTGGGTATCTTAGTCCACTTCCAGAAGAGTGAGATAGGCACAAAAAGACAACAATGACGTCTTCTTGTCCAGTCTTGCTATGAGTGCAAGATGTATTTGTGCGATTCTGTCTGAAGGAACACTGAGTTACTTGCCAGTGAGGAAATTCATCCACATGTAAATCGAATTCTGTGATCAGACAAGACCTAACCTTTTATGACTGTGGATTAGGCCTAGTTGAGTCATCTCCTATCAGACAGATCCCTCATAGGGGCACATCTGAGGATGTTACACCCCTCCCTCAATAACTCGCGCACAACGGGGTCCACAAATATAGACCGCATTATAAGTGAGGGCATGAGTTATCAAGGGACCTCCAAAAATCGATTAATGACTGAATCCTCCTTTTACAATCACGTCGATAATAATTGTTAATAATACACTTTTTCTAATGAAGGTTTTCGTTAATATGTATAAATAAAAATTTGTCAAAATTTTGTAAAAGATCGTTCCAACTTGTTTCAACAACCATAACATGTGCACGAAAATATGTGTATACATCACTGGTTTTGTTTTGTTGATTAGTCTGGTTCTCAGAGTGGTATTAAATAGTATACTAGCAAGTTGGGAGTCAAAGTAGCCAGAAACCAGACTACCTGTTGATATACCACCGAAACTCCTTACATGCTCAGGAAATTATTCAAACAACTGCAACTGTATCATTATTTCAAACACACGAAAACTTATCACAGTGATACTGAAATGTGACCTGTCTAGACAGAAAAGAATTTCATTACAAACGAAACAGGTACCAATAATCCAGACTGATTAAAAAGAAAAATGTTATCCACCATTAAATGTTATGACAACGAGCTAATGAATTCAATTTCATTGGCAGATCATGATGCTTGGTGCTATTTTCAGTAACACAGGAATTCCTCAAGATAAGCACTGATCAGAACCTAACTGATGTTTTGGTTGCTTTTTAGTATATACCATTTTTCATCTGAATTTCAATAGGAAAAATGTAAACAAAATAAGAAAAATTACCTGAAATTCCTCTACAGAACCTCTTGACTAATCTGTTGAGTTTCCTCCTACTCTCATGTTGCCAACACCAACACCCAGAAAGTCAACAAAATCCAACAGTGAGCCATATTTTAGAGAAGCAACATTCTCCTTCACCAAGTAATAGGCAACTGACATAGCATGAATAACTGATTCACATTTCTTGCTGAAAGTTGCCATGCATGTAGTTTTAAGATTTTCACTTTTAAATCCTGAATCGCCTGTTTGTGAGCTGGTAATTCAACATGTCTGTCAAGGGTTGATGTCATGAAATTAGCATTTCCAAGTGAGAAAGATTTCTTTTGCCAGTTTTTACACACCATCAGCAAAGCATCTCATTTTATTCATTCATTTCCAGCCATGGTCGATCTTGTTTCGAGTCTTAATTGGAAGAGTAATTTTTTCCTTGGTGTTAGATAGACCCTTAGTTTCATCGACGCCATCTTTAAGCACATCATCCCTAGCAACATCCGATAAGAGATTAGCCTGAGGAAGTGTTTGTGTGCCTATTGACAGAAACTTCTGCACCCTGACTGTTATTAGAAGCGTTACTGCTAAAATAATGAAAAAGTGTCCTAGTTTTAACTGATTTAGCCATTTAACATGTTGCCCCACCAGCCTCTGTATTAAACATGTTCTTCTGACCTTTCTTATTAACCAAATACGTGACATATTTAGAAGTATACAACTACAACATAATCACTGAGAGTGACAACTGGGAATTTTACAGCAAAAAAATAATAAAATAACGTATTCTAAATGAAAAAATTCACACAATTCTTACTTTTTTGTGATTTTACCTGCATAGGATTAAAAATCTTGCAGGAAATCTTAAATTTTTTTGGGGTGGTGGTGGTGGATTTGCACAATCAGGCATCCTAGATGCAACCCTATGTTTCCCATTGGGACTTAATGGAAACATAGGTTTTTTTAAAAAAAACATATCTTCCTCTAGACTCATCAAAACTGCATACAGTCTAAAAAGACAGATGTAATGTCAGTCAGTGCTTGGTGCCAGGCATTTGGTGTTCAACAAATGGCACTTGGCATTCCACAATTTGTGGCCTGAGACCAAAATGAGAAGATCAGCACCATACACCAAACCTTGTGACTGGCCCATGGTGCCAAGTACTCACTGCATGGTGATAGAAACTCTGAATGTCACCTGAGGCATTACCCTGTGACTGGTGTCCAAAGCCTTCTATGACTCTCACTAGATACATTACCTAGTGCCTGGTCAGATGTAAACCTTACTGGTCAGTATTTTTCCCAACAACTTGACTGTAACAATTCAAGATTGACTAGTGCGAGACTGTGACCAAACTTCCCCATGCATCAAAAGGTGGGGCTCCCTTCAGGACTACTACTTCCTTGCACTGGGAAGTGTTGAGGATCCTTACCTCAGATATGCCATCCACTAGAAGTTGACAACTTCCTAACTTGGACACTGCTTCCATTGAAGCAGGACACTTCAGTACAAGTGCTGCAGTCCCCTTTTAGAAATGGAGGACATCGTGAGAAGAAAATGAAGACATATCCCATTCTTCCTGGCCTAGTGACTTTCCAAATAGTACCAAACCTTGTAGGGTCACAAATTGGGCAACCATCTGTGTATATACATGACAGGTGGTTTGTCTCCCATGCTGCTTTTTAATGCCCACACAGAGGCATTACTGAATGCTAAAAGTAATATATAAACATAAAACAATGAACTGGATTACTTACCCTGACACTGGTTACTATTAGTGGGATGAACCACTAGAAACACTGTCTTTAATGATGTCCTCAAAATTATCAAAATCAGCGAAAACTGACACATACACAAAAACACAGCAAGGACTGTGGTAAAAATAACAAATACAACATTAAAAAATATTCATTATTTCTACACTGTGTACCATATTTAATAATGTAAAATGCTGCTCTAGCAAATGCTTGTAAACAAACAACAACAAAAACCTGCATTATCTATACTGTATGTACCATATTTACTAGTGTAACACATTATAGTGGCAATTGCCTGTATGCGGTAAAACATGTATTATGTCTACCATATGTACCATATTTACTAGTGTAACACATTATAGTGGCAATTGCCTGTATGCGGCAAAATGTGTATTATGTCTACCATGTGCACCATATTTACTAGTGTAACACATTATAGTGGCAATTGCCTGTATGCGGTAAAATGTGTATTATGTGTATTATGTCTACCAGTGTACCATATTTACTAGTGTAACACATTATAGTGGCAATTGCCTGTATGCGGTAAAACATGTATTATGTCTACCATATGTACCATATTTACTAGTGTAACACATTATAGTGGCAATTGCCTGTATGCGGTAAAACATGTATTATGTCTACCATATGTACCATATTTACTAGTGTAACACATTATAGTGGCAATTGCCTGTATGCGGCAAAATGTGTATTATGTCTACCATGTGCACCATATTTACTAGTGCAAAACCAACATCCAAGTGTAAACAGCATATACCACAAACAATTCTGCCATGGTGTCCTGGCATCAGTGTCTATGCTGTTTCCTGTATTTATGATTTCAAGTGATTGTGATCTGATTTCATATTATGCAAACATAAGCAATTACAGTTACTGTAATACATGCATCCTTCAGAAATAATGGTTAAATATATTGGCTGATTACCTTGTTCATTACTTCAACATCACATCCATGTGTCCAGTAGCAGTCATGGACCGAGACAAAGTTGATGCCAGCTCTGAAATTCAAATTAAAAAAAGACTTAAACTGTTGAACAAGAACAAGAATCTAAATAACCCTGACTTGCATATTAAGTATGGACAACTCAACCATCAAGTAACAGTAAGACTTTTAATCATCAGGCCTTACAATTAAGATGTAGTTGAAATGGGTGTAAATAATTGCACAGATTACTGATGTAGTTTTGATAACAATGAAGTGTAGACCCTGCAATAATCAAGCACTTTACACAATAAAAATGAAGCAGTTTTCATACTTAATCAATTTAAATGGTATGACTTGCAGCCTGCAACGTATAAAACCTGGTGATACTGCAGAGTGGAACTGCCACTGATCATAAGATTGAATGAACTAATAATTTCATATGCACTGTTTGCAGCAAGTTGTAAATTTATATACAATCACAATTTTCCATGCATGACTTTGGCTATGGTGGAAATATCTTTCACAACTGGAAAACACAGTATAGGCTGGTTTGCTCAAGAGTAGTTTTTGTCATCAAATTGCTTTAAGTATTGTACTATGATATCACATAACTTCACATAGTGTACTAGGGCATCAAATAGCCTTAATTAATATACTATGGCATCAAATAGCTTTAAGTAGTGTGCTAAGGCATAAAATAGCTTCATGTGTACTATGGCATCAAATAGCTTGGAGTACAATAGCATCAAACAACTTGATATAGTGTACTATGGCATCAAATAGCTTGAAGTAGTGTACTATGGCATCAAACAGCTTGAACTAGTGTACTATGGCTTCAAATAGCTTGATATGTACTATGGCATCAAATAGCTTGAAGTAGTGTACTATGGCATCAAACAGCTTGAACTAGTGTACTATGGCTTCAAATAGTTTGATACAGTGTACTATGGCATCAAATAGCTTGAAGTAATGTACAATGGCATCAAAGAGCTTTAAGTAGTGTACTATGGCATCAAATGTCTTTAAGTAGTGTACTATGGCATCAAATAGCTTGATATAGTGTATTATGGCATCAAACAGCTTGAAGTAGTGTACTATGGCATCAAATAGCTTAATATAGTGTACTATGGCATAAAATATCTTGAAGTAATGTACAATAGCATCAAATAGCTTTAAATAGTGTATAAAGACATCAAATAGCTCGAAGTAGCATACTGTGATATCAAACAGCTTGAAGTAGTGTACTTTAGCATCAAATAGCTTGAAGTAGTGTACTTTAGCATCAAATAGCTTGCAGTAGTGTACTATAGCATCAAATAGCTTGCAGTAGTGTACTATAGCATGAAATAGCTTGAAGTAGTGTACTATAGCATCAAATAGCTTTAAATAGTGTATAAAGACATCAAATAGCTCGAAGTAGCATACTGTGATATCAAACAGCTTGAAGTAGTGTACTATAGCATGAAATAGCTTGCAGTAGTGTACTATAGCATCAAATAGCTTGCAGTAGTGTACTATAGCATCAAATAGTCTAAATTAGTTGTTGTTGCAGGACATAACACCATTTTTCAGCACAATGTAGGTTGTACATGGTGGCCAGTATAAATGGTGGAAAAAGAATCCAGGAAAATCCTGTAAAGAACCACCCACCCATGAGAAGCTACTGGCAAGCTTTCTCACATACCCACATTGGTTGAACCCGAGACTTGAACGCATGCAGAGGTGAGATGGCAATGATTTGTAATGGTGGGCACTTTAGACCACTCAAACAATTGGGGCCCTGCCTGAAGTAGTGTACTATGGCATTAAAAATAGCTTGAAGCAGTGTACTGTGACAGAGTATGTATAGGGTTTAATGGTATGTCAGCTAATACTGGTTCTATGGTGCTGATTAAAAATAAAGTTCTAAAAATGTGAAAATAAAAAACTTGCAAAAGAAAAACTTGAGGAAGATATACCCTTCCAAATACATAAACAAGTAATATTACAAAATAACAAAAGATAAACATTAAAGACAAAAGAAGTATTTTAAAGGTATATCAAGTATAGCAAAGAAACAAATCCTTAAATAAAGGGTCAAAATCTGTTATATAAACTGCATTTCTTCAAATGTTCCAAGATTTCTTTGGTGCTCTATATCATTAAAAAGCTGCCTCAAAAAACTTGGTGTGATTCATTAGGAAATTTTTTAAATGATGAGGGATTTTGAATGAAACTGAAATAAGGTTCCAATTAAATATGACTGGGTGCTTACCTCTGACAGTAAAGGGATGTCAGCATCATGTGAGTAGAGTCTAAAGAATGGATGTAATTAGGAGGGAATGAATTTTTCTGTTTCATTGAATCTGGTTTCCTGGAAAATAGAATAAATATCCATAGTTAGGGATGAAACATTTACACCAAGAGTAATGTGAACTGTATATTTTATGCCTGCTCTGTACTTAATGGTCCCCTGTGTAAATGAAACGTTTGCACAGAAATAATTTTCTTCTTTTAGTTGCAGTGAGGAACCTATCTTTGACTTTGTGACTCACAAATCAACAGACCCCTTCTTTATACCATGTGCAAGCTATCCACAATGTTTGGTCCATGTATGTGATGTAGAACAGTTATTGTGCTGAAAACACTATTCTTTCAGCTACAGTGACCTTCACCCAAGACTCTTGACTACAAAATCAAGTCTTTTTCTTGCCCAAAGTTTAAGCCATCCACAAAGTCTAGTAACTGTAGATAATGCAGAACACAAATTATTTTACAGAAATCATTTTTCTTCTTTCAGTGAGTGACCTTTACCTTTGACTAACTCAAATACAATAGGTATCTTACTTACCCCAAGTGCAAGCAATTCATAAAGTTTTGTAAATGTACATGGTTGAGCACTTTAGTGTTATTTGAGACGAGTTATTGTGTGGAAGCCATTTTTCTTTTATTAGCCTCACTAACCTTAACTTTTGCCCTTTCTGACATCAGAACTGAGAGGCTTCTTCCATAACCAAAATCTAACCTACCCACCAAATTCAGTAATGATAGATGGTGAAAACTCAAGTTACGATGCAGAAATGATATTGGTAAAGGCAGACGAATGGAAATCACAATGTAATACGCTCCACCTTATGGTTGACATATAAAATGTGACAAAGCAGCCTGACTTGGTCAAGACAAAATTAGCATCTTCCATTTAAAGTCTCACACAACTGACATTCTTTGATTTTGAATATTACCTTTTAATCATACTGATTTCTATTTATCTATGCTATATTTGAAGTAAGAGTAGTGCATAAGCATTCTATTTATTAGCCAACCTTTTTGCAGCATGCAATCTCCGAGTTTGGTTACAAGATCTCCTTCAGATTTGGGTTAAGCTTTGTACCAGAAACATCATGCAGGACTCCAGTACTATAAGTAATGTAATTAAAATTGTTGGGCTCTGTAGCCAAGAAAGCCGTTAGGCATCAAATCTGAGCTTACATTCAAGATGTTGTTGTTGTTGTGGGGTTTAACGCCATATTTCAGCACACGATAGGCTATGCATGACAGCCAGTATTAATGGTGGAGGAAGAACCCGGGAAAACCCCTGAGAAGAACCACTGACCCACGAGAAGCTACTGGCAAGCTTTCTCACATACCCACACTGGCCGAATCCTGGACTCAAACCCACGCATACAGAGGTGAGATGGCAGTGATCTGTAACGGAGAGCGCTTTAGACCACTCGGGGCCCCCATTCAAGATGTTAAATTAAGTAGAAACCTAACTTATGGTCATCAATGCAGTCATGTAAGGCACATAATATGTTGCTAATTCTGAAAATTTATTGTACTCAAACATTTCTTCTGACTGAAAACAGGACCACAATATGCAATGGCATAGCTATTAGACACCCGATACCCTTCTAGGGGTAGAAAAATGTTCTGCAAGTGGTTTATCATACACCTGCCCCATTTTTACTACTCCACTATAAAGGCATGACTGAGAGTAAACTTTATTGACCAGCAGGTCTCTTGACTGTGACCTGTATTCAGTCTTGAACTAATTTTAGTATGCAAAAGCCAATATTTTGTTACCAGACTTACCAAGACAATGCCCTTTCACCTTTAGATCCCAAAATCAATAAGTGTCTTTCTTACCCTAAATAGAAATCATCCCAAGTTTGGTCCAAAACTCTTGCTGGAAAGTTCTTGTACTAAAAAAAATGTTCCTTAGGTCCAAAAAGATATTTCAGTTATATCATTCCCAAATAAAATTGCTTCATGTATCAGTAAAGTAAATAAGCAAATACATACGGTAATAACTTTGATATGTGCTACTGATGATGCTTCACACAAATTACACTAATTTAAAAACATTTCTTCATTCCCATGTACAAATACACAGTTAAAGTTGAGGGTAACCCATCACAAAATTGATGAATGCATGGAAAGTTTACAATGAATAAAACATATTGATTTGTTGTTCAGAGCTTAGGGAGAAAAAAAATCCAAGCATTGAACCCTGGAATAAATGAGTTACAACAATCATTCTTGTCCTCATTTTACTAAACACAGTTTACTTCTCTACTATACTGCATACAATTTTACAAAAAAAGCCATATGCACCTGAAGCATGCTTGACACCAAAATGAGTAAAACATTAATTTATTTTTGGAGTGAAGACATGAAATGGGCCAACCTAAATGGGCTATCACCAAATTGTCTGACATGATCAGAACTACTTTTCTGTTCCAGACATGAAAGGTGTAGATGGATAGATGTGCAAGACAGACAAAAGTAAACAGCTAATCCATGTTAAGCTTTAGTCAATGCTGAACACTGGTGCTTGTTACTGCCAGCTTGTAATGGCAGAAGACAACAAAACAGGACACTTCCAGTTTAGATAAATTAAAAATAAGTTATAACAAGAGGCCCCTGAAGGGAATGATGCTCTACTAGCCAAAGAGAATTTCCAGTAATCCAAGATAAGTTTGTTTCTTCTTTACTAATTGTTGAGTACTGAAAGCATCTCTAACATTCCTGAAGAACTTCAACATTTTGCTAACCAAAGTATTTCCTTATGTTTGCGATAACATATTCTCAAGATACCTCAAAGAACAGTACAAAAATCTTTCTCAAGACCTCTGACTTTGAGCATATTGTTGACAGAAGATGACTGAGCTCGTCTCAAACAATCTCAAGATACAAGTACATGTAAATTTTTTTTACATCCTTATTTCTTTTTTAAAGCAAGAGGACTGTGAACAGCAAATTATAAGACTACCCAATTTTTAATAGTCTTCTATGTTGACAACTGATATTTCTGCACATAAACGACTATTCTTCTTTCAGTCAGTGACAATGACATTTGACCCCAATACGAATCCACAAAGTTTTGTCCTGCTCTTTTATGAAGAACTGATGTTATAGTGTCAAATTATTTTTAAAAAATTTCTTTCAGTCAGTGATTTAATCTTTGATCTGTTGACCTGTTGACTCCAAGATCAATAGGGTTGTTTCTTGCACAAAGTGCAAGCCGTTCACAATGTTTGGTAACCACAGATGATGGTGAACTCAAGTTATAAACCATTTTTCTTCTTTCAGTCAGTGGCCTAAAGGTTTGACCTTCTAAGCCCCAAATCAGAAAAGTTCTGATTTAGCCCAAGTGCCATCCATCCATAAACTCTGTGGAGAACTCAGCTATTTTGGGGAAACCATTTTTCTTCTTTCAATCAGTGATCTTGACTTTTGCCCTGTTGAACCTGAAATCAATGGGGTTCTTCATTTCCTTACCCCAGGTGAAAGTGATGCACAAAGTTTAGATGGAGGAGAAGTGGAGTTATAGTGTTGAAACTGTTTTCCTTCTTTCAGTCGAGGTGAACCTAAGCTTTGAAATTTTGAAACATACTGATACACTTCTTCCTTGGCCCAAGTGTAAGCTAACCACAAAATTTGGTAACAAGATATGGTGGACATCTAAAATTATTGTGCAAAAACAAAACTGATAACAAATGGATGTATGGACAGGCAGACAGATGATATCATAACGTAATAAGCTCCACCTTAAGGAAGCATGTAAAAAAATACCATGTTGTTCAAGTACTATCATTCAAACTACAGGTTTTCTTCAAATATATCCATAAATTAGGTCTAATAATAAAATACATTCAAACTTGTGTTGGATTATCATGCTTATAAGCCAGTGCAGTTAAAAACCAAAGTCAAGACCTCTGATAATAAAATCAATGTCTGTGTGCTGAATATCAACCTATTCATTGGAATGCAAGTAAATAGAACGTTTGGACAAAATTCATTTGTACATGTACATGTTATAAGCTCAATGATGTACAAAAGTGCACAGAATGACCTTCGACCTGCCCCTAAGGCCAATTAAGTCATGTTTTCAAAGAATTTTCAGGACTGCAAGGACTTGCAGATTACATTATCTTCTCTAATATTATCCATATACTATAAATAAATAAAGCATGTCAGAATTTGCACATATGTACCATATTTATACACTTATAAGTTGAGTCCAAAATGCAAACTGAACAGATGCATACCTGCCATCGCATAATGCATGGGCAGATCAAGTCTTTCCAGTTTTTTAAAGGAATAATCATAGACCAAAATAACACAGACCCTGATCTGCCAGCACATAATGGAGAATCAGATCTGGGTCTATACTATTTTCAGTTATAGTCAACTTGTAAGGGAATATAGATGGTATTTAACATAATACATTTGCACAGAATTACAAAAGAGTAACTGCTTTTTGAAGAAATCCATATCTATTTGCTCTGCATGAGGTGGGGGGAATCTGAAAATAACTACAATATGAACATAGGCCAGTCTGACAGGTGACAATAACTACAATATGGACATGGGCCAGTCTGAATGGTGAAAATAACTACAATAGGAACATAGGCCAGTCTGAATGGTGGCCAAATTGAATGTGATTTGTTTCTCTCAATGCAGATGTATTCTTTGCCTTTACTTTGGGTAACTGTTGGTTTGCAATAGCCTAATCAGCATTAGAAAGTAAACATTCCTGTTAGAGATTAACTCAGAAAGTGGGACTACAATGCTTGATCAATCCTGCCAAGTAAGGGATCATGGGTCTGTCCATAGCTGAGTAGAAAGTGGGGTCTTAAAATTGCTTAATAGGTACTCTTCACATTTCAAAACTGGATTTTCACTGTAGTTTTTAATACTGTAACTAAACTTTCACCAAGTGAGTACTAGACTGTAAACATTTAACTAATCACCCAGTTTAACAGAGCTTGCAAACTTAGTCTTATAATGTCTTAAAATGTATTGAAACTGATACTTTTCTTTTGAGACTCTCAGGCTGAAAAGTGATGAAGACTTTCTTTAATTTGTTGTACAATAAAATGCTTACATAACGCTGTCAATGTGTTCATAATGTTTCTCTTTCATGACCACAGGCTTACAGTATCCCTGGAACACAGGCAAATTCAGGGGAGTGATCCATTCCACTGGTTGTCTACATATCAATGAGATCACCCGAGCACTGTCAGTAAACCATTCCTGGCAAAAGAAAAACATGTATATTAGCATAATGCAACAATAATATCTGAGAACATTTGAACAGATACTGAAAATTAAATTAAGTTGTGTAATAAACAAAAATTGACATAAGTAGATTAAATTGGTTGATTTGCCAAATAATTCTATTCTCAGAGTACTTCTTTTTAAAAAACTATTTTGTCATAATGGCTAGTCTTGACAATGAAATGCACTATATATTTATTAAAATGGTTAAAAAGCAAGTTCTAAGATATATGTACAGTACACTGAACAACTGTTCATTTCTCTACCCCTCACAATGGGGCAGGTAATCCCCTACACACTCATTATGTAGATGTACCACAGTGGAATTGTAAGTAACTACAGTAGATCTATCACACACATCATGGATTTCGGAAAATCCAAATTTCTACTTTGGAAAATCCAAATTTCTACAGGGGAAATTAATCTGTCCATGTTGTTTTCCAGTATGGACCAAATATAGTAGTCATTGTGACTTGTAGTGGATGCATTAAGTTTAACTGCCACAAATGGAAAGTTGCAGTAATATAATTAAGCAATAGTGGATGTCCTCTACATTGGCTGAACTGCAGTCGATGGAGCAGAATGCAATTTTTAAGCTGTACACAAAAGGCTTTTTAATATTCAAAGACTTGCCCCAAAAAGGCATTGTCATAAATGTAATGTGGGAGATAAAAAAATTGCTAGGACAAAAACATGTTGAAGCAACCTGTAACACGGCTGCATGGACTACTTTTGCCAAATGCTGGGAGACCAGTAGAAAATGTGTTGAAATGGATTCTATACAAACAAGTTATGAAAGATACTGGTAACTGGTTTTAAACAAAGGTTTTATGATTGCTTGGGTCATGGTCTTCACAATTTCCTTCATTTCCCCAGAATGCTGGACAAGACAGAAGTGCTGACTTTCTTGTCATCTAAATCAACAGAGGCCTAGACCATGAAGGCAGTTTAGAAGAGGACAGTGGTGGACATTCCGAGTTCAGCAGCACCCAGTATTCCTTTACTTCAAACTTCAAGGTGTAGTCGTTTCTCTCCATAGTGGGAGATGAGAGAAAAACAAAAAAAACCATCTTCAGCTTATTCCCACAATCAGTTTGCAGGCTGTTCTGATCCAGATCATCATCTGGACAAAACAAGCGAGGAGGTATCCAAGACTGTTATGGAACTGTCCAACAGATGGCTGGTCAAAATTGGTCAGTCAGTATGAGTGCAGACAGCAGCACTACTGAGTTGGTAATGTTAGGTGGATAGACAGATCTATCACCAAGATCCCCAGCAATGTTAGCTTGGCTTTACCAGTCGAACCAAAGGACGATATGCTACAGAAGCCATTCGATCACTGAACAGTATGGATCTAACATCAGAGGGCTGGACTGTATGGTGCAGTCAATACAGCATCATAATGAGGTATGGCAAGATGGCACTGCTCATGCAAGTCATGTATAAACCCCTGCATCCAGACTTACAGGCCCATAGGCCATGCGCAGGTATGTCGAGGGACTTATCCCCACCTGGCTGCCTAGAATTGAGGGGACACTTCACCAAACTGTCAAAATTCATGACCAGAACAGAAGACAATGGAAGAACTGGCAAAAAGTTAACTGAACTAATCAAGTGTGTTGTCCTTTGCTGCATCAAGTGACACATATTTAACTTTAACTACATCTCTGAGTAGAGGTTACAGTTTCCTCCATTTCCCAGATGGAACTGTAACCATCTTGGCAGGGAGGAGGGGTTTGCTAGCGACTCCATGGCAAAATGGATACTCTGTATTTCCCGTCTTTGATGTTCTACATCTCTCCCTGTACTTATTTTATTGCAGTTCTGTAGACCATGTACTCTCCAACCAGCTAGCATAAATGCTGCAAATTATACAGGCCAGGCATAAATCATCAGTCCTCAAACACATTTTGTTATCATGTTTATTCTAAAATGACAAAATAAAGAAAACAGAAGAATAAATTAATATCTGACTGCACTAACATATGCCAGGAATCCACCCATTATACAAAGGGTGAAAAATTAGGCAGCATGCATGAAACATGAACTACAACAAAGCTGTTGTGTAGAACCATGCAGTCATATATTGCAGAAACTACTTCTGTGTAAGTGATAAAATTGACATAAATATGGTATAAAATCAAAGAATAATGTATACCACCTGTAGAATAATCTTTAATATACTCCAAAATATCCAAGTCCTTAACGGATAGATAAAATTTACAATTAAAAAAAATCTAATAAGGGTTAATAGCATTATTTCATTCAAAATTTTTCAGGTTTTTTCAAGGTTTGTCAAGGATTAAAATCATGTTTTTCAAGGTGCATTATTACATTAATTTTAAAGGATACATAAATGAAGCTGTATGTAAACACAATTTAATACTTACTATTACTCCATACGAGGAACATTTCTTGCACAAAATTTTTTTATTTAAAAAACCCAAAAATAAAACATGTAGTTAATAGTATGATCTTTCCCAATGATGTTAAACATCTTGGCATTGGAATAATGTAGTCACTGAACTGTATTCTACATGTTCATTACAATTATCGTCTGTCCTATTTCCACTCAATCCCAAAACAGAACCAGACTGAACTAATTTCATAATTAAGACTATATACAGTTTCTATTTTAAAACTTTAATCTCTGTGTTCACAGACATACCTCTTTCATCAAAAATGATTTCATGCTGAAGTCTTCTTGTTCTGCCTGTATTAAGGGCCATTACAAGAGCCTGGGATTTTTATCAGCTGCACGTGAACGTGGAGCATTCTCTCCCGTCGCACGCAAATCAATATCCTTCTGGCATAATTTGCATTTCGCAAAGCTCTCTGAGAAAGATCTCATAATCCAAACTTTATATTTTTCTTCATCTAGCCACCGAAGTTGGAATCGGCAGCCAGCCATGTCGAAGCGAACGATTCAAATTTAAACCACTGCTACACCCGCGCTTTGTACTATCAGAAGTCCAAATTGTATGACTGGGCAGTGAACAGTTGTGGAAAAATTTCCATTCTGGCTCAAACTTAGTGAGAGATTGTTTTTATTTTTTTTCTTCTCTTTTCTTTTTATTTAATTCTGAAAAATGAAAACTATTAATTCCTTTTCATTTCAAGAAAATCAAGGCTTTTCAAGGTACCCAGACAATATTTTGAATTTTTAAGGTGTTTTCAAGGACTTGAAGGAACAGTTCATTTTTCAAGGCTTTGCAAGGTCCCCTACGGACCCTGTCTAATGGATTTCTAAAATGATATGAATGGTATTAGCAGTTAACACATTAACCCCTGGAGGTTTTTGTCGTTTTTCATCTGAAATTCAAGTAGGAAACACATTTTGAAAGCTATTTCTGAGTACATCCTAAAACACCAACTTCCAGGTGATCTTCCAATAACATACTGCCAGGTTGTGTTAGAAAAATTGTTTTTCATTGGCTATTTGGCTCGTGCACGAGCAGAAGGGTAAAAGTTGGAGGTTTTTTTTTGTTGTTTTTTTTTTTGCTTAATGGACCCATTATTTTCGTATCAAGACCATGCTTTATTACAAATGCCCATCTTATCCTACTTTTTGCAAAAGTTAATCAGTCTGTTTGCAGTTCATACAGTCTGCCTTAGATCTGAGTCCAAAAGTCTAAAATCCGGACACAAAATCGGATTCTGACCACAGGCGAATTTTGGGAAGAAAAAAATCAGGTAAAAAAAAAATGAGGTTTTTCCCTCTGTATTTTGTAGTGCAACTAGAAATTCCAGATTATTTCGTATCATTGAGAGCGACATATGTCTACCTTTCTATAATACCACCCACTTTAGTGTATCATTCATGACCTTGACACTACAGAGCTCGGCAGTAGGCTACTACCTCCTGCCATGTAAACTCATCACCAGGGGTTAATGTGTTAACAGTGAAAGCTTTGAACTAATGCCCTTTGTCATTACACTATAACAGGCAAGACTAAATTTTCTCTTTGGGAGGGCTGGATTTGGGAGGTAGCATGACTTATATTGCTCAAGTTAAGTGATCAATGAATGTATTAGAGGGAGAAAAATGATTGTGCAAATGCAAAACTCTGAATGAAAGTAACACAATGCAAAGGGCATTTCATCACTGAGTTGGTTCCTAAATTTTCTCAGTCAAAAGCCCTTTCATTTGATAATATGGGATCAGATTCTATATACTGACTAAACACGTTCTTTTCTTGCAAGCCATGGCACTGTTCTTTTTTCAGGCTGGCATAACAAATACCACTGATTTGATAATATTATCACCAGTGGTTTTAACTGTACAATTTGTATTTGAACAAAATGAAATGAGTACAAAGACTTGCTGTCACTATTTAACGCTATTATGAGCATTTGTGATTTTATATATTTATATTTAAATGAATGAAAACAATGATTGGAAGCTGTAAGTGCAAAATAAAAATGTATTGCTGAGACGGTAAATAAAAAAAAAACAGATGAAATGCAACAACAAAAAATGTTTGAGAGCTAAACTTAAGTGGACTATACATATTTGCGTACATTGCATAATATGCTGACGGATCGGATCTATGGAGTTTGCTACTAGTAATCAGCAGAACACACAACAAAGACCTTGATCTGCTAGTACATTATGTGACAGCAGATCGCTGTCTATTCTGTTTGCAAAATGGACTTGACTTTTAAGCGAGTATATATGTTACCCTTTCTTTTTTTCAAAAGTAGGCTAACTTTTTAGGGTATAATTTCATTGTGTTGGGAACTCTTTTCTACTGTGATACATATCTCTACCTGTATTTCCCTGGCACCAGTGAACATCTGGGTCAAGCAGTAAAAGGTTTTCTTGGTAAGGTAGCTGCTTGCTTGAAAGAGATATTCCTTGGGAAAGTTCTCAAGATCTTTTAACTGTCGAAGAATTTGAAGTAAAGCACCATATCGTGTTACTCCATAAACTGTTGTCATAATTGTTTGCTTAATTATCTGGAAAATGGAAGAAACAAGTGGAAATACGTGTAAATATCATAATTTATTTATTAAACAATGGCCTTAAGTCCTTCAAGGATTGAACACAAAATATAAAAATATCTTCCAAAAAAAAAGATGAACAAAATTATTGCTTAGCATGTACATTATGAGAAACCCAAATTAAAAGATACCTCACCCCCACAATAAAAATTATATATTAAAAGGTGTCATCCATTAATACATCCTGC
Organism: Sinohyriopsis cumingii; assembly: GCA_028554795.2. Classification (NCBI taxonomy): domain Eukaryota; kingdom Metazoa; phylum Mollusca; class Bivalvia; order Unionida; family Unionidae; genus Sinohyriopsis; species Sinohyriopsis cumingii. Next base: position 59,218,324 of record CM068838.1, read on the forward strand.
ACAATCTCTGCCAATGAATCAAATTTGGAAATCATCAAATTTTGGCAATGTAGATATAAAACCCAATACCAATCAATCAGGATTATCAGATATGGCAAATTAAACATTAAATAATTGCACCCAGTGAGATTAGTCCATGCAATGAAAATAAATTTGTGCCCATTTTCCTCTTTAATCTAAATTCCCACAAAAAATCTGGGATGATAATATACTAAATTATTGACCACAATGGCTCCATGATATATAAGGTTCCAAACTTTGGTACACAGTAATATTACAGTATATGTGCATTATGGATTTTGCATTGCCCACTCAATACTAAGGACATCTACTACTACTAGTGGATGTCCACTCAGATAGTGGAACTTCACCATGAATATTATTGCTGTTGTAGTGGGTTTTTTGGTAACTCTTGCTGATTATTTTGCATTTGCCCCACAAGTTGACAAATTAAACTGATGGGAGAAACCCCAATACCATAAACCAACCATGACAGGTGTCAATTTCATTCCTTCACCTGCACAAACTATGTGGAAATAACACAGCCCGGGGCACTTATAAGTGCTCTAGCTAGGGGTACATGCATAATGTAACAAAAAAGATCCCCGTGTTTTAAATTTCTTCAGATATTCTCCCACCCAAACCTGTAACAGAGCATACACAAGAAAAATTGCACAGCAATACATCTCAACCTCCCACATGGGAAGATTTTCTTCCCAAGATGAGGAGTGTCTCATGTCCTCCTGTTACTCACTGAAATTTCCTATGTACACAAATAATTATTGAAAATTTTCTTTTTTTCATTTTTTTCACACCTTGCTTCCAGTGTAGCACATTTGCAGTAATTTGATTATGTACTAGTTTAAGATGATTCAGTTATTTCAAGCACCATAAAACAATTAATATCCCTTTGATTCTGTCAGCATGGTCAGTTGGCTTCAGTGCTTTTAAGTTTGTCTACCTGGATTAGACTGCGTGACAAGAAGCAATTCCGAACTGAGTAAAGAAAGTAACTGATTATGGTTGGATTACTAAAGAGCTCAATCTGTGTTAAACAAGTTCAGTTTGGCTTTGGTGTTGAAAGTTTGTCATCATGTCTAAGTGTGCCTTCCAATGCTAAAATCCAAATCTAAGCAACCATAATATCACACAAACTTCAATGATAGATGGAAACAGGAATTTTAGTGATTGGAATCATGTTCCAAGGACACAGATACACATACTTCCCTTTCCGTAATGCTATTTTAAAATCTGTTATGATGGCAAGAAAAACAAGACTTGTCATGCAGCATAGCACATTAAACGTGACAAAAAATACACCATCATTCAAATCTACATTCACAGAATCTTCATCAAATGTGGATAAAAATATACATGTTGAGGCACTCTTTGAAGTGTACCAGATCATTCTTCACAAAGTAATAAAAGTAAAACTAATGTTTCCTGTCTAAGAAACTTCACAAAAGTTCACACAAATGGAAAAAAAAACAATTCTGCAACCCTAGTTTGAGGTGCTCACAAAGACAAGCCAAAGACCTGCACTGCAATGACAAATTCACTATTTTCATTGCAAATCCTCCCACTTTGAAGTAAAAACTCCTGATCAAATTTTCCAAATCTCCCAATTTGTCCTAAGTTGACTTTTCTGTTCTGTCACATGTAAGGGTAGCTATGTCTGTGTTGACCGACTACTTGTACATCTATCAGTGGTATATCCACACATGGAAATTACATACAGTTCTGCATCTCGCAACAACTTTGATATTCTTTCTTAATAAATGACCATTCATAAAAGTGCTTCTTGTACTGGTTATGAATTTGCCCAAGTTTTTTAATTTCTATAATTTTTTTCATGCTCCCATTGAACAATAATTAAAAGTTGGACACAAATAAACTAAAAACAAAAAGCCACATGTTATTGCAAACACATTAGACAAAGAGTTATCATTTATTGCATCCAGAGCAAATTTATATCAAGTAAACAGTTTAATTAAATTTATCAAACTGAATAAATGTCATACACATAAAGCAATAAAAAGTTCTGAAAATTAAGATGAACATGAAGACTAAAATAATTATGACTAATTGAGATTTGAAAACAAAAATAGTATTTATAGCATTCATCTGTGATAAAGTAGAATATAATGTGTGAGATGTATGTCACATTTTTTTTTCTAGTTTATGAACTTTGGACTTGCAATACAATATGCCTTGAGAAACGCTACAAGGTTAGTGTAGATGACTTAATTTGCATAAGAGGTGAGGAACTGTCTTAGCTCACACGTCTTAAATTATTTAATTTAGAATTCGAGCATGTCAGGGTGATTATACTGAAAACATAAAAGACTTCTGTCTAATGAAGCCACTAAAACTCTGATAGCATACTGTAATGACCTGAACAAATTTATTTTTATACCTTTCTTTCTGCGCAATAAATAAACGAACACAAACCATATTTGCAATGAACATATGATTATTATCCCAAAGGTTGACAAAAATAAACACTAAATAATTTGGATTTACAATTCTGGAAGCAAATCCTCCTCTATCACCAGATTGGAGTAGATTAAGTTCAACCAGTGATTTCTGTCTAAAGCCATTAAAGATACAAATCACATAAAAGAACCAACTGATGCAAGTACAATTTGAGATTATCAGAGAAATTTTAAGATAAAAAGACTTTAAGCCAAAAAATGAAACAGCCATAAACAGAAGTGTATTAACTTGATTTTAATCTTTCCATATATCATACCATTTTTGGATCATGAATTATTCCACTATCAAAGAATTCACTCTCTGCTTTCTTCTGATAGTACAGCTCATACCACTGACTATCCGAACAAATAATAGAAAGCTGTATACAACGGCAACAACAAATGCCCAAAAGCACCATCTTATCACAAATGCATTAGGCATTCATAGCAACATACACTCACGTCATATTCCAATTCCACATCACCCATTTTTCACCTTAAAATCATCCAAACAAATCAATCTATAAAACTATACTTAGAAACTACTTGATGATGGAAATTCAGTTCAAAAGTGCATGAAATACATTCATTCTGAAGCCTTTCTTTTATTTTTTTAACTACGAAACACATTCAAATTAGCAATCAATATCCATAATTTGAATACAGCCAATCCAAAAATGACTTGCATTCCATATCTGACTGCATTATACAACGGTATATGTAGCCTTTGCAGTTGGATTTAACCTGTTGACTTGCATTTATAGTAAATACCTTCCTTTCCACATAACCCTCCAGTACTTGTGCTATGTGATGTCCATTGGCAGCATCCTTCTTTCTTTCTTCTTCAACCTGCAAATATTTAATGGACACAGACAACTAATTCATTTCCCACTGAACATAATGTTTGCCCAAATTCTAAACTTTCTTGACAAGACTTGCAAAATATGTTAAATTTATCCTAGAGGCAATCTGATTAAAATCAGATCTCCACTGTACTACATGAATATCTGGCAGTGACAGGTTAGGGATCATGTTCTGGTGACGTCTGAATTAGCCAATGGAATGCAGTTTTCAGAAATCTGAAAGTGAATCAAATAGTTCGGCACACATTGATGTTCTTCAGCTATGTTTTCAGATGCATAGATAAAAGATTTCATCTGATAAAATTAGGGTAATAACATAGTTCAACAGAACCCGACTCCTAAGTGGTTGCTGTTAGATCTTCACAATCAAGAGATCACACAGGACTGTGGAGATCTGATTTAAATCCAATTGTCCAAGAGGAAACATTTCAAATGATGAAAATGTACAATATGGTTCATTTTCAAGAAAAAATCTCTTGTATTTGCCCACTTTAAAAATCCAGTCCAGTGGGATTGCCTCATTTACATCCAGTATTACCTGTGCATTGACAGTGATAAAATGAAATTGGCTTCAAGCATACTACACATGGCATCTTCTGAAAAATTAATTTTCTCCAGTAATTATTTTAAGCTAAGATCAACTATAATCATGTTACACTTTTCATAACAAAGGGGAAGGTAGCTAAGATACAGTAGTTGGGATCGATAATTGTCCTTCACTTATATCCATTATCATTAAGTGACCTTGCACAAGAGAAGATTGCAATCCTGTCACTGAACAAACAAAATTACATCTGTCACTTGCTCTTTATCTGCTTCCTAGATAATAGCAGTTATAAAGAAATACTGCTCTGAATACACACAATCATATGCACATAAAATGAGCTTTTTTGTTACAAAGAATTACTGCTCTGAATACACACAATCTTATGCACATAAAACAATGTTTTTTGTTCATCCACCTCTTCCTTCTCTCTCCATCACACACACACACACACACACACACACTCTACCTTTACTCATAACAACCAAAGTCTTCTTGAGTTCTTTAGCATTTTTATTTTTAACTTAAAAACATGTTTTATTAAAGGAATAGCATCATGTATGAGCATACTGAGACAACATTTGTATTGAGACAACATTTGTACCAGTTTTATTATGTTAGTAGGTTGGTAGTATCTCAGTACGTGCAGATCTTTTTCTGGGTCTGATCCCTTTGTTTTGCATACAAGGTCTGTACATAAAAATGTATTTATTTTAAAAAATATGAATTATGAACAAATAATAATAATTCTTTCATTAGCATTTTCTTCTGCATTTCAATTATACACGATAATGAAATGCATGCTCAAACTAAATATAACCCTGCCTCATCCAACCTCAAGACCACGATGGAGATGAATTTGCAGTAAAAGAACCACAAAACCCCTCTGAAAATAGTCAACATGCATATCTTCGATTGATGACCATAATATAGACTGTCTGACAGCAATCTACATTTGCAAAATTGTGTGATGCACTACAATAAACTACAAGACAAAAAGAGCAACAACATTTTTAAAAATCAAGGAAGCAAAAATGAATGGTCGGTATGTGCATATATAGATTTCACAGTGATTCACAAAGAACTGCATGACAAACCACAGGACTAGTGCTAATTAGAACGTGCCATGCACTATAGTAAGCTACTAGACAGAAAAGGCAATTACTCTGCTAAAAATTGTGGGAGCCAAATGATTTGGTAAAAGGTGCATTCTCAGGTGATGGTCATATATTTGCCAAGTTTCATGGCAATTCATCAAAAATGGCTGGACTAGTTACTCCTAAGAGATCACATCACTTATTGCTGAATAACAAAAAATGGCAATAACTCTAAAAGTTCTAAGAGTCAAGCAATTTATTGAAATGAGCATCTTCAGGTGATATCCAAACTATTTACCAAGTTTCATGGTGTCTGATCTAAAACTGGGAGATTGGTTATGCTAACAATATCAGACTAAATTGTGCCATTGACAAAATTAAGCAAGATGAAAAAAGGGCAATAACATTTTAGAAAAAAGTTCAACAGTAGCATTATTTGTAGATCTGTGCATCTTCAGGTGATGACCATAGCATTTACCAAATTTCATTCAATCCAAAAAAACCAGCAGAGAACAAGCTGCATTTACAAGTGCCAGATAATCAGAAGAATGGACACATGGATTACACTTTCTCCTTCCTCTATAAAGGTTGGAGTATACAAAGCACACAGATTCTTGGAAAATCAGTTTTGTTTTGGGTGCTAGAGCGAAACCACATTTTCAACATGAAAACAGAATTCTGTGGGGAAATTAGAAAAATCTTAATATTTAACGTCTTGCCTTAAGAAAGAAAGAAAAGAAAAAAAACCTGTCCTCAACCATCAGTCCACATAGTGGGTCCTTGAAACTTCTGCCAATGACATCATGCTCCTTGTTAACATGAAGAATAGGGTCTTAAATATTTTGTTGACAGTTGATAGGTGTCAAAAAGTGGATGAAATCATGATTGTGAAGTTGTTTGAAACATTTGTTGCAGACTGGCAAAACAGAACTTACCAGATGAACCACTTCACTGTACACATCTTGTGGTGTATCTAATGGTGCCAGGTTGACTGACATGGCTCCAACTTTGTCCCGTCCTAAAGCTGCATAGTGCTGTAGTCCATTACATGTCCCATCCTACAATATGGGCAGAAAAATTTATCATATAATGTTAATAATTGTCAGCATCAAGATAAACTGATATTACAAATCAAAACCTGCCATAGTGGACACCTGTATATAAAGGACACTTGTCCAAGAACAATAATGTTAATGTGTTTTTAACTGAATACAAAGGACATGTTTTTATGACCTCTTGGATACTCAGTATAAGTCATATCATGTCTCAACTACAATGTGAAGATATGTTACCACACAACATTAATATTAGCCACTGTCATTAGTGTGAGATAATAACTTGCAGCATAACACATCTACGTCCTGATGTGCAAATATCTGCAGTTACATTTTAAAAAGAAATGTGTTCAGTGTCTGTAAAGACCTAAGAGAAAAGTATGATGGATGGATGAACAAAGTTAACACTGTATGCCCTACCACTGCATGTCAATGAACATGAAATTCATGTCACACATAAAATGATAAAGTGTTCAACACACTGCAAGTTAGTGACTCATGGCTTTTCTTTGCTTGCTTCACAAATTTCATATTGTAGATGAGTTCCACTGAATTTGCACTCATTATGATAAATTCCAAGGTGTCTTGACAAAATATAGAACAGAATCTTGATATTGAGAGAAAAATGATAAACAGGCTAGATAAACATTAAGATCTCACTGTTTATATATCATGGGCTGTCTAGCATGATAAATAGGCTAGATAAACATTAAGATCTCAGTGTTTACCTGCTGTTATATATCATGGACTGTCTAGCATAATGGGAACTTACTCTTTCCTATGAAGATGCAGATTTTTATATAAAAAAGAGAAGCAAAGATAGAATAGTTTAACCCAAACTGAATGAATCAATCTTAAACCCTCAAATTTTCTAATGTTTTATTAAGCACTGAGTTAAATATCAGGTTTGGCTCAAAACATTATGATTTTTGCATTCATGATGAATTATAGCGGTTTTGCAGGACAACTGTGAATAAAGAACACACACCACACAGCATGGTATCATTGGTCCTCTATTGTTCATTTTCAATCAATTACTTTGTTTATAACGAAAACAAAATACTACAAAAAGTTAGTCTGGAAACAGAATCTGTAACACTCTTACCCAATGAACAGTGTACTTCACATCGTATCTCCTTATCTTTAACCTTACAGTATTTTCTATCTGACTGAATTGTGCCTGTTCTGAGCTGTTTTATTTTATATTTTTTTTTTAAATATCATGTTTGCATATTTTCTAATCTTTTAAGTAAACTGTCATCGTAACAAGTTAGTATAATCCAGTTACTTTAGGTATTGCCTGTCATATTAGTCATTAAAGTGTCAAGCTTGAAGGTTCACTGTCATTTAAAGTGTTTATTATATGCAATTGTCCACTACATTAGAAGCAAAGTATGAAAACAAAACTTGACAAATTTCTGTTTTGGAATTAAACAAATTTTGTGTGAATATGTGGGAGATTTCAATTAGTGACTGGAGGGATAAGATATACTATTCATTTTGAAAGGAAAATTCTTCCAGCTGGGAGGTTCACATGTATGCTACATATATCTTCTTAATATCAAAGAGAAACTATTTATTTTCAAGTGTCTTTATTATGTGCAAGTGCCAACAAAGGCAGTGTTCACTATACTAGATCCACACAAGAGGGTTTTCTGGAGCTTTGTATGTGCATGGTTTCCAGGTGTTTTTGTTGGCATAATCCTCCTACCCATATTCAAACTATTTCAATGGTCATGATCAACTGTCAGGAAAGGAAATTCAAGAAAAGAAAGCCCCTTAAGTGAAGTGGACAGGGGACTTGGATTACTTGTGGTAACCTAACTGAGATAATTGTAGACTTGTCCGTCTTGCAGGAGGATTCCACCATGTCTTGCTCCTGCTTTCATCGCCACATAATGGAAATCCAGCCAAATGGCTCAGGGAAAAAAAAAAGAGTTAAATGAAGATGAGGCACCCCAAAATCTAAGCCTAACATCATAAACATTATGTCATGATCAACAGAATGATGTAGTCTGATGGCCAATACTAATGTCTGACATGCCTCCTGTATGATGATCTACCCTTGCCATATAAGGCAAACATCTTGATGCTGACAACATGATAACATCAAGGACACCTTCATCTCGTTATCCATTAATTCAACATACAGACCTGATGTACTGGAAAATGGCTGATATATTTTGTTGCATCAGGACTTCGAATGGCATTAACAATTTCCATACAGCATGCTAGGGTCTGCCATGGTTCCTCCATCTTTTGCCACCATTTGCGACCCTGAAAAATATATATTTAAAGTGACATTCTGGCCCTAAGACAATTTGGCGTCTGATGTTTCAAAAAGAGTTTGAGATGTAACAAAATAATATCTAAAATAGTATATAGTGCTCTCCCTTTAATCTCATTCAACAGTGTTTTACAATATACATAAACTATCATGTTATAAATTACTGCTCGGTTTACTGTTTAGTTACCTTTTGTTGATTTTGTGATATTAAGGTTTTGTGTAATGTCTTCAAGTAGTTGTTTGAAAGGTGGAAAATTGCTGAGGAAATGCCAGCACGTCATTTGTGATTCATGGGATGGATGCCAATACTGTATGTGTGTAACTGATAAACAGTCTGAAGTGTTGTGTGATTCGCATCGTTTTGTTATGGCAAGAAAAAATGTGTGTTTAAGATGTAATGAATGCCATGCTCACAATTTCTGAGGAAAAAACCCATATTCCTGGTGGCTAAAGAAAGTCCTGCATCTGATAAAATGCAGCAGCCTTATATGGCCTAAAACGTTGAATACAAATCAATGACAATTAACAGGTAGTCTGTTTGAAAGTTATTTTTGCTATCCTGTCATGGAGGAAAATGGTATACAAATTGATGTCAAGTATACTGCTGTCTGTAATCCTTATATAACAGTAAGTCACCTAAAAGAGCAACACCTACCACTGACAGAACTTCTAATGATGGAAAGAACAAGTTAATATGTATATCAATAATGTATTGCATTGTAGGCTGCGTATCATGAATCCTACTGATAATAAGACACAGGTGTATCATTTCACCCGTAGTAGTAAGTTCCAAGAATATCACAGATTCTATACCTTAATACAATGTTTGACAACGACAAGAGTGGTATGTTTACTTTAATATAACATTATGTATGTCGGTATTGTGTTAAATACAGTATGTGCTAAAACTCACTGGGGATACTCACAGTAAGAGGAAAGTCTGCAGAATCTAGAATCTCAGGCATTAACTCGTTGGCATAAGCCAGTCGTATGGCATTTGAAGACCTACAGCAGAAAAAAGAACACAACTGATAAATTAATAAGTGAGTTGTTGAATGGAGGAAAAGGTTTATAATTACTGTTATTAAGAATCATAGTTATTATTCCTACACAATACTGTAATGGTTTCCCACAAGTTAAGAAATTTCTGCCTTTAAAATAATTTCAACCATCACGTATTTCTAAAAATGTCAGGATTATACATACCTGGATGTTAGAAGGTTACTGACAGGACCAATCGTAATTGAAATCTCACAAAGTAACACATCTGACAGTAAGTACTAATGGAAAAACCACCTGTACAAAAGGTAATTTTCAGACAAAACCCGTTCTTACATGGGACATAAACTCGTCTCAGTATACATGCATACCATGTTTCATGAAGAATCTCAAACAGTACTGAATATGAACTGCCATAGAGGCAAGCATGCATGTCAATGAATGAACTGACTTAGTGTCATAAGGATTCTGTCAAAGTATTAGGTAAATGAATAAACTTTAACCAAAACCATAACACAAATCTGCTACGACTGACCTTGACCCAAAGAAAAACTGAATATGTCACACAATGAACTGACATAGCTTCATAATGACTCAAGCCCACTGAGATGACAATCCTTCAAGTGTTTAGGAAATATATGTAAATAAATTTTAAAAAAATAAAATTTAACCAAAACCTTCAACTGTTGACAGATCTGCCAACCCTAAAAAGACCTTAGTAAGACGGTCTATATGTTTCTTTAAGCTGTACTAATTTTCAGAAAGTTGTAACAAATATCATTTTAAATGATATTTTGTTAAATAAATAAACAGTAAGCAGTTCAACATTACTGATTGAAATGATCATGGGAAAAAATGCTATTGAAAATAGTCTTGAACATCCTCTATTCTGTCTCCATATGTCATTCATGTCTAGAAGACAGAAAACACCCATGCAAGAACTCTGTATCAGATAAATATAATGGCAAGGTATAAATCTTCATCTGTGTGTATAAACACAGTCTGTCCTACACAGGCAAGCATCATAAGGAGTAAAGTTTGAAAAGGTCTGTTTAGCTTGAAAAACATCAGTGTCTTCATCATCATCAATATCCATGTTTAAAAAACCAAACTAACCAGTTATCATCTGCTCAGTTCATTTTGACATAGTCATTACCTAAAATGTCAATCTCCATAACAAAACAGCCTATGTGTTTATCAAAATCAGCATCACCATCAATATTATCATTTGCCTCGTCAGTACTGTCCAAAATTTTCCAGAAAAGGACTGCCTGCATTATGATTCGTTAAGTATTATCAAAGAAATGTATTTTACTCCAAAAACTGGCTTCTTCAAATAGTTTCCTGACTAAAATACAGTTTAAACAGGTGAAACTCTAAGAGGTGGAGGGATTTGGCTCTGGCTCTATTCTCCTAACACAAGTGAGATATTGGCAAAGATGAGCACAGTTCAGTGAAGAAAAGCAGTCTTTAGAAAAATCTTCTCACTTGCACAAACGAAGTAGAAGTAGAGTAAACACCATTACGATGTTGATGGTTACCTGGAAAGGAGGCCCAATGCACTGCTGATATAGACTCCACCAGGTCAAATTAAGACGACTGATCTGTTAAAATGTTATCTCCGAGGCTGAATAATGTTGCATATGATCTCCATCTCAATACTTGAATAATGTTGGCCAGGAATCCATTCTTGCTCGAAAACTTAGTTGTTGCTAGTGCACCCATATGTGTAAGATATTCAAACAGTCTAGGGTTGATTCCTTGTATACTGAGCAGAAAAGCCAACAAATCTATGAGGTAAGTGCCTTAGCAGAAATATTGCCTCCATTCCTTCTCTGAATGGTATGAAGAAGTGAAATTTTCTTCTAATCAGCTCAGTACATTTCTGGTACCACTTCAAAGTTCTGATGAGGAGCGTGAAGAGGCTCCTTGGAAGAAGGGAAAAGTTTTAGGGCAAAGGAATGATTTTCCCTGAATGGCAGCATGTTCTTGGTAATGAAGACAGAGGGGTATTATGCCTGGGTTAGGGACACTAGAAAGCATGTCTACCAAAAGAAGTGAATCAGCAGGACTTTTAGATAGTGGTTCAAAAGGTGACTTGCTCAGGTGGTGCTCTACAGTACTGTATTTTGCATAGGGTTCGATTTTCAAAAAAAAATAATTTCCCCATTTTTATTCACTGGTCATATTGGCTATTTAGAAAAACCTTGTATATATTAGGTCTTCTTAAAAGAACTTTTAATTCCCTTTATTTTGGTTACGATTGCTGGATATAGAGTATACAGCTTGGCCTTACTTCAGATGTGCACATATAAAAAACCCACTAGCTCTGCTTGGTTATTTTTACAACCTGGACTACAGAGGTAAAATGGAAGAAAAAAAAGAGCCAATATGTTTTTACATTTTATATATTTGGTAATTCAATCATTGCTGGTATTGTCTATATTGGCAAAATCTGTTTACCCATTTCAATAACTGCTAAAGATAGTGTACTTTAGACTAACTCAGGCTGATTTTTTGAGCACATGAGAGCAGTAACTCTGGTTAGCCGTGTCCTTAGATCATTTACAATTTCCACAAGTATGCTATTATAAAGAAATTTCAGTCACTGTAAATGAAAGTAACACAGAGATATGTCTACATTTTCTCCATTGTGCATGGTGCAAATGTAAAGAACTTCACCTTGCCTCTGTTAACCATGTCAAAACCCAAGGCAAGTACCAGTTTTGACAGAGAGCCAAGGCCTTCAGTTAATTCAAACTCTTTTAAAAGTTCAAGACCTTCACAGCATAAATATTGCCACAGGATGCATCTCAGAGCAAACAGGTTGGCTCCATCAGTCGCCTCTAACAATACGTAGCTGGGTGCACTGACCATTCTCTAAATTATGGAGTTCAATCGAGTAGGAGTTCAGTGGCCTTACTCTACATCCTAGAGTTCTCTGGAGTAGGGATTGTTGGATACAATGTATGTGTACAAGTTTAGCATTTCTGGATTGTGATGGAAAACCAGCAAGCACAGTTTTTACAGCAGTATGAAGATGGCAGAATTTTCCAGGGAATCTCTGCTGCCAGATTCAAACGACAAAGATCATTTTCAAAATCAGCAAAGATGTCTTGGTGGGATCAAAGCTATGCTGAGCTTACTGACAAAATCCATCAAGAAACCAATGAATACAACAGGAGCTGTCACTGTGAGAAGAAAGACTGGTTGATGCTGGGGTCATTAAGTTGTTTTTCAAAGCAGTGCAAGATGTCAATGACTCAACCAGAGGTAAATGTTTGAAAGAAAGTTGGACTATGGAGGTTGTAGTTTAAAGATCACTTCTTTGGAAGTGTGGTGGGCTGTATTCTCAGGTGATTGTCATATAAGTAGAGTGTGTTTGTGTGAGATTTGGATTTTGAATGTAGCTTTAAAGAATTTTCAGTCATACTGCTATGATGTCTGCAGTGCGGTAGTTTATAGTGATGTCTAGCACTGGGGCATAATGCTGCAGACATGTAGCATCATGTCACACCCAGTCACATTAACCTGACACCAGACCCACCAGTCCTAACACTAACCTCTTAATGCCGAGTACCAAGCAAGGCAGCTATTAGTACCATTATTATAAGTCTTTGGTATGACTTGGCCAGGGTTCGAACCTGAAACCTCTCGCATCTGAAGCAGACACTCTAACCACTAGGCCACTGGAGTAATTGTATCAAGAAGAAAAGAAGAGGCAAGCAATCTGCTGTCTTTGCTGTTTGAGGTGTGGGGGCCATAAAGAAGCCTCAGGTAATGAATGGTAGACAAGACTGAAGCAGGTTGTATAGCTACTTAGACCAGTGAAAAAAATAAATGGAGTACATTTTCTTTGATATGAGATAATGCCCTGGATTGCTGAAACTTGAAAAAGATGACAGGATAAAAGGTATTTACAAGACTACTTGAATGAACCTACTGACTTGTTACACATGGAAGCAGTTACTGACAAATGAGATTTGGTGTCAAATGCTCTATCCAAGAGCAAACCACTCGTCTGATTTGTGTCTTAGCAGATGATGATTTAGCACCTTTGTTGCAAATACAAAGCCAAAAGACATGGTGAATTTTTCTTAGGGATGGATTTGTGAGGTAATGAAACAATATTATTCTGATCTGGTTATGCATTTGAAACATCTCACAACTCTTGCAAGTTAAAAGAGCAAGGAAAGTAGATCACTGTGACCTAGTGAGAAGATTCCTTCAAAATAAATACACACATTACGTTTCATGGTGTCAGAAAAATGGAGCTAAATAAGCAGTAACCTCCATGCCATGATGATTTCGCCTCATGAACTTTCATGACTGTACATAAATGTGTCCAAAACAAAACTGAGCAAAATGCAAAGAAATGATGCTGACACCTACATCAACAATGGCAATACTGTTTGAAATTTTTTATTTCTGTCTCTACAATGCTCTAAATAAGGACTGAGTAAGGACTGAATCATGAAAACGTCAGATTAACCAATGCTTTCTTTTTCTATATACATAATGTGACGTAAGAAGTCACAAAGTATGATTCTTACTTTTTGGTTTAATTAACAGTATCATGGCCATGAAGACAGGCTAAGACTCACCTCTTCTTTAATCCTGTCAAGTTCACAAGATGAATTTTCAGCCAGTCCAGACCATTCGGACCAAGAGGCTTTCCCTTTGCAAACATCATCATCCCTCTGGCTATGTCTCCACCTGAAAAAAATTCCAAATACATACATACATACATATATATATATATATATATATATATATATATATATATATATATATATATATATATATATATATGCATGCACACACATGGTGGTCCTCTACTTCTAATGCAACCATTTTTACAGTGGGAAAGTGGCTTTATCAAAGAAAATCACAAAATATGAATAATAATTACATATAAAGTTAAAAAGACAATTTATTATGAAATATTAAATATTTCATTAAACTCATACTGAATTATGCATAGCTGAACACATCATATCTATCACTACAGTGGTCCCCCTCTTGTACCATGAAAATGGCTGCATAAGACAGGTGACCATAAGACAGGTGACCTCTCCAGAGGAGTACTATATTTATGAGAAGTATATTATGTATATGTAGTAAGAAAACTACATGTAACCTGAAAGCATTTAATACCTTCCTTTAATAAAAACATTAATTTTCAAAAGGTTCTTCTTGTCTTGAGAACTGACTTGTTTCAAGTGAACTTAAATATTTCTTGATTCATAAACATGAAATGTGAGTGGTGTATTGTTATTACATCACTACAAATGATTCAAACACATCAATTAAATCTTGGTACAAACATCACTTGGCATTTAGAATCATTCTCTTTAATTTACTTCATTTTCCCAATCCTGCAGAATATTCTCTTTATCTGTTACTTTCTTTGAGTCTTTCCAACATCATATTTTTTGGCAAGCACTCTTGAACAGTCCCAATTGTCATTTCGGTGAATAACTTTTACTTTTTCTATTAACTAATTTTCTATTTAAGTGATGACATGTAAAATTTTGTGATGATTTATTAGTATTGCAATTTAATTATGCCGATGAAACTTTTGTTGAGTTTTTGAACAGTTTAATCCTCTCCCTGCCAAGCTTTGAAATAACCATAATGTCTTGCTTGTAAATGGCATCATGGTGTAAATATCTGATTCTACAGGAAAGACAGGAATTCCTATCATGTCAGGTGTAATCTTCCAGCACAAAGCAATATTATTCCAAAGTTTTAGTCAAATACATCCATTGATGTGGAAGATGCATCTTATAAAAACTCTTTTTTTCTGATAACCCCAAGCCATCTGTCCATCTAGCAACTCTCTTGTAGCTTCTGATGGATTGCTAAGAAACTTGATAAATATTATATAACCACCTGAAGATGCACATATCAAGAAATCATTTTTCTCCTGCAAATTCTGCTAGAGTTATTGCCCTTTTCGTATTGCATCAGTGCATGACACAACCTAGTTAACACAACCAGCCCAACCACCAGTTTTTGATGGGAAATTTGGTAAATATGGTGATGACCTGAGGATGTTTACTACAATGGATGATCTGGATGAAACAGTGCTATTTAAACAAATTTAAGTTACATTTGCCTCCACAGCTTGGGCATCCACCCTACAATCATCCTTACCGCAATTAACCCATTTGATGTTCTCCCCCTCCCCCCGCACCACAAAACAGTTTGTCTTGCACAGTCTTTACGAAAATGGTGATGTAGGTGTACAACAGTACAAATATGCATTAAAATAAATTTGTGTGCCAATTTGGTAGCTTTTGGTGCCTTCAAATATAGTAACAGTGTATTTTCATCTATGACCAACAAGTCATTGCAATGAATGCATGCGTAAAGTTTCATGGCAGTTCCACAAGTTTTTTAGGAATCATAGTGATAAAAGAGTATAAATAAATTGACAGACAACTGGTCGTCCCAAAAGCTCTTTTGATCTATGAACAGTTGAGATAAAATTAGCAGGACTAGTGCCAATAAGTGCCATGTGGAACGATGAATAGACACAAGGATTACTATATACCTCCATTTCCAGTTTTAAAACATTCTTTCACAGAAACATTTCAAATGCACAATTCATAAATATAAAATACAAAATTATGAAACTTAGCATAAAAATATTGATTGGCAATCAGTGTTTCAGATTATTAACTGAACATAATCAATAACTGTATTTTCAGAAAAATGTTTTTCCCAAGAAAAAGTCAATCAGTACAACCCTATTCAAACATATAATTAACATGTGGAGGTATGGGACACATCCTGACCCTTAAGTCCAAATAGTGTTGAAACCAAAATATTTACCAGTGCAGCCCTACTCACATATATAATTAACATGTGGAGGTATTGGACATGTCATGCCCCTCAAGTCCATACAGTGTTGAAACCAAAATATTTACCAGTGCAGCCCTACTCACATATATAATTAACATGTGGAGGTATTGGACATGTCTTGCCCCTCAAGTCCCTACAGTGTTGAAACCAAATTATTTATCAGTGCAGCCCTACTCACATATATAATTAACATGTGGAGGTATTGGACATGTCTTGCCCCTCAAGTCCATACAGTGTTGAAACCAAATTATTTATCAGTGCAGCCCTACTCACATATATAATTAACATGTGGAGGTATTGGACATGTCTTGCCCCTCAAGTCCATATAGTGTTGAAACCAAATTATTTATCAGTGCAGCCCTACTCACCCACATCATGAACATGTGGAGATAAGACATGTTGTGCCCCTCAAGTCCATACAGTGATGAAACCCAATTATTTATCAGTGCAGCCCTACTCACCCATACAATTAACCGTTAAAGTGCTGTATTGTTTTGCAGTACAAGATCACTCAGTGCTGAATTGTTTTTGGAAGAAAAAAAAAACTGCACAGTTTTTAAATTGCATGCATTTCAATAAATATACACAATAGATACACAAACCCTATATGGAAAATGATGGTGGATGTCTAAACTTTAAGATTAGCATCAAGGCACATGTACGAGTTTAACATATTTGCATATACAGGTGCAAATACAGGTAAAATGACATGTTACGATTGTATTTCATCTGTATTTTTCTTTGTTTTTTTAATGAAAAGTTCAAATATATCTAAGAAATGTTATATTCTTTAGTAGTTCAACCATGTACATGTTATGTTTGTCACAATGTTATATCTAAATTGTGAAAATCACAGGTAAAGAAAGGTAACAGTTTTGTAAATATCCACTACATGAATGTCGGAGGTAAGTTTAGACCCCCAGAGTCAGTAGTAAATATTCATGAAAATCTTTCACTTGCTATTTATTCTAACATATTTGCATTATCCCCTGTCAACTTGCGAGCTTACAGAGTCACCCCTTGTGCTTATTACCTGTTCAGGTGTTATTCTAACTCATCTGAACTACTACATTCACTCTGTTTGTAATTTACACATGTGTGAAATAACCTGAAACAATCAGGTACACAAAGTGCCACTTGGCATGTCTCACATCTGAAAGATGTTTGCTTTCTTCTGAATCCCTCATGGTCCTTTCTTCTCTTATTACAAGCAACACAAACACATGCAGGGTGTGCTCGTTTAGCTCCAGGTGTAGCTGGAATAAATTAACGGAAATGCCTCCAAATGAGGTGTTCAGGTTGCTCACCATCAAATTTTCATCTTCTCCTAGTAGATTCAGACACATCTCCTGCTTCCTGAATCAATGACTTTACTACTGAAACACGGAAATCATAGCGACTTAGTTTCCTCTGCACAGGTGAGAATTTCTGGTACAACTGATAGGCATTTACAAGACATACATTCAATAGATGAAGAAAATAGTTTTCTCCACCATTTCTTGGATTTCTTTACTACAAGATTGTATTGGTTATATTGGTCACTTAAATCTACTCCTCCCATGTTTTTCACATAATCCACAATACATGTGGGTTTCAGTACCAGTGTGTTTGTTGCAAAATTTGTTTTATTGATCACTGCTACCTTAGTTTCATGAAAACTGGAGATTATATTTACATCTCATTTGTCATGATATTTCACCAGTAGCATATTGCCCTTTCTGCGAAAAATACACTCACCCTGGTTTAGTTTTTTTTTAAACCTTCATTGTCTCTGCAGCACCTACTCTGTTTGTTTGCAAGTTTCCACATGCAGAGGTATTTAGCAACTCAAGTTCGTTAAAAAGTTCAGGTGATGAATAATAGTTATCCATATATACTCTGTGTCTTTTATTGAAAAGACTTCACTTGCAAAGCAAACCAATCAAATTTTTTGTTTTACTCAGGTCATCAATTGTCAAGGTCTTCACCTGTTTTACCAGCATAAATGTGGTAGCCAATACAATACCCGCTGCTTGCCTTGAACACTTGGAACAGCTTTAAGCCAAACTCGTTAGGTTTGGCAGGGTTATAAACTCAAAATTTCAAACGACCTTTCCAAGGGCAGGTAGCTTCATCAAAATGGAGATCCATATCTGGTGAATAAACCTCAGCAAATGCTTCATTTTTTTCAATCACTGAGCGGTTCTTGTGTAAAGGGTCACATCTGCCAGGTGTAAATTGTTTAGAATAGCTAGAAATCTATCCCATACTCGTTTTTTTGCTCAAGTATGGGGTTGATATTACATCATCAGTAGCCCAGTATGAGTTGAGATTAGATTTATGTACCAAACCCATTGCATAATCAATGTGAAAGAGTTTTAGCTGCTCAGGTGTGACAGGCTGCCATTGCTTCATGCGACTGTTCTCCTTCAAGTCTGCCCCATGAATTCTCTGATCTGCATAGCGATTTATTTGATCTACTATCAGATGCAAGGACTCGTCATCAAAAAAAGTCTTAAATAGTCGACAGGTTCAGTATTCGCCATCTCAACATTTAATTTTGATGTACCAGTGAATGGGGGTTGACAGGCATGCCGTCTCTTCTCGTCAGACAGCACATACATCCAACTCCAGTTCCACATCAATTCCTGGCTCAAAATTACTCATGGTTATTTTTTCCATCAACATTTCGCCAGCTTCAATAATTTCATCCACCTCAAATCCTTCAAAATCATTGTCATCATCACTATCAGAATCAGTATTTGTTGCAAGAAATGTCATCGTATTCAACGTCAGCCATTTAAATTTTTTCCAGGTATCACGTGCTCAAAAGAGAGTATTTGTAAAACTTCTTTGCTAAATGCTTAGTAAAGTACAACGGAATGCCTTTTCCGGGCCTCTATAAACCAATCAAATATAGGTTTACAAGCAGTCATGGCAAGTTGAAGTAATAGGATGCATACATTGTTGCCTACCTGGAAAATGACTCAAGTTGCGACAAGCAATATGAGACCTCGACCAACAGCGACTAATATTTTGACTAGCACTTTAAGGGTTAACATGTGTAGGTATTGAACACGTCCTGTAATTTTGACACTATATTTCTGCACAAAAATTGTCAATGAAGAATCCAAAATTCTGATTCTTTCATATGATGTATACATTCACTGAATCAATAATACGTATTTTTTGTCAATGTAAATTTTTGGGCCCCGAGTGGTCTAAAGCGCTCTCCATTACGGATCACTGCCATCTCACCTCTGTCTGCGTGGGTTCGAGTCTCGGATTCAGCCAATGTGGGTATGTGAGAAAGCTTGCCAGTAGCTTCTCGTGGGTCGGTGGTTCTTTCTGGGGTTTTCCCGGGTTCATCCTCCACCATTAATACTGGCCGCCATGTATAGCCTATCGTGTGCTGAAAAATGGCGTTAAACCCCTACAACAACAACAACATCAATATAAATTTTGAAAAAAAATTTGTTTTTCCTTTACCTCAACACAATTTTACAATTATTATTCTGTAAAAGTGAGCATTCAGTATAAAATTCAAATGCAAATGTTTGATACATTATAAATCAGGGTTTATTTCAATTTTCCTCCATACAGAACCAGCAGTCAGGAGAGGCAGACAGTTAATTTTTAAAGTTTCAACGGGGGGGGGGGGGGGAGAGGAGGAGTGTGCTGTTCTTTTGGCCATTTATACATTTGTTAACTGTACTGAATTGGATAAGAAAAAAAAGAAAAAAATGCAGTTATTGTCTGCAAATTTATCATGGGCAAAATTCCAATTGTCCTGACTGACGATTACCAAGACAACACAACAAATTATTTTTTAAAAAATCTTTGTATGAAGCAAAGAGTTTGGGGATAATAGAGCTGAGGAGTCTCACTCAAATAATTCATTGCCCCCTATCTTCTATTTTTCCTAGGAGGTAAATGTAGGAACTGAATAGCAGTGGAATGTAATGACTGATTTTTTCTGTAGAGAGCATTTAATTAGGGAGTGAAGCATGAATTTCGCGATTCAGAAGAACACATCCCAGGAGCCTTGAGTGAACTGAATAGTGCATAAAAATTTCTGTTTGCTCACTCAACAATAACTCATGAGTTTAGAATTTAGTATCCCTAAGCATTGATTTTTTTCCCTACTGAATGCTTTCCGGATACTTTAATCCCCTACCCCCTCTCTGGAAAAAACTCTACAGATTTGTACGATTTGGAAGATCGACCTTTTGGGGACAGTCTGAAGACACAATTTCTGTCATATGATGGAGAACTTCCACCCATGAAACAGTGTTGAAACCAGTTATTTATCAGTACAGCCCTACTCACCAATATGGTTAAAATGTGGAGGTACAGGATATGTCCTGCCTCTGAAGTCCATATTGTGTGGAAACCAAATTATTTCATCACGGAACTGTAACGAAAAGAGAAAGAACAAAAGTCAATTACAAAACTTATAATCTGAAAATTTTCACATTTTCAGGGATCAAGCTAGACTTGAGTTTTAGGGAGAAGTGACTTTACCTTTTGGACAGAACAGAGAAGTGGAAGCAAAGCAATAAATATATATATATATATATATATATATATATATATATATATATATATATATATAGAGTGCATGTATGCGTGTATTTTCATTCTCTTATTTGAATTGTGCCCTCTATTTCTCAGTATGCGTATCTGCATTTAACACTGGTTTTAAGCAATATTCTATTTTCAAGTAGAAACTTTCTGAGTTGTATGATATTATATATTTTTATGAGTGTAAAACTTCTCATATTCATATGTAGTATATTTGGGCCACATGACTAGAGAGCACTGTAGAAACTATCCATTGTAATTAATTTTAATTGATAGTAGTAAGTAGATTACAGTATTGTAATTGCAAGTTAGGAAATATGTTTAATTGAGTACCCTTAAACATCAATTATTTTTTTTTACTTTATGAAAGTTCACTATAAAATGGCAGTTAAAACAATTTTTAACAACCCCTGTAACATGTACACGAGAATAAATACATACGTCTTCATACCATACTGTTCGTCTCAATTTCTTTGTTGATGATATGACATTACCATAACAATTCATAGATAACACAAGGAAGCATTAAAGTTGGTATATGAATGAATTAAAACCTTCTTTCCAAGGGAACTGAAAAAGCCAACATATGAGTGCATTTATTTTTAGAAAGAGGGGCATTCTTAATGTAAACACTAACAGTCTACATTCGTTACAACAGTCCATTGATAGGATTGCAAATTTATGGTTTTATTATTTGTCTACGTATGTGTATTAACATAGGGCATTGGTTAAATAGTATTTGCTTTGCTGCTTTTTCCATTATTTTCATAAAAATTAGTGGGAAAAACTTTGACTTTACAGCACTTCTCGAATTCCACAACTTAGCCCTGTCACATACATTGGGACCTACATAACTGCATTGTTACGGTAGATCTTGAATAACATAATATTTAGACTTTGCTTTCTATGATCTCAATATTTTCCTTAATATACTTGCCCAAATGTTTACAAAAACAGACAATCTAACTGAGCAGTACTTCCCAGACAAAGCGATGTCCACCATTATTTCCCCCTGACAGGTTCACTTACGGTTTCAAACTGATTTTATGAAGAAAACAGGCCTAATGTACATGCAGCAGTTACAATCTTCATGTCACCAATTCTGTTCTTAAAACACAAATGGCTATTTACACACTAATGTTTAAGTTTCAAAACACAAATTCTTGTTTTTTATCATCAAATGATAACTTGTGGAAATTCACCGGTGATAGTTGCAATAACCGGAGACATATATAACACATCTCTGCTATAACTTACTTGGGAAAGGGTTAATGGTCAATCAGCTATTAAAATACATGCCTGTGAATGTGCAAGTGTTTGTCGGCGCAAATGAAATCAACACCAGCTAGGCCTATTTGATTGTTTCATGCCTATATTTCACCCTCAGCTATGACATAACACCAGAAATAATTGGCTAAGGCAAGTGAGCATCTCAAAAGGTACAGTCACTCAATGTACATCTCAGAACAATCACAGGGTGAAGTCGTTTTCTCTTTCCTAACAGAAAAAGGTGAAGTTTTCATTTTTTAGGTAACTTGGTCACTCACTTCACCTGGTAGCGTGACCCTTGATTTATAACAAATGTAGATTTTTTTAAACATTTACATACATAGCAAAAAGCAAAGTTGTATTAGGAATCAAGTACACAAGATAACTTACACAATGTATACAATTATATGCCGGTTAAACTCTTCTTCATGTGAGATAGGAAAACCTAGTACACCATGTATGAACTCTAAAACATATTGCAATACTAAAGCTACATTTGAACACAGCAACCAATGTAGATGGTACGTGACTTTCAAAAACAGTTGAAAAAACCGTAGATGCTGCGATTTTTGTTGTCATTAGAACAGTAATATCTAGTGGATAAGATCTCCATTCCTCGTTATTTATTTTTGTTTGTTTGAACTTGTACAGCCCTGCAACCTGAATTAAAAAGAATACATACCATGTTGGCTATGGAGAATCTGTATAGTTCTGTATACCAGCGGGATTTCATTTCATCATTCTGTTTCTTCAAAAGTTTTCTCTTTTCGTAGACCTTGGCCTTCTCATATGAAGACATTTCCCTGTGGACAGAATTGTCATCAGATGCAAAGGTTGATTTTAACTAAGGTCACATTTCTTAATACTGTCTTGGGAGAAATTTCTACATAAATATTTTCAAGACCTGGTCCGAATTCACAGAGAGTTAATGTCAAGGAACATAATAAAAATAATGTGAGCATTGGATACATCCCTATATGCATGCTTGGCAAGTCAAGAACGGGGGATATTTTTCCAGATATAAATAATATTTTATAAACTTCACTTTGCCTCAGATATATGTCATGTTCGTAATGACACTAAATTAATAGTACTCAAAGAGTCCATATATACATCTAAAATTAATTATTTTTTATCCAATGCCCGGAATGTACATGCAACAAAGCATGCAACTTCTTCTCTTATGACTGATACTTTAGCTTCAAAGAATAAGAGAGAGCAAAACATTTTAACAAACAGTAGCTGCATCTTATGTCTTACATGTGAAATACATGGCCGATCAGATCTTAGTGCTTACATCACATTAACTTCCTCTTCTCGTCTCCAAATATCAATTAATGTTGACTCATTTTTCAAGTCAGTTGACAGGTGAGTAGACCTATATTTTAATTTTCAGAGATTTATTTCCTTCAAAAGATGGATTTTGAAACAGTTCCCAGCAAAGCCACAAAAAAGTGCAATGTGGGAATTTTACAACAGACTAGAAATGGCATTGAGAATTTGCATTTGCTGATAATTTGACTGCTTTAGGTGTTTGTAGAATTGTTCCATTTTTATACTGTTCATTTGACTATCATTTCAAGTCTTACATGGCAACATCACTTACAGATGTTGTATTTTTCAAGTATTAAATGTTACATTAAGTGTTACTGTACTGTAATGTGTATTGCAGTATGGGCTCGGAGTATCACAATAAATCACAATACGGTTTTGGGTGTATCACTACACCATTAAAAAGAACCAATTTTTTTTCCAAAGAGAAGGAAATAATTGCAAATATACACAGATAATGTATTGGACTTTTGCTTAGCACACCAAAGCTTTAGTCAGTGCTTATTATTTTAACAAATCATGTAGTCAGCGAAGTATTGATCACTATGTAGTCACAAAGATAAATTAAACATCAAATGGAGTTTATCTTCCAAAGAAAAGTAAATAAATTGTAAATTTGACCCAGCAATTTGTTAGTTTTATAACATATGTATTAATGTTACCATAATGAAGTACGAGAGAATAGATGTTTGTATTTCCAGTCAAGTTACAGAACAAAAACTACACAATGATGTGAAACGAAATTAGTTTATTAACATAAGCAATCAAAGAACAGAACTATTGAGGTATGTAAGCCATAGTTATTTCTTAGTAAGAATGTAGTTACAATGGAACAATTCAGTATTTCAGAAGGCTGTGACGTGTAAGCAGCTTCAATGTCAGCTCAACCCAGAAAAAAGCTTTTTTTTGTTCCATCATAAACTGTGTATATTTGGAAAATAGGTATAAAAAGTACATGTTACAGGGACCAATATACAGAACATTTTTTTAAAAAGAAAAAGACATTGCTTTGTCACATCTTATCATAAGCAACGGAATAATGCTACAAAGACCATGTTAATCCAATCCACCGTCAAATCTGCAGCTATGTCAACTCCATCGAATGGATTTTGATACATTGCTTTTTAATCAGATTTCCAATACGTCATTGTTCATATTATGCCAAAGTAACGCGAGCTGAATACTTTTCCCAAAAGCACACCAAAGCTGCCAACCTGAGATGGCCCAGACGGGTATTCAACTCACAACCTTGGATTACGAGTATGATGCTCTACTAACTAAATGTTAGTTATACAAAATCGGACTCTGAAAATAAATACTTTGCAATTTTATCCAACAATTTATTTTATTTGGTAAAGTTATTCAGTTCTGTTTCAAAATGCTTTTTGAAATGCTTAAGTACATACATGTAACTTAAGAATAATCTCATTTCACAGCTTGCTTGAACTTTCGCTGACAAAACACAGCACTAAGCTGATGAAATGTATTAGTCAATATTCAATCACTTTGGGACATGCTTTCAAAGAAATAATTACAATCAGACATTACAAGTGTTTAAGTCACCTGTATATACTGGTACTCAAGTTATGGTTATTCTAAATACAGTTTTATCTGACTATATACTGGTACTCAAGTTATGGTTATTCTAAATACAGTTTTATCTGACTATATACTGGTACTCAAGTTATGGTTATTCTAAATACAGTTTTATCTGTATATACTGGTACTCAATTTACGGTTTTTCTAAATACAGTTTTATCTGACTGTATATACTGGTACTCAAGTTATGGTTATTCTAAATACAGTTTTATCTGTATATACTGGTACTCAATTTACAGTTATTCTATATATAGTTATAGTTTTATCTGACTATATACTGGTACTCAAGTTACAGTTATTCTAAATACAGTTTTATCTGACTGTATATACTGGTACTCAAGTTACGGTTATTCTAAATACAGTTTTATCTGTCTGTATATACTGGTACACAAGTTACGGTTATTCTAAATACAGTTTTATCCGACTGTATATACTGGTACTCAAGTTACAGTTATTCTAAATACAGTTTTATCTGTCTGAATATACTGGTACTCAAGTTACAGTTATTCTAAATACAGTTTTATCTGTCTGAATATACTGGTTACTCAAGTTATGGTTATTCTAAATACAGTTTTATCTGACTGTATATACTGGTACTCAAGTTAAGGTTATTCTAAATACAGTTTTATCTACTGTAAAATCAGACTATGGAAGTAGTGATCATGATGTTTTATCTGACTGTAAAATCAGAATTTTGGTAGGAGTGATCATGATGTTTTATCTGACTGTAAAACCTGAATTTTGGTATGAGTGATCATGATGTTTTACCTGACTGTAAAACCTGAATTTTGGTAGGAGTGATCATGTTTAATCTGATTCAAAAATCAGAATTTTGGAGTGATGTTTTATGTGACTGTAAAATCAGAATTTAGTAAGAGTGATTGCGATGTTTTATCAGACTGTACAATCAGAATTTGGTAGGAGAGATCACGGTGATTAATCTGACTAAAATCAGAATTTTTTTAAGAGTGATCATGTTTAATGCGACTAAAATCAAAATTTGGTGTGAGTGAATGGGATGTTTTATCTGACTGTAAAATCAGAATTTCATAGGAGTGATCATGATAGTATAATTCCAGGTTCAAAACTGGAATGACTGGAATCTCCAAATCTGAAGGAATGAACCACACTCTGTCTGCCTTCACCTTTTAATCACCTCTACTACAATCAACTGTATAAACTGGTCTGTGGTGATAGTTTTCTATAAACATTAACAGCATCTTGTTACTGTTTATGCAGACTACTTATCACAGCCATACATGATGGTGTCAAAAGGGCATCTATCTCGTTTCCTAAGGTTACTGGAAATCATTTTTTATAAACTATGTTGAGCAGTTTGGGAGTAAAAAATTATATTTCGCTCATGACATAAAACAGGGTGAGTTAAATACAATCACAGGTGTAGGAAACAGGTGACAGCGAGTTCAATGTAATCACAGGCGTAGAATACAGGGGATTGGTTCAATGTAATCACAAGTGTAGAGAACAGGGAACTGAGTTCAATGTAATCACGTGTAGAAAACTGGTGACTGAGTTCAATGAAATCACAGGTGTAGAAAACAGGTAACTGAGTTCAGTGCAATCACAGGTGTAAAAAAAACAGGTGACCGAGTTCAATGTCATCACAGGTGTAAAAAATCTGACCGAGTTCAATGTCATCACAGGTGTAAAAAAAAGGTGTCTGTGAGTTCAATGCAATCACAGGTGTAGAAACAGGCGACTTTCAAAAACTTTAAAATTGTCCACCAAGCAAGGTGACTCAGTCAAAACAGAACTCTCAACTTACCACAACATGAACTTCACTTCAAGCTTCAAATGTTGTAGAAGATAAGTGACTATCAAATGTTTAATGCAGAACTTGAACACCGCTGATGTAGCCAATACCATCAAAAAAGTCACTACCACATTTCCCAGGGCTCATGCAGTTGAATCAAAAGTCAAGTTCAGAGATCCTCAACAACATAAACTCTTAGATCTCAAGGATCTACAAGGCTAGGGGTAACAACTACACAGGTGGGATAGATAAATCAAACTTACATATTTATTTCTGGCATTTTTGGATTCTGAGATTCTGGAATAGGGATGCCCAGGTCAATGTTTCCTTTTCCACGGAATAATTCCACCATGAGGTCCAATATCTAGAAAGCAACAAGAGTGACATGTATGATACGTTACATGCCTGCACAATGTTTACTGCTCCACTACATAGATACAAAAAGCAACAAGAGTGACATGTATGATACATTACATGCCTGCACAATGTTTACTGCTCCACTACATAGATACAAAAAGCAACAAGAGTGACATGTATGATATGTTACATGCCTGCACAATGTTTACTGCTCCACTACATAGATACAGAAAGCAACAAGAGTGACATGATACATTATATGCCTGCACAATGTTTACTGCTCCACTACATAGATACAAAAAGCAACAACAGTGACATGTATGATACGTTACATGCCTGCACAATGTTTACTGCTCCACTACATAGATACAAAAAGCAACAAGAGTGACATGTATGATACGTTACATGCCTGCACAATGTTTACTGCTCCACTACATAGATACAAAAAGCAACAAGAGTGACATGTATGATATGTTACATGCCTGCACAATGTTTACTGCTCCACTACATAGATACAAGGCATGGCTGACTCTGAATATTACTGACTGACAGGAATTAATGACCATGACCTTTGCTCAAGGTATGTGGTCTTAAACTATTCTTATTAACAAGCAATTGATTTAAATCGATTTACTTTGACATTTGTTCTTGAGACCCCATAATCCACTGTTTTCTTTCCTACCCTAAAGGTGAACAATCCACAAAGTTTTGTTAAGGAATTTATTCTAGAACAAAATTTATTGTGCAAAACTCATTTATCTTGGAACCATAATGACTCCAAACTTTGATCCTTTACACCACCACCCCAACAGGCCTCTGACCTTTGATCCTTTACACCACCACCCCAACAGGCTTCTGCCTTATTATAAATTCAAGTCTTTACAAACACCTTGGTCAGAGTAGGTGTTCTTGAAGTCAAGTTATTATGCATAAACAATTTTTCTTCTTTCATTCACAGTGACAGATGTTTTACCTTTTGAACACCAAATCAATATAGTATAAGTCATCTACCAACATTGGTTTAGTACCTCCTTTGAGAAGAAGCCAAATGTAATCTTAACATCCTACATGAGCTCAGAAGCCCATCTTGATCATCCCCAGCACTGATATTACTGAATTTTAATAGGAATGTTGCTGATTCTTAGCCAGAAACCCAGGTTAGCAAAGAGAAAATTGATCATATCTACTGCAGAAAACATAAACATTTATTTTCCACTGACAAAGAATTAAGGTCATCAACTTCGTGCTAGATGTCTCAACTTTGCATAATCTTTGTTTCTTTCTTTTATTGATGTGACAGCAATCATCTCTCCAGTTGTGACCAATATTCATATCATCACTACATAATGGCTAATGAATGTAACTGTCATATTTCCTGCTTTGATTCCAAGAATGGCCAGGTATCTGAACACTGGATTTTTTTAACTTTCTGTGACAAATGAACAGACTCCACTTTAATTGACTGTCCCCATTATCTTTATCCTGTTTGTCTTCTTAGACAACATTTATAAACAAACAAAATTTTGATCAAGCAATTGATTCACATCAACATTGGTAGATTAAAGCATCTGATGTACAATGTAAAGTTTGTCTGGTTCCCTGACCCACAGCACAGAGTCTAATACACAAATCTAGAAAAATCCTGGACTGGCCAACATCAAGAGTTGACAGAAATAGAATTTTCTTCATTTCAGTAAAGGTAGGCAAATTTGTGGAAATTAACTCATTATTCATGGCTGTTGCTTATAAGGCCGAAAAAAAAGTATGTATGGTTCTGGTTACCTGAATGACTCTATTGTAAACTGCCAAGCCTACTTTATTGGGAAAAAAATAAACAATAATTTGAGGGGAAAAATGTAACATTTATTTTCATTTGTCCCAATTAAACTCATCTGAAGTCTTTATGACAAGTTTACATACCAATTCTGATAATTGCATTGTATGATTAGATATTAAGCTTCCATAGTGTTTACCAATAAGTGCTGATGAAGAGATGGATGATGGAGGACAAACACCCTATCCTAAAAAAGCCATAACATTAGCTTGGCCAAATGGGCTATAAAAAACAAGTACCAAAGACTGTAAAAAAGCCAAATGAGCTATTTAAAAAAAAACAAGTACCACAGACTGTAAAAAAGCCAAATGAGCTATAAAAAAACAAGTACCATAGATTGTAAAAAAGCCAAATGAGCTACAAAAAACAAGTACCACAGACTGTAAAAAAAGCCAAATGGGCTATAAAAAACAAGTACCACAGACTGTAAAAAAGCCAAATGAGCTATAAAAAAACAAGTACCAGAGACTGTAAAAAGCCAAATGAGCAATAAAAAAACAAGTACCACAGACTGTAAAAAATCCAAATGGGCTATAAAAAACAAGTACCACAGACTGTAAGACAGCCAAATGAGCTATAAAAAAACAAGTACCACAGACTGTAAAAAAGCCAAATGAGCTATAAAAGGTACCACAGACTGTAAAAAAGCCAAATGAGCTATAAAAAGTACCACAGACTGTAAAAAAGCCAAATGAGCTATAAAAAAACAAGTACCACAGACTGTAAAAAAAGCCAAATGAGCTATAAAAAAAAAAGTACCACAGACTGTAAAAAATCCAAATGGGCTATAAAAAACAAGTACCACAGACTGTAAAAAAGCCAAATGAGCTATAAAAAACAAGTACCACAGCCTGTAAGACAGCCAAATGAGCTATAAAAAAAAACAAGTACCACAGACTGTAAAAAAAGCCAAATGAGCTATAAAAGGTACAACAGACTGTAAAAAAGCCAAATGAGCTATAAAAAAACAAGTACCAGACTGTAAAAAAGCCAAATGAGCTATAAAAAAACAAGTACCACAGACTGTAAAAAAGCCAAATGAGCTATAAAAAGTACCACAGACTGTAAAAAAGCCAAATGAGCTATATAAAAAAAACAAGTACCACAGACTGTAAAAAAAGCAGTATAAAAACATAGCTGTAGACTATTTATTTTGAATATAGAACAGATGTCTCCCTTTCTTGCCACAATAGGTAATGATTTCATAATCAGTAGGAAGAATTAAATATGTATTCCTAAAATCTTCCACCGAAATAAATTGATATACTTCAAGATCTCCTTGTACTAAACAGATCAGTAGCTATGAAAAGTTCAGCCAATTTATACTTACTGGTTTATTGATTTTCCAGGCACACGAGCTAAGGGCATTCAGTGCATCTAGAACAGGGTTCAATTTCTTCAGTGGTGTTTTGTTCAGTAATTCCTGCTGCTTGGTGTTGTGTGCAATGATGCGGATTAAATCCACTGCAAAAGAACAAAGGTTTAATGGAAAGCCATTTTTCAGAGTTATGAACATAAAAGAAAGAACTTTAATAGTGAGTTGATGCCACAGTTGACATCATACACTGCCTGGCATTTTTCTCCCAAAAAAGAAATACAATATAATTGTTAATATCCAACTCACTAAAATCCAAAGAAAGACATTTAGAAACATTCCTATAATAGCATGGAAATCTAATCAAGTCATCAATGTGTGCATACAAACATGTAACAGATATATTATTGTTGGTGTGCACTCGTTACTCTGGGCTTTATCCTTAAGAAATTTATCCAAATTCTTGA
Organism: Sinohyriopsis cumingii; assembly: GCA_028554795.2. Lineage (NCBI taxonomy): Eukaryota > Metazoa > Mollusca > Bivalvia > Unionida > Unionidae > Sinohyriopsis > Sinohyriopsis cumingii. Next base: position 59,249,023 of record CM068838.1, read on the forward strand.
TTCACTGTCGAGATATTACATTAAGTACAGCATACAGATCTGTTTGCCTCAAGATAAGGTCTATCTGTTGCCAGCCATAATCCCGAGTAATTTTAGACATAAATACACTATCTTTTATCATAAAACAGGTTAAAGAAAAGCAGTTTTACATAATGAAACAAGTTTCCATTGAACCTCTACTCAACCATACTCCATCTACCAGACCATATGCTATCATTAATCTTTAATGTCATCTCTTCATTTGATTACTGACAAATCCCATGATTCAGTTGTCAACCAATTTTTTAAACTTGAATTTGCAAATTTAACGAGTACCAAGGTACAAGTTATATCTGTTCACCTATGGTCATGAATTGATTGTATTTATTGTGATTTTTAAAAACATCAGTACTATAAAGTTATATTTTTATTGGTGGAGAAATTTCATTGATTCAGAGGACTTCAAGTCGGATCATGAAAAAAAAATGTCAACAAAAATATTGTAACCTCATTTGATCCAAAATCACTGAAAAACATAACCAAAATTAAAATCACCTAAAACAAAGTTGCCATGTTTTATGTCCACAAAAATTACCCACCATATGGTATTTAACAAAACATACTTTTGTTGAGCAGATATCCTCCCTGGTGTACAGAGGTCCATGGAAGAGGGGGAACAATCATAGGCAAATGTGTGATGGGGAACATCAAACTGCCTTGATTCTGCACTAAAGTTACCAAATGTGGGTGAGGCTGTAAGAAAACAAGATTTGTCTTTGAAAAACATGTGTGGCACCAATGCAGCAGGCACCGGCAGGAGCAAAGTAATTTATTGATAATGGTAAAGATGATAATATCTACCAAGTTTCACAGTCAGTTCTTTAAAAACTGCAAGATTAACTGCAGTTACAAAATTCTGCCACAGATGGCATCAAGCTTTTAGTCATAAATAACAATAATTTCATGGGAGCACCAAGATTTGTCAATGTGTTTATGTTAGGATGTACCACGTTCCAGTGTTCCATATAAATCTGCACTAACAAAGTTATGAAATGTACTTCTTGAAATCTTTCCTTCTTTACTGATAAATCTCTTTCCAACTGAAAAATATCTCAAATGCCAGAGCAAGCTTATGCTCTTGTGTGTGTGTGTGTGTGTGTCTGTTTTAAAAATAGATTAGCAGCTGAAGTGACTTAAGAAAACTATGTGTGAGCATGAAATAAATGAATAAACACCTTAATCTGTTCCTTCAAGCGAATTCCATCCTGGCGATACAGGATGTGAAAGGCGGGCACCAAGTGTCTGAAACAGAGAGCAAGTTATCTTCAATTAACCACTACCTACTAAAACTTTTAAGGCTATTATTACAGGTCATATTTTAATTTAGTTTGTGACAAGTTTTAAATCTGAATTTGGCACAACTGTTGTACAATTTACAATTTCATGAACATGACCAAAGACACACTTTGATGACAAGAAATGTGTCTACATGCATCTACAGTTGAATACCCCACATTAAACGTGTCTTCCCAGGGTTCCATGTATTTTTTGCTGTAACAACCCTCAGTAGGGCAGCCAATATTTTTTTAAATCAAGTTAAACTAGTTTTTACTAAGATGTAAAAGTTAATGTACTGATGTCAAAGAATGCACTGGAAAAGTTTGGAAGTGTAAGCTGATGCTGCAAAGACAGCATTACATTTTACCAAAACGTCCATACTGTACACTTCTACCTCCACTAAAACGTCCATACTGTACACTTCTACCTCCACTAAAAAGTTCATACTGTACACTTAAACCTCTAGTTCAGTTGCAGAAACTGCACTTTCAAACCCCCTGGAAGTCAACACATTCTTGCTTAACCTTTCAACTTAACACAATCCTTGTTTTCTTAAAATCTCACACAGTGTCAGTAATCACTTCTCCCACCATAAGCAATACTCAATCTAATATGATGTCCTATAAATTCATTTGATGCCTTGTTTACATTTTTTTTCCAAGCACAGCCAAGATTCTAACTAATCCTTTTTATATTTCTGAGCCAACCTTTTGAACTTGTACATGTTTTTGTTAGCTGGATAACAATTAATTCTTGATAATACTACAAGATAATAGCAAAAACTTGATCATGGCATCTATGAAAAACTTAGGCAGAATTAAACATATCATGCTAGTCAGGTTCCCTTTGCAACTCCACCGCATCTAATATGGCAACCCGGACCTGGTCACCCATAAAAAAGCTGAACCAATATTCCAATCTGACTAAAGACTGCAACGTTTAAAGGAAAGTTCCAAATGTGTACATATTATGCAATAACCGAAACAATGCTGTTACAGTGAAAGATCAGAAATTCAACCATTCCACCATTCCCATCCGTAAGGATTGACTATTTTATTTTTGATGAAGAAAAAACCCAAAGTCCATGATGCAACAGGATTTATTGCCAGGGAATAAGCATCAGCTACTACCGGATGGGCCATATTCATGTCTGCTTATACATTCACAAAATTTGTAAACATCTTGTATATAAACACCCACATTTGTCTCTATGTTCAGGCTACCAAAAACAAGGTCACGAGTTTGAAACTTGTGGCAGTATCACTCCTGTTGTAGGATGGGCAATAGCTAGTTTACTGAAAATAAACTGCACTAAGCCATTTACATTTGTAAACTTTTCAGCCTTAATCTGAATGCTATGAAAGGGTCATTTCAGTAAGACTGGTGGTCAAAACTATAAGGGTTTGCAGGTTTGCAAACTGGCAATATTTTCCTATTCACTTTGGTAGCCTGGGATACCTACATAACCTAATTATTAAAACTGATGGTACATGGATATATTATGGTTTTTTTTATTCATGTACAGTACTTGGGAAATTCCAGCTGTGGTGAACAATTGTGTAATATTTGTCCATTATCCTGTGATATACAAAATCCATGACATATGATCTACAACACTATCCTAACGTCTGATATTTATGTGGTCATTTTAATTCCAACTGTGACCATAATCTTGATAACACATAAATTGATCAAATAACAATTATGCTAGGAATAACCTATATATTCTATACATCTTCACTTATTCTGGGCAGAAGTTTCCAAATTTATTTTGGCTTTAAAAAATAATCTATTCTTCCAATTACTACGGAATGTTCTAGAACACTAGAACAGAAGGAACACAGTCCCAGTTGATCCCAATGTCATAGGCTTACATGGAATACTCTTCCACTTTAACTCTGATCTAGAATACTCTTAGTAATCAGAGAAAGGAAGGAATCTTAGAAATGATGGCAGGCAAATATTACATTAAAATTAATTTTACTCTCTTACCCAACCCCTCTGGCTTTCCCAACCTTTTAATATATCGCTGATACATTACTGACCACTACTGCCTTACCCAATTCAACAGTTTGGAGTGTGGATGATAACCTTAAAAAACTGGTATAAAAATACTGTACTTTCCCTTACAGTAGGAAAGTCTGCTACTGTAAGCTGGTAAAAGGTTGAGCCATTATTGATGGGCCTAAAGAAAAATGCATTTGATCTATTGCGCCAAAGACTGAAAACTTGAAGACAGTGCAAGACCACCAGAAGGCAGTTCCCATAACATTCTCCAATGAAGCATGATATACATAGGTCCAAGAAGCGGCAACAGCCCTCACTTCATGGGTTTTATTTCTAATAAAGGAAAGTCAGTCTCTCAATCTCTCTCTGACGAATAGACAAGCTCACTAATATGAAGGAATATAAGCCTGAATATGATGATGCTGAAGTACAAGTGGAGGCTTTAAAAGAAGACATGCTTCTGGCCCCTTTATTGCCCTTAAGAAGCAGCTAAATAGAACTGTACAGCCCTAACTGGGCATAGGCCACAGAAAATTCTCCATTTTGCATTGTGTACCCTGGAAACTGACGCTCTTTAAGTCTACCTGATACAGTTGGAAACTGGTCCTTGTGGAATGCTTGCTTGAGATAGCCATGTGTGAATGTGGAGAATTTGTGGGTTGCTATGGAGAAGAAAACCCCATGTCATGTGGCAGCATGTCCAAATCTGTGGCATTCATGCCAACCCAGTAAGAGGTGCAAGTGTAATTTATGCTAACAAGCGGTGAAAAAGCATAAACTCAGACCTGCCAACCCTGACAAGTACATCTCTGTAATGTGGTTGATTTTTTTTCATAAGATTGACCAGTTTTCGGTAAGGTGTAACAAAATATCAATAACTGCTTTTGTAAAGCTGGAAAACATAATTAAAAGTTTAATGCACTGACGATAAACATTATGTTCAACTGAAAAGTTTGTAAAATACACGTAGACTTTATTTACCACTAGTACAGCTGCACAAACTCTAGTTCCAAACCCTATGCAGCTCAATGGCTTTTTGCTATCTCTCAACTTGACACAATTCTTGGAAATTCTTTTCCATTTTACATTATGATGGCAATCATTATTTTCCGCCATGAGACATACTCAAATCGGCACATGATGTGTCCTTTCCAGCTTTTATTCTCAAGAATCTGAATACTCCATTTTTTTGTGTTGATTATTAACACTTTCTAGAAGCTTATTTTCCCTTTTGTCTTAAACATGCATCACTTTCTGGGTGCCATTAAAAAAAGATCTATAATCAACAGTTTGATCATGCAGACACTTTGCATGAACAAATAGGTGCAGTTTAAAGCATCTGGGGTGCTGCTGTAAAGTTAGTCTGGTTCCCTGATTAATTTCACTAATTCTGAGATGAAACCCAGATCCAAATAAAACACGATAAACCAATTATCCGAATTTTTCACCAATGATCCTTTTTCCATAGTTTTTGCTAGTATGCCGTAAATCCATATTTTAAGGGTAATTTTCATAAGACTTACGGCAAAAACATTAGAGTTGGCAGGTCTGTAATCTAAGCATAAAAAGTCTGATCTATATATTATTTAGTACTAGTTATGTAAGTACTAATAATAAATAGTAGCCCTTTTTCATTGAGGCAATGACATTGTAGCTAGTATATTAAATGCCATAATTTCAGTACACTATGAGAAATGTACATTTATTTTTAATACTAACCTTGATCTGCAAGTCAAAATACTTGGCAAATATGGGCAAAATCCATACAGATTAGAACCAGAATATAAACACAAAACATAATGAAAAATTATTTATATTCAACATTCACTTTCAGTAGTCTACACCTACACTACAATTTATTAGGTTGTCACACCCCTGTTGGGCTAAAAACACTGCCCACAATTTCAAGTTATTTATGTGGAGTGTTGCTTCCTTCGATTATCATGAACCCTGATGGACTATGCATCCTAACTCTCAGTGTGCACTTCAACCCAAATCTGATGCAAAAATTATAACTCTGATCAGAAACAGATTCTAACTTTACTAGCAACCAAGATGGTAAAATCTGGATCCCAACAAGATCTGGGCTGAGATAGAACAGGATCTGGAGAGAGTGCAAGTGAAGTCTTTCTAGAGGAACCATGTCCACTGTAGAGTTCAAGGTCCCCAGAAGTGAAAAGTAAAGGTGAGCCAAGAATGGCCTCTTGGCAGCCATTAGGAGGGATTAAGAGGAACAGGATTTTATCTATCCTGTCCGGGAAATGATCTCGCATGAGACAGGTGAGGAAGTCCATCCACACATATACAAAGCCATAAGAAGGGATGAGATCCAATGTCTTTAGGTTTGCGTAAAACCTAGACAGGTCACTGATGACCAACCATGACAGGCTCCTCAAAAGGCAATCTCTGAAGACATTGTGATCAACCAGTTGTCAAAGTATTAGAGAATGGGGGATCCCCTAGGGACCTCCAAAGAGCTGAGACTACCATCACCCTGGTAAACGTTCTTGGGGCAGAGGCAAGATCGAAAAGCAGAACTGAAAAATTCCTGATGAGGAAAAGATGCAGATGAACACATCCTGATTATTGAGGGAGACCGCAAGGTTGCAAGAACTTGTGGCATTCCTGATGGAGGAATACAAATTCATCTTGAGATTTTCTTCCTGAAGGAATCTGTTTAAGATGAAAAGGTCAAATATAAGCCATTTTTGGACATAAAAAAGTTCTGTTAATATCCATAGCCTGGTCTTTTTCTACATTTCTGCTGTGCTCTATTGCAACTGAGCGTGTACCTCTTCCCTTAAATGCACCAGTTTTGACTAGTAAAGGATGATTGGGGGGGGGGGTCAATGACAGAGGAGGATGTTCCTGAAAACAAAACCAGCAGCCCTCTTTGAGGTTGAAAGGACCCAAACATCTGTGAAAGCTCCAATACCATCACAGATGACTGAAGCAAAAAAATCTCTGAATGCAATACTGTCTCTCATAGTCTCTCGCAACTGGAGAGAATCTTCTCATCCTGCAAGTCTTAAGATTTTGGGCACAAATCCAGGGAAAGAAAGTTGTGAACTTCACTTCCCACCTTATGAAACATCCAGATATCTTCCTCCAATGTCAGACCCAAAGGGAGGAGAAAGAAAGAACCATCTCATCTGGTTCCTCAAAAAAGTCATTCAAATTCACCATCACTGAAAGAACACAGTTATTCTGCATTCTTTCTTGTGGAAAGACAGTACAGTCCCTCCTATGGTCACTCTGCTGTGTGGGAGATGGGTGAAAATATGGAAATTTTCTTCCACAGCCACATGTGTATGTCTGCCCTGACTAGGAGACCTTCTAGAAGAATGAATTTTTTTTCTTCTCATAATTTCTAGATAGTCTAGGACAGGGGTCTCAAACTGCAACCTGCAGGCCATATGCAGCCTGCAAAGCGTATCCTGTGGCCCACAAAATTATTGGCGTCACAAGGTGTCATGAGAAATAACAAAGGTGGTGCGGCCCTTGGGCAATCGAAAAAAGAGAGTCCTAGGGGGCCTTTTCATGCCCAAAAGCTCCCACGCAGGAGACAATATATACTGAAAGTTAATATTTATTTAAATATATTCTGATAAAGATTATGCATACAAACTAAAGAAACATAGGTAGTTCTTAACCTATCACCAGAAAAGCAAAGAGTAAAATCAAATTTTTTAAGTACTGCTTGATTAGTAAGGTGAAAACAAATCTTCCAAGAGAGCTCAATTACCACTCAGTCATACCTGCCATAACATGCCATGTCTAATGATAAACATGATTTTGGACACTCAGACCTCCTGAGATGGTTGTGTTTAGAAAAACACAAGATTTTCAGGAACCTTAGCCACAAAGTTTTTACAACACCCCCCCATATTTCTTGAGAACCACAATATATGCATGTAATCTATAGTATGTGTAGGAACAATAAAAAACAGTCCTGCTAAACGCTCAGCTAAACCTATCCTCGGGGCAGACAGCTGATATAAGGAAATTGAAAGTAAAGGCAGTCATAGATTTAAAAAAAACATCGTTTAAAGATTACCTATTTGGCTTACAATAGCTAGGGTGATGTGCCATGTCAAATTCTGCTGTGGGAGAGTCCATTTAGCTAATTTGCATAGGTAAAGTATACAAAGTAGAACAGTCTAATTCGTCTGAAGTCAAGTACATCAAAGAGCTGTACTGAAGAAAAGATATTATAAATCACTGCAATGAATGAGAACATAAGCCAGCTTCAATAAAGTCTGTGATCACTGGCAACATTTCTTTGAAGTTGGCTTTTTACTCCATATATAAAATGCAAATCATTATTTCAGTTGTCATAATAGTGTTAAAGTGGCGATTCATCTACTGTAGAGTGTGGTTCTGGAAACAATATGGTATCAGAAAAGCCCAGCAAAAATATATTTCAAAACTCCACGTTTTCGTTTGTCAAGTAGAGCAGCAAGGGGAGTACTGTAAAATCATAAATTTTCATGGGGGACCAATTTTCGTGGTTTTTGTTGTTGCCCCGAATCGTAAATTTAAATCCCCAACGAAAAATGAGTCATGTAGAATGATGACCCCCTCCCTGTTTTCTTACAGTATTTCATTCCTAGAGATTAACACAGCAACTAGTATTTGATAAATCAAGGTCAATACTGTAATCTGGTAATTAAATATTAGCTATTACACATTTGTTTTTCTTTATATCTTAACCTTTTGAAGCCTTTTCTTGTGCTCATGACCAGTGATCCATCCTTAGGACCTCCTCCTTGGACCTAAAAAACACATTTTGAGTCTCAACCCCACCCCCAACACTGGGAATATAGCAAGGGTATGCTCAGTTAATCCAATGACTATGAGGATTAACACTTGATCACTACAAAGACATAACTAAATAAATAAACACGTTTTAAAACTGATAAGCCAATATGCACATATCTGCCAAGTATAATCATCAAAAGAAAACAGGAAGAAGATTCCAAATGGGCCTATTATGAAAAAGTCCGACTAGTGCAGTATCCCTATTGTTCAAGTGTGCTAGAACATACCAAACTTATTGGAGGATGGAATTTTATAGCTTTGTCCTGGGTTATTAAAACGACTTTCACTTGTTATACATACTTTTGGGAAGACTTTGTCAGCAAGTTGGCATCAATTTTCAAATCCTTCAGGATGATTTCATACAGAAATTTGCCCAGCTGTGAAAAGAAATCAAATTAATCTATTTTTTACATTTTCACACACGTCACACTATTTGCGTATTACACATTATAATAACCTCATTCTTACCCTTACATTTTTCTAAAAAGTAAAATGATTCTGATTTACAAATGTAAAAAGATCATAAATGTTACCCGCTTTTATATAGATCCTGCAATATGGCTTAAAAATAAAATGATTCTGATTTATAAATGTAGAAAGATCATAAATGTTACCTGCTTTTATAAAGATCATGCAATATGACTTTTCTAAATACCGTGTAAACACAGTTGTAAACCTATGAAAATTAACAACAATAAATATCAGTTTTAAACAATATTAAATGTTCTGACACTGCATAACTTGCATGTAATATGCAGCTGATTTTAAAGAATTAAATTTTAATGCTGATGATGCACTTTTAGCATGCACATTACAGTTCCCTCCAATTCCTTCTCTCGGAAATACAATGATTTTAAACAGTTTCATCTCACCTTCCTCCCATCCCATGGAAGATGTAGTAAGATGGGATTTGAAGACAGGAATCTCAAAGGAACTGACGAGCAGTTCTTACCTTTCACTAAAAACTACTGAGAGGAAATAAACTGAGAGGCAAATCAGACTCCTCTCATGTGATTATCAAAACAACTCTTATTTGTTGGAAAAAACTTTTAAAAAGTATGGATAGTAGGGCCAATTTGGAAACAAACTGGGAAAAATAGGGAGTCTAACAAAAAAGGTAGGAAAAACTAGGGGACAACAATGTTTTAGTTCATCATTAAAGTTATAACCATTTAATAACCATAATTCTATTAAAGTAGGACCAAGTCACAGGCTTCCAACAAAATATGTCAAAATCTGAAGTTAACACCCCCAACCCAAATACCTGAATAAACAAAAACCAAAACGGTACTTACAGATTTCATCAAATGTATTGACCATCTCTTTTCTGGAATGTCCTGAAAATATACAAGTGGTTAGACTTAAGCCAACCTGATCAGACAGTATAAGCAGAAATGATTCAGAAATGTTTTCACAAGATGATTTAATTGACTAACTTAACTACACCCAAGCCAAAAAATTTCTTCTTTGTTACCTTGGTTTCTGTCTACTGGCATGTATATTAAAAATGTGTTCGGATGAAGTTTCTGTGTCCTTTATAAACAGGTACAATCTACAGGTAAGTATCCCTTCCCTTCTGGAATCGTTTGTTTAAGCTTACACACCAGACTCGAATCTCGCAAGCTTTGAGGAAATTTAAGCAAATTTACACTTTTACATTAAAATCTGACATTAGAGTGAACACCTTATCAACAATCCTCGAGTGCAGAATCATGAGTTTCTTGCAGTCTTGAGTCTCACGTCAACTCCAATTCTGACTTTATGTGGCTCTTTGCACTTGCTTTTCTGTCATCAGGAGGTTTTTTCCTCCAAATACGCTGTTAAAAAAAGCTCATTTTTTGTTGTTTATCAGTTACTTGTACAAAAATCCAATTTCATGTCCATGTTGGTGCTAGTGATCACCAACACCATCAGAGGCAATCAAAATTTCTGATGGTAATTCTATTACTTAAAAACAAAGACACAGTGGAGCCCCAGGTGGCCGAGTAGTCTAAAGTGCTCACCTTTACCAATCACTGCCATCTGTTCACTTTCTGTGTAGGTTCAAGTCTTGTGCTTGGCCAGTGGGGATATATGAGAAAGCTGCCAGTAGCTTCCCATGGGTCAGTGGTTCTTACCTGGGTTTTCCAGGGTTCTTCCTCCACCAGCTCTACTGGCGGCTATGTATATAGCCTATTTTGCACTGAGAAAGGGTGTTGTTGACGTTGTTGTGGGGTTTAACGCCATTTTTCAGCACATGATAGGCTATGTATGGCGGCCAGTATTAATGGTGTAGGAAGAATCTAGGAAAAACCCGGGAAGAACCACTGACCCACGAGAAGCTATTGGCAAGCTTTCTCACATACCCACATTGGCCTAATCCTAGACTCGAACCCACGCAGACAGAGTTGAGATGGCAGTGATCCGTAATGGAGAATGCTTTAGACCACTTGGGGTCCCGGTGAGAAAGGGTGTTAAACCCCAAAACAACAAGAACAAGACAGGTTTAATTTACTTATGAAAAAATATACCACCAACTCTTGTGCATCACACCTCTACCTTTATATTAGAGATAAGCCTAGTCAAACAATTGCAACACCTCATTATAAAAAAAGTCCAATGATAACATGAAAAGCTTCTAGTGATGAATGTGTGTGCGACTTGGATTTTTAATGTAGCTGTAACAATTTTTCAGTCATTTCGCTACAATGTCTGCAGTGTGGCAGTTTATAGTGATGTCTAGCACTGGGGCATCATGCTGCAGATATGTAGCATAGGGGCCCCAAGTGGCCGAGTGGTCTAAAGCGCTCTCCGTAAAGGATCGCTGCCATCTCACCTCTGTCTGCATGGGTTTGAGTCTAGGATTTGGTTAATGTGGGTATGTCAGAAAGCTTGCCAGTAGCTTCTCGTGGGTCAGTAGTCATTCCTGGGGTTTTCCCAGGTTCTTCCTCCACCATTAATACTGGCCGCCATGCATAGCCTATCGTGTGCTGAAAAATGGCGTTAAACCCTACAACAACAACATGTAGCATAATGTCCCACCCAGTCACATTATCCTGACACCAGGCCGACCTGTCCTAACACTAACCTCTTAATGCTGAGCACCAAGCGAGACAGCTGTAAGCACCATTTTTGTAAGTCTTTGGTATGACTTGGCCAGGGATCGAACCCACGACCTCCTACATCCGAGGCAGATGCTCTAACCACTAAGCCACCGGAGCGGTTCTAGTGACAAATGTAACTTGCTGATCAACATGAACAGCTTCTGGTGATGAACGTAACTTGCTGATCAACATGAACAGCTTCTGGTGATGAACATAACTTGCTGATCAACATGAACAGCTTCTGTTGATGTACGTAACTTGCTGATCAACACGAACAGCTTCTGGTGATGAACATAACTTGCTGATCAACATGAACAGCTTCTGGTGATAAACATAACTTGATGATCAACATGAACAGCTTCTGTTGATGTACGTAACTTGCTGATCAACATGAACAGCTTCTGGTGATGAATGTAACTTGCTAATCAACATGAACAGCTTCTGGTGATGAACATAACTTGCTGATCAACATGAACAGCTTCTGGTGATGAATGTAAATTGCTGATCAACATGAACAGCTCCTGGTGATGAATGTAATTTGCTGATCAACACGAACAGCTTCTGGTGATGAATGTAATTTGCTGATCAACACGAACAGCTTCTGGTGATGAACGTAACTTGCTGATCAACATGAACAGCTTCTGGTGATGAACATAACTTGCTGATCAACATGAACAGCTTCTGGTGATGTACATAACTTGCTGATCAACACGAACAGCTTCTGGTGATGTACGTAACTTGCTGATCAACATGAACAGCTTTTGGTGATAAACATAACTTGATGATCAACATGAACAGCTTCTGTTGATGTACGTAACTTGCTGATCAACATGAACAGCTTCTGGTGATAAACATAACTTGCTGATCAACATGAACAGCTTCTGGTGATGAACATAACTTGCTGATCAACATGAACAGCTCCTGGTGATGAATGTAATTTGCTGATCAACACGAACAGCTTCTGGTGATGAATGTAATTTGCTGATCAACACGAACAGCTTCTGGTGACGAACGTTACTTGCCTATCAACATGAACAGCTTCTGGTGATGAACGTAACTTGCTGATCAACATGAACAGCTTCTGGTGATGAACGTAACTTGCTGATCAACATGAACAGCTTTTGGTGATGAATGTAACTTGCTGATCAACATGAACAGCTTCTGGTGATGTACGTAACTTGCTGATCAACATGAACAGCTTCTGGTGATGAACGTAACTTGCTGATCAACATGAACAGCTTCTGGTGATGAACATAACTTGCTGATCAACATTAACAGCTTCTGTTGATGAACGTAACTTGCTGATCAACATGAACAGCTTCTGGTGATGAACATAACTTGATGATCAACATGAACAGCTTCTGTTGATGTATGTAACTTGCTGATCAACATGAACAGCTTCTGGTGATGAATGTAACTTGCTGATCAACATGAACAGCTTCTGGTGATGAACGTAACTTGCTGATCAACACGAACAGCCTTTGGTGATGAACATAACTTGCTGATCAACATGAACAGCTTCTGGTGATGAATGTAACTTGCTGATCAACATGAACAGCTTCTGGTGATGTACGTAACTTGCTGATCAACATGAACAGCTTCTGGTGATGAATGTAATTTGCTGATCAACACGAACAGCTTCTGGTGATGAATGTAATTTGCTGCTCAACACAAACAGCTTCTGGTGACGAACGTTACTTGCTGATCAACATGAACAGCTTCTGGTCATGAATGTAACTGCTGATCAACATGAACTTCTGGTGATGAATGTTACTTGCTGATCAACACAAACAGCTTCTGGTGATGAACGTTACTTGCTGATCAACATGAACAACTTCTGGTGATGAACGTAATTTGCTGATCAACATAAACAGCTTCTGGTGATGAACGTTACTTGCTGATCAACATGAACAGCTTCTGGTGATGAACAGCTTCTGGTGATGAACATTACTTGCTGATCAAAACGAACAGCTTCTGGTGATGAATGTAACTTGCTGATCAACATGAACAGCTTCTGGTGATGAATGTAACTTGCTGATCAACATGAACAACTTCTGGTGATGAACTTACTTGATGATCAACAAGAACAGCTTCTGGTGATGAATGTTACTTGCTGATCAACATGAACAACTTCTGGTGATGAATGTAACTTGCTGATCAACATGAACAGCTTCTGGTGATGAATGTAACTTGCTGATCAACATGAAGAGCTTCTGGTGATGAATGTAACTTGCTGATCAACATGAACAACTTCTGGTGATGAACATAACTTGCTGATCAACAAGAACAGCTTCTGGTGATGAACGTTACTTGCTGATCAATATGATTAGCTTCTGGTGATGAACGTTACTTGCCTATCAACATGAACAGCTTCTGGTGATGAACGTAACTTGATGATCAACATGAACAGCTTCTGGTGATGAACATAACTTGCTGATCAACATGAACAGCTTTTGGTGATGAATGTAACTTGCTGATCAACATGAACAGCTTCTGGTGATGAATGTAACTTGCTGATCAACATGAAGAGCTTCTGGTGATGAATGTAACTTGCTGATCAACATGAACAACTTCTGGTGATGAACATAACTTGCTGATCAACAAGAACAGCTTCTGGTGATGAATGTAACTTGCTGATCAACATGAACAGCTTCTGGTGATGAATGTAACTTGCTGATCAACATGAACAACTTCTGGTGATGAACTTACTTGATGATGAACAAGAACAGCTTCTGGTGATGAATGTTACTTGCTGATCAACATGAACAACTTCTGGTGATGAATGTAACTTGCTGATCAACATGAACAGCTTCTGGTGATGAATGTAACTTGCTGATCAACATGAAGAGCTTCTGGTGATGAATGTAACTTGCTGATCAACATGAACAACTTCTGGTGATGAACATAACTTGCTGATCAACAAGAACAGCTTCTGGTGATGAATGTAACTTGCTGATCAACATGAACAGCTTCTGGTGATGAATGTAACTTGCTGATCAACATGAACAGCTTCTGGTGATGAATGTTACTTGCTGATCAACATGAACAACTTCTGGTGATGAATGTAACTTGCTGATCAACATGAACAGCTTCTGGTGATGAATGTAACTTGCTGATCAACATGAAGAGCTTCTGGTGATGAATGTAACTTGCTGATCAACATGAACAACTTCTGGTGATGAACATAACTTGCTGATCAACAAGAACAGCTTCTGGTGATGAATGTAACTTGCTGATCAACATGAACAGCTTCTGGTGATGAATGTAACTTGCTGATCAACATGAACAACTTCTGGTGATGAACTTACTTGATGATGAACAAGAACAGCTTCTGGTGATGAATGTTACTTGCTGATCAACATGAACAACTTCTGGTGATGAATGTAACTTGCTGATCAACATGAACAGCTTCTGGTGATGAATGTAACTTGCTGATCAACATGAAGAGCTTCTGGTGATGAATGTAACTTGCTGATCAACATGAACAACTTCTGGTGATGAACATAACTTGCTGATCAACAAGAACAGCTTCTGGTGATGAACGTTACTTGCTGATCAATATGATCAGCTTCTGTTGATGTACATAACTTGCTGATCAACACGAATAGCTTCTGGTGATGAACATAACTTGCTGATCAACATGAACAGCTCCTGGTGATGAACATAACTTGATGATCAACATGAACAGCTTCTGGTGATGAATGTAACTTGCTGATCAGCAAGAACAGCTTCTGGTGATGATGTAACTGACTCATCAACATGAACAGCTTCTGGTGATGAATGTAACTTGCTTATCAACATGAACAGCTTCTGGTGATGGACATACACAGCTAGTTGTCACAACTGCTTTATATGACCATCTCACTAATATATGATTCAACTGGACACACCTATCGGAAGACTGAACAGAAACTGTCGAAGATTAGTAATTATGAAATTCTCTTAACATTTACCTTCACATACATCCAACAGTTGGGGTTTTAAATCTCAATGCAGTTCATCAAATTAATATATTACTTTTCCATTTAGGTCAATCGTGTTAGTTTTATATATCTGCTACTGAAAGCCATTTTTTTCCAATATTTAATCAAGTACAACAGATTCAAATGATTTTCAAAATTTATTCCAATAGTATTAGGAATACAAAAGTTTATGCATAAACATTTTATAACTTTATCTTTTCTTTTTAGCAACTGTGCTATTTCTCAGGAGAAACAATTTATTTTAAAACTGATTAACATAACCAAAATGAACCTCTCATTTATTACTCATATCAATTTATGGTACTTGAAAATAACTGCAACAACATATAATGCACTACTGAGAAATCTTGATTTCACATTTTATTTTTTCTTCACAAGAACCTGAAGTAAAACTATGGTCAAAAATCTGCAAAGGGCAACTAGTGAGTCTTTTTGTAGGGAGGGTACACCATTCAGGAGGCATAGCAATAAAAAGATTTTCAAGATGGATGCTGTGGCATCCATGTTGGATGTTAAATTGGTAGCATTTTTATTTAAAACCAACTGGACACCATATGAAGTCTTCTGGTGAAAACGCCAAGTCAATAGAACTTTCTGTTCAAATTGAATTATAACAAGATTATTAAGATGGCTGCATCTGTGGCCATATTGACTGTCACACTGGCACCATTTTTATTTAGTACCAGCTAGACATGATATGAAGTCTTTTAGTGAAAACCCCAAAATGATATGAAAATCCATCCAAGAGAGTAGAGATAACAAGATTTTAAAGATGGGTGCCATTGTGGGTAAGGTGGATAGCAGATTGTCACAATTTTCGTTTAGGACCAACAAGATATAATAACAGATCTTGCAGTGAAAAACCCACACTGATATGACCATCCATTCTGGAGTAGAGATAACAAAACTGTGAAGAGTTGTTGTTGTGGGGTTTAACGCCATTTTTCAGCAAACGATAGGCTATGCATGGCGGCCAGTATTAATGGTGGAGGAAGAACCCGGAAAAATCCTGGGAAGAACCACCGACCCACGAGAAGCTACTGGCAAGCTTTCTCACATACCCACATTGGCCAAATCCTAGACTTGAACCCACGCAGAAAGAGGTGAGATGACAGTGATCTGTAACGGAGAGCGCTTTAGACAACTCGGGGCCCCTAAAACTTTGAAGAGGGTCATTGTAATGGACATAGTGGATGTCTGAGCAACACCATTTTCATTTAGGACCAACCAGACCAATGAGATGAATCTGTGTATAAAGTTTCAAGGTAATCCTAAATGTAGTGTAGGAGGAGGAGTGAAAACAAACTTGTGTTCATGGACAGATGGATGACAGATGACAAAAAACAGACCATTCCATAAACTCTTTTGGTCAATGACCAGTAGAACCAAAGATTAAATTAATGACTGGAAATCGTAGTTACAAACAGAATAAATTTAAGGATGTCCGAAAACCACATAAAGATTGTATTATGTACTGAAATTACTTTGGTGGGACAAACTGATAAAATAGCTATGATACAATGGAATACTAAATGTCCAATACAAACACCTGCAAACAGTGATTACGACAACCTCTGTAACTGCCAAAACTGTTAAGTCACAAAACTGAAAATTTAATGAGTTTTAAATGCTCCGATTTACTTCTGTTTTGAGAGATCTGGCAAGTAAAAACATTATTAAAGAAAAAGGTTTATAAACGACAGTATAACAGGAATGGCAACTTACCAACAGTGCACCACAATTCTTATCCTGAGCAATTTTCTGCCATATGATTCGATGATTGACGAGTTGTTCACATGGGTCTGCAAACTTGTCAAGATAGTTTTTGTACACCTCGAATAGCTGAAACAATACACAGCATAATCAGGAAGCTTTCATAGGTTAACATTTGGTTCTTTTGCCTCCCATTATCCCATAAGCATGTGGAATGTATAATAATTTATATTTGTGTATCCACATATCAGTCCATATATCAGTAATTTGTCTATCCATCCACCACTTCAGGCTTTAACCCTGTCTTGCACTGCGTTCATCTGTAGTACACATCGTGCAAAAACACTAACCAAAGCTATGAATACAAAGTAATTTATCATCTTCAAATCATGTGCCACAATGACTGTGAATCTAGATCTGTTCACAGTATTCCGTCATATGCTCCAAGTAAAATGAGGTAAAAAACTCGCATAAAAAAAATCAGATGCCAAGATCTGCTGATGTTTGCATTTTCAGATGATCACAACATTTCCCAAGATTCATGTCAGGCCACTGTGAAACTAGTTACGTGGAGAATATACTGTCACACAATGCAATCAACTGCAAGTCAAAATGAGCAATAACTCTTGTAAAATCTGCACAATGATTTGATAAATATCCTCATCTACAGATGATGGCCATAACAGTTACAAAGGCTCATGGCAATCTATCAAAAATTGAGGAACTAATTGCGTGAATGTGATTGCATTTCATTAAGCTGCAAGACAAAAAGGGCAAATACCTCAAATAAATTGCATTAGCAAAGTCATTGATTAGTATGCACATCAGGTAATAACCATAATATTAACTAACTTTCATGGCAAGCAATACAAAACTGAGAGCCTAGTTGCATTAACAAGACCGTGTCATAAACTGTGTTAAGCCAGAGTATCATGAGTAGCACCTTTTTACCCCTGTCCCATCTTTATTATTCCTCTATGTCAAAAATGAAATTTTGTTTGCGCTGGAACCATTTTTCTTATGTCAAAGAGACCATGATCTTTTAACTTCAAAATCTTTCTTCCCTACCATAAGAGAATGCAATCAACAGAACTGGGTTGAAGTATGTCATATAGTACTAATATTAATGTGCAGAAACCATTTTTTCTTCTTTCAGTCAGTTACCTTGACCTAACATTTGGACTCTAAAATCAGTAGGGTTCTTCCATACATTATATGCAATCCATCCACAAAGTCTGCTGTCAATGACTGAGTATTTTGCAAAGACCACTGTTCTTCTTTCAGCCACAGGAACGCTGGCCTTTGGCTCTGGCATCAACAGGGTATTCCTTTCTCAAACTGTAGATGGTGGATAACTAAAAATTACTGAATGGAAATCATTTTTCTTCCTTCAGGCACAGCAAGCCTGACCACAGAGCTCTGATGCTTATTCCATACCACATGTTCAAACCTTCAACCAAGTTTGGTAATTAAATGGGGGAAAAACTTACTGTATATGGAAACCAAATTGGTAACAGCCTGATGGACTGACTGGACAGACATTATCATAATACAATATGCCCTGCAATTATAGTACTTATATAAGGGAAATAACTATAATAAACATTGTTGTATCAAAGTGATTTGCCAATATGCATATCTTCAGGTGCTGGTAACAATATTACCAAGTTGCAGGGCACTCCATGAATGACTGTGGACTAGGTGTGCTAACAGCATGCATTGACATTATAGTGATTGCTATGTTGAGATTCCATCAAGGCAGGCTCAACATAAAACAAAGATTCAACATATCATTTAATTAGAATTTCTTGTCTGTGAAGATTTCTAATTAGTAGCAATGAGAGAGTAGCAAAATATTCCATAATCTGAAATTTCCTAAGGTTAAAATTTCATCATTTCAAGAAAGGAACGATTTTTTAAAATATTTTCTCATCTCTTCATTAGTTCACAAGAATATGCAGCTATGTCTCAGTACAATGCCCCTCATTCTAATGTCACTCCAGAGATATCACTATAGACCACATAACCAAATTTATTTTTCAAATGCATGAAACTGGTCTGAAAAAAAAACATGAAGAAAATTAATGTATCTTTATTTCCTTTTAAAACATTTTTATTTCAAAAACTTAAATGTACAAACAGGATAAATTAAGAAAAATATTAAAGTTACATAAACAAAATTTATTACAAAGCATTTTACACACATTTTGTTATCCATTCCTGCCATTCCCCAATAAACAATTATCAAATTTTTTTCTCTCACTATAACAAAGTTTAGTACAACAAATACTGTGTAATCAACATGCGTTTCACTTGCATTTTTTTAAAAAAATCATTCCTCCACCCCACCCCCATACACAACACAATCATTAAGTTTAATATCTTTCTCATTATATTGTGTATTGATATGTAACAAGACCAATGGTTATGGACACTAAATACTGCATTTTAAAAAGGAAGACCTTTGTTTACACTGCTGTATGAACTGAACTCACACACACACACACACATACACACACACACACACTTCTTCCCCCAGTCTTCAGATTTTACACAAGTATTTGTGAACCCACCATCAAAGCCCCACAATTCATTTCCTGTGAGATTTTCTGCCAGGTTTCTTTGTGGTCTGTAAGCTGATCCTTAGAGTCAGTAATCTTCTGTAAGTATGCTTTGTAAGCCTCCATAAGCTGATAAAAACAAAACAAAATGACAAACAAAAAAAAAATGAAATAAATGCACTCTCTCTGAATCAAACACAAATCATTGCAATGTTTGAAAGCTGCAACTACTATTATTTTAATGAACTAGACTTGTTTTTGAAAAACACAAAGGTCCAATATGTACCAAAACGTTAAAGTCCAAAAAGCTTCAATATTTTAAATAAAAAAGGTGAAACATTGGTTTTTTTGTTTGTAATAAGAAGCTAATAAGCTTCCCTAGAAGAATAAATGGGACCAAAGCAAGATGTCAAGCATGGAGTGTGTCTATGCATGACTAAAAATTAATCTGTTATTGACTTGATTCTGACAGGCAGTCATGTACAACTAATAATTTATATGAATGCCAGCAACACAAGTCAAATCCTATTTTCATTTCTGATGCAAATAAGTCTTACACAAAAAAAGTTTCAAAGAAAATTGGATATTATGTATACAACTGTTCCATAGAATTTGTTTTCTCACCAGCACCCATAAGCTGGTGTATCCACCCCGTATCTGCGGTACAAATTCTCCAACACAAAACCAGATTCTGTCACCAGCAGAAAAGTAATACCTAAGGCTCACCATGCTTCTGCAAACATGTCAAGGCACAGGAATAATATTTCCAATTATATTAAACTGGATCTCGTTCATATATTAGACACATTCTATTTGCCAAGATACCATATACACTGTATGCTTATGTATTTCATGTGTGGCTATCAGCAGCACAGACCAAGGTCTGTTTGCAAAACTTCTGAAATGAGGCAAACTGCATAGATCTTGATGAAGTGCCAAATAATGCAAAGGCAGACCTGAGCCAAATACATCCTGGTCAGATGGTACATAATACTAGAGCAGACCTGGAACATGTGCATCCTGATTGGGTGGCACATAATACTAGAACAGACCTGGAACATGTGCATCCTAATTGGGTGGCACATAATACTAGAACAGACCTGGAACATGTGCACCCTAAATGGGTGGCACATAATACTAGAGCAGACCTGGAACATGTGCATCCTAATTGGGTGGCACATAATACTAGAGCAGACCAGGAACATGTGCATCCTAATTGGGTGGCACATAATACTAGAGCAGACCAGGAACATGTGCATCCTAATTGGGTGGCACATAATACTAGAGCAGACCAGGAACATGTGCATCCTAATTGGGTGGCACATAATACTAGAGCAGACCAGGAACATGTGCATCCTAATTGGGTGGCACATAATACTAGAGCAGACCTGGAACATGTGCATCCTAATTGGGTGGCACATAATACTAGAGCAGACCAGGAACATGTGCATCCTAATTGGGTGGCACATAATACTAGAGCAGACCAGGAACATGTGCATCCTAATTGGGTGGCACATAATACTAGAGCAGACCTGGAACATGTGCATCCTAATTGGGTGGCACATAATACTAGAACAGACCAGGAACATGTGCATCCTGGTCAGGTGGCACATAATACTAGAGCAGACCTGGAACATGTGCATCCTAATTGGGTGGCACATAATACTAGAACAGACCTGGAACATGTGCATCCTAATTGGGTGGCACATAATACTAGAGCAGACCAGGAACATGTGCATCCTAATTGGGTGGCACATAATACTAGAGCAGACCAGGAACATGTGCATCCTAATTGGGTGGCACATAATACTAGAACAGACCAGGAACATGTGCATCCTAATTGGGTGGCACATAATACTAGAACAGACCAGGAACATGTGCATCCTAATTGGGTGGCACATAATACTAGAACAGACCTGGAACATGTGCATCCTGATTGGGTGGCACATAATACTAGAACAGACCAGGAACATGTGCATCCTAATTGGGTGGCACATAATACTAGAACAGACCTGGAACATGTGCATCCTAATTGGGTGGCACATAATACTAGAACAGACCAGGAACATGTGCATCCTAATTGGGTGGCACATAATACTAGAACAGACCTGGAACATGTGCATCCTAATTGGGTGGCACATAATACTAGAACAGACCTGGAACATGTGCATCCTAATTGGGTGGCACATAATACTAGAACAGGCCTGGGATATATGCATCCTGATCAGATGGTACACAATACTAAGGCAAACACATGATACTAGGACAGACCTGGGACATGTACATCCTGAACAGGTGGCACATGATACTAGGGTCCATGTGGGACAAATACATCAATAATAAGGCAACACATAATACTACAACAGACATGGAATATGTACATCCTTATCATGTGGCATATGATACTTAGTGTAAATCTGGCCCAATACTTCCTGATCTGGCAGCACAAAATACTATGGCAGATCTGGGGCAAAAACATCCTGATCTAGCAGCACAAAATACTATGGCAGATCTGGGGCAAATACATCCTGATTAGGGTACACATAATATGCAACTGGGTTCATGATATACAAAAGTAAATATCTGAAATAATGTTGTAAGAGTGCAGCTTACCTTGCGTGGGGTATCCCTGATGAATTTTTTCTCCCGTATATATTTCTCATAAACTGTGTAACCAAGCATCTGGTACATATAACTGGTGCTGGGACTCTGGCTTGAGTACTTGGTTAAGTCCAATGCCTCCTGCAATGTTAAGTTTGACGTTAATACCTTGCCTGTGTCACCTTGTGACCTTGATCACTGACACTAGCAGATTTACTACAAAGCTGCACTAGCCTTATGCCAACAAAGAAAGCTTGCCAGTAGCTTCTCGAGGGTCGGTGGTTCTTTCCGTGGATTTCTCGGGTTTTTCCTCCACCATTAATACTGGCCACCATGTATAGCCTATCGTGTGCTGAAAAATGGCTTTAAACCTTACAACAACAACAACAACCAAAAAAGAAAACAAAATCTTGATATTTCTGATTAGTAACTTAATGTGGTATTGCTTTCATTTTTTTTCTTTAGGGTCCACTATTAAGCTACATAAAAAAGAACACATTTGTGTCCATTTTATTTGCAAAATTTGGGTTAAATGTGCCATTTATTTAAAAGCATCTTTTGACCTTGAATTAAGAACTAAACCAGTATGCTACACTGACCCATTACTACATCTGAAATACACTGCAACTCACAACTGCACACTGTAACACTAACTAGAAGCATAGACATAAATTGTACATTCAGGTTTCGGAAAGCAAAATGTGCACAACACGGGATTATACCCTGCAACACTATACTAGCAAATAACAGTCAATATACTCAAGTTTCGTACTGCAGCAATGCATCACATGGATTACATCAAGCAACATTCTACATGTATATAGTCAATCTGCTCAGTTTTCAAAATGTATCAATACCCAACAATGAAGTGTACCCAGGATTTTCATGTTACCTCCAGGATGATGTCTACATAATCTTCAAGTTGAAAAAGAAGGAGATATGGATACTTAGACATCCCCCAAAAACCTGAAAGTAGAAAGTTACTGTGACTAAAATGGGTTTTGCCAAAGTCTTTGCATCATATGTAAGCCATGATATAATTCAAAATAACTGTACATGTTTTCAAAAACTTGATCACAAAACCTTGGCACTGATGATTCTGTTAGTTATTTTTGGAAATGTGACACCTTTACCTCAACTGGAACTTTCTGAGCTTTTTCCATCGTATGCTAGCAAAAACCTCTTATGCAATTAATGGTGATTCTGAACAGCCTTCAAGTACAAGGCCATCAGTATGTCATAATAAGTTCAGTGATGTCAATATGGCAATATGATTATGCCATCACTAACAGCAACATCAGTGATAAATTCAGACTATTGCATTTTTTTCATTAAAAAGCTGCAGGATTAATAACAAAAATTAAAAGTGCAGGTATTTCATTAACTACTGAAATCTTCACACATCTAGCCAAAAGTTCATTCCCCAGAAACTAACCAATTTGGGAAGTACCACTATGATCCTCCAAGTCTCTTTTAGAGAGTTGAAGTTATCTGACTTGCGTCAGTGAGTGACTGGGATCTTCCAAAATGACCTTCACCTATGCCTGGCTTAATTCAACGTTTTTGCATGATGTGTCCATGCATCTGATGCAAGTCTGCACATTTAGTTTTACTTTCAAAAAAAACCATTTTCCTTCAATTGACTTCTTTATGCTAGCAAATTACTGAGTCTCTTCGAGGAACTGTATCAAAATCAACATTGTACAATTTAACATCACATGGGGGTTGTGGTAAATTCTTCAATTAGAACATGGGCCACATGTGACTCTCCCAAAATGAAAAAGAATCATTTTTACAATCAAGCTGTACACACTGAGTGCTGGCTAAAAATATTTCAAACCAAGTCACAGGTGTTACCTTTAGATTTGCACATCATATCTGTGGTGTACTGGTGACCGTGACCTTAAAGATAGGAACCCTACTGTAGCACATGACATGAGTATAAAAAACTTCATCTATTGACCTCAAATGGCTAAAATTGTTATTGAATAAGAAGAAAGTGTAATGGAAACCCAACATATTGAGCAGTGACTTTGACCATGAAGATAGGACTCACAATGTGGAACTTCAAGTGATGATGTACCCACATGCCAAGTTTCATCCTTACTCTCTAATGGCTTTAAAATTCCACAGCAGCTGGGCATGTGTGATGGAGAACACTGAGCCATGAATCTGACCTTGATGACAACATCCCCAATTTAGTACATGACACACCTTCCAGTGATTATATACAAGTATAGAAAATATCATGCCTTAATCTCAAACAGCTTTGAAGTTATGGAGCAGAAAGGACAATGATGATGAAAAGGTACAAATACTAAATCATGACCTTGACTTAGGATGGGACTTCTAATATGGTATGCGGTACAGCTTCTGGTCATGACGTACAAGAACTTCGTCTCGTCCCTAAATCTCAAACCACTTTCAAGGTATCGATCAGAAGGTAAAGTGTTGACAGATAGATGGAAATAAACCTATTATGTACCCCA
Source organism: Sinohyriopsis cumingii (assembly GCA_028554795.2). Taxonomy (NCBI): domain Eukaryota; kingdom Metazoa; phylum Mollusca; class Bivalvia; order Unionida; family Unionidae; genus Sinohyriopsis; species Sinohyriopsis cumingii. Next base: position 59,273,598 of record CM068838.1, read on the forward strand.
CTTTTCTTTGAAAAGTCAGGGGATAGAAGAAGATGACCATAGTCTTCTTATTAAATCTGGTTTTAAGTGAAGAAGTTCATCCAAAATTGTTGACTGAAACATCCGACCATAGAAAGTAAAAAGTCTAAGGCTATATTGCTTTGCTGCAGATTTTAGTTTGTGTTGAAAACCAAGAGAACTGTGTCATTACTAGATGATTCAGCTTTCTGTTTCTTCAGCTTTGCTTCAAAAGACACACGTATTACTTTCCTCCACTCCTCCACCAAACTGTCATAAAGTTGATTCTGAAATGGAAAAATAAGTTTGCAACAGGTATGCAAGATACATTTTCTTCCTTATATTTTGTTTGAAATGTTTTGCATTCATTATTATTTGTGGGTTGCCAAATTGTGGTTTCTGTGGGCAAGCTGGACTATGAATTTTTAAGTCAACAAAATATGAACCAAACTGATTTTCAAAGCCCCCCACCTCCCCACCCCTTTTACCAACATTTTGCCATGGCAAAGCAACACTCATTTGTTCTGTGTTTAACTCATGAACCTAGCAAAATCACCATTTTGGCTTCATTTTTAAAATCAACAACCATTTCTATTTCAAAACTCTCTCATAACATCTCAGTGAGACACAAGACCAAGTACAAGATGACAGGACGCATCACTAGAAACAAGTGAAACTATATAAATTTGCTGGTAACTCCTTTATATTTTCACCTCCCTCATCTTAACTGTGCATGTTGATATCAAGAAAGTTTCATTAGAAATGGTTTCTTGAAACGTTTGTTAGAAAAGTTTCATTTTAAAATCCAGAATTTTTTCTTCTTCTCCAAATTATATACCTTTGTATAAAAAGCGGTCCCATTTATTGTTCAAAATCTAATTATAATTGGCTAGTGTCATCAAGTCAATGTGCATATTTGGCTAGTGTCATCAAGTCAGTGTGCATATTTGGCTAGTGTCATCAAGTCAATGTGCATATTTGGCTAGTGTCATCAAGTCAATGTGCATATTTGGCTAGTGTCATCAAGTCAATGTGCATATTTGGCTGGTGTCATCAAGTCAATGTGCATATTTGGCTAGTGTCATCAAGTCAATGTGCATATTTGGCTAGTGTCATCAAGTCAATGTGCATATTTGGCTAGTGTCATCAAGTCAATGTGCATATTTGGCTAGTGTCATCAAGTCAATGTGCATATTTGGCTAGTGTCATCAAGTCAATGTGCATATTTAACACAATCATTGTCAAGTACAATCCAGAATGTGGGATTTTACACTGAAAATTGCACCAGCAGTTGGTAGATTTCTATTTATAGTAAAATTTGCTGCAAAGTGAGGCTGGAGTGGGTCTGGCAGCTAAAATTGCTATTGATGATAATTATTAACAATGTATTCAAAATGAAAACTATCAAATAATAATCAAATAAGTGCAAACTATCAAATAATAACCAAAGAAGTGCAAACTATCAAATAATAACCAAAGACGTGCAAACTATCAAATAATAATCAAATAAGTGCAAACTATCAAATAACAACCAAAGAAGTGCAAACTATCAAATAATAACCAAAGAAGTGCAAACTATCAAATAATAATCAAATAAGTGCAAACTATCAAATAATAAGCAAAGAAGTGCAAACTATCAAACAATAACCAAAGAAGTGCAAACTATCAAATAATAACCAAAGAAGTGAAAACTGTCAAATAATAACCAAAGAAGTGCAAACTATCAAATAACCAAAAAAGTGAAAACTATCAAATAACCAAAGTGCAAACTATCAAATAACCAAAGAAGTGCAAACTATCAAATAATAACCAAAGAAGTGCAAACTATTAAATAAGCAAAGAAGTGCAAACTATCAAACAATAACCAAAGAAGTGCAAACTATCAAATAATAATCAAATAAGTGCAAACTATCAAATAATAACCAAAGAAGTGCAAACTATCAAATAATAACCAAAGAAGTGCAAACTATCAAATAACCAAAGAAGTGCAAACTATCAAATAACCAAAGACTTGTCACAATATATTGAAAGGGAAACTTTCATAATCTTATCAAGCTCACACATTACAATCAATCTATTGATGCAATTTATGTTTGAGTGGTCTTCATACATTCTTAGGAAAAATACAAAAATGGAGCCAACTATAGGATAACCAGTCAAAATGACCAATCTGATAGCTGTGTGTTTGGATTGTCTATGGTTTCACTCTACAGTTATTAAATACTTCTGAAAGTGGCACAGGTATAAGGCAAAGTTGTATGCATTTGCAACAAGCACAGTGGATATCTCATTGCTACTTTTGGGTACTGTGACGGAAATAACTTTATATGTGGTAATTAGGAAACAATACACAGCCTAAAAGAGACAGTTAATCAAAATGGATGCTCCCGTGTGCTTGAGAAATGAACCTGACCTAGTCCAAAATACATTAATTTTAGCAGAGTAGACAATAAAGCTTCCAAAAGAGGAGCGGGAATGCAAAAAGTATTGAGTTACACTTCAGACACCTCCCATATCCAAAACACAGGCTAACTATCCAAAATGTGGTTATTTTATTCAAGGGCCTCAAGATTTCTCTAAGACAAAATCATATCACTTCACAACATGTATTACTAATGCAGATTATAAAAAACCCATCATAATCCTCATTTTTAAAAATATATATAAAGACAAATTATCTTCTCCCTTTGGCAAGCGCTTACCAGCACCTGACCTTGACTCCAAGCTATTTGGCACACAGTGCAACCATGTTTCATGGCATGGATTTCATCAACAAACTTCTGCAATGTGACTGGATGAAATATTAGTCTGACCCAAGTTTGACAATTCATTGTCTTAAGTACAAGCTTAGACTTTAAGACATGCTGATAATATTGCAAACTAATGTATGTGCTCACTTCAAAATTCAAGTCCAACTGCAAAAATCACAGACCCTGATCAACCATTGCATAAGTGCCAGCTGATCAGGGTCTGTGTTAAATGTGCTTCTAATTACTCCTAACAACTGCACAGACCCAGATCTGCTGGCACATTATGCATTGACAGATCTGGGTCTGTGCAATTTACAATCGGACTCAACTTACAAGGGTGTGCATACTGCGGTCCACTTGAAAAAAATCTGATGTGCAAATGAGAGGGCATAGCTCTTTTTTATTCATGTGTCAAAGTCAAAATAAAAGCAACACTTACCATTTTCCGATTTTTCTTTGTTTCAATTACTGACTTAACAGGAACTTTATTTAATGCCTCTCTTTGAAGCTGTTCCCTGAATTTTGCAAGTAACTCTTCATCTGTCAACACACCAGCCGACGGGTTGATTTCCACCATCTGAAATTTATATATAATTCTTTTCTTAAATCTTCAGTGTCGAACAAATTCTAATTTTAGTTTATGGTAAAGAACCCACTGCTATCATTTCTTGGTAATAATGTTTGTGTACATGAAAGAAAAAAAAAAGACATAAACTAATAAAGCAGGCGAACATCACTCAATGTCATATAACGGTCTACAATGTTGTAATAAGGCAGGTACCTTGGACTGACACCAAACTATTTGACAAAACCTAGTGGCATTTTTGAGGTTCCATTACCATGTTTCTACTTGTGCAACTTCTGCTGGACTAGCACTGTCATTTTTGTTATATGAATGCGAAAGGTGTTAATACTACGGCTCTTCTCATTACATTTCCTATAAGGCAGCTATAGAGACAAGATTTTTGCCAGTAATCTAGTATGATAAACCCCACAAAACTTAAAAGATATATTTACACCAAGTATGATCAAAATTGGAATGGTCAGTCTAAAGATAAAGTTTTCCATGTTTTGTTTGTTACAGAAGCTTGTTGACTCCATAGCAAACCCATTTTGATATCCTAAGAAACATCTCAATTAAGTTTTATAACTGGCTGAACTGTTCTGCAGAAGAAGTCAAAAACAACCATATGCCACTGTTGTTGCTATGGGAGCCTTATCACCACCTGGGTAGTCACCCCACCACACAATGTTTGCAGAGCATGTCCTGGTGACATTTCATTCAAATTGGCCAAGCAATTTTTGAAAAGTTGAAAATAATAATGTCGACAGATGATGCATGCTGGGCCATAACAAAAGCTCACTTAGCCTTATGGCCATGTGAGCTACAAATTCTTTGCAAAGTATTAACTTTGAGAAGCTTGGTTTCATACCGCTACAGAGAATTTCAGAAGTCTTAAAAAATCTTACAATTAAAATCACCTGCTATACTGCTTGGTCTTTCTCAATAGATTAATTTGTTCTAACAATACTGTCAGACTGGAATGTTCATCATTTATTAAAAAAATCAAATGATAATTAAAGAAAGTCCAAAGTAGACCAGCTAACCCTCACCTTGATAGCTGACATGTTATATCTTGGAAACCAGTGAGACGACAGGCCTTGGAATTGTGACCAGAAGCATTTTAAATATCAGAATGATTAATATATATATATATATATATATATATATATATATATATATATATATATATATATATATATATATATATATATATATATATATATATACTATACGCAGCACTTCAAAGTATTGGGTAAAACCAGCTCAGTTAGACAAAAAATCAATTTTGGGAATCAGGGAGGGGGACCACTGGGGGATCGTGCTAGGGTCAGCAATGAGAACCAGGGATAGTTGGCTGACTGGAAACAAACATTTATTTTTTGTGCCTAAATATGGTCTCTAGAGTGTTCACAAATACAACCAATCAGATCACCTCATTAATATATCTGGATATCATTCATACCTGAAATCATCTGAGGTCTTAAAGATATAAATTTCAATACCCAATAAATTAAAATCTTATATAAATATGTCCTCCTGAGTGTTAACAATCTGATATATTAACAGGCACGGATGATGCTATAGACTTGCAAGCAAAGTTATTAAAAATCGAACAGAAATGAAACTACCCAGGTATTCATAATTAAGTGTTGACATAAGGACAGCCAATGCATGATAAATGACGATGTAGCTTTATTGATAAACTCATTCAAAAGCAAAGACTCCAGGAGATATTTCTACAAGAATGTAACTAATTTTCAAAAAGAAAAACCTGCAGAATTACTTTGGGAAGAAGTATTTTGAACTCTGCTGATTCATTCCAACTTTCACAAATTGTATACAATTGTAATGTATTTATAAAGTAAGTTGAGAAAACAGCTGATTGGTTGTAATCTAATTTGGGTTACTACATTGTAACCTCCTAGTTCATTCGTCAGTAAGGAATCTTCCCATTCATAGGCTCCCTTGAGTAGTTCTCTATAAATGGAGGTTTGACTGAGATGTAATACTTAGTACAAAAGTTGGCATAAATTGCAAAGATGCTTGGTTTGACTATCAGAGGTCCATGGTCTTTATAAGTCTACAAAAAGAATAATCCTATATCCTCCTGCAATCTAAAAGTGCTCTTGTCAACAAAAGGGGTTAATTTTCTTCTAAACTCCAAGGGGCCCAGAGAAGGATCTATATTTATAAGAGTACATGTTTCTACTTTCTCCATTCATAAATCAAAAGTTATTGCCAAGATCACTGTCAACAATTATTTCAGTCAAAGTAGATCAATAAAACAGTTGAATGGAGGTCACATCAATATCATATGATAATAGGAGGACATCTGTACTGTAGATATGCCCTACTTTTTGATTGGCTCAATAAGGGCTGTTCCATTTAAACATTGATGGTCCCCAGTTTAAAAAAAATACATGCCAGCATACCTTGATTTCACTGAGTTCATATTAAAATGATAAGAAATTGAAAAATTGCATCTATGGGTGAGTGCCCCACTTTAAAAGTGCCTTCCCTGGGTCCCTTTTATGTTTTAAAGGAACAGCCATAATTAAATGAAGTCGGACCATAACTGTTAAGATATTTCACAATACAATTTTAAATCTGGAATCTTTTCTAGCGATTCAGAATTGTTGATTTGATGCAAAATTAGTGATTATATAAATGAATTTAAGAATAATATTCTTCATTCTTCACTTATATTCAAGTTTTGTTGTTGTTGTTGTCGTTTGTAGGGTTTAACGCCATTTTTTAGCACACGATAGGCTATACATGGCGGCCAGTATTAATGGTGGAGGAAGAACCCGGGAAATCCCCGGAAAGAACCGACCGTTGAGAAGCTACTGGCAGTGGTCTGTAACGGAGAGCGCTTTAGACCACTCGGTCACTTGGGGCCCCCTTTCAATTTTTTTAAGAGACATCAAAGAAATATGATTTACTTATAATTTGTTCATTGAAATCACAGAGGAAAAACTTTATTCTAAACAGAAAGTACATTGCTTAACTATTGTGAAATTATTCAAGGACTTTGATATTTAATTAATTTCTTCAGATTACATGAAATATTCAAGGAATTTAGTGACTTTCCGTTGGATTATCCTGAAGTAAATTCTTGTGGATATTAGAACATTAGAATTTTCAATCAGAATATCTTTGTATTGTTCCTGGATTACTGTGAAATTGAGAGTACATTTAGGAAATACAGGAATTCATATATACTTTAAGTTCTTTTTAATTTTTTCACTTTGATTTTATATTTTAGGGAAATAAATTTATCTTTTGGAAAATATAATGCTTGTTGGGTTCTAGCTTGTCTTATTACATAATGTAGGCCCCCAGAATGCAACAACATCAGTACACGTGGCTAAAGTGTGATTTGGAAGATCTGGTCTTGTTTTACACATAGCAACACTAGTACATTATTTAATGCCTTGGCAATTTGAGTAAAGTTGCCTATCCAAGGCTGGTCTGATGGTAGGATTCAAACCAGAATTCATTTAGTTAGAATGCTGGCAAACTAACCACTAAGCCACCACAGATGAGGTTTGGTAAAAACAACAAATAAAGCAAAATCTGCATGTAATACTTGAAGGACTAAATAAGGATATAAGTGACACTATACATGACATGCACTGTGCAAGTACTGTGCACTACAGAATAGGTCTATTTTTTGGCCCTGTGCCAAGCAAATAGTGACCTGTAAAATAAGAAGTCTTTACTTACCTTCATTTCATGTAGGAAAAATCAGCTAATATGCACAAAGTAATAACAAAAATAATCATAGTAGTTTACAAAAGTTTATCAGCATAACAAAACTGGTCACTTTTGTGAGATGTATGATGATCTTACTGATTTTGTCTTGAAAGTTTTGTGTATGCAAGTGTAGGGACACAAAAAGTAAAAACATTTTTACCAGCAAACAAGTCTTGGGACATAAAATAAAATAATAAAATTATTGTCCAAAGAATTATCATCGTTATGGTAGTCACTTTTGTGCTGTGGCGTTGTAAAACATTACAACATTCAAATTTTTTTTTCAGGCATGACTGTAATATTTGACCTTTGACACAAAATTATGAGATTTCTTCCTAACCTAAAGTGCAAGCCCATCCATAAAGTCTGATCCAGGTTAGTGAGCTGATGTTGTTGCGCAGAAACATTTTCCTTCTTTCAGTCACAATGACCTTGATCTTTATCCTACTGACTCCAAAATCAATAGAATTCTACCTTACCCAAAGTGCAAGTCATCCACAAAGTTGGTAACTGTAGATGGTGGAGAACAAGAGCTATTATGAGGAAACAAAGACAATAGATGGATGGACATATGGATGTCAAAACACCGCATGCTCCTCCTTTCAGTGGGTCTATAAAAAAAGGTTTGCATAAAATTCCATCTAATCATGAGAAAATATTTCTGTAAAAAATGCAGCTTTACCATTTCGGGAGGTAGTGGAATGTTTAATGGTTCTACTAGTTCGCCCACATAACTCTCAATATCAGGAGATGGATTTCTTTTGTAGTCTGGTATAATGGCTTCCAGTCCCTGCAAGTCAAGCATGAACAAAAGAGCTTTATTATGAAAGTAACCAAATGATACTGGTATGGCATAATTGTGTACAAGCATCACAGTGAGGATTCTTCCAAAAACCTCGCCAAAACATTAAATGCGGTTTGAAATATTTTTTATTGAATCTAGCCCCCCCCCCACTTTAATCCTGTAAATGGCATTGAAAGTACTCTATTGTAAAAAGAACATTAAATAATAATGACAAGTAACCATGCTGTAGGTGCAGTGCTACATTCCAAAAATTAACAATAATGCCCCCTCCCCTCCCTCATAAAAAGGCATGAAAACTTGGGAAAATAATACTTATCATTATGAATTAAAAGATATTTTTACAGTTGTGCATTACTTTGAGTTAATTTGCAATTGTATTTTAAGCAGGAAGTTGAAAACTTAAAATATACTACATCTCTCATATTCTTTTCTTTATTTGACTGCTTCTGTTTTATAATATTTACAATTGTACATCATATCATTGTTTCACATGTGGGAATGTGTACCTGTCTTTAACCAGAGGCATTTGGGAAGCAGTCACTTTTATATGCTTAGCATGTAAATTCCAGGAAGTGATGTCCACGATTTTCTTGACTTGTCGATATCAAGCTGCATTAAAATCTGGTTGAAATACAAACATACTTAAGGGACTTACAGTTAGGGGTGAAACGATACACCTTTGCCATGTATCAATATGATTCACAATATGCAGCCTGCTATAGGATACATATCGATACACATATGAACCTGTTGGTCTTTCCGTCTTTGGAAGGTAGGTGGTACTTTTTTATGTACGTTGATATTCTTGCTTGTATTTCCCATATGCAAACTACAGACAGTCATACAGATATTATATATTTATATGCAATTCTCATTGATGAGAAGATAACAATAATACTTTCAAACAGACTACCTGTTGGTTGCAATGAGTTTTATCCAACGTTTTAGGCCATTTAATTGTGGCTCCATTTAACTCCCTTTGTTATGTATAACATGAATGATTTGAAAACAACTTATTACCAATTTCATGTCTTAGTTACATATGGAAGGCATTACGATGTTATCTTCAAAACAGAAGAAATAAAGCAATTTCCTTGTGCAAGGAAAATCTCATCTAGAACAAATCTGGGCATGGGAATGAGGTTGAATACCAACAAAATCTATCACATTTTATTTCCTGCAGATTTAAAAGACTGCTGCAATCACAGGTACTTGTATTTGTTAGTGAAGAAGGAAAACTACTGACTACACCCAGTCCTATTCTACAATTTTATTTTAACTTACACAAGGTGATAAACTTGAGCAGTTTGAAATCTGCCCCATTGCTCATTCTATGCTAATTTCATTTATTCCATCAGCACCTTCATTCACTGGTTAAATATCCCTGCATAAAGAGAAATTCCAAATTTGTTTCCCATTACAATTTAAGGAGAGATGAAAGGATTTTATCTTTAAGGAGACTTCCCCCTGTATCAAAGAAAAAAGAAGGGGAGGAAGAAATAGTCGTAGGTCAATATTTATCTAAACTTCAATATCTGTCTCTCATTCTTCCCACTTCACTTTCTTAAAGCTCTGCTGAAATCAAAATCCTTTGACAGATGTCACCTCTAGTTGTATAAGCATTAATCTGTCAATTAATTCTGAGCATTCTCTGCTACTTTTCTTTGTATCAATATTGTTCTTTGGTCATGTGAAAATCAAGCTGCATACCATATTTGGCCGAAATCCAATAATACCAAGATAGTTGCTGTAGAAAATGTAATTTTTGGGGAGGTGGGTACAAGAATTTTAAGTTGCAAATACTTACTTGCTACTATTGCATTAATTTCCTTCTCAAGGACTCTAGTCCCGATTCCAACTTAAATTATTTTCTCCTATAATCAGTATTCGGCCAGAATTAAAAAGACTATGATCTCAGTCTGACTCTTTAGTCACAGCAAACATATTGATACCCATGCTCGTCTCACATAAAGCTTGAGATGAAAGTGGGGTGGGAGGAGCAAAATCTTTGCAAACAAGAGCGAAAGTATCACACAGCTTAAATTCGTTTCACCCTCACTCAAAAAAACTACATTTTAATAGCAGTAATACACAACCTGCTATTAATTGTATTGATGAATGTACCAGTTAGGAGGGAGGCTGATGGCTTCAACAAATTTCGTATAGAAAAATATTGTACTTATACTTACAGCAGGAGTGTTCACTATTGTAAGCTGGTTAAAAGTTGGAAATATGTTGTTCCATCACTAGAGAACTGAATGAAAAAATGACTTCACTCTCAGTGAGGGACTGATCAGCTCTCTTGATGGTGAGGATAAATGAAAATGGTGGCTACCAAAATATCAGAGAAGCCCTTGCGTGGAGTGTGTGCGTGTGATTTGAATTTGTAACATAGCTTTAAAAAAATTTACAGTCATATCGCTACGCTGTCTGCAGTGTGACACTTTATAGTGATGTCTAGCACTAGGGAATCATGCTGCAGACATGTAGCACAATGTCCCACCCAGTCACATTATCCTGATACCAGGCCGACCAGTCCTAACACTAACCTCTTAATGCTGAGCGCCAAGCAAGGCAGCTGTTAGTACCATTTTTGTAAGTCTTTGGTATGACTCGACTGAGGATCAAACTCATGGCCTCCCCAAGAGTCATTTTCTTGACCTTACTTTCACCCTTTAGAAGAAGCCAAATAAAACCTTAAGGCCCTATATGAGGCAAAGGACATTATCTTGATCATCCCCAGCACTGATATGACTGAGGTGTCTCAGTAAGAGGAGTAGGTTACTGAAAAAAGTAGATTCTTAGACAGAAAAACAGTTTGCAACAATGACAAACAGAATCATAATTACCACAGCACTGTAAAGAACCCTAGGCATGAGGCTTCACAAACTGCAGTTCTAAATCCTGTGGAACTCAATGGCTTCTTTCTATCTCTAAACTTGGCTTTTATTTTTAATTTCACATGGCAACAACAACAATCTTGCCTGCCACAACACATACGCGAATAAATATCATGTTACCTTTTGAATATATACCGTCTCATCATTGGCAAACTTGCAAACGTTGAACATTTCTCTGACATCAAGCTCCTACAAAAATATAATAAATAATGAAAATAGAAAACTTGCACAGAAACTCAGTGGAAACCATTCAGGCAAAAACAGTGTTTAAATCAGGTGCAATTAAGTCCGGGGAAAAAAATCAATCAAAAAATCAATTTACAGCAATCTGAACCAGTAACAAAACCTGAATGGAATCACTCATTATAGATCTCTACGAAGCTTTCTGCTAAAAATGAAGTAAATGATCATCACCTGCAAAATAATGGCCTCTGTTAAAGGATGTAAAAGACATAAAATATTAAAGGAGATATAAACGGTACAAGATTAATTTTTATAACAATAGCCTATAGAAAGAACTGATGTTCTATTGGCAGAAAACAAATTGTTTTAGTAAATTATGTTTCTCCTAAAATACTTACCTGATCACATTATATTAAGATAACGTTCCTCACTACGTCCAAATCCAGCCCTCCAAGGAAGATTTCTAAGATGCATACAATCATCTAGTTTTATGATTTAACATAAACAGTGCTTGATAAATAAACTCAAAACAAAATTTAACACAAGTCAGTACAACATGAAATATGGGGCACAGTAACATACTTTTGTAATGAGGGTGTAATTTCAATGATGATGATTCTCATTACCAAGTTTGATGATTCCAGTGAGTAAAAATGATGCAAAAAACATGTGTTCATGACCTAAACATCAAATAAAAATATACAAAATAATGAAGAGGTACAAAGTTAGGCCCAGTAGTCCATTAAGAGGGGGAGTGCACCAAAGTCATGTGAACTTGATCCAATTCCAACATCACTGCTGCTTGAGTGCTTATATCCAGTACTGCCTTCACTAACTGATGTTATTAATACCTCTCTCTTATCCAGGGAATTCCCATCATTTTTCAAAACTGCCATTGTAAAGCCTCTGCTGAAGAAAAGGTTGTTCTATCCCAGCTTGTATCTCATCTAAATTCAAACAGTCTTTTTAGCAATGTAAAATCTGCATATCACCCTAGCCACAGTACTGAAACTACTCTTCTAAATGTAGTTAATGACATTCTCTCCGTGTTGGACAGTCCTCACCCTCCTTGATTTGACTGCAGCATTTGACACAATAGACCATGATATATTACTTCACCATCTCCAGCATGTATCTGGCGTTCATGATACAGCCTTACTGTGGTTCAAGTCCTACTTGGTCAACAGGACACAAATTGTATCTGCAAATGGAATACACTCCAGCCCAGTTGATCTATGTTGTGGTGTTCCACAGGGGTCTGTTCTTGGACCTGTTCTCTTCATTCTGTACACTCAGTTGCTCTCAAGTGTCATACATCATCATCCAGTGTCTCACCAATTGTATGCTGATGACACCCAAATATACAAACCTAGCCACCCAACTGAAGTTGATGCTACCATCCAAGGTGTTGAGAGGTGCATATCTGATGTGAATTCATGGATGACATGTAACAAGCTACAGATGAATGATGATAAAACTGAGGCCATTCTGATCACAACACAGACTTTCTCATTCACATCCTTTACCTCAAACAATAAATATCAGTAACACCAACATTAAATTCACAAAATCAGTACGAAACCTAGGTGTTACTCTGGACAGTACTCTCACATTGCACCAACATGTCATGAACATATGCAAGGCTGCATATCTTGAGCTGAGACGCATCAGCTCAATTCGCAAATATCTTTCAGCTGATGCCACTAAAACACTTGTGTATTCATTAGTACTTTCAAGACTGGACTATTGTAATTCAATTCTGTCTGGTTCATCTCAATATCTACTTCAGAAACTTCAAAACACAGCTGCTCGGATCATACTTAGAGTAGCACGATCAGAGCACACCTCCCCGCTGCTCTGTACCCTACACTGGCTATCCATTTGATCCAGAATCGAACACAAAATTTGTTCTCTGTGCTATGTTTCACTGTTGAACTCTAGTCCAACATACCTATCTGACCTCACCCATGTGTACACACCAGCAAGAAACTTACGCTCCTCTTTTGACAATCGTATAGTCATTATTCCCACTATGAAATCAATGTCTTATGGACAGCGCTCTTTTGCATACCAGGGCCCAGCAACGTGGAATGAATTGCCCACTGAACTTAGAAACAAAGACACAGTGATCATATTCAAGAGGGCTCTCAAAACTCACTTATTTCAACTGCAAGAACAAACTTAAAGATGCAATAATGTTTCCTACCTTAAATATTCTCAGCATGTTTTTTTTATGTTTTCTAATTTCATGGTGTTTGTTTTTGTAATCATATCATTATATGTTTTTTATCTTATAGGTGTTGTCTAATGTAAAGCGCTTAGAGTTTCTAAAGATTAGGCACTATACAAAGTCCTCATTATTATGATTATTATACAAATTATGAAAACACATTCCAAACTGCTGCCTTTGGATGGTCAAGATGCATTACAATAGCACTCACCTACACTTCACACCTGGACTACCAAACTAGATCTGACCAACTTCTTTGGCCCAGGCAAATCTATATTACAATTCTTGCTCATTATAATGCAGTAGCAAACTGTCTTATATTGAGAACCATGATATGTACAGAACTATGATATACTGAGAATAGCATAATATACAGAACCGTGGTATAGTGGGCACTATCAACATTTCATAAACAATGGTCTTTTAAAAAGGCAATAAAGATACAAGACTAAGTTTGACCTTATTTAATGCAAGGGAAATTAGCATCAAGTCATCACAAAGCTCAAAGATACTGAAAAAAGAATATAAGATCTCACTGCGTAGGACAAATCTTTTGTATGCACACTATGATGTACAACAGTGAAGAGTCTAATACTGGTAATATAGTTGCATTCATTGTTTCAATGCATAGCTGCCAACCTTCCAGGCTCACAGTTAGTGAAAATAGGGATAAAAAGTCGTGAATTTGGACATGAATTTAGTGAAAAATACCATGACAATAACTCCATCCACTCTGACCATCAATACTACACTATATCAAGTTTGCAATATAAAACTAAAACACTACATATATGCAGAAATATTTATTTATCAAGACATGATAATGTGGCAGACTTGAACTTCCTCAACTGCTTGATCGTAAATGTTTTCAGACTGCTTGCCAGCTGGTTGATCTTGGTGACTGAAATTGCTGACAAATTTTCTGTAGCTAAGGAGGCCCTAAAGTCTGTTTTATTTTTCCTCACTAGAGAAAATACTCTTTCACAGTTGCTGTGAGGAATGCACAAGAGCTGCTGCACTTTTGGTTCTTCCACAGGAAAAGTTGGAAGCGATTTTCGAATCCGGGAACATGTGTCAGAACAAATGTTTAGCATGGTCTCCAGCTGATAAAGGTAGATTGTGTTCGACAAGAAAACTCACAAATAATGCTTCAGCGTTGGTAGCCTGCAGGTCTTCCGTCGATGGTTTAAAATGTTCCAGAGCTGAAATCTGCGAATTCTTAATTTTCCCAACTTCTACATGTTTTTTGCAACGGACATGCTTCTTCAAATCATCTCTGCGATGGCACAGAGTGCAAAAAGCATGATGAATATCAATGTTTAATAGCAGAATGCATGGCCAATTTTTTTTATATATTCCAAATTAAACTTCACTTTTTGAGTAATACATTTCTTTTTCCTTGGTGGTGAAGACATTTAAGATCTTACATGCGATGCTGAATAGTACCTCAAATCAATGTTGGAGTTCTGGTTATAAGAACTGACTGACTCACAGATGAGCAAAGAATGGACTGACATGACCTAACACAATACATCTGCAAACCTGCATTAGAAAATGTACAAGATAATTTAAAACTTGCCCATAACAGAAATACTGATGCTTATAATCATGTCCTGTGGGATTGTAAAAAAACATCCTTCATGGAACATGCAACAGTACCCTTAAGACCAAGGTAGAGTTATCATTAAGTGGAAAAACAAATTCTGCTGTACAAACCCTTTTTTTCATTTCTGCAACTATCTGTTTTCCAAACTCTACATCTATAGGATTTCTGCGACCCAGACATTCAAAAAAAGCAGCATATGTCTGCATCGTAGGCATCAATTTGTCCTTCAGCATTAGATTAAAAGCCTCCTGCATGGTTTCTATTTGGCCCTGCAATCAGCAAACACTTAACATAAAAAATAAGAAATAATCATCTTTCATGACAGAATCAAAGCATATACTTCTCCCCACACCATGTCTGTTCCCCTCTTCCTGATGGTTTTACCCCCACAATGCCAGTATCAAATGAAACTCATTAAGACTTTTTTTTATCCTTCCTTAAAATCTTGCACCTCTGCTGTCAACTCGGCTTGTCCTTTAGGCTTTTTAATAAATGTCTCGGAGATTGCTCCTTTATACTTTTGAGCTGTATATCGAAAATATCCCATGCTTTCCCCCATGAATGCAGAGCTGCTGCGAGGAGTTTTCTTAAGTGGGGGAGGTCTCCCACACCTACATCTAGAGGTGCGAATCAGGGTGGACATTGCTGAATGGGAGCTGATGAGTGACAACATTATAAGGTATATGCATACCTAATTTATGACGAGCAATTGATGACTTTATATTACTTCTTTGACAACAAATACATAATATTATCTGCATACGTAAGTTAGTTTACTGCATTGTTCTTTTTTTAACCCTCCTCCACGTACTGACTATTTCTGTGTCATCAATTTGTGCAAGTTTGCATTAGAACATCAGAGCTTTCCTTTTGTTTTGTAGTATCAACTATAGCAGGTGATCTTACCATAACGAAAAAGGTCATCTTCCATTTTCATAAAAGTCACTGCTTGTTACACTCTACAATTCTGTTATTATGTCACAGAATAAGGCAAGATGTAACTTGGTTTCACCTTAGAATGATTTGATCATTTTCATCGTACATGAATACAATGTTACCCAGGGTGGATAATTGTTTTTCTAGGTAAGTGACTGAACTAGCATGTTTCTCGTCATTGTTGTTGTAGGGTTTAACGCCATTTTTCAGCACAGGATAGGCAATACATGGCGGCCAGCATAAATGGTGGAGGAAGAACCCCGGAACAACCACCGACTCACAAGAAGCTACTGACAAGCTTTCTCACATACCCACATTGGCCAAATCCTAGACTCGAACCCACGCAGACAGAGGTGAGATGGAAGTGATCCGTAATGGAAGGCGCTTTAGACCACTTCGGGGAACATATCTCGTTGTAGATTGCTTGCAGGGAGACACAAAAAGCACAGTATGCACAGGTATTTTACCCTTACTAATACTCATTCTCCTCTAGATTTAAGGCAAGTTTCTTCTCTAAATGACACACTGGTCTTTTTGATCTTGTCAAGGAGTGTACATTCTCCATTTCTGTTCTACAGACATAGGGGTAAGTGTTACATTTTCATTTTATTTGCCATGAGAAGCATGTTCAGTTTTTAATGTCGAAGCATGAAATGTTGCCTTTACCATTTTGCGAATCTGAAATGTGAACTTCTGAATTGTTACAAATTGCTATTGGGAATTTAATTTAGTAGCATGTATATACAGATTTTAATTCTGACAAACTGTGGGCACCGGTTAAAACAAATTATGGGAACCAGAAAATATTTGCATTACCTTTCCTTCATTGGTTGTAAGAAGTTGTGTGACTACCATTTTTTTGCAAGAAACACAATCTCATGGCCTGGCAGCATCTCTGCAAATGGACCCCCATTTTCCCACCATGAAAGTAGACATCTCCCTGAAGCAGCATTAGTGTTCAGCTTATAAAAAATGAATGTATATTTGAATCTATAGAATATGGTCATTTTCAAGTCCATTCCAACTGCAACAACACTGCCCAGTGTACTATTGTTCATACATGAGCCAAAAGCCAAATGGCTTTTGAAGACTCAATTAACCTGTGCAACAGTCACTGAGTAAAGCACATTGCCCAGGGACACAAAACAACAATTAACCTGGGATGCTGGGATTTAAACCTGCACCCTTTTATTATACACTTGCCACTGTTATTAGCAGCCTTTTATACACTAACCACTGAGCCACTGTTATTAGCAGCCTTTCATACACTAACCACTGATCCACCGTTATTAGCAGCCTTTTATACACTAACCACTGAGATACTGTTATTAGCAGCCTTTCACAAAATCTGAGAGGTTACATCACCTGGGCATGCTCTTCATCCCTTAGCCTTCCAGATGTCTGACAATATTTTGTTTTTAATTCTAAGTCCTAATTAGATTTAGTTTTGTAACTAAATTGCCAGGCCTGGAATCAGACCAAGGGCCAAAAAAAGAAAACAATTTTATTTTAGAGTTACACAGGCGTTTCTACAATGCAATCAAGTCATATTGCAAATCAGAAATGCCACCGTTACCCCTTTAATGTATACCTTCTTAGCCAAACCATGAAGTAAGGTATTGTAGATCTCTACATCAGTGATTTCCAAAAACTTCTTGACAGGTGTTTCATCTTCTTTAGTTGACTTGCTCAATGCCCTTTGTCTAACGCCACGAATTACTTTTAAAGCTAATTCAGGCTGAAATCATAAAAGAAACATGTTTTAAATATGGAAATATATTTATCAGTTTTGAGAAAATGTCAATCAATAAGATATCTTGTCTAGGAAGGATGTTTGGTAGAATGGGCTGCCTTGTAGAGGTGAAACGATAACCCCTTCCATATATCAATATGATTAATTTTACACGTTACAATACTATACATTATTGATACCCACATAAAATCTCATTGTCTTTTCATCTATATGCGGCAGCATGCAGTGTTCAAAGAAAATTTTGTTTAGGCACAAGCCTCGGGCTGATAACCCCTTCCATATATCAATATGATTAATTTTACACATGTTATGATACTATACATTATTGATACAATATAAAATCTCATTTTCTTTTCATCTTTATGAGGCAACATGCAGTGCTCGAAGAATTTTTTATAGGCACAGGCCCTGGGCTTGTGACTTAAATAAACTCACAAGCCCTGACTGAAATTCCAATCGCCTGGAAAATTCATACCTGTCAACACTCAAGCCAGGAGAAAAACCTCCCGATTTTTGGGTACTTCCATACCTACCTCCAGCTCTTATAATATCTCCAGATTTTTCGCAGGAGACTCCTCATTATTACACTAGGTATGTCAATTTATATTTCTTACAACAACAAAAACATACATAGATATATCATATGCAATCCACTGATACAATATTCAATTTTATCACTTGTGAATACTGTTGTTATGAAATAATTAATATCACGCAACAAAGTTTTTTCTTCAGTAAATAGAATGTTAGTTTTATATCAGTTCCAATCAAAGTCAGTAGGCTTCTTTCTTACACAAAATGGAAGTTATTCAAAGAACTTGGTAAATGTACATGGACGAGAAGTGAAATTTTTATTCTTTTTTCCAGTAACCTTGACCTTTGATATTTTGACATGCAAGTGTAACCATTCAAAAAACCCAGTCCAGGTGTTTGATGCATAACAAGAATCATTCCACAGAAATGATTTAGTCTTTCTTTGCAGTGACCTTGACACTTAACCCCAAGACTGATAGGTTTCATCCTAACCTAAGTGTAAGAAATTCACAAAATTTGGTCCCAGTCGGTGATGAAGAACTCATGTTACTGTGCAGAAATTTTTTCTCTTCCTTCAGTCACAGTGACCTTAATTTTTTTCATTCCTCCCCCAACTAAAAGGTTTTCTCCTTACCAGAAATGCAAGTCATTCATAATGCTGTGTCCTGGTTTATGATGCAGAACCAATGTTCGTTAATTCATAAAAAACATTTTTTCCATTCAGTCACAGTAAACTTTTTACCCCAAACCCAAGTGACTTCTCTCATACCCAAAGTACAAGTCATCCACAAAGTTTCAAAAAGGTAGATGGTAGAGATCTAGTTTGAATGAATATACAAGACTTCTGAATCAAGTTTTGTATTATCCAAATATATGATTGAAATAAAGAGGACTGATTCTTCAAATGGTATCCATTTGTACATCACTCTCGATGTCTATGTATTTCCATGGGTGGCCTTCATTAATTGGCTTTTGAAATGTCAACCAGTTCCTCCACAGTGGAGTTGCCATCTGCGTCATACCAGCCAACCCCTTGGAGATGTACAAGATATACTACACTGCACGACATTTATAAGCAAGCCTCTTCAAATAGAATCACCGAGTTAACAGGCATTCTGTTTATAGCACACTGCACTCTGTAGTTCTCCAAATGTATTTTGATAGCATACACAGCAACTGACTCAACGAAATAAAAGGATATGTGAATTTTTTCCAATGTTAATATTTAGTATATTAGTTTAGTTTTATTAATCTTTTAATTTCTCAAATTTAAGAAAGAGATGATGGAAAATTGTATTCATAATGATGAAAACAATGTTTTAATTCAATCTTAAATAATAACATGTTTCTACTGAAGTACAAGTACATGCTGAGTTTTTAACATATAGAAGAGTAAGTGTGAAAATAAAGCCAGTAATGATAAACAATACTTCTGCAGAACAATGCATCTCACCTATATCCGTGCAATGATGTATTCAATGCACCCTACCTCCAAAACAATAATGTTAACGATGATGCCATAACAATTTATGCATGTCTCATCATACAAGTACTTAAACTGGTAAGTCAACAAATATAAAAATTCACCAGTTGAATGAATATTGACACTGAATACAGCATCCACTGTTGCAGATATTAACATACAAGTGTGACAGAGAATCCAATCATTGACATTGCCAGTCCAGTACTGCAAGTATAACTTGAAAAACAAATTACTCCTTCAGGGGTCTTAAATTTAAGTGGCCAAAATAACCTCAGAGAGTTCAACACAACTCTGTTCTTTACGTAGTTTTTATTCCTTTTGACTGTTTAGTATTCAAACCATCTCTGACACTCGAGAAACTCAACGTGAGAAAATTTGGTAATTAAAATAAACTTTCTTGCATCCTTACAAGATAGCAAATTTGTAAAGTAAATTATGTTTCTCTGAGAATATTTACCAATCACGTTATGTTAGGAATATTATACTGCTACCTTGCAAATCCCACCCTACTAGAAGAAAAAAATCATCTTATTGTTATTTTTAAATAGACAATGGGCAGTAGCTCTTGCCTTTACCTCTCCTTGAAATGACCAGGTGTTGGCAGTTTTTAGCTGAGCGAGACATTAACACGGATACTCACATGGCAGGGTGGTTGGGAGGGTTTGTAGGTAATGCGATTGGGCAAGTATTCTCGGAGAAACAATATACTTGAAAAAATTTGCTTTCTCTTTTTTGAATAAGTTTCCCAATCACATCACATTAGGAGAATAAGCAATAGGAGGAGGGGATGCTGAGCATACGGCTTCTACCTCGGATATCCTTCTGGAGATGAGTGGCTGGATTCCCCATATGAAAGATAGCCTGTTCTTCTAATGACCTAAGCAAAATCTTTTGATCTGGAACTTGTGTACACACACACACACACACATGGCTGAGAAGATGAAATTGAGATCTTCTCACCTACCAAAATTTTTAATGGCAAATCTAGTGAAGCTAATGGGCTTTGTTTATTTGTCTAGAAGCCAAATCTCTGAGGTAAAAACTCAAGAAAGTTGACTCTGCATGCATCAAAAAATTGCATTCAAAAGCAAGGCTAACAGAAATAGATCTAATCTTGTGAGCTGTAATCCTCATGAGGCAACTCTGAACTTGAGAGATTTCAGTATGCAGAGCATATAGCCCACTTCAACCACGAAGCAAGGGCTTGAGGGGCAATGCCTTGTTTTCTGGCCTTGACCGGGAGGAAGTGATATTTGCGCATGTCATTACTTGTCTGTCTGTCTTGAGTAGTGTTTGAAGGCAATACATGAGGCTACTCTGATCTGGTGAGATGTCAGAGTAAGAAATAAAGGGTGTGAAGCATGATATCCTGTGTTCTGTCTCATACAGATTACTTGAAACTTCTGAGCAGTAAGCCACATAAGCAGATACATTGTTCGTGCCACAACTTATCTCTATATATCTCAAGTAGTGCTTGAGGGAGCAGACAGGATCTTGCATAGCTGCCTCTCTAGACTTGTCTTTGGAAAAGAGAGGACAAATGACGACTCTTTGGTTACCTAACAATCTGAACTGAACAGAAGATAGTTCGGGTCCACTGGAATGATATGTAGCTCACTCATACTATGAAAACTAAAGCTATCAAGAAGCATGTCTTGTATGATAGGCACTTTAGCGAAGCATGAGCAAGAAGTTCAAATTTGCTTGAGTGTAGCCAAGTTAGAACCCAAGAAAAATTCCATTTTAGAAATAATGTTATGGATTTGGCTGCTAGAGATCAAAATGTCTAACAGATCTGAGAGATCTTTATCATGCCCAATGACACATCTGCCATGATGTCAGAATGTATCTGAGATCACTGATCCCTGAGGGTGTAAACATAATCTTGCATGGCTGCTGTTCTCTACCTAGCTATGGAATAAAGCGAGCAGGGACACTGGTTGAATACCAACAGAGTGTAATCTGTTCCAGGCTATGAATCCCAATGGTATCTTGAGAACCACCTAACCCTCCGATCTGAACTGTAGAGAATTCCACTGAACACAAAGCTAAAGCTATCAGTAAAAACATGGTCTGCATGATAGTGACTTTAGCAATGTAAAGGCTAGAATTTCAAAGGGGGTCAAATCTAGCCATGTTAAAAAAAAAACCCGATTGGATCACTTTGGAGACAAATAAGTGATATTGGTCAAGGAGACCAATATCTGATAGGACTCTATCCAACATAAACATGTTGCCATGATGCCAGAATTAGTCCAATATCATAGGGCAGTAGCTTTTGGTAACAATTGTGGTCCAACTGTTTCTCTTCCAAGAACATAGCCAGAGAAAGTCAGCCAGTTGAGGAATAGAGGCACACAGGTGGGCGATATAAATGGTTACTCTTGAGAGTCTCTCCACAAATGAAGGTTTGATTTGTGTGACTCACAAGGCTGTATGGGTAAAAGCTGAGCATGTAGAAAAAAGGGGGTGGTTGACTCAGCTTGGCCAGAATCTTCTCGGGTGTATTATCATTGGAATAAATAGATTGGCGATACAGGGCTTGTGCCCTCAAAGAAGGGTGGGCTATTGGAGTCATCTTGCTATTCTTACCAAATGATTGTAGCACCGCAGGAGTAGCGACACAGGCCCACAACCCCTCCCACATAAATGACAGTGCATCTCACGGCCAAAGCTGCTGTGTCTTGAACTCAGGGGATGAAGGTGGGTAGCTGTTTATTCCATCTTGTCGTCAAGTGGTCGATCATCAGATGCCCTTGAAGAGTGTGATGACCAGACAACCAACTGATGGAGGGGACATTATGTGTGAAGGACAAGACCCCATTTGGACTGATTCTCGGTGAAACCAATGATGCAGGCAGAAAGTGTCTGAATTGTATGCTGACATGGAGATTATTGCACCCCCATAGAAAAATGCCAAATCAGAACACCGGACAACTGGTCTGGTACCTCCCTGTTGTCAGATCAAAAGAGGACCATTTCACACCAAGGATCGATCTTTATAGAAATGAAAGGCATTGATGACAGCCTTCCTTTCTGGGATATTGATACAAAGAGGCCATTCCTAAGGTGTCGCCAATGGTAGTGAAGGTCAACAACATGGGTATTCCCACTATGTGCACTGGCGGCTGTACTTTTGTTATTTCTGTCTGAGGTTATTAAGCGGGATTCCAATGGTCAGCCAGCATTGCCCAACTGACATGGGAATGGTTGAATTTTGGGTCTGATCCTGACTGCTTGAATAAGAGGACCTAAAACAGTGCACCAATGTGCTGGCAAGGCCAAGTGTGTCCGCTGCCATATAATAGCCAAGGAGTTACAAGAACTCTCCCAATGAAATCCAAGTCTTGATCGAAACATACTTGACGAGTTCAATGATTCTGGGAGCACAAAAACATGGGGACATGCCAGTTTCCAATTGGTTAAGAAGTCTATGCCTAAATGGACAAAATTATGGGAAGTACACAGGTCTGAATTTCCTAGTTCATGAAAAGGCCTGGATAATCTGGAAGAAGGGATCCGCCTTGGAGTAGGGTAGAACTTACCATGTATTTCTTTCAGATGCTGCCCAGGTACGCTGCTGTCAATGTAGATGACAACACCCTGAACGGGGTCCCTCGTGTGAGTGAAAGCCCAAGTTGCTAATGAGGGCCAAAGAGAAGAATGGTGAATTTATAACAGTGGCAGTAAACATTGAAACTAGCAACAGATGGGGTGGATAGGGAAGTCGTAGTATACATCTGTCAGATCGAGACTAACGGCAAACTCACCCTGTCTAAAAGGAAGGCGGAATGATATTGCCTTCCCCGTCTTGAATAAGGTAAGGAGACTCCAGTCAATGATGAGCATCCACCTGCTGTTTGCATGCCAAAAGCAAGTCATAAGTAACTCACTGGGGAATGTGTCCTTAGCACAAGCTCCCACACCTTTTATGAGTGTATCCTCTGTTATGAAAATGTATCCATCTCCCGATCTGATGGTGTATTGTGTGGAGGGGTGAGGGGAATGTCGATGAACGAAACCCAAAGCCCCTCCAACTGACCTGGATCAGCCCTGCCCCCTTCTGATGGAACAGGGTGGTCCAGTGAGCTCAAATCGGTTTCATACAGCCACTGTACTGTTGCATGATTGAGGTCAATGTGGGTGCACATGTGACTATCAATGACTCACACCCTTACTGTGAACCGGATTATCATCTGGCTAGGCAAGACAGGAGCTCTCCACTGAGTATAAGCCGTGAGTACTCTAATATCCGGCATCAACACTAATGACAGCACTGCAGTCCTTTCCTGCACTGTCAGCCTTTCCATCACTAACGGCATCTCCAGCCTTTCCCATACTGTCGGCATCACTGACCTACCAGCATGCACCTCTGCCGGCCACTCCAAAGCCATGTCTGAACAGGCCGACTTCTCATCAAAATCGCCGTTAAATAATGATAAATTGCAGACTGCCCAGCTAGACAGATGGATCTATCACTAAGATCTCCATAAACATTGTGTCGCTGGCTCTTTCTGGCCAAATGGCTGGGATGGCTGGACTGCTGGTAATGTTGGGGCAACTGCCGGTGTCGGCTGGAAGGTTGGTATCGGTGCGGCAGTATTATTATTATAATTATTTGGGTCCAGCTTATCAATTATAAATCCCATGCACCCCAACTTACCTGCCTGAAGGCCATGCTCATACATATGTGGAGGCTTGTTCAGATTGAAGAGTGCAGCTTCAACTGCTGTGCTGATTGACACATCTTACCCAGTGATGGATGGTCCCATCCTTTATCCTCCCTGTCCCCTGATGTATCGGTATGAGTTGGTTCTGTGTGACGAACTTTAGATTGGGGGAGGGGATTCCAGTGACCCTCACTAAGGCTTACCACTGAGGCCATTTGGGGGTAGAGGCTAAGGATGTCAGAGGTATCCTGCCGTGACCATGACATCTCTCTTTCCCCTTTGCTGCTTTCTGAAGTACAGCTAATAGTATAAATCATATAGGGTTGAAATTACTATGTCACTAAAACACCGCCTTAACGAAAAGACCTGTAAACGAGTTGCATCATAAATGTATGTCCTATATTAAACTTAATCACATTGCATAGTTAATAGAGAATGGACAATGTGTACATACTACAAACCGAGCCAGAGTCATTGTAGGCCACCATGCTCTGATACAAGAAACACATTTAAGTAGAAACTAGTAATATGTTGAAATTACTAGGTGGCTGAAATAAAACACTTTCATAAACACACATTATAGACACTGCGTAATAGAAATCATGCATACATAACATAAACAAAACAGACATAACATAAACAAAACAGGAGTCATGGTAAACTTCCATGCTCTGAAGTGGTCTATAGAACGTTTAATTGATATATGCTAAAATGACACAAGACATAAACTAAAGCAGAAACCAGTAATATGTGAAATTACTAGCTCGCTAAAAACACTTGTAACATAGATGAAGTCTCATATCAGAAACCTATGGCCCTGTTTACAACTTATGATGCATGCTTGGTTAAAAATAATTCCATCAAAACAGCATGAAATACAGATAAATCAGACACAATTATGAAGCAGCACTTCAGAATTCATTTTAAGAGCTCAGTAGCAGATGGAGTAAGTGAACCAAGTCAAATGTACGCTAACCCATAATGACCTTGTGTAAGGTCAACGAAAGCATGGTGGAATGGTGGTCCTACAAGACAAAATCCCAACAAGTGACAAATCTCTCAAAATATTGGCAGAAACTGTAAAATAAAGCATACAACCTGCAGTAGATTGATAACTCCGTACCATAAGCAAAATGAACATTGGATGGGTCCATAGGAACACATAAACAGGCTGGATTGTCGGAGGCTATTGCACTATGTGTGTATCAGGACACAGCAAAGCTAAAAACTGGCGACACCTGATGGTATCAAGGGGAGGTAATGGATAAGAGTTACTGTCCTATAAAAATAGACAATAAGACGATTTTTGTCTTTTAGTAGGGTTGGATTCGTGAGGTAGCAGGCTAATATTCCTAACGTAATGTGACTGGGGAACATATCTGAAGGGAGAAATGTAAGTGCAGTAAAACTTTTCAATATGAAAGTGGGTGGGGTTAACATTTGCTTGGTCAGAACAATCTAGTATAATATAAAAGATCTGGAAATAAATAAGACCGTCTGAAAATCAGGATACCTACAGCATCCGGACAAAGGTACAAGTGACAATTTACAATGCACTCTTCGAAAGTTCATTCTTGACACAAAACTCCTCAAAACTTGGATGGCTTATCTTCTATAAAAAAAACCACCAAGATATTGCCACCATGTTTGTAACCCTATAATTTGTTATCTTTATACAGAGTTCTATAAACCAATTTGTTCTGAATTAAACATTACTCTGTGTATTGTGTTCCATCATACTTCTAGTGCAACCAAACTGAATATACAAGTACAGTCAAGTCCAACTACAAACTGCACAGACCAAGAACTGATGTCACATAGTGCACCAGCAGATCTGGGTCTAAGCAGTTAGGAGTAACCAGTAGAACAAACAATACAGACCCAGATCTGCTGGTGCTTTAAAGGATGACAGATCAGGGTCTATGCTGTTTACAATGGATCCAGAGTTATACGCAAGTCCTTATGGTACTCCATATACAGTGACAAGTTTTGAATCATTACACATGTGGAAAAAGGGAACGTACCTTTCTTACAAAGACGCAGACATCAACATAAAATTTTAGATTAAGGTTAAAGAAGTGTGCCTTATAAAGATTCATGTTTCTTTCATGCTCAACTGCCTTTCTTTGTTTTTCCAGAGTGACTTTCTTGTTTTTCATCACCAAAGCATTTGCTTTAGCCGTCTCTTCTGACAATACATTTGCATTCTTCGTATTGGGTTCTGGACCTAATTTATCTACTTCAGTTTTTGAATGAGGTGAACTTTTTGCTTTTCTTGTTTTCTTCTTTTGTAATTTTGTATCATGTTCTCTATTATTGACCGAGTCAACATCTTCATTAATGTTGCTTATTTCTCTGCCAATCTGCTCAAGTTCAGCTGCCCATTTGTCTTCTCGAGTTCCACCAATACTGTCCTCCTGTTCATCCCTAAAATCCTTATATTCCATAGGTAGAAATTTTGAGTAAGGATCCAAAGTCTCTGCTAACTGGTCATTAATGGAAAAATGATATTCTATTATATCGCCTGACTTAGATGGCACCAATTGTCCCTGAAAACTGCTGATGGTGTAGTCCTTTTCAATGAGATCAATTTTTCTGTGGAAATTTGTGCCAACCTGCAAAATCCCACTGGGATGGACAATATTTCCATCTGAGCTGGACAATTGGACAAGACGTGCTTGAAGAACTGAATAAAAAAACATGGAGCTATAACAACAAATCTTAAAGCATTTCTAACAAATCATGATGAAACTCAATTTATAAGAATATTTTTGACAGGAAAGATTACCATGCAAAGTGCTGTACTGTAGTAAATCACCAAATTCAATATAATTTCATGTTGCAAACATGCTGCACTTGCTAATTAAAAAAAAATTAAATACTAAAATATTCTACTCTAAAACCCTTTCACCCAATGAGTATTAAACAGCCTAATATTTTGCCCTATTAAACCTGATGTCTATATCTAAACATTATGTTCTAGCAATTCAGTGCCTAAAGAGATCAATTATTATTGTACAGTGCTGCTTTACAAAAAAATCAACTGGAGTAATATTTTGTCAGATTTCTACATAAAATCATACACCTTGAACCAAGAAGACGAAAGACCGGGAGCCCTTGAATGGAACAAAGCTCTACTGGCCAAATGAATTTCTAGGATTCCAAAATAGGACTTTCTTTTTAACTGCAGATTGTTGAAGCCATTTCCGATACTGTTAAGCAAGGACAAGATTTTCAAGATGGCCACTGTAAGATTGGTACCATTTTCAAGTAGACCAACCAGATAAGTCATTTGGTGAAAACCATGTCAATATAATCATTCACTCAGCTTGGGGCTAAAATATGTTTTATGAGGTGAAAGCCATCTGGAAGATACTGGTATATACATTATTGTGTCTAAATTTTCCCCCTTCCAAAATGAAACATAAGGATTTGAAACAACTACATGTGCACACACACCAACAAATTCTTTACATAAAAAGAACAAGTCAATTATACAACCAGCATAGAGCCCTGGGATATCTTCATGCTAACCAGGGACAAGGCCCTGATTCATCACGTACAAACTGTTCATAGCCTCGCACTTAAATTATGTGTTTACTTGGCATTACAAGGGGGAGTTAATTTGCACAGTCAGCATAGATTCCTGGATCTGTCTTGACCCCACCCCTAGACACTGCCCCTGGAGTCATAGCTTTGAAACCATTTGGATAGCCATCCAACAAGCTGTGGTGGCTCAGCTGTTGTACTCATATGCAGGTGGTTTGATTTCCACCTATCTGAGCAGGCTGGATTGTAAACAGGTTTCTTTCAGAATTAAGTATTTCTTTCTTAAACAAGAATTCCAGGACCAAATTTTGTTATACTAGGCCCAAGAAAAAGCAATGTAGCTCATGGAACTGTGGGGCATGCATTGTTTACACTTTATGTTGCCAGTGTATACAACTCATTGAATTTTTTTCATGCAGCAAAAAGCTCTTTTGCTCATTGATCTAGCTGAGATTAATTTAGATCAACAAGTCCTTAGTTATACAGATGTTGGGAGCTTTATAGCTAGGGTCAAATGCATATACATTTTCAGCCAAGTTGCCACATCCCTGTGATTTTTCACTTACTTCTAGCTTTCTGATTTTTCATTGATTCTGAATAAATAAAAATAATACAGTACCCTGCAAGCAATTTTCTACTGTTTCAAATGATTTAAGGTGAAACATACTTGAAACATCCTATCTGAAATTAGAATTTTCAGTTACCATAAGTACATAAGCTGATGGTAATGCACTTGCAATTAGTTGACATAAGGTGTCTGCAGCTACCATCAGTCTAATGCCTTTCAACAAACACAACACACTATTCATTGTTTAACACCGGCCTTACGCATATATACAGTGCTAATGGCAATCTTGTTTTAAAATGTGCTTCCATCACCAAGCACCTGTCAAGCCTTATTACAAGCCTCAATGGCCCAGATAACAATGAATGCCATCTTTAAGCGCATTGTAGGCTACACATAACATAGCAGCCAGTATAGCTGCAAGAGGAAGAACCCGGGAAAATCCTGGTAAGAACCACCAATCCATGTGAAGCTACTGGCAAGCTTTCTGACATACCCACACTGGCTGAACCAAGACTAGAATCCATGCATATGGAGGTGAGACAGCAGTGAACGGCGAAGGCAAGCACGGTAGACCACTCCCTGCCACCCAGGGTCCACCAGTATTTATTATATTTGACTTCATATGAAAGCACTTTGCAAGGTAACCACCAAAATTCAAGTAATTTTCATGACTGTAATAACTCTGCAGGTTGAAAATCATTTAAGAGTAAAATTCCAGAATGTTCCAGGAGGTGATTGTTCAAATTCATTGGAAGATTAATCAATGTATCCAACCTGGATGATTTTAGTTTCACTTTACTGTAAACCTGTACAAAAATGTGCTATATCAAACCACTTTTTTCATTTCTAGATTATGATTAAACTTGCACAAAAGACTGCATTTTCTAACCTCTAGAAGCTCTTAAACTCCAAACAAAAAATAACTCTGCATAAAAATGACACTGAAAATCTCAATTCATGTATACCTTGCACAAGTTGCCTTTGCACATCTTCCTTGCTGACTGGTAGGGATTTCGTCCTCCACTTATAATTTCCAACTTTGATACAACTAGATCCACTGCTGCCCACATAGATTTTGGCCTCTGCAATTTCTGTAGAATATGAGTGGCACAGACTACATCCTGCAATGGAAAGGTTCAATCTTAAACATCAGTTTACTTGCTTAATCAACTTTTTTGTTACTCCCACACTTTTAATGGGGAACCATAGTAGCTCTGTTGGTAAGCACATGACTCAAAGGGTCATGGGTTTAATTTATTGTCCATGCCTGCTTGGGGAAAGCTACCATGTTTCCTTGGAAAATGTATTTGAAACCCATTTCCTCATCATGATGTAGCCAGCAATGTTAAAAGTGCTGTTAAAACCAAAATCTTACACTTTAGAAGAAAATACTAGGACTATATATGTGCTCCTGATTATCTGTACAATAGTCACATAATGAATACACTGTTCCATATCAAAGCTTGAAAACTTAGGATACAAATGTGGATGGGGACCAGTGTCTTCACTAAGGTCTTTTGCAATAGTGGTCCTAATATGACATCATTTCAACCTGTGACACTTCAGAACCTGCCATATGCACTAGTACTGATTACATATGCATGTTTACTTCCTAACCTCTAAAATTTAATCTATTAAATAAACACATTATAGCCTAATTCAAAGCTCTGTCAATCAAATGATATATTACCTCTCTTTGGCATGTAATTATGATAATCCTGGACAATTACCCACTCGTTATCTTTCATGCCTGCCATGGCCCAACTGCTGGTGAGTGACCAAGGTGCTATATATTTATATTTATTTCAGTCATTTCCATTACCAACACCAAAAATGTATACAAAATACTTTGTAGTTAAGCAAATTCTGAAAGATGGAAACATCACGTTCGAAAAATGTAAAATTCCACACCAACCAGCTAGCCCGCTGATGGTATGGCTACAATTGTTACTGACTGGTGTACAGGCCACTTGCACACTTTGAAGATACAGAGTCCTCGACTGTTCACTCATCAAACTTGGTCCCCAACCTATTTCTTCATTTTGGCAGTCATTTTAGGAGTTGGATTGGCACCAGTCTTTCTGTGAAAAACCCATGCTGATGTGACCATTGATTCTGGAGAAGTATCCATGACAGTATTTTCAAGTTGGCCACTGTGGCATACATATTCAATGTGGTCATTGTGGCAGCCATATTAGATACCAGATAAGCACCATTTTCATTTAGGACCAACTAATCAAAGAAAATCTTCTGGCTAAAACCCTACAACATTACATTTTGTTCAAGAAAAATAGCAAAAGCAAAAGTTTCAGAATGGCCATATTAGATATCAGAATGGCCATATTAGATATCAGACTGGTCACATTTTCATTTAGAACCAAAAAGACATCATAATAAACTCTTAATTGAAAACTCTATTTTGATATGACTCTCTACTCATGAGGAGTAGCAATAAGAAGATTGGATAATCATCCATTTTTATTCAGGACCCACAGGACATTACATAAAGTCTTTAACAAGATTTTAAAGATGGCCATTGGCAGCCATACTGGCCATCACATCAGCACCATTATAAGAAAATCTCAGGTTAATATGACATTCCATTCAGGAGGAGCAACATTAACAATATTGTTAACATACTGGACACCAGGACTGCCCCATTTTCATTTACGACAAACTAGATATAATAACAAATCTTTTAGTGAACATCCCATGTTGATGTGACCATCCTTTCAGGAGGAGAAGCAGACATGCCAACTCTAATTAGACTTTTTCAGCAAAGCAGTCAATAATTTTTCTTAAGATAAACCAATTATCAACAAAGTACAACACAATATTATGTAGTGTTATGTATTGCTAATGTTGATTTGGAAAATATGCATTTAAACATTTCACAAGTGGGATGAATATGTATGTAAAGTTTCATGGCAATCTTCAAAGTTGTTTAGAAGTGGTGATAACAATCTATGATAATGGACAGACAGACAATGTACACAAGACCATCCAATAACCTTTGCTTTATAGTTAGCAGTGCTAAAATGTACATCTCTCCCTTAGTCCTAAAATGTAAGACATATCACATGTTATTTATGTTTTAGTGCTACACCTTACTGCCCAAATAATGGCCTTGTATCGCGTGTTCTGATGTCGGTTGACATTGGAATGAGTCATCAATTTTTCAGGAATATCTCACACACTTGGCAGCCTGTATCAACACTTTTTCACAAATGCGTAATTAATTTAATTACTGTTCTGTCTTTATCCTGGAGAAATCAAAATCTGACGCCAGCAAATGGACATATTTTCATGTTCTGCTGATATAAATTAAAATTTGCTGAAATGTGACAGTAGCTGATGTATTCCAAAGTATGTTCAAGTAGGTTCATGCAGGGATATGCTTCTTGAACAAAACAAAATGTTGCTTACTGTCCCAATAGGCACTATAGACACAATATATTTTTTATTCATTTCATTAAAGAATAATACTTAAACTTAATGGGATTTTGGCATTCCCCAATTTCCAACCAACCGAAATGTAAGCCGATGAAACTTAAAAACAGGTCCATTTGCTTGTGTGAAACTTTTAATTTATTAGGAAAATGATATCAGATTAAGTCAAGTCTGACTAGTACATTATAACTTTCTTTTGTAGAAAAGTGCTGATACATGCTGCCAAGTGTGAGAGATATTCCTGAAAATTCTATTTTGTTGTGATGTCAGTCGACATCTAAAAACATACTACACAGTGTCATCATTTAGGCAGTAAGACCATGACGGCAAAAACATAAATATCACGGTAGAGGTGTTACATTGTAAGACTAATTTCTCCCTCAACAATTTGCACTCAGACAACTTGCAAACCTTCTTACACCATGGGTCTGACATGGATCCAATTTTTTGCCAATAAAATCCGAAAAATACTTTTAATAAGAAATCATAATAAAAAAATTCATTTCTTTGCTAAAGAAATTCTTGGTACACTGTAAATAACAATTTTCTAAAAAAAATTATGAAAATAGCTGTAACGCATACCGGTGACAGCACTTTAACAAATAATAACAAGTTAAATTAGTTTTATTCAGTGAAATTCAAAATTGAAGTTTCATCTTTTTATTCTGTTTCAGTGTAATTATTATTAATGCGATATATCCTCTTGTATTTAAATCTAAAAGGTGTTAAGCTACCGCCACTGTTGTCAGCACGTAATTATAATTGTTAATAATGCTTTGATCTCGACAATTTACTAAATTATTAATTAACCAAAGTGTCATCCTGAGTTTATGATTTTCATTTTCACATTTGGCTCTAACCTTAACCTGCGTTTTACGCTCAACTTTTTTTTTATCGACACCGAGATGAAATTTCGATGGTGCAACTGTTGTGTTGCGATACACAGATTTTTTTCGAATTCTAAGAAAAACTAATATGCCATCAATCTTATATCAATATATTCGCTTACGTTTCAAATTTTTCAATCCTTTTATGCCAAATCTTTCTTTCAAACTCAAAGAAATGCGAAATAAATGCGACATTTCTCAATAACTGAATAACCGCATGTCTCCGATGTCACCTTGACCGACGATTTTCAGACTGGTGCACTGTTTAATGAGAGCAAAGTCAAACCTTGAGTTCCATTCGAAGCTTCGAAGTACATGAACGTTCGCAGAAAAAAAACATAAACTTATATATTAATCGGCACTATTCGTAAGGACTACTGGTTTTATCTCATGTCAAATATATTAACACAGTAAATGGTTATCCCCCCCCAAAAAAAATAAATAAATAAATAAATAAATAAACCCCCAAAAAAACAACAACAACAGAAATGCTGTCACGTAACTGAAGCTTGTTCAGACTTTTTGTCTTTGAAAAGTACAGAGGCTATTTAAGGACATTTGGCCTACCATTAAACCGTAGCAATCAAAATTAAAAGTACGTTCTGTAAAAGCAAGTTAACGGAGGGTGATTCCTGATTATTAACCTTGCTGAATTGTGTGTAATTTCTGTAAAAGAAAAAGTGTGGGGGTCAAACGAACATTGCAAACACCCCTGAGTTAAATTAATAGTGCAAAAACCATAGGGTCACCACTGAAAAAACAAAAACAGTGGGTCACATTAACTCGCAGATAACAATGCTAATTATCCTTTTGTTGTTGTTGAGTTTAATTATAGTGGCGTGCGCACAATTGTGCATGTGCCACTTTTTTTCTGACTGACTGCATCGCAGCCTGCTAGTTGTTCCTGGGGAAGGGAATGGTGCCGTCTCCCCCAGGCTTTTATCGGTTCAAGGAACCCTGATAGTTTGGCCTCAATCTGTGGGTCCATAAAGGTCCCTTACAGTTGAATGGTTGGCTGTCATTAGTGGGAAGGAGAGCTCTGGAACGGTCCTGCTTGCTTTACATCGCTGGTTTCTTGTTGCATTTGCCTAGTGTTTCTTGCGTTTTTTTTTTGTTTTTTTTTCTTTCTTCAAAATGTTCTTAAAAATGGGGTGGGGGTGTTCTATGCTGTTTATAGAGGTTGTTAGCAGAAATCATGCATGAAGAGAGATTTTCAAGGTTATTATGGTATTACTAGTCGAGGTGTTTATGGTGTGCTTCCTACGTTATGTTATTTATAAGTTTTTAGATATTGCCTCTTTAAGTTATTTATTTATTAATGGTTTTAGAGACTGAATGTTATTTATACTTTATTTAGCAAGAGAGCGGAGTCCTAGCCGATTACACGGTTCGTTAAGGACATCTAGGACCTGAGTCCTAGCTGATTACTCGGTTCGTTAAGGACATCTAGGACATCCGATTTTGCGGTTTCCTTAGTTTAATAGGTGCTTCGTAAGTGAATTATTTATTAATATTTTTATAAAATTGAATGATATGTTATGGGTTTTTATGTGGGGGCTTCTAAATTTATTTAGCTATTTACTGGGGTTTTTGGGGGTTTTGTGGGGATAGTAATTATATTTTGTCCCTAAGTCCTGCTGAGTCTATGAGTTTCTTTATATTTTTATATGCTGATTGTTTATTTTTTATTAGAGTCCATAAGTAACTCTGGGTATGTGTGTGGTGATCCAATCTCTTTTAGATTTTTGATAAATATTTTCCTAACGGGTTGATATTTTGGGCATATATTGAATACGTGATGTAGATCTTCGGTGGTGTGGCAGTTGAAGCAGTAATGGTTGCTGTTTTGGTCATATAAACCTTCCAAAACTGCTTGCAAATTTAGCTTTTTCCAGTTATTATCCTGTTCATGGTTTTCTGTTCTAAATAGGTACCCTTAGGTAGCCGTATGTTCCTATCTACGGGGGGTGGGGGGAGGAGGGGGGTCATGGTGTTTTTTAACCTTTTATGGTAGAGTTTCCTAGAGTGTGTATTGCGATTTTGGATCGATTTGATAACGCTTAGGGAATCGCTTATAATGACTGAAACCATTCATGGCAAAAGTTTTAAATTTGAGACACATACGTGCACCCATATTGATTGGTATACACATGTGAAATTCCATTTAACAGTATGTTGTTTTTTTTGTTATTTTTTAACATTTTTGTTTCACTAGAGATATGTACACTTATATTGACTGATATATAAAAATAAGAAAAATGTATGTGGTTAGATATAGGTCAGTACGGGAGCTTAACAGATTATTACAAAGTAGGGAGAACAGCCACTGGACCTATTACGCTGAGAATGTTGCTTTTCGTGCGCCGGCGCCAAAAGTGGGTCCAGTTCCGAAACCATGCTGAAAAGGGACCATGTGGCATACATTTTTTGAAGACTACGTCTACGTACGCCTGACGCACAGCACAGTGAGATACCTAAACAGTATTATTCAGGAATATTCATTTATCGCACCCGAAAGCAGGAGCGCCCTTAGCAAGGCACGAAAAGTGGGATCACACCGGGCCCTCAAGCTAAGGGGCCCGACAATTTGGGATTTTGTTTAAAACAGATGACAATTAAAGCAGATTATTTAAAAATAAATTTAATTTTGACTACAAATCTGTTTTTTTCTATGAGTATTTCATAGAATTTCTAAAGTGATAAAGAAATTATATTTTGTGGGACCATTGTCCTAGTTTCGCACCGGACACATACAGCCCTAAAACTGCCCTTGCCAGAGGGTAGCAGGGGCTTATCCCTGCGTAACGCTGGATTGACAGATTACCGCAGCTGCCCGATTTTGCAGAACGGCAGTGTAGAGTTGACGCGATTGTGAACATCATCGCGCGACATTGCCCCAAAACCAGGAATTTCAAGCATATATTTTGCTATTTCTTAGTACTATAACGCTAGGAGTACAAGTTATTCTTTCAAAAAGCTCACAAATATTGATGACCTAAACTTTAGCCTTGTCCTAACGGAAATGGATAAAACCATGTCTGGCTTAGAAAATCTTGGCCATCGGAACTGCATCGCCAGAGAACATCATATTATAGAGGCCAATGAAACAGCATCGTCAGAGAACATCATATTATAGACGCCAATGAAACAGCATCGTCAGAGAACATCATATTATAGATGCCAATGGAACAGCATCGTCAGAGAACATCATATTATAGTGGCCATTGGAACAGCATCATCCGAGAACATCATATTATAGAGGCTATCGGAACAGCATCGTCAGAGAACATCATAATATAGATGCCAATGGAATAGCATCTTCAGAGAACATTATATTATATATACCGATGGAACAGCATCGTCAGAGAAC
This sequence comes from Sinohyriopsis cumingii, assembly GCA_028554795.2. Lineage (NCBI taxonomy): Eukaryota > Metazoa > Mollusca > Bivalvia > Unionida > Unionidae > Sinohyriopsis > Sinohyriopsis cumingii. The sequence goes on from CM068838.1 coordinate 59,309,590, forward strand.
ATTATATTAAAGAGGCCAATGAAACAGCATCGTCAGAAAACATTATATTAAAGAGGCCATCCGAACAGCATCGTCAGAGAACATCATATTATAGATGCCAATTAAACAGCATCGTCAGAGAACATTATATTAAAGAGGACATTGGAACAGCGTCGTCAGAGAACATCATATTATAGAGGCCATCGGAACAGTATCGTCAGAGAACATCATATTATAGATGCCAATAGAACAGCATGGTCAGAGAACATTATATTAAAGAGGCAAATAAAACAACATCGTCAGAGAACATCATATTATAGAGGCCATCGGAACAGCATTGTCAGAGAACATTATATTAAAGAGGCAAATAAAACAACATCGTCAGAGAACATCATATTATAGAGGCCATCGGAACAGCATCGTCAGAGAACATCATATTATAGAAGCCAATGGAACAGCATTGTCAGAGAACATTATATTAAAGAGGCAAATAAAACAGCATCGTCGGAGAACATCATATTATAGAGGCCAATGGAACAGCATCCTCAGAGAACATCACATTATATAGGCCATCTGAACAGCATCGTCAGAGAACATCACATTTTATAGGCCATCGGAACAACATCGTCAGAGAACATCATATTATAGATGCCAGTGGAACAGCATCGTCAGAGAACATTATATTAAAGAGGCCATCGGAACGGGATCGTCAGAGAACATCATATTATAGATGCCAATTTAACAGCTTCGTTAGAGAATATTATATTAAAGAGGCCATTGGAACAGCATCGTCAGAAAACATCACATTATAGAGGCCATCGGAAAAGCATAGCTAGAGAACATTATATTACAGATGCCAATGGAACAGCATCGTCAGAGAACATTATATTAAAGAGGCCAATGGAACAGCATCGTCGGAGAACATCATATTATAGAGGCCAATTGAACAGCATCGTCAGAGAACATCACGTTATAGAGGCCGTCGGAACAGCATCGTCAGAGAACATCACATTATAGAGGCCATCGAAACAGCGTCTTCAGAGAACATCACATTATAGATGCCAATGGAACAGCGTCTTCAGAGAACATCATATTATAGATGCCAGTGGAACAGCATCGTCAGAGAACATCGATGTTTTTCCAATCAACTTGAAGTACACGACGTTCTCACCAGAACATCTGCAGTTTGCTGTAGTTTACTCGACCTGCATTATAAAACTATTTGATTTGGATACGAATATCATAACACTTATTTTTAATTAAAACTTTGCCGAAGAAAACGAACGCATTTAAATACTGTATCGGGTACGGGTGCGTCATAATGCATACTCGTATTAATTAACTTCTACCTCCACACGGATTTTATATATGGCTGTCCTTAATAATTTATGTTAATTACATTGATATTTGAGAATTTGTTATTCTTATTTATTGAATGCTTGATTGATTGATAGATTAACCTGCAAATAGAATTTAATGTGACGTGACACGCTTCAGAAGAGTTAACCTTCACAGTTAGCTGCATTTGATTGTTGTGAGCAATCTACTGTACTAATCATCAATGATTATTGGTGTTGACAAAAGAGTAAGGTCTTTGTTGTACATGGATGAATTCCACCCCCCACCCCCAAGCCCACACCCACACACCCCAATATGTAAATATGTGCATAATTAAACTTTGAAAATAAGATCAATTGTTTATGTTTACCATACCAGACATTTATTCGTTGTATTTTGCAGTGTGTTATATGAATGTCAACACAAAAAATACTGTTATACTAAATATAATAGAAAACAACGTCAACTCACGCTCTATCTAACTTTACCAAACTGCAGTTACAAATATTTTATTGTTTTATATTATTTTGATGCTAGTAATTGTGAATATACAGTTTCAAATTACACAGCTCTCACGGTTTACTTTCCAGGTTACGTCAATTAAACACCTGACAATTCAAAAGGACAAAAAAAAAAAAAAAAAAAAAGAATTAATCATGTAAATTACCAACAAACTCACGAGAAGATAGGTTTTTAAAACATTAGAAAGTACAAATGATGCTATTGAATCACAAACAAAAAGATATGGCGAAGAATCTAGGAGAAACTAATTAAACAACAACAACAACAACAAAACCATATTAACAACAGGAAACAGGAAACAATTAAAGAACAATCAAATGGCTATATTCTGGTGAACAATGAACAGGAGTATACATGAAAGAAAATACTTTCCCAGCGCGCAGATGATATATTTTCTGATATAATGCGTGTTAATAATTTAATGTTTGGTAATAATTTAATGTCTCTGAGCGTGTTATAACAGAAACATTTTAATAATTTAATGTCTGGTAAAAATTTAATGTCTCTTATCGTATTATGATAGAAACACTTTAATAATACAATGTATGGATGAGGAATTAAAAAATTATAATTTATTGACATATAACAAGTTTTGCATATCACAATTCGTCTCTCCAGAATTTCAGAATTTAAAAAAATATATGATGATGCAGTTGTTTATTGAGTTGGAGAATTGTATAGTGAGTGTTTACCAAGAGATATTAATAATATGAATGAGAACGGACAATACATCTTAGAAACAATGAGCAGAAATATAGATCAGCGGCCACATAAGGGTTTTATTGAAATCAGGGGTTGATCACAAACAGACGCAAATAAATCGTTATAAGTGGCGTGATTGCAAATTTACCTCCCCGATAGTCAAATAGTGTTGTTAATATACAAATTTTTAGAACAGCGTTTATTGCAGGCCTATATACAGGTCATAATTATGGATTTCCAAGAAAGACAGGATCTCGCTACTGGCAACAACGACGTTTCATTCTTTTTACCATTATCCGGCATATTTGGTTCATGCTGTGCTAAAATTCACTAATCAGTGGTGTTAAACACTCTTATGAGGCTCTGGATCAGGCAATATCCAGTATCCCCAACAATGAAAGCCTTTACTTACTAGGAGACTTCAATGCTAGAGTGGGAGCTGACCATGAGGCCTGGTCCACCTGTCTCGGCTTTTACGGAAGGGGCAAGATCAACGAGAATGGACAGCGACTTCTGGAGATGTGCTGCTCTCACAGCCTATGTGTGACCAACACTTTCTTCAAATGCAAGGAGATCCACCAGGTGTTGTGGAGACACCTACGTTCACGCCACTGGCACCAGCTAGACCTCGTCATCACCAGGCGTGCAGAACTGGCCAGTGTCCTCCTCACCCGCAGCTACCACAGTGCCGATTGCGACAAGGACCATTCCCTCGTTGCCAGCAAGGTGCGAATATTACCCAAGAAGCTGCACCACGCCAAGAAGAAGCGTCACCCACGCATCAACACCTGCTGTGCAAGCAACCCAGAGAAAACACAGCAGTTTATCAGCAAACTGAAAGAAGCCCTCACCAAAGTGACACCTGATGACACCATTGACTCCCATATCCATGACTCTGTGTACAATTCAGCCATCACAGCTTACGGGAAGAGGGAGCGAAAGAATGTCGACTGGCGTGAGGCAAACTGAGAGAAGATGGAGCCCGTGAATGAGGCAAAGAGGAAAGCCCTCCTGGCATACAAGGCTGCACATAGCCCCAGAACACTACAAGCCCTCAGAATTGCAAGGAACAACGCCCAGAAGACCGCCCGCCGCTATACCAACACCTACTGGCTGAAGTTTGGAGCAGTATACAGACAGCTGCCGACACCGGGGATACAAGAGGAATGTATGAGGGTATCAAAAAGGTGATAGGCCACCCCCCACCCCCAGCTACAAGACCGCCCCCCTCAAGTCCAAGACGGGCGAAGTCATCACAGACCAGGGGAAACAACTGCAGCGATGGGTTGAGCACTATCTCGAGCTATATGCAACCCAAAACAATGTCACTCGAACTGCCCTGGACGCCATTCCAGACCTGCCTGTCGTGGAGGAGCTAAACACACAGCCCACCCTGGAGGGCTCGGAAAAGCCATCGATTGCCTTGCCTGTGGGAAGGCTCCTGGAAGCAACGGCATTCCGCCTGAAGTCCACAAGAGCGGAAAACCAGCACTGCTCCAGCCCCTACACATACTCCTCTGCCTTTGCTGGGAACAGGGATACATCCCACAGGACTTGCGTGACGCCAACATCGTCACTTTGTACAAAAACAAAGGAGACCGTAGCGACTGCAACAACTATCGGGGCATCTCCCTCCTCAGCATCGTCGGAAAGGCTTTCGCCCGTGTTGCCTTGGCGCGCTTGCAGATCCTAGCCTCCCGCGTCTACCCAGAGTCACAGTGTGGATTTCGAGCCGGTAGGTCAACTGTAGACATGATCTTCTCACTACGTCACTGCAGGAGAAGTGTCGCGAGCAGCAGATACCCCTCTACATTGCCTTCATAGACCTGACGAAGGCGTTTGACCTGGTTAGTCGGAGTGGACTCTTCAGACTCCTGCAGAAGATCGGCTGCCCCCACGTCTGCTTGCTGCCACCATGTCGTTCCACGAGAACATGCACAGCACAGTGTGCTTCAATGGCGCAACATCTGAAGCATTCCCATTCATCATCGGGGTCAAACAAGGCTGTGTCCTTGCGTCGTCGCTCTTTGCCATCTTCTTCTCTGTGCTTCTCAAGGACTGCAGCGAGGGAGTGTACATCCATACCAGGGCTGACGGCAAGCTGTTCAACATCGCCCGTCTCCGTGCTAAGACTAAAGTCACAGAGGTACTCATCGGTGAATTACTCTTCGTCGACGATGCAGCCTTGACATCACACACGGAAGATAGACTTCAGCAGCTGGTATGCCGCCTCTCATATGCTTGTAAGAAATTTGGACTGACCATCAGTTTGAAGAAAACGAACGTCATGGCGCAGGACGCAGACACCCCTCCCTTTGTCACCATCGATGGGTACAACTTGGAAGTTGTCGAGAACTTTACATACCTCGGGTCTAACATCTCCAGCTCACTCTCCATTGATTCTGAGGTGAACGGCAGGATTGCTAAAGCAGCAGCAGTGATTGCCAGACTTAACCAGAGAGACTGGAACTACCCCAACCTCACAGAGAAGACCACAATGCGTGTCTACCAAGCCTGCGTGCTCAGCTCACTTCTCTACAGCAGCGAAACATGGACCACCTATGCAAGACACGAGAGGAAACTCAACAGCTTCCACCTGAGATGTCTGCGGCGCATTCTGCACATCCAGTGGCAGGACAAAGTACCCAACACAGAGGTTCTAGAACGCGCCAACATGAACAGCATGTTCTCCATTCTCAGCGAGAGGCGCCTTTGCTGGCTTGGCCATGTCAAAAGAATGGACCCAGGCCGCATTCCCAAGGACCTGTTATATGGGGAGTTAGCAGAAGGTGCACGACCAACTGGACGACCACATCTGCGCTACAGAGAATGTTTGCAAGAAGGATATGAAGACGGCAAACATCAATGTGAACGACTGGGAGAGCTGTGTAAACAACCGTTCCAGCTGGCGTCTAGCTGTCAGGCAGGGAGTTCAAAACGCAGAGGAAGGGAGAATAATAAAACAAGCTGAAAAGACAGCTAGAAAGAATGATAAACAAAAGCTTACTTTGGAGCTACGCCATCGTCTCCCGTAGACGGACGGATGCCAAGAAACACTCTTATCAGTTTGGATAGGACTCCACCCGAAAAAATACATCGTGAAGTCGGCAGTGTACCAGCTAATGGTAGATGAAACCTAGCCTATAGGAGTTTATTGTTGCCAAAGCTTGGATTATCACTGTTAGTGATTATACCAAAAAAGATATATTTTGAATTAATGAAAGTATGTTGAGTGTGTGTGTGTGTGATTTAGATTTTTAACGTAGCTTTAACAATTTTCCAGTCATATCGCTACGATGTCTGCAGATGTGACAGTTTAAAGTTATGTCTAGCACTGGGGCATCATGCCGCAGACATGTAGCATGATGTCCCACCCAGTCACATTATCCTGACACCAGGCAGACCAGTCGTAACATTAACCTCTTAATGCTGAGCGCATAGCGAGGCAGCTGTTAGTACCATTTTAGAAGTCTTTGATATGACTCGGCTGGGAGTCGAACTCACGACCTCCCGCATGCATCCGGGGTGGACGCTTTAACCAAAAGGCCACCGGAGTGGTCGAAAGTATGTTGAGACAAAAAGAAGATATATATATATATATATATATATATATATATATATATATATATATATATATATATATATATATATATATATATATATATATATATATATATATATGGTACAGCTGCCATATATCACCTACATGATGATATCTTGCTTGATTCTTACGATGATATATATATCCCAAAGTCAAGTGATATCTTTTATTGATACACTGATAACTATTACGTTACATTCTTGGTAGACAGTCGCTCTACAAAAATTAATTGGAACGTGCCACATAATTTAGCTATTATTCCAGTAGCAGTCACAGCAGCAGAAAGGTAGTTGTTTTATAATAAAACTATTTTGATACAGAATGTTAAATGAAATTCGGGATAAATATATAATTTTTCGTATATTAGACACTAAAATAAATGACCTTTCACAAATATTGTCATCAATTTATGCACCAACTGAAGATTATTCACAGTTTATTTTCAGAATTTATTTGCAAACATTGGTAAATTTGATAATTCCACAAGAATTAAAAGGTGGGGACTTGGATAGGATATGTTAAACACTGTATCTTTGAAGCAAATGATCTATGTAAATCAGATGAATATGAAAATGTATACACCTTATATCTTTTTTTTTATTTATTATTATATATATATTTATTATATGGGAAACTCTCAAAATATTGGTACGTGGAAAGTTAATATCTTATTTATGTTTCAAGAAGGAAAATAGATCAACGGTAAAGGATATAGAAGAAGAACTTCAAATTCTGTGTGACAGTGATATTTGATAGAATCACTATCTTAGAAAAAAGACTGAATGGTGTTAGAAAAGTTCAAATCAAAAGTTATCTTACTGAGGCCAAACCTTAGCTATAAGGTAGACATGAAAAAAGCAGTAAGTTTCTCCATTTCTTGGAATAAATAAATTATATGAAAAAAAATAAAACTGAAAATTCTTTCTTAATAATATGTTATAACAAATTTATTTGAATACCATTCTTCAAGAACAAAAGCCTGTCTATGATATTCGGTGTTCGTCTTTAAATCTTGTAATTAATGATAATCACAGAAGTATGTTCTTTAATTCTTTTAATCTTAAGGGTCCAACTTCGATACCAGAATATCTCTAGACACTGAAACTAAGAAAAATGGAAAATTATCTGGGATATCGAACAAGTTTTTCTCTACCCTCCTAAGTTTGTACATCATCTCTCCATCTCAGATATTTCACAGACATTTATTGGTTCATTACACACCTTACATGTTGTCTGTATACATCTTCATGATAGTGGCATTGACATTTTGAAACCACTATCTCAGTTTATTTGTCCATCATTATCAACATAATCTTCGTGTTGGGAAATCCTAATGACATCTCTAATTTACACTATCAATCATCAAATGTATGTCATAATCTGTAAAAAGTCGAGTTATTCACCTGTTGTCTTAAACCGGCATCATGAGGTAAACCGGTTGAACTGTAATAGTGTACTGGTATAACTGAAAGTTTGTTATGCATACATTTTTGAACCACTCAAAAATGTCTCACAGCTTCAAGGTATCTTTCTTGAGGTAATAATCGTTAAGGTCACATAGTGTCTTCAATTGGAACAAGTGACATCATTTCATCGTTTACGTATTAGTTATCCTTATATCGTATCTTAGAGTCATAAAGACTAAATAAACGTCGTTTCTTTTGAGATATAATTATTTCTTTAGGTCGTTAAAATGACTCCTTATATATATATATATATATATATATATATATATATATATATATATATATATATATATATATATATATATATATATATATTTTTTTTTTTTTTCTCAAATGTGTTTCATAGTTTCGTTTCGTAAATTTAAAACTCAAATTACACTGGACAACAAATTTTTACAAAAGTCATGTTACTGAAATAAAATTAGTCAATTCTTATCAATTTTTATGTGCTGAACACGAATATGACAGTCAAATTGCAAAATTGGCTCTAGTTTTTTTGTAATCTGCAAGAAATTAATGTTTACATAACGAAATGCATTCCAATAGTAAAAGGTCAACTGTAATAGCCTACCTATAAAAAATCAAGTCATTGACTACATCTTAGATTTCTTCGCCTGTCTCTTGTACAGCTGTTCGGGAGCATCTCTGAGGAGTGTCCAGCAGTAGTCAGCCAGCATTGTAGTGGACCATTTTCCCTGGTATCTTTGTTCCATTGTTGCGATATCTTGATGAAAACGTTCGCCGTGTTCATCACTAACAATACCACAGTTGCTAGGAAAGAAATCCAAATGGGAATGAAGGAAGTGAATCTTTAGAGACATATTGCAGCCAAGTTTCTTATACTTCATCAACATGTCTTCTACTAGTTCCTTATAGTTTTCTGCCCTAACATTTCCGAGGAAGTTTGTAGAAACTAGGCGAAAAGCATTCCATGCTTGTTTCGCGTCACCTTCCAGCAAGTTGTTGAACCGGTCATCTTTGAAAAGCTCTCGAATCTGAGGACCCACAAAAACTCCCTCTTTAATCTTTGCTTCGCTGAGTTGAGGGAATTTTTCATGCAGGTATCGGAATGCTGGCAAAGTCCGGTCAATGGCTTTCACGAAGTTCTTCATCAAACCTAGTTTGATGTGAAGGGGTGGTAGCAAGATTTTCTGAGCCTCAACCAGAGCTGGGTGTTGGATATTCTTCTCTCCAATGGCTACATTCTGCCTGCGAGTCCATTCCTTCCTCATGTAGTGCATTTCCCTTGCTCGGCTATCCCACTCGCATAAGAAACACATGTATTTTGTATATCCTTGCTGCAGTCCCATTAAAAGGGCAACTACCTTCAAATCACCACAGAGGTGCCAGCTGTACTTGTTATACTCAATGGAATTCAGTAGCTGCCTTAAGTTATCGTATGTCTCTTTCATGTGGACAGCATACGCTACTGGAATAGATGGAAGAATGTTTCCATTGTGCAAAAGCACAGCCTTGAGACTCAGTTTCGAAGAGTCCACAAATAGTCTCCATTCTTGTGGGTCATGAGTGATTTTTAAAGCATTCATGAGGCCCTCAGTATCGGAACAGAATATCAGATTACTTTCCTTTCTGAAGAAAGGCTCCAATTGCTGGTGGCGCTTTCGATATGCAGTAATTGTGACATCTTCTTCTAGAAGATTCCATTGTTGGAGTCTTGATCCTAGCAATTCTGCCTTGTTCTTTGATAAGTCCAAATCACGAATCAGGTCATTTAGTTCTTCCTGTGTTATTCTGTGTGGGGTTGATGATGCACCACAGTGAAAATCTGGATCACTGCATGCTGATGGACCAGGAGAAGAACAGGTCGACTCACCTTTGTCTTCGTCAGATGAATCAAGAGAATATTCTGCTGGAGGTTCTGGAATAGGAAGTCCCTCACCATGTGGAACTGGTCTCAATGCAGACGGAATGTTTGGGTAGACTATTCTCGACTTCTTTCGCTTCGTTATTCCGCCGGAAAGAGGAGGAACCAAGCAGAAGTAACAGTCATTTAGGTGGTTGCTTGGCTCTCTCCACACCATTGGGACTGCAAACAGCATTGATGACCTTTTGCAATTCAACCACTGTGAAAGCTGTGTTGTACATGTAGCACAGCATATATGCGGAGCCCAAGGCTTGTCTTGGTCACCAACCTTGCATCCGAAGTAAAGATGATATGCCTTCTTCACTTGAGAATTGATACTTTTCTTCTGGTTGGCAAATGTCACTTCCCCACAAATATAGCAAAAATTGTCCGCGGTATTAACACACTTTCGAGGCATTACTGTTCTTTATTGTACGTAAATGGATAAAATAATAAGTTTTATGTAACAGAAGCTTGAACTGTCTCGCACAACGTCTAAAATATTTTAAATGCTGAACCTATCTGATTGGGCTTTATATAGTACACTGCTTACGTCAGCTTCAGCAGCTGCCTGGCATTAGTATAATAGGCCTACACATGTATAGTACACTGCTGACGTCAACTTACTTCAGCAGCCGCATGGCATTAGTATTGCATTGCATCAGAAAATGATGCAATCAACTGTGGATGATGTGAGCATGATGGTATTATGCAATGTTACATCATTATTCCGGATGTTGCTGCAGTCCTACTGGAGAAATTTACACAGTGAAACATAGAAAATGAGGTATATGAATATCTTCAAAACGAGAGCCAATACAAATTTTTCACGGTTATATTCGTGTTCGGCACACCAAAATACTACAGATTAGGGCCTTTTCAAGTCAGTAATGATTTCACTGTTGACCAGTGTTATTGTAGGTATTGGGACCCTCTCTTTCCTGATCTGTAAAGTGATCTTTGTTACATATATTATCTTTAGAGGCGGAATTTCGTGTAGCTCCAGTGCTAAGTAATCCACTCTCACATATTTGACATTCACTTGCTGAGTTAAAATGTTTCTTATCTTCAGCTCTGAATACCATAGGGTTTGAATTTCTCATTTTGTTGTAGACTAGTCACATTGTTTTATCCAAGCAGCAATGAAACTCACGTACTCTGTCAGTGTGTGCGTAAACATTTGACCGGAAATGTTTGTGAATTGAATTTTCGTACGTACGCTACTGATATCTTTTAAGTATATCTATATTGTGTGTTTACTTTCGTCCATGATTGTAGATTGCAATGATCATTTGTAAACAACTTATGAGATCGATACTTTTTGTCCATGATTGTGGATTGCACTTCAAGATAATATTTGTTACATGCTTACAACACTGCCTTTTGACCTTAGAAGGTTCTAGAAGTGAATTGGTTTACGAATTTGCGGGGAAATGACCCACATTCTAGCCAGCTTATTATGTCTTAATTTTTATATAAGGTTGAGGTTGTTAACGAGGTATTTAATCCAATCTTAATTTCTGTCTTTTAGTTGTTTAGTTATAATTTGAGAAGAATTATTGGAATAACAATTTTGGGCTAATAATGTATTAATGGAATAATATATTTTGGGATTATTACGAATTCATTTAAGGATCTTTTGGGTTATGTCATTGTGATATATCAAGACTGTTGGCACATAAGCTCTTTCAAGGCTATTGGTACATTAGCACATTCAAACTGGCTGAATCGGGCCCCGCGCTCACAGGGGCCACGCGCGTTAGTAATTTCTAGAGTGAAAGTAATTTAAAAACGATCGAAGAGAATTTTAAGATCAGTATCACATAAAACTTGTTTAAAAGTTTATTTACAAATGCCGTGCTCACAGGGGGCCCTCTGGTGTAAATGGGGGGGGGGGGGGGTCGCCAAAATAATCCAAATTGGGCCCCTCATTTGCTCGGTACTGTTCATGCACTTGGACTTGTGGTATAACTTGTAGTACTATTTGGGATTTCATTCACAATACGGTAAGTTCTTTTTAAATTTTCACTCTGCATTCTAGGGAATTAAATTATGTGTTGAATTTTACAAAACTTTTTACACCGCTCCGGTGGCCTAGTGGTTAGAGCGTCCGCCTCGGATGCGGGAGGTCGTGGGTTCGATCCCCGGCCGAGTCATATCAAAGACTTTACAAAAAATGGTAGTAACATCTGCCTTGCTTGGCGTTCAGCATCAAGATAATAGTGCTAGGACTGGTCGGCCTAGTGTCAGGATAATGTGACTGGGTGGGACATCATGCTACATGTCTGCAGCACGATGCCCCAGTGCTAGACATCACTATAAACTGTCACACTACAGACATCGTAGCGATATGACTGAAAAATTGTTAAAGCTACGTTAAAAATACAAATCATACACACACACACACACACAAAACGTTCTGGTTTTCGCTCGTTTCTGTTACTTATATTAAGACCACAAGAGTCGTAACACTGGGACATTCTATATATTCCCAGGATATACAGAATATAGAGACAGCAGTGAAAGTCAGCATTGACTTTAATTACATGTTGAGTCATCAGTTTCGTCATACTTTTCTCGTGGTAAATGGTCAATTCAGAGTATATGGTGCTAGTTGTGAATTTTTGTTTGTTGTATAACAGTCTGTAACGTTTAACTAAAGCGAAACTTTATATTCGGCTGGATCGTTAAAGGTCTTGTTTTTGAGAGATATCAGTATGGCATAGTGTAAAGCACGACCGAGAACAATTCTGAAGGAGACACGAGAAGACTAACGAGAAGTTGCAATCGGTGCTTCTCTGCCTTTTCCGTCAAGCGGAGAAATAAATAAATTTGGCCTCTGCTAGATTTAATGCATAAACGACTGTTACGATGTTCGCCATAATGTTCTTTAAACGGTGTAATGGGTATCATTTACCGTTACACATTTTGTCATCACATAAGACATGAGATTCCATAAATCTAGCAGATCTCTGCAGGCAGCTATTAAGAACTATATTCTGATCTACTCTCGTTGATATGGAACAACAAGGCGGCGGAAGGAGACAAGATTACAATTGGAATTGATTCGGATTTTGCGCTTGTTATATATCTGGTGCACTCCGTCAGGGGTGAATCACCATGCACATCAAAATGATATATATTCCTACAACCACCTCTGAGGTTATTTTACAACCGGACGGAAATGGCTGAGCGATGATCCGATAGGGGAATCGGATGTAATATTTGCCCATGCGTATAGCGCTAAAATACAAACAGCCGAATAGATTGTGTAACTCTATGTGAAAAGAAAAAGATCCCGTAGGCCTATTTATTAATCTGATGGTAAAAATCCGCATAAGTGCCACAGTTAAAACTTGTTCATATGCATAGGAGAGACAACATAAATATCAGTGTTGGGTCTTACAGGTGGGACTACCCATACCCCCTAGTCCTACAACGTAAGACACATCAACCGATATTTTTGTTCTGGAGGGTGATGGTACTAAAACAAAACCAACATGTGCTAGGTCTTACATTGTAGGACTACCCATACCCCTAGTTTATTTCATGTTCAACGGAGGGGATCCAGACCTGTAACAATGTGGACTCCCGCCCCCTAGCCTACTATACATAAATGTTGTATTGGTAACGAGCCCTTTTGGTTTAAGAGCTCGTCATCTAAATGCCCCTCTCAACATTAAGAGAGCTGAAGTTACCTAATTTTGTTTGCAAATGTTATTTGTAAAGATGTCTTGGTGGGTGGTGGAGATATTAGTCCTACATGTAAGACCTTGACACCGCTATTTATGTAACATGTTGTGTATAGCACTAAAACAAAAATAACGTGTGCTATGTCTTACATTATAGGACTAGTGGAGATGCATGAAATCCCATCAGTTGACTCCATAAAAAAATAAGTTTTTTGTCAGTGAAATACTTTTTAACTTTATCCATTTCTACAAAATACTCATCGATTATGTAGTGTGCAAGCTATCAAATAAAATTGAACCACTTGTAATGGGATTAGGTGAAGTGTCATGGATGAGATCTTAGCAGACAAGGAGATTAAGATAGCTGTTAAATGATTTCTGGTTCCTGATGATCATTTTAATTAAAAGGCTAGTTACATGTTGATGTGATTTGAGAAACATTACTTATCATATTTTCAGTCATTTTGGTTTACTGTATGCTTAGATAATGTACAATTTCCACAAGTACAAGAATAAATTAATAATGTACAAAGAAATTTCAGCCACTGTACATGAAAGGAGCATAAAGGTATACATGCCAACATCCATTGTGCATGTTGCAAATGCAAACAATTTCACCATACACCTGTCACTCTCTCAAAAGTTCATAATATCTGTACAGTGCCCAAGACTGCAAATGTAAACTTAGTCTGTACATTTAATTCTTAAAGCTCTTGGATGACTTTGATCAAGAGCAAGAGACATGCATTTTAATACATGTATGCTTTTAGTTTTGGAAATAGGTAAAATTGATATTATTTTTGTGAGGTAGTTTGCATACATTGTATCCTTAAAGTCCATATTTCTGCTTAGTGAAATTGTACACTATTGGCACTCTAGTTATTATTTTCTGGCAACATTAGATCATGTTAAACCCCTGTTTGACTCTAAATTTCTCCTTTGTGTACTAAACCAAGCTTTTAGTAATGCACTGTGTTGACAGTGGCATCCATCTTGTATGAACATATTCTGTTTACAGATGATCTTGAGCTGACTCCATTTATTTAGGCCCAATGTGGATTCAGGGATGTAGAATATGTTTATACATCCACTTGCATGTTGTAAGAGGCAATGGGATGGTCACAGCCTGTTTGCTAAAGAGAGGATCCTGGTAACTGAGTAGAAGTGAGACCAGTGGTTGCTGCTCCAATGTGACAATATGTCACCTGAAAACCCTGATCTTATCAGTTATCTAGTAACATCAAGCTTCACTAATCTCCATGCTTTTCAAAGGTCAGCAATATGATAAAAAAAGGTTGTTCGTGGAACCTTGCCAGAGATAAAGCCTCTGATGGCAGTGACAAGGGTCAATTGAGCATAATTTTTTGTTGTTCTAGTATATCACTTTGTAGACCAAACATGAGAAATGCAGTAAATTAATGTACATTTCTGTCCCCCTGTTGGGCTGTGGTGCAAGTGGAGAACACGTGTAACAAATATTTTTGTTTGCCACTACATGAAAAGCAACCACAACTTGTGCCAATAGTATGAGATCTGGCCTTAAAAGGACCAGAAATAATTACATCCAGTGACTCAAAAGAGTAAATTGTTCTTAGGGAAACTAGCAATTTTGTCATTATATCCAGTGATGAGAATCGAAAGCTAACCAACCATTTTCTGATAGCTGGAGCACTTTAGGGCTTGGTTGGACAGAGAGAGAATTTGAAAAACTTAGCTCCAGCCAATTACTTTCTGAGTGAGCAGCAAAAGACCATATGCTTCATTCTAAATCTCATCATATCATTAGAGAGGAAAAAGAAAACATGGAGATCATATTCTTGAGGTTGAACTCTTGCTTCTGTATTAAATCAGTATGGAACATGGTACAAAAACTCATTGGCATCAATGAAAACTGCTGTATCAGACATTAAAAGAAATCTAATGAAATGGTCATGACCAAACCTCAAATGTTTAAATACATGGGCCAAAACATTCTCCAAAAATTTGTCATGAGAATTATTTTGAAAACTTCCATTGTGTCAGAAACAGGAAAGAAAAGGTTCATTTCAGTTTCAGATCAGCTAATGCTAAAGACTACAACAACCCCTTCACTCTTGGAGAACTTCAAGGCTCTCTTGATTGAGCCCATGATACTTCAGTAGGACAAGGTGATATCCAATACTTTTTTTAATAAATATCCAATATAAAATAATAAATTTTGAAACCTGATGTAACAAAACTCTCAATACACTGCTAAACATTGTCAGTAAAATTTGAGAAACTGACCAGTTTCCAGCGTCTTGGCAAGAAGCTACAATGATATCTACCAAAATGTGGAAAGAACAACACTGACACTTCCAACTATTGTCCCATATCATAACCAGCTGCATTTGTAAAACCACTGAAAAGGATGATAATTGATAGATTCTTCTGATATCTCAAGTCAAACTGGTACCATACATTCAATATGAATTAGAACCCAGAAAAGTTCAATATCCATTTTGTTGGGCTTGAAGCATTTATTAGAAAAGCTTTCATAAAGAAAAAATATCTAGTTGCCATCAATTTCAGCCTGGAGAAAGCCTATGATGTAACATGTACACCATAATGAATGATCTGTTCCACTTAGGTTTAAGAGAGCTGCCTACCTAGCTTCATTACCAATTTTTGAAAGAAGTTTTAGAGTTAAGGCAGGCAGCACCCTTTCTGAAAGGTATCCACAGGAGATGGGTGTACCTCAGTGCAGCATATTATCAATCACCCAATTCAACAGTAAAATTGGCAGCATAGTGAAATGCCTTAATCCAGAAGTGACTGCTCATTGTGTGTCGACAACCTTTTGATCTGCTGTAAATCAAAGTGTATGCATTCTTTTGAATGTTAATTATAAATAAGCTGGAATAAAGTTTGAAAAAGGACAGATGCAGATGGAGTTAAACATTTTCGCAGTTTAAATCTTATGATGGTTACATCACATTGATGAAAATCTCAAGCTCCATCTTGATGATTGTGTTATATTTATTGTTGAGAAGACCAATATTTTGGGCACACATATTTTGGAGCAGATGATACGGTCTTATTCCAGTTGCATGGTTCATTAGTAAAGATCTAAACTTGACTATGGCTTAATTGTGTATGGATCAGCTTGTATGCTTTACTTGCAGATACATGATCCAATTATAATCAGGGACATGGACTTTGTTGGGGTGTGTTTAGAACTTCATTATTGGAGGGCCTCTACGTTGAGGTAAATGAACCATCACTTAGTCTCAGATGAAAGAAACTGACAGTTCAATATACCACCTGGCTATCTTCTAATTCATTGAATCTGACATGATATCATCTTTAGGCTCAAAATACCAAACCCAGTACACTGAAAAAACAAATTTGATTCAACCCTTTTGGCATTAAGGTTCATCCTCACCTATAAGAAGCAATAATCATTACCATATTTACCGTATATATTGGGAAATGATAAAATAATTAATTTTTGTTCCTGTCCCAGAACTTGTGAATTTTTTTCCGCCTAGGTCATATGTCCCAAGACTTAAGAAACAAAATAAGTTTATATTGAATTTGTGCCCCCCCCCACTGCATGTTGCAATAAAATAAATAAACAAAATGCTTATTTGATATTAAAAATAAAGAAACTAACCATATATTGTTATCATTTATTCCTTTTTCTGTCATGAGCATTAAAGAATAAAATATATCCATGAACTCCATATATGTTGCGCAGTCTTCCACACTGTAGCGTGTATCGCTTATGTCCGATAACACATAACACGTTCATTGACATGAACATTGAGAAACAAATCGTGTTTGGTTGTGCTCGAAGGACAGGATATGTTATCCAACTGAAAACTGGATCCAACAAAATCACAATTGAGAGAGATATAATCAACCAATATATTGAAGTCAACTGACATTTACGCATGACACAGTGTTAGGTGCAAAATAACCAAGTTTAAATTATATGCAGGTCAACTATATGACAGATCTCACAGATAAAAGTCATTTGACAACATATTCACTTGAGTGCAAGTGACACTAGTTTCTCTAGCACAGATTACAAACGTATCATTAAAGCAAGTTGCTGTGTATACTATTTACCCACAGAATCAAGGTTGGTTTGTATAGATGCCAAGCAAAAAAATGCCCAGGTGGTGAATAAGCACAACTGGCAGCAAGCAGAAAACTCATAAAAGTTTTGCAAAATTCTGTATCCCCAGACTGCCTCTGTGGTCATCAGGGCCTCCCAAAAATATTGCTTCTTTTCAGAGCAAAATCAGTGAAATCAGAGCCACCTGTTTGAAACTGCCTTTGCAACACCTCATGGCAACATCTTAACCTGGTTTTACTGGATAAAGCCACAGTTTGTACTGCATAAATCGCTTTGAACTGCACTGAAACCTGTTCATCATTTTGGATTCCTTTTCCACATTGAAAGCTTTGCAAAATCTTTAATCTTAAATCTGACAGCCATTTAATCTCCCAGAGATGAATGAAACCTGATGTGCTGATACAATCAGGCAAAAGCATTCTGTACTGTTGGTTGGTGTTGTTGTTTTTGTAGGGTTTAATGCCATTTTTCAGCACATGATAGGCTATACATGGCGGCCAGTATTAATGGTGGAGGAAGAACCCGGGAAATCCCCAGAAAGAACCACCGACCCTCGAGAAGCTACTGGCAGGCTTTCTCACATACCCTCATTGGCTGAATCCGAGACTCGAACCTACTCAGACAGAGGTGAGATGGCAGTGATCCGTAACGGAGAGCGCTTTAGACCACTTGGCCACTCGGGGCCCCCTGTACTGTTGGCTACCTAGTCATAATTGTATAAAGGATTTATAAAGCAGCCAAATCTGCATGCAGTTTGTCACTCATTTCTGAATCAAAGACTCCATACACTGATGTCAAATATTGTATAAATCAGCATGTTTATCATACATGGCAAAAAATGTGGAATAAAAACTCCATAAATTTCAGAACCTCAGACTCACTATTGGAGAGTTGCATCAGATTTATGGAACAAATCACAGATGATATGTTACTGTGTTTATCACATAAAAGATACAGATATTCTGACTTGTGCATACCTCCTGAAGGGTGCCCCTCAACCAGAGTGCATACTCTGCCAGTGTCCACTGACAGCGGAGCAGATTCTTGTTGTGTATGGAGTTCCATCCAGTTTTGATGTGAGCACTGTGAAGAAACAGCGTGAAGATGCACCACCCAAGAAAATCTTGGACATTTTAAAAAAAATTAGCTTTATGTTAAAAGGATCTTAAACCTGTTACCTTAATATTATGTTTTATATACATTTTACAGAATTTTTATTTCTTTATATTTTATAATTTATCATGTATTTCATCTTTACATTTGTTTGGAAGGGTTTATGTTCCAAAGTTTTTGTGTAATTCTTTTGCTTTTTTGAGCTTTACATTTAGTTAGTACCATATGGTCACCATTGTGCTTAAGTGATGTAAAACACTATTACATAAATACCATTTATTTAGATAATATGGTATCAGTATATTTAAAATATGGAATAGTATGTATTATCATGTGTTATCAATGTATCTAAACCATGCACATGTACGTAGAGTTGTACTGTGCTTTCATTGTATCTAAACCATGCACATGTACATAGAGTTGTACTGTGCTTTCATTGTATCTAAACCATGCACATGTACATAGAGTTGTACTGTGCTTTCACTGTATCTAAACCATGCACATGTACATAGAGTTTTACTGTGCTTTCATTGTATCTAAACCATGCACATGTACATAGAGTTGTACTGTGCTTTCAATTTATCTAAACCATGCACATGTACATAGAGTTGTACTGTGCTTTCACTGTATCTAAACCATGCACATGTACATAGAGTTGTACTGTGCTTTCATTGTATCTAAACCATGCACATGTACATAGAGTTGTACTGTGCTTTCAGTGTATCTAAACCATGCACATGTACATAGAGTTGTACTGTGCTTTCATGGTATCTAAACCATGCACAAACAGAGTTGTATTGGGCTTTCATTGGATCTAAGCTAGGCACAAGTACTTACAATTGTATTGTGCTTTCATTCTATCTAAAACATACACATGTACGTGCAGTTGTACTGTGCTTTCATTGTATCTAAAACATACACATGTACATGCAGTTATACTGTTCTTTCATTGTATCTAAAACATACAGATGTTCATGTAGTTGTACTGTTCTTTTACTGTATTTGCTATCAATGTATTTAAACCTTTTTATATACAGTTACCCTGTGTTATTGGTGTATATAAGCGATTAATAAATAGGCCTAATTATTGTGTAACATCAGTGTATTTTAAGCCATGAATAAATATATAGTTCTTATGCTATAGTAAATTATTTTGCATTGATGCACACTTTCCATAATTATGAACATATTTGTGAAAACATGTATTTGTAAGGGTTGTGTTTGTAATTGGTAACTAAGTCTAAAAATATGTATTTCCAAAGGCAGTGTTTATATTGGGGAATTAAGTACTTGTTTTTCCAAGCAGTATTTGTAGTTGGGAATGTATTGTGGAGACATCTCTTTCCAAAGAGAGTGTTTGTATTTGGGATTTTAGTTTGAAAACATGTTTTTCCAAAGGCATTGTTTATAATTGGGATATTTCTTTTGCATCTTACTTGTGAAATTGGGCTCTATTATCTTGCCAACATAAGAAGCAGTGGGGATTTACTTATGAATTCCACAGCAATGAAACCATTTACAGTTATGCCATCTGAAGATTTAGTCTTGCTTGCATTAGAGAAACTTGTGTTGGATATTTTTGGTTTCTTTTGGACAGGAGATGGGCAATTAATAGGTAACTGCCCAGATAAATATTTGAAAATCATGCAGAATTCATAGTTGTAGCAATTTATGCTTAAAAATTTGTTCGCAATAAGTGTTATTTCCAAAATTGATGAGTTCTCAAGATCCAACACCACCCACTACCTCAGGAATCATCATTGTCATATCAGCATTAAGAATTTGTGTGAAAGGCTTTGAAAGTACAATATCAGGAAGGTATATTAAATGTCAGATGTCACAAGGGTACATTGAATGTCAGATATCAGGAGGGTACATAGAATGTTAGATATCAGGAAGGTATATTCAATCTCAGATTTCACAAGGGTACATTGAATGTCAGATATCAGGAGGGTACAATTTATCTGTGGACCACACTGCATGAAACTTTATGTAAATATTATTGTTATTGCACAGGGTTCACAAGACGTCTCACACTAGTAAATTGACTACAGGACTAGTAAATTTAAAAATTGTTATAGTCCTCTAGCTTAGTAATAATGTAAGTATCCATCCCAGGACTTAAATCTAAAATAAATTTCTTTGTAGACAGAAAGTCTAGTAGATTGATAAATCCCACAAACACGGACTGGTGACAACTGACACATTACTAGCCAGTCAGCTAACAATAGGCTGACAATGTTATAAGTAAATAAAATGGGTAATTATGAAAATTACTACAGTAGTTGGACGGGTAATGCATCTGCCATAGGTTAGTGTGCTACTGCTAATTCTGAGCCTTGCATCCACATATTAACTAATGATCTGCAGTCCCAAGTGACAAACACAGTACTATGATTTACCATGATGTAACTGAATGTACAATTTTGTTTCATATTATATACAATATTACCCATTTTATTTACTTATAACATTGTCAGCCTATTGTTAGCTGACTTCATTGGGGGATTAGTAAAAGCTAAAGAATATTAGCAGATTTGAAACCCACTTATGGCTACTAAATTATATCTGTAAAAATCTAGCTTGTTCCAGGATTTCCTGTCTCATTTTCACATTTGATTCTCATTAAATGCTTACTTTTAAATCAGCTACTTTTGAAGCTTTGTAACACAGTTCTGAAAATCATATTTTGTCTCTTCAGAAACCATGAGAGCATTGTGCTGCATTTGCCAGGAGTTCTTTGTCAATGGTGACACAGTTAATGTGTCGGCAGTTTCCTGTGGGCACATTTTCCATGATACATGCCTGAATGAATGGCTTCTTACAGCAAATACCTGTCCAAGCTGTCGATGTCAAGTGAACAAGAGAGGTATTGTCCCAAAACTATTTTTTGATGGTGGGGATGAAATCGATCCTGCAGAATTTGATTCTGACAAGCTAAGGAATGAAGTGGACAATCTAAAACTGAAGATAAGAGAGAAAGACAAGGAGAAGGGTGAAGTAATAGAATCCAAAACTTTGCTGTCATGCCGCTTGAAAGAGGTGGAAAAAGCAAAGTCACAAGCAGAGAGGCTTTTACGGGAAGAGCAGAGTATGAACTCATCACTTAAGAAACAGTTAGAATATTTCCAATGTCAACAGAAATCAATAGAGATGGAGAAGGAAGAATGCAAGAGAATTAAAAAAAAACTGATTGAACTTCAAGGAGTTGAGACACTCTTGTCAGGTATATGTAATCCAATCAAAGTTTTGAAATCTCAAAACAATCAACCACAAACTACAATAACTGTCCATAAACTTGCATATCCTTCTAATATTTGTCCAAGCTGATGTGCTGCATTTTGATACATTAAATATAAATATTCTAACTTGTGTTATAAATCATTGACATCAGAGTCCAGATGATGATGGCATGAAATGGGTTTGTTTTATGTAAAATGTTGAAAATATATTGAAATTGTTTATTTTGAGGAATCTTAATTTTCAAATCTGATAGGTACCTTTCAAGGATTAGACAGATTTCATTTATCCACCAGACAGATGGACTGAAAACTCTTGTTGCCTTGCAAAATCAGGGCTGTCCGATTAAAAATCTTAAATGTTATGCCAATTGAAAGAGTGATTACTCACTTATTAATTTTTTTTCAACTATGTGAAAATGAAAACCAAAGTGTTAATATTATTCATTTTGTCTATAGAGCCCATTTGATTACTTTTCATCATGACAAATGTACCCATTTGAGATCCTAAATGTCAGGCACTGGTTAGCCAGCTGGTTCTGACATTTGGTGACTTGGTTGCCCAGGTTTCATTTTTAGTTCAACTGGTTATAGATCAGAAAAGCTTATAGGGTGGGCCCCATGTCCATCATCTGTCATCTGCCTGTCTGTTAACACAAGTTTGTTATCACTGCTGTTCCAAAAGTACTTGGATGATTGCCATGAAAGTTTACACACACTTTCATCTTTGGGTCTCATAGGTCCTAAATGAAAATGGTGCTGCTCATACATCAGATATGACCACTATAGTGGCCAAGTTGAAAATCTTGCTACAACTAAATACCAGTTGCTTTCTTCATGTAATTCATAATCTGAAACACACTACAAGACTGGAAGGGGCCCAGAGTGGACAAGTGGTCTAAAGTGCTCTCCGTTATGGATCACTGCCATCTCACCTCTGCATGGGTTCAAGTCTCAGATTCAGCCAACGTGGGTATGTGAGAAAGCCTGCCAGTAGCTTCTCGTGGGTCTGTGGTTCTTTCTGGCAGTTTTCCCGGGTTCTTCCTCCACCAGTAATACTGGCCGCCATGTATAGCCTGTCATGTACTGAAAAGTGGCGTTAAACCCTATAACAACAACAAGACTGGAAAAATCCGTTAATTGTTAAGTCTTTCACAATCAAGATTTTCAAGAATATTGGTAAAAGTATGGATTTTGCCACCATGTTATCAAGTATTTAACAAGTGACAGAAAATTTTAGTTGTCTAGCGATATGTTCAGCTTGCTGTGAACAGATTGGATTTTTCCATCATCTTACTCATTTTCTGAGTCCATATTTATGTGAGCTATCTTTTGTTTCATTTTGGGTTGAAATAATAAGACTAGCTCATCGATTGTGGGATTTATAAATGGTACGAGGTAAACCTAAAACAATACAAAATGAATACAAGACAAATACAATACAGAATATAACCAACACAAATAAAATACACAGTATACAACCCACCCTCTGGCATTTATAATTTTATCACAGAAAAACTAATTATCCCTTACCAGACCCGAAGAAAAAATTTTCCCAAATTATATTCAGTCCCTTGTTTTTCACTTGTGTGAAAGACCAGTGCTGCTCACAACTCGCACTGCTTGAGGTGTTGTCCGTCTCCAGCCTAGCGTAGGAATGCCTGAAGATTTTTGTTAGTTTGGCGGGGAAGTGATTTTAATATTCCTGTGCACAGGAATCATGCACTGTGATCGATCACTCACTCGCTTGCTTACTCATGACAACCATGCACATTGGTACATGACGCAAGTCCTGGGTCACATTTATATACCATTAGGAGTAGCTATAACTTTTTATTACTTAACTTTGATTAAATACAAAGTTTTTCACTTTTACAAGATGTGGTAGTAGAGGAAACCTTACAGCGCAGACCTTTAATAATGGGCCTCTACATTACAAAGGTCAGTATTGGGTATCAGATTCAGGACCACATAGATGCAAAGCAAGCTCATGGCTGTATTCCAGTCTCCTTATGCCACTACTATTTTTACTAGGTCAGGGATGATTAGGGATAAAAGTACATTATAGTTTGCAAAGGTATTCATTCAGTTTCACGTAGGAAAGATGAATACTTAAAATGTGCATACATATTTTACACGGACATCATTTTTGATGATTAAGGCAGTCTGGAATAGTAAGTTTATGTTTTGCACTGTTCACAAAATACCCCATCAAGTTTAGAAATGCAGTTACTTACATCTAGGGAGTAAAATAGTATAAAAGTTTATTCAGACCTTATTGAGAGCTTTCTCTTACAGCAAATGTCGATGTTTAAAACAATATTTGAAAAATCTGCCTTTTTTCAGCATGTTACTGTCAAAATACTTGCAAATAGAAACTTTTAATTTTTGATATTTTAGACTTTCAAAGCAATTCCATAGGTAATGGTAGTCAAACATTCTATGTGTGCTACCGACATGAATGGTTCTGAATCTTCTTTTCAGGATGTGAAAGTGATGCTCAGGAGATCATTGCTCAGTCTGGAGAGGGGGAAGGGGCCATTACACTTCTTTCTCGACAGTGTTCCTTGATTAAACGTGAATATGAAAGGGTCAAGTTAGACAAAAAAACTCTTAAAGATGAACTGGATAAATGCCGTAAAGAAGTGTTATTGAAAAGCAGGACTTTATATGATCAGACTAAAAAACTGGAAATTTTACAAGAACAGCTGCTTCGTTCTGAAGAAGACTTAAAAACAGTAGAGAAAGAAAAGGAGGTTCTGAAACAAAAATTATCTCATTTGAAAAAGGCAATTGCTAGTCCTAGTGCAGCTGCAAGTTCAAGCTTTATTGAAACACTGATGGAACCAAGTCCAAATAATTCTATGAATTCCACACCAGTCAGACTCAGTAAACCTGACAAAAATGACAGTTTGATAGATTTAGCATCACCAGATATTGTACAGCCTACACCTCCAGAGGTAAAAATGAAACGAGAATGTGAACAGAATGAAATTAAATATGTGAAGATCAGCAGTGCCTCTGAACAAAATCCAACCAAGAAAGCCCGTAGAGACATTCAAGATATCAGCAATTTCACATCTACCTTAGGGTCTATGAACATTTTTAAGAAAAAGGGTTCAGCAGATTACAGTAGTGTCATTCGAAAGGGGTACAATGGTCTTGGGGGCCATGAGAGTTTTACTCAAATACAGAAAGTACCAAAACCTCAGTTTAAGAAACCTCGCAGTCAAAGTAAAGGACTGTCAAAATTAGCTTCTACCAAGACACCATTATTACCAACATTAGATGAATTTATAACACTGGACTAGATCTAAAATTTTCCACACAACTTGTGATGTGGGTTGTTGTTTTTTGACAAAGAAAATTTTATGTGGTGCAGCAGATTACATTAATTTAATTATTTTCTTGAAAATGTTAATTATATTAACCTGAAAAACATCTTTTATTTCCTCGTGTTGATATGTAACATATTGTAAAATCATTTATTGTTAATAGCATACAGCATTTGAAACTTGTGCTTCTACCTTTATTTTACTGTTTTTGTAACTCATCTAGCTAAATGCCAAGTGAGGTCATGGTATCCATATCTGTATAATACTAGACAAATGTCGAAATCATGCCCATTGTTGTGCCTCTGATGTTTCCAAGCATACATAATGTTTTGTGCATCTTATATTGTACATTCATCAACACTCTAGAGGCCATATTTCAGAGTTGTAAGCTTGTATCAAGACCTCAGATGAGATGTGCACATAGCAAAGAGGATCTTGGGTGATCATATTGTGGGAATCAAACCTGCAATCTTCTTAACATGAACAAGACACCACAACCACTGAGCCACTGCAGTTTTCAGGTAGGGATCTCTATGGTTTTTTAAGTTATGATTCTAGGAGCTAGGTCCCAGTGGGGTAAGGACCTCTCCTAGAAATCCTTGTTAACTGTACAGATTAGCATCCCTTGTTAAAGCAAATGTATCTAATTTAAAGATGGGTCTATGAACAGTTTCTAGTTATCAATAAGGTCCTAGTCACCAGAGGCAAGAAATAATCCAGTGCTGGTTGTATAAATGACTTGTTCTATTTATGTTGCAAAGGTAATCCTGTATTTTTTTGTCTTGTCTCTGTTTTGTATTTGCCTTTGAAAAAGACTCATTAGAGCCAAAAGTGCTCAGACTAGTTAGAAACTAGTTTTACACTGCTTGTTGTCAGATTATTGCATTTATCTTAATCCCCGACACAAGTAATCCCTTGCTGGATCCGCTGCACTTGAAAGGACTGTTATTTGCAATATAATTTTTATTATTTATTTATATATATAGTCTAGGAAAGAAGATAAATAAAGTTCACTAAATAGATTCAATATCTTTGTGAGTGGTATCAGGCACACTTGGGACTCTTTCTTTATATGTAGTTTGATATGCTGTTTTTTTTTCTTTTTACTTCACTGGTTTCTGGTAAGCCTAAAATAAGGAGCAGAAAAATAAAAACAAGGTGCCAGATCTGCCATAAGCTGGAATATAAGTTATATCAAGACTATATTGGTCTAATCTTACACATATGGAGTTTCATCTTCAGTAAAAAGAAGAGTTGAAACCATAATATCCATCCATCACATTTTAGTTTCCAAGCTATGACTTTAAAGCCATCTGTGATTAAAGTATCAAACTTTGTATACCTATACACATCCATTATAAGAAGCGTAACATAACACATTGGGATGTCTCATCCTCAGGTCAAGGTCAAGGTCAGAGCTTATTATTTTTAAGTTTCCCTCACACTTTCCATCCCACTATAACTTGAAAGTTGTTTGGGATTAAGGGATGAAACTTGGTGTAGTTATTCATCATTACTAATAGGTGTGTCATATACCACACTGGAAATGTGTTGTGAAGGTCACATCTCAGTATTTTAAATTTTTTCCTCACACTTTCCATTCCACTCAATAACTTCAGAGCTGTTTGAGGTTAAGTTAGTATACTTAGACATCAAAGGTGTGTCACATTCAACTATGGGTCCTATCTTCAACATCTAGGTCAAGGCTCAATATTTTCAGTATTCCTGCAAAGCTGTCTTTTAACGATAACTTTCAAGCCATTTATGATTAATGAAACTTGGTATACTTGTACATCACTAGAACATGTGTTGTGCCCCATATTTGGTGCTTTGTCTTCAAGGTCAAGGTCACAGATGAATATATTAAGTATTCCTATATGCTTGCCATTTTACTCTGTAACTTTCAAGCCTTTTGAGTTTAAGGGATGAACCTGGTATATATATATATATATATATATATATATATATATATATATATATATATATATATATAATATCATTAGGTGTGTCAACCCACATTGGCACATTGGGGATTCTGTTTTCAAGGTCAAGGTCATGACTCTTTATTTTAATTTTTCTGTCACAGCTTGCTCTCCACTAAAATTTGAGCAGCAAAGGCAAGCAAAACAAGCGAGTAAAACTGAAGAAAAAAATACAGTTCTGACTTAGTAAACTTTTTATCTTAAAATTGTTGGTTTCTGCAATATACAGTGTCAGATTCATTAGTTCCTCCAAGTCAAATATATTGTGTATATCAACTCTGTTACATCTCCTGTATACTTACATCACAGATCAATAAAATTGTTTGAAAAAGTATTAGATTTATTTGAGATTAAAGGATGAAACTTAGTATCATTATAGATCATTTGAAATTGTGTTATGTACTACATCGTGTACTACATTGCATTGTGTTATGTACTACATTGCATTTTGTTATATACTACATTGCATACTGCATTGCATTGTGTTATGTACTACATTGCATACTACATTGCATTGCGTTATGTACTACATTGCATTGTGTTATGTACTACATTGCATTTTGTTATATACTACATTGCGTACTGCATTGAATTGTGTTATGTACTACATTGCGTACTACATTGCATTGTGTTATGTACTACATTGCATACTACATTGCATTGTGTTATGCACTACATTGGATACTACATTACACTGTGTTATGTACTACATTGCATTGTTATGTACTACATTGCATTGCATTATGTACTACATTGCATTGTGTTATGTACTACATTGCATACTACATTGCATTGCGTTATGTACTACATTGTTATGTACTACATTGCATTGTGTTATGTTCTGCATTACGTACTACATTGCATTGTGTTATGTACTACACTGCATTGTGTTATGTACTACATTGCATTGTGTTATATACTACAGTGCATTGTGTTATGTACTACATTGCGAGTCCTGTAGTAAAGATGAAGGTCTTAGGTCAGTATTTGAAGTTTACCATCATACTTTCTTTCCCACTTTATAAGTCTAGAGCCTTTTCAGCTTTAGGTGTTAAACTTAGTATGCATGCACATTATCATTATAAAGTGTCACATGTAACATACAGGGGCTGTGTCTTATGGTCATGTTTTTTTATCTGTATTTTAAGTTTTCCATCACACATTTATTTCAGCACTATAATTTTAAGAGCTGTTTTGAGATGAAACTGTTATACTTGCACATCATCAGTAGCATGTGTGCCAAATACCACAGTGCTGGTCCTTTCTTAAAGGTTAAGTTCACAGCTTTATGCTTTCCTTTTCATTCTATAACTTAAAATCCATTTGAAATTCAAGGAGCTTTTCTCTGGAGTAAGACAAAAATTAGAACATGAAGAAATTATTATCCTTGTAAACATGAAGTTCTTTTTAGCTTACAAAGATAATCAAAGCCAAAGGTTCTGGTTTAGTTTAAGTATCATCGATAGTTTTGAGATCTACAAATGTATTACTTTTGAAACAGCTACGGCTGGTATGGTAGAAGCTGATGACGGTATGTGAACATGAGTGCAACAAAGATAATAAAGACCTGCATCACGGAAAAAAAATATGTCATGTGGAAAGGGCAGCTGTATTTGTGGAATTAGATGCATCAAGAAGATAGAGGAAGAAGAAATTAGTGGATAGTACATTAGACACAGTGAAAGAAGGCTACAACTGAGTTGAGGGGCAGAAAGGCATCTTCAAATGATGAATTATGAATGCTGAATCATTAATTATATATTTTATGCTTTCTTGTTTCCTGGTGTGATTTCATTTGGATGTTTAAGGTAACTTTAATTTCCAGTGACATTATCACATTCAAGAGTAACGGAGGAATGGATATGCCTTCAGTATTATATGATAGCTAAAGTTGTCATTATTGGAAATGAACCTGGAAAAATAGGAGGATAAATGGTGACCTTTCAAAAAGTCTCATGACCCTTATTACAGTAATTGCGTACTTGTTCTTTTAATATAATTTATTTTGTTAATTCAGAATGCAAGTAAATAATCTGTCTTCACAACACAGATATGCTTTGCCTGTATTTGTCAATTTAGATTAACTATAAAAAGAACCTTTTCAAGTATTTCTTGTGTCATAGACTTAATTCTCAACATAGCTGTTTTGACACCATTAATTTGCTTTGTATGTTTGAGAGAGAGGGAGGATGCAGTCATCAATATTGGACTGGGCTCTATTATCTTTTAGTCATTTGATATGGAATCATTTAGAATGCCAGCAATTGAAACCAAAAAGATATGATAGCTTGCTCCAGCATTTCAATAGATGCATTTATAGAATTTATAAATATTATTAAGTGGAAAAATTTCAGGACATAAATTGCATAAACATTTATTTTTTGTATAACTGAAAAATGAAATCATTTCTTGCTTGCACAGCAGCAGAAGTTTTAATCATTAAGATGATGATGATTATTATTATCATTATTATTATTATAATTATTATTATTGATTAAATATTATATAAAATGTCTGTAAAACTGTTATTGTTTGACCACATGGTATGTTCTGCAAATGAATTCAGCAGTGTATCATACTTAATGAATTTGTTTTACTTTATAATCTCTTTTCATTTTTTTCTCTCTCCATTTAAAGTGTCATGTCACATAAAAGACCATTGTTGAACACAACTACTGAAGCCAGCCTAGTAGAAGTTCTCATAATAGGATTCATAACATTTTTGTCTCTTTGGACTCATTGAGAACTTAGCTTATATTGATTAACATGTAACTTTTTACCTTCTGATCTGTACTTTATACCTACAGTGGATCCATTGAATGGTTTAGTTTTCTATTTAAACTTGGAAACTTTTGATGTCCCCATCCTGTAATGATAAACACTGTATATACTCGTTTATAAGTTGACTTCAACTGCAAACTGCACACTCAGATGTGCTGTCGCATAACACACTGGCAGATCTGAGTCAGGGAAATTGTTAGGAGTAACTGGCAGAACAAAAAACATAGACCCTGATACGCTGCTCTGTTTTTGGTGTTTGCAGTTGGACTTGACTTACAATTGAATGCATACAGTAGGTTTGAAGGACTTGCACTGCAGCAAAATCGGACTCCAGTACATACCATGAGGAAGGGGTCTTCTGGGTCATGATAAGTACTTGACAAAATGACATCACTTCGTATTACAGATTTATTCAAAATGGCTGAAAGTAGGCATGGCAGACAAATTCCAGTTGGAAAGTATTTCCCAACTGTTTATGCAGCAAACATACTGCTAAATAGAATTGTGCTTTACAAAGGTTTCTGCCCTGAGGGTAACATTGGTATGATGACCAACCAAGGTTAAGGCCATAGATTAAATTTTATTTTGCATCAGTGCTCTAGCTCATAAATTGCCAAGGGTAATAATATTGAGTCAAAATTATGTATCATGCATCATGATGTAAGGTAATGTCACATAACAAACATTTATATATATTCATGCATCATGATGTAAGGTAACGTCACATAACAAACATTTATATATATTCATGCATCATGATGTAAGGTAATGTCACATAACAAACATTTATATATATTCATGCATCATGATGTAAGGTAATGTCACATAACAAACATATATATTCATGCATCTTGATGTAAGGTAATGTCACATAACAAACATTTATGATTTTATTTTCAAGGACAAGGCCATTTTGAATGGTTGGTCTGTAGCTAAGAAACTGTTTAATTTAATGAAAAACATTTTGGATGGTGTGTAGAGGTCTCGCTAGGATTTTAAAACTTGGAGTCCAGGACTTCCATTTTGGTAAAAATAGGAGTCCCATCAGCAAAAGTTGCAGTCTTCTCCCCCAAAAAACAAATATGCGAATTAGAAGAACTGCTGGTTGCCACTGAGTTTAGTTTATACATTCTTTATAACACTAACATAGCTCTTGTTTGTCGATCAGAGTGAGACTGAATTTTGTAAATCCAAGGAAGGTCTTAATCCAAGCACGAAGCTAGGCATCACACACTTTCTTACACTTAGTTACTGTCCCAACCGAACTGCCAGTTCTAGTAGCTTTAGAACACTTCTGAGTGGCAGAGTGGACTAAAGCACTCACTGTAATGGATCACTGCCATCTCACCTCTGTGTGAGTTCGAGTCTCGGATCCGGCCAATGTGGGTATGTGAGAAAGCTTGCCAGTAGCTTCTTGTGGGTCAGTGGTTCTTTCTGGGGTTTTCCCGGGTTCTTCCTCCACCATTTATACTGGCCGCGATATATAGCATATCTTGTGCTGAAAAAATGCGTTAAACCCTACAACAACAGCACAAAAAAATAATTACAATCTTCATCAGTTTGCTGTTTAACCTCAAAATATTTATCCAAATTTGTGAATGTCATTTTGTCTCAACATGTCTTGATTCCGAGGTCACATGCTTATTCTGCTACATTCAGAAATGAACACAATAAGTTGTTTATTTGATGTACTCTTATAAATGACCACATGTACTTCTCTGTTTTTTTCTGCCTCTGAGTTCAAGTATTATAAATATCAGTACATTTTTTTTCCACCCAGCTGCCAGACAAAGTCTTTGAACTTGCCGCCCAGCTATTGCATCATGTTCTTTTGATGTACTGTACTCTTATCATGGCAACATGTACATAGGGGGTCTTTCTGCCACTGAATTCTGTCATTGTAAATATCAGCAAATTTTCCCACCCAGCCGCCAGTCATTGTCTTTTAACTTGCCTCCCTTGCATCATGTTCTTTTGATGTATTCTTATAATGGCAACATGTACATCAAAAGGTCTTTCAGCCACTGAATTCTGTCATTGTAAATATCAGCAATGCTGACTGATCAACACATTTTCTCACTAAGCAGCTGAAGCAGGACTGGCAAGTCTTTGGATTTTTCCACCCACCTATTACATATGTACAGAGGACTCCCACCTAAGTGATTTTCTGCATACAAGATAAAAAATATTGGCATCCAAATACGCATGATTAAGCATTTCCAAGACCTTTGGGTGTGTTTTGTACCACTATCAAGATCCTATCTGCAGAGTTAAGGTCAGCACCGCTCCGGTTGCCTAGTGGTTAGAGTGTCTGCCTCAGATGTGGGAGGTCGTGGATTTGATCCCCGGCTGAGTCATACCAAAGTCTTATAAAAATGGTACTGCTGCCTTGCTAGGTGCTCATCATTAAGAGGTTAGTGTTAGGACTGGTCAGCCTGGTGTCAGGATTATGTGACTAGGTGGGACATCATGCTACATGTCTGCGACATGATGCCCCAGAGCTAAACATCACTAAAAACTGCCATACTGCAGACATCGTAGCGATATGACTGAAAAATTGTTAAAGCTACATTAAAAATCAAAATCACACACACACAATTAAGGTCAGTCTTCTCAAGGTTACTTGCTTATAAAGTTTTCACTCTTCCTCTTTAGCCAT
Source organism: Sinohyriopsis cumingii (assembly GCA_028554795.2). NCBI lineage: Eukaryota > Metazoa > Mollusca > Bivalvia > Unionida > Unionidae > Sinohyriopsis > Sinohyriopsis cumingii. The sequence continues at coordinate 59,341,965 of CM068838.1, forward strand.
GCAAAGTAGTATTGTCAAAACATTTTACATGTTTGCTTTTTGATTATTTTGTGACCTCCATAATCTTAACTTGAAGGTCAAGGTCACATGGCATTGCACATATTTTTCTTACAAAGTCGTGAACCAAACAAAAATAATCATTATTGTGGTACATGAAACTTGTATCCATGATGACCTCACAGTGTTTCTTGTACCACTTTCATGGTTCTAGTTTGAAGGTCAAGGTATTTTTATGCCTATACTTTAGCTCTGAACTGTTTAAGCTGTTGAGAGGAAAGTGTATAAACACAATATATACATATTTTGACTAGAGTATGTGTTGCATACAATATTTTTAGGTTTTCTCAAGGTCAGAGTCGAGGCAGGAACACTAACTTATTGTGACCAAAATGAACATGAAACTCTGATGTCATGTTAAATTATCATAAGAATCTCTATATATTTTTTTATGCCTGTCTTTACTTGAGCAAATTTTTTTTATGGCATTGTTTTCCTGCCTGTCTTATCATTTGGCCCATAACTTTGTAATTATTGGAGATTTCATGAAACTTTGCCCAAATGTATATTATTAAGATCAAGGCTGCAGACTTTGAGTGGGTCTTTTGCTTACTGTCACATGTAGTATGGTTGGGAATTGCATACATTGTAGCTATCTTTGTTGTGGAATTTTCATCCACCTTTTGTGAATGAGGCTATAGTGATATGGGAATGAGAATTCATGAAATGAGACAGGCTATAGTGATATGGGAATGAGAATTCGTGAAATGAGAAAGGCTATAGTGATATGGGAATGAGAATTCATAAAATGAGACAGACCATAGTGATATGGGAATGAGAATTCATGAAATGAGACATGCTATAGTGATATGGGAATGAGAATTCATGAAATGAGACAGGCTATAGTGATATGGGAATGAGATATTATGAAATGAGACAGGCATACAGACATAATGCATTTCTGAAGATTTCCGTATGTTCAGTATGACATAGACTTGGGTACCAAGCAACTTTTCATATGAAAGTGTTCATAAAATAGGCAAGAATATGATCATGTTGAACATTATAAAAAGTGAGACATGACACATATGGTATCATACATTAATCATTTCTCATCTGTCCTGCATGAACCATTTTTTTTAATGGAAGACATCTATCAAGTAGCTATGAACAAATATAATGGCAGAGTGACAGTATCTCAGTTTCCATTGCAACCAGATCAAAAGTATTTTTTTGACATCTGAGAAAAATCGTCAGACTTTGTAGGAATATGGGTATGTTCTACCAAGGTTTTCTTTTGACAGTTTCCATTGCTGCCATTCAGCCTTCATAACAACCAGGTAGAAAATATACTTTTCACATAAAAAATACACTGGTCAAATTTTAACCAAATTTTTGTTGGAAATATCATAGCATGATCTACAAAATTTGTTTCTCTTGGTCTTGTTGGCAGCAAAGAAAGGAATATTTTGACATCTCCAAAACCACATCATTTATTGTTATTATATTTTCAAGAAACATTCCTTATGACAACATAATTTTTGATAGCCTCCATACTAGTCATTTGTATTTTTACATCAACTGTGTGGAAGACATTAAAACCACTGTGGCAAATTAAATTGAATTTTAAATTTTTTCCTTTCTTTTATATTTTCTAAAATAGTTGTATCTTTGGGGGTCTAGAATTTTTTTGCCAAGATTAATATAAGCAAGATGATGTAAATGCCTTTCAGTTTTTATATTTTAGTCAAGTGAAGAGCCTCATGCTGATTTGGACCTCTTAGTCTTGTTTTTTTTTAAAAGTATATTTCAAAAACATAATTAACTTAATATTTTTCAAAAGGATGCAACCTAATGCATAATGGCTATTGTTAAAGAGTTCACATGAATAAATGGATGTTGTGTGGGATTCATTTTAGTTTTTGGGTGTGACCATGCTAGGATTTCTGTACAGTGTCACATGTTAACATCAAACTTTCAGTATTGGAGAACTTGGGATAAACAATTTTTTGTCCACCAATCTGTGATCACTGTGACTTAGCTATGAGGATGTATTGAAAAATAATTGTTCGATATTTTGTCTGGTCTATAATTCCACTACCTTTTCACCATTTGCCACCTAAATTGATATATATGAGTGAAATCTGTACATAATAATGAGGTAATCTTGCATCTAGTTGGTATCACTCTGGAGGCCATATTTCTGATCTGGCATATTTCTGATGCAGTTTTGATAAATCCTGCCATATATGACTTTCAATCAAGGTCTCCAGAAAGTTAAATATTAATGAGATGATCTGGAATCTGATTGGCTAAGATTTTTACCATTTTGGAAGCCATATTTCTTGCCTGACTTTGATGAAACTAGGAATATAGGCTTATATCCTCAAGTTCATTGAGGAGTTTAATATAAAGTGAGATCTGACTGACTGTGTCTGACTGGCGGAGCTTGATACTGCTCTAGAGGCCATATTTCTGATCAGATCTTGATCAAATTTGGTATGTATGCTTATATCAACATCTCAGGTGAGTCCAATTACACTGGACAACAAATTTTTACAAAAGTCATGTTACTGAAATAAAATTAGTCAATTCTTATCAATTTTTATGTGCTGAACACGAATATGACAGTCAAATTGCAAAATTGGCTCTAGTTTTTTTGTAATCTGCAAGAAATTAATGTTTACATAACGAAATGCATTCCAATAGTAAAAGGTCAACTGTAATAGCCTACCTATGAAAAATCAAGTCATTGACTACATCTTAGATTTCTTCGCCTGTCTCTTGTACAGCTGTTCGGGAGCATCTCTGAGGAGTGTCCAGCAGTAGTCAGCCAGCATTGTAGTGGACCATTTTCCCTGGTATCTTTGTTCCATTGTTGCGATATCTTGATGAAAACGTTCGCCGTGTTCATCACTAACAATACCACAGTTGCTAGGAAAGAAATCCAAATGGGAATGAAGGAAGTGAATCTTTAGAGACATATTGCAGCCAAGTTTCTTATACTTCATCAACATGTCTTCTACTAGTTCCTTATAGTTTTCTGCCCTAACATTTCCGAGGAAGTTTGTAGAAACTAGGCAAAAAGCATTCCATGCTTGTTTCGCGTCACCTTCCAGCAAGTTGTTGAACCGGTCATCTTTGAAAAGCTCTTGAATCTGAGGACCCACAAAAACTCCCTCTTTAATCTTTGCTTCGCTGAGTCGAGGGAATTTTTCATGCAGGTATCGGAATGCTGGCAAAGTCCGGTCAATGGCTTTCACGAAGTTCTTCATCAAACCTAGTTTGATGTGAAGGGGTGGTAGCAAGATTTTCTGAGCCTCAACCAGAGCTGGGTGTTGGATATTCTTCTCTCCAATGGCTACATTCTGCCTGTGAGTCCATTCCTTCCTCATGTAGTGCATTTCCCTTGCTCGGCTATCCCACTCGCATAAGAAACACATGTATTTTGTATATCCTTGCTGCAGTCCCATTAAAAGGGCAACTACCTTCAAATCACCACAGAGGTGCCAGCTGTACTTGTTATACTCAATGGAATTCAGTAGCTGCCTTAAGTTATCGTATGTCTCTTTCATGTGGACAGCATACGCTACTGGAATAGATGGAAGAATGTTTCCATTGTGCAAAAGCACAGCCTTGAGACTCAGTTTCGAAGAGTCCACAAATAGTCTCCATTCTTGTGGGTCATGAGTGATTTTTAAAGCATTCATGAGGCCCTCAATATCGGAACAGAATATCAGATTACTTTCCTTTCTGAAGAAAGGCTCCAATTGCTGGTGGCGCTTTCGATATGCAGTAATTGTGACATCTTCTTCTAGAAGATTCCATTGTTGGAGTCTTGATCCTAGCAATTCTGCCTTGTTCTTTGATAAGTCCAAATCACGAATCAGGTCATTTAGTTCTTCCTGTGTTATTCTGTGTGGGGTTGATGATGCACCACAGTGAAAATCTGGATCACTGCATGCTGATGGACCAGGAGAAGAACAGGTCGACTCACCTTTGTCTTCGTCAGATGAATCAAGAGAATATTCTGCTGGAGGTTCTGGAATAGGAAGTCCCTCACCATGTGGAACTGGTCTCAATGCAGACGGAATGTTTGGGTAGACTATTCTCGACTTCTTTCGCTTCGTTATTCCGCCGGAAAGAGGAGGAACCAAGCAGAAGTAACAGTCATTTAGGTGGTTGCTTGGCTCTCTCCACACCATTGGGACTGCAAACGGCATTGATGACCTTTTGCAATTCAACCACTGTGAAAGCTGTGTTGTACATGTAGCACAGCATATATGCGGAGCCCAAGGCTTGTCTTGGTCACCAACCTTGCATCCGAAGTAAAGATGATATGCCTTCTTCACTTGAGAATTGATACTTTTCTTCTGGTTGGCAAATGTCACTTCCCCACAAATATAGCAAAAATTGTCCGCGGTATTAACACACTTTCGAGGCATTACTGTTCTTTATTGTACGTAAATGGATAAAATAATAAGTTTTATGTAACAGTAGCTTGAACTGTCTCGCACAACGTCTAAAATATTTTAAATGCTGAACCTATCTGATTGGGCTTTATATAGTACACTGCTTACGTCAGCTTCAGCAGCCGCCTGGCATTAGTATAATAGGCCTACACATGTATAGTACACTGCTGACGTCAACTTACTTCAGCAGCCGCATGGCATTAGTATTGCATTGCATCAGAAAATGATGCAATCAACTGTGGATGATGTGAGCATGATGGTATTATGCAATGTTACATCATTATTCCGGATGTTGCTGCAGTCCTACTGGAGAAATTTACACAGTGAAACATAGAAAATGAGGTATATGAATATCTTCAAAACGAGAGCCAATACAAATTTTTCACGGTTATATTCGTGTTCGGCACACCAAAATACTACAGATTAGGGCCTTTTCAAGTCAGTAATGATTTCACTGTTGACCAGTGTTATGAACAAACCCATAAATATTAATGAGCATCCAGATTGATCAGATGGAAATTTATCAAACTGGCATTTTTCTAGTCGTAAACTAAATGCAATAAACACTGAGCCACCACAGCTCCTACTGCTGAGGATCTCAGTAGTTTCCAATTAATGACTCCAGTGGTGGATCCATGGTAGGGTATAGACAGGCCACTGTAATTCCTGCTGAATGCTCATATTAGGTCTCCTTATAATGTCAGGTGTATGTCCGTGACTGAAATAGTGATGCTATAAATAGTTTGTAAGTTATTAATTATTGTCTGGTCCTCAGAGAGATTCTGCAGAGAGTGTTGGAGTTGTAAAAAACTTGCCCAGTCTACGCCAGAACTGTGATCCTGTATCTATGGTATTGGAAAGAAGATAAATTACACCAACATTAATAAACAATGTAGCTACAATGTACTACAAGCATTTCTTTCACCTGCACTGTTTCAGTACAAGTGTGAATTTGCATTTACAAGCTAACATGTCAACTACCCAAAAATGCAATATTAAGCCAACTTAAGCCGTTTTAGACCATTACATTTACCTTGCCCTTTTTGCATATCTTTGGGATGATCATGTGGTTCACACCAAAACTGGGTCACTGTGACCAGCTTTTTAGTACTGACCAAAAATTGGTTACAGTTATTTCTTGGCTGCAATTTCAGTACCCCTTCACCTTTTGCTACATAAATGAAGAATTCATCTTAGAAAGATCACAGACTGAAAGCAGGAAAGTGGTTTCTGCATTATAACATTAGTACTATATCACAGCCCTGGATCAAACTTTGTGGATGGTTTGCTCTTTGGGTAAGGAAGAAGTCTATTGATTTTGGAGTTGAAAGGTCAAAGATATAAAAAATCAGCTATGTACATCAAGTAGTATTAAACATGGTTGGGTGGGTATAATGTGCCTTTTACAGTATTGTGTTAAGCTCATTTGTTTGCAGACTGTTTGAATACTGTTAAACACTGAATCATAAAACTTGGTGAAGGGGATGAATCTTGAGGAGTGCTACTCCATCATTACAAATGCAAGTCACATGAGAATGAGAATAACACAACTGCTACAATATAAGGAGATTACACTAACACAGAAATACCAGTCACATGACTGGACAACATTTACAATCAGAGCAAGAATAAACATTCGGAGGTAACATGAGATCACTTAGGAAAATAAATATGAAATTGTTATGGCATAATACAAGGACTATTATTGAGTGTACAAAATTTTAAAGGAGAAAAAAAGAGTATATCATTATGAAGTATGGAAAATGTTGGCTCCCATAAATAGCATACATTTTGATATATTCTTTATTACAGTAGCAAAGTTGGCATGATTTTGTGATTATTGGTAGAAAATATGGTTTGTAACTTTGCAAGAGAGGATGTGCAGTAATAGAACAATTTTAGAAACATACCTTTCTTTGTGAAATTTGGGACAATTATACAAATTAGGGTACTCCTCCCCAATGTCATTTTTATCACAATGACTGCATTTTCTTTCTTCAAATGGTGTATTGTCTCAATGACCAGTTTCAATGGGAGTCTTTGATTAGAAGTCCTAGATTTTATCAAAGGTAAATAATGATAAAAAATTTCCCTTGGAGAATAGAGTTACCAGTGATTGCCATTCATGTATATAAAGGTCTTTTAAAGTTTTGGTTATCATGCATTTTGTTCCTTTCAGATTATTAATACATTCAAAATATAGGAGGTCAGGTCTCCAAACAGATATCAGAGTTTTCTTTATGCTATTCATTCATTATAGGTATTAGCATTAGCATTGGTCTCATGAAAAAAAAGTGATAAAGTAGTCTAGGTAGTTTAGTCCATTTACCATTGATAATAGACATCCATAATACTGTGTAATATCAATTACCATTGATAATAGACATCCATAATACTGTGTAATATCAATTACCATTGATAATAGACATCAAGAATACCATGTAATATCATTTACCATTGATAATAGACATCCATAATACTGTGTAATATCAATTACCATTGATAATAGACATCAAGAATACCATGTAATATCAATTACCATTGATAATAGACATCCAGAATACTGTGTAATATCAATTACCATTGATAATAGACATCCATAATACTGTGTAATATCAATTACCATTGATAATAGACATCCAGAATACTGTGTAATATCATTTACCATTGATAATAGACATCAAGAATACCATGTAATATCATTTACCATTGATAATAGACATCAAGAATACCATGTAATATCATTTACCATTGATAATAGACATCCAGAATACTGTGTAATATCAATTACCATTGATAATAGACATCAAGAATACAATGTAATATCATTTACCATTGATAATAGACATCCATAATACTGTGTAATATCAATTACCATTGATAATAGACATCAAGAATACCATGTAATATCATTTACCATTGATAATAGACATCCAGAATACTGTGTAATATCAATTACTATTGATAATAGACATCCAGAATACTGTGTAATATCAATTACCATTGATAATAGACATCCAGAATACAGTGTAATATCAATTACCATTGATAATCAATTACCATTGATAATAGACATCAAGAATACCATGTAATATCATTTACCATTGATAATAGACATCCATAATACTGTGTAATATCAATTACCATTGATAATAGACATCAAGAATACCATGTAATATCAATTACCATTGATAATAGACATCCAGAATACTGTGTAATATCAATTACCATTGATAATAGACATCCATAATACTGTGTAATATCAATTACCATTGATAATAGACATCCAGAATACTGTGTAATATCATTTACCATTGATAATAGACATCAAGAATACCATGTAATATCATTTACCATTGATAATAGACATCAAGAATACCATGTAATATCATTTACCATTGATAATAGACATCCAGAATACTGTGTAATATCAATTACCATTGATAATAGACATCAAGAATACAATGTAATATCATTTACCATTGATAATAGACATCCATAATACTGTGTAATATCAATGACCATTGATAATAGACATCAAGAATACCATGTAATATCATTTACCATTGATAATAGACATCCAGAATACTGTGTAATATCAATTACTATTGATAATAGACATCCAGAATACTGTGTAATATCAATTACCATTGATAATAGACATCCAGAATACAGTGTAATATCAATTACCATTGATAATCAATTACCATTGATAATAGACATCAAGAATACCATGTAATATCAATTACCATTGATAATAGACATCAAGAATACCATGTAATATCATTTACCATTGATAACAGACATCCAGAATACTGTGTAATATCAATTACCATTGATAATAGACATCCTGAATACTGTGTAATATCAATTACCATTGATAATATACATCGAGAACTGTGTAATATCAATTACCATTGATAACAGACATCCAGAATACTGTGTAATATCAATTACCATTGATAATAGACATCCAGAATACTGTGTAACATCAATTACCATTGATAATAGACATTCTGAATACTGTGTAATATCAGTTACCATTGATAATAGACATCAAGAATACCATGTAATATCAATTACCATTGATAATAGACATCGAGAATACCATGTAATATCATTTACCATTGATAATAGACATCGAGAATACTGTGTAATATCAATTACCATTGATAATAGACATCCAGAATACTGTGTAATATCAATTACCATTGATAATAGACATCCAGAATACTGTGTAATATCAATTACCATTGATAATAGACATCCTGAATACTGTGTAATATCAATTACCATTGATAATAGACATTCTGAATACTGTGTAATATCAATTACCATTGATAATACACATCAAGAATACCATGTAATATCAATTACCATTGTTAATAGACATCGATAATACTGTGTAATATCAATTACCATTGATAATAGACATCCAGAATACTGTGTAATATCAATTACCATTGATAATAGACATCTATAATATAGTGTAATATCAATTACCATTGATAATAGACATCCAGAATACCGTGCAATATCATTCGGGATCTGATAATTATATCAACAGGTTTCTTTCCTAGGTTTGAATAAAGCATGTAAGTGGGAGTACTTTTCAACAGTTTTTGAATGTTTCTTAAAAATTTGCAAGTTTTCAATAATTGTGATATCTTCAAATCCCCAAACTTCACACACATAATGTAAAATGGGTAATATAATGTGTTCAAAAAGATACACTTACAGGCCAATGGGAAGATTGAAGTATTTGATTTTTCAGTACAGTGGATGCAGGGCATATCTAGCTTGATCAACATTGTATTTAATTGACTTTAAAAAAAAACTGATTTTTATCAAAATTAACACCTGATTATGTAAATTTAGCACAAATGTCTATTAGATTTTCTCCAGTTGGTAATCCATATTAATTTTATCATCTTTTTGTGAACTAAAAATCAAAATCTTTGTCTCTGTGAAATTGATACTCAATTTACATGGCTCAGAGTATTCATAAAACACATTTAAGTTATGTTGGAAAGTTTTTTTCTTCAGTACCAAAAATAACTCATCGCATAAGCAGAGTAAACTTTGAAGGAAAAATAACATATAGTGATCAGAAAAATTTATCTGTACACTAGTGCGCTCATTTTCTATTAGACAGTTTTCTAAGTCATTTTGATCAATAAAATTGGAGAAAGATGGATCTATTTATCTCACTGTAGGCAAAGCTCAACTTTTCTTGTTCCTTAAATATGGTTTCAAAGGATTCCTGGAGTTGTTTATTTTATTTAAGGATTAGGTTAATTGCCTGTCCTAGGACAGGAATGAAAAGAAAACAGTGTAGATTTATTTTATGTAAGGATTAGCATAGACTTTATTATCTCATCATGTGTTGATCCTGTTTCTTCCACTTATGATTAAAGCAAACAAGGTGCATCCTGACCTGCTGGTGCATTATGTGATGGCAGATGAGTACATGTTAAACAGCCTAGATAGTAACATTAGTGTTTATTTGGTAGTTAGTGGTTTGAAATGTTCAAGATAACTCCAAATGCATAGTGACCTGCTGGTACATTGTGTGATGGTAGATGAGTACATGTTAAACAGCCTAGATAGTAACATTAGTGTTTATTTGGTAGTTAGTGGTTTGAAATGTTCAAGATAACTCCAAATGCATGGTGACCTGCTGGTACATTGTGTGATGGCAGATGAGAAACGCGTTAACCTAGATAGTAACATCAGTGCCAGATTAAGGCCTTCCAGGGTTATAAGCACTGAAAATATCATGGCGCTCTCCCTCCTACAAAATGTGAAACTCAAAAAAAACAATAGTAAAAGCTAGAAAGGTGGGAAAATACCAGTGTTGCCATCATTCCAGATCAAAATACTTCTGCATGCAGATCGAAATGGTCATATATAATTCATGCAATTTTATCATCAACAATTAATTTGAATTTTTTTTCTGGTGTCCCTGTTGGGTTGGTGCCCAAAGCATGTACTTAGTGTGCTTAATGGGTCAACCAGCACTGCATGACAGGCATTGAATGCCGCAGTTAGAAATGTTTCTGAGAACTTGAAGTGCTACCGACATGGAGCATTATGTGACAGCAGATGACGACTGCAAACAAAATAGTGACATAATGCTGGAATCACAGATGGATCTATTTGTATATCAAGTAGAATATATCAGATGTCTTGCAGACTTTTTTCTTGTGAAAAACGTTTGATTTCTTGTTAGCTTAGCTAGTCAAAAGCTGAGACACAGTTGTAATAATGTGATTACAAATACCAATATGACTTCTCCTTTCCTTGTAATATGCACTGAGACACAGTTGTAACAATGTGAGTACAAATACCAATATGACTTCTCATTTCCTTGTAATATGCACTGAGGCACAGTTGTAACAATGTGATTACAAATACCAATATGACTTCTCATTTCCTTGTAATATGCACTGAGGCACAGTTGTAACAATGTGAGTACAAATACCAATATGACTTCTCATTTCCTTGTAATATGCACTGAGGCACAGTTGTAACAATGTGAGTACAAATACCAATATGACTTCTCATTTCCTTGTAATATGCACTGAGGCACAGTTGTAACAATGTGATTACAAATACCAATATCACTTATCATTTCCTTGTAATATGTGCTGAGACTCATTAATAATCTAGCACTGAGAACAAACAAAATATATTTTACTTGGTAAAAACATAAATACATTTTATTGTTCTTTTTGGAAGACTTTCTCCTTTTGATTTATTGTGGTAAATTTAGATCTTAAGGCCTCAAGGTTACTTGATCTCTACATTTTAATTTGCAGTATCATTGATGGATCAATATATCTTTTGTCCTTTAGAAACCAAAATTATATTTATTTAGATTTACTATACATATAAATCTAATTGAAAAATATTAAATGTGATGACACAGTAATGTATGTTGCACAATAGAAAGTTTTGACTCCATTTTCTTTCCTTATTGCTTCTGATTATGTAAATAATAATGTAATTTTTTCATATTGTTTATGCAATTTCAAAATAAATATGTATTTCATGGAGATGTTAATCGTGTACATAAAAAATTATGGGTATAAATGATTGTTTTTCATTTCACCCAATAATTCTTGTCAATGATTCTTTCAGCGCCAGATTTTATTTTGCCAAATTTCCAACACAGTGAACATGCAGTTTTGCAACCTTCACATTTTTATCATTTGCAATGTGCTTGCTTGTTGTAATATAAACAATAATTTTGTTTCAAATGCACCCTATACAGTCATTTTTAGGTAAAGCTTGTATTTAATTTGTTATTTTTTTAACAATGAAATTTGTCAGTAGATGGTCATTATTGGAACCTAAATATTGACTAAAACAATGATCACAATGAAATAACATATTGCATCAATTTATCCAATTACTCTCAGCACATTATTTTCCAATTTTATTAACTTTAGTTATTTAATGATGTTAGTTTTCGGGCTTTTGGTATCTTAATCAATATGTTTTAATGTCAAATGAAGATGCACTATATATGGACATGCATTGGGATTACCATATTACCAGCAAAATAGATGTTGAAAGTGTGCTTCCAATTTATCTACACAGTGTTTGTTATTATTGGTCTGTTTATTTACTTAGTTTTAACTTGGCAAATCTGTGTTACCATTTAGTCATGGTGCTGCATAATTTGGAATATTTTTAACACATTTCATTAATGTTGATACAAATTATTTAATACTGACTTAGGATAGGATGATGTAAAATTTAATGAATACGTGAAACATGGCATGTAGCCACATGAAATAAAGATTTGTTTTATTAAGCCTCTGTTGAGCTCACAGTAGCATTTGTTGCGTGTGAGTGTATTTGTCACATAGTTAATTACTATTATTTACATTTTGTCTGGTGTCAAATATATACCAGATCATTTGTACTGTTGATGGCCTGCAAAAAGCATGTAAATGTGACGGGCTGTTGATCAGCAGGTGATTTTGCCAAACATTGTAAATAATTGTTATTTCTCTTCAGTATAAAAAATGTACTATTGCCTTTTTGAGTTGTATAAATGATTTTGGGCTTTCACTGACAAAAATGAAATAAATTTTTGAGTACATGATCTGAAAGATATTCATTTAGTTGATGCATCCATTCTGAATATTTTAGTGCCAAATATTCATAGCCAAAGTGGAAATCTATTGTCATTGCCCCCCATCCCCCAAAAATTTGAATTCTGAATTTTTATTTAAACTGGTAATTGAGAATTGGTCAGTTTATACCCTTGAAAGTTTGTTAGGTGTATCAAATATGCTTAATCCCAGTTAGAAGTCACACTGTTAAAATGGTAAGCAGTAATTCCAATTAGCAGACACTGTTACAATGGTAAGCCTTATTCCCAATGGTAAGCCTTATTCCCAATTAGCAGTCACAGTGGTACAAAGGTAAGCCTTATTCCCATTTAGGAGTTACACTGTTACAATGGTAAGCAAGTCAAAATTGTGAATCGAAGGTACAGGTTTGAATTCTGTGCAGAATAGGCTTAGATATTTTACCCCAAATCCTTATTTTTAAAAACGCAATAAAAATGAGGCTAAAACTGGTAGTGAAATAAGAAGTAATCGATAAAGAGACAAAGGAATCGGAAGGGTAAATTGATATTCGGACTCGATCGCCATTATACGAATCTTAGGTGATCGCTATTTTATCACATTTTCATTCACTATGGCCGCACCTCCAGTGGTGCTGAAATTCCGCAAGGAATACGCTGAAAATCGGAGCTTTATTGTAAAGTCAAAGCTTGATGTCAAGACTGCGTATAGTAGCCGGTCGTATTTTGAAAGGCACATAAAAAGGCTAAATAAATTGGAAAAGGTAGAGGGCGCTGGCAATCAAGATTAATGCTTTCTGAACAAGTCAACCTCATTACCCCTGATATGGAACTGTCTCCCGTTTCATATGCAAAAAGCCGATATTATTACATCCGAATGTATTCTTGGTTGAAAGGTCAACTGTCTGCATTTGGCGTATCTGACTTTGAAGCTTTTGTACATCATATTCGACCGAAATAAACAAGAACATCATTTTTTGAAACGCACCAAAGCAAAATAAAGGAATATATGCACTAAGCTACAACTATTTTTAAAAAAAAATAATTTGATCATTTTACAAAAAATAATGCTTCAATGTGTGAGAATATTTGCGTAAAACCCCGAAATTCATTCTGTTCCTTAATAGCAAAATAAGAGTTCTGCTATCTGGCGATTTACTATCCAATTCCAAATTTAAATTATCCCTACGCCAACCAGCTCTGATGACACGACTGTATGGTAAGAGTCACAAAATAATTCCAAACACTTGGTCCACTACTTTTTTTAAAACATTTTCATGACTTACTAAGGTCATTTTAATACATACCTTGATTACAATTAAAACCAAGTAAAATTCTTCGTTAAAAATGTGTTAACACGTGTTTCGCAAAACGTAATATTGTACGTGCTTTTTGTAGCACGCCAGTTGTCAAATTTTTAGTTTCGGAGGTGTGTAGATTTATATGTTGTCAAGCTCTTCAATTCTAGAGGCCAGTAAATCTTGCATACAGACCGCAACCCCATAATGCCAAGATAGAAGAGATCGGTTTTGAGAGAACTCTGGAACTAGTGAAGTTTTCCATGAAACACGTTTTTTATAAAGGTTCATCGATGGTAGCAAGAACCGTAGCTCTTCCCAACACGTGCGTACGTAAAAAGTGTAATCAATGACAACATTACGACATAAATTGAGTTCCAAAACATACGAAAACTTCATTTTATGAAACAAGCGGACATTTATACCAAGGAATCCGATTATACAAACGTGTTGTCATTCATTAAACTAAATGTACTAAAAAATGTTTATTAAAAGTTTTGGAGTGTAATATATTTTTGAGGTCAGGCACGGACGTGATGAATGTCGGGTGATAATAATACTAACTAATCTTTTTATTTATGTGTATGTGATGGCACAGGGGCTCGTTTCAGGCCCAAATTCACAAATGAGGCGCAATTAGACATATAAAAATGAAAGAAAAATGATCTAGAAACAAAAACTTTATTCGCCTATTTTACAGAGAAATATCTGAAATTTAAACTGTAAAAATTTCAACAACATCCATTGATCCATATTTTGTTTATGTTTATTCACAAATCTGTTTCAAAACCTTAATTCTCAAGCAAAATTCATACGTTACAAGAGATCTTCTCGTAATTGAAAGTGTTGTTTTATTATTTACAAATACAATTATCACGGGAAAATGGTTGAAATTGTATAATTCGGTATTTTGCAATAATTTCACATACATTTAATTCAAAACATTATTGCGTTTTGGTATTATGAGTTATGAGAAAAGACAGATAAATGTGCGTAAAGTAAAATGCACCTTTGCCAAAATTTCTCGTGTTTTAAATTTCATTTAAATTGATAATAATGAATATTCAAACAATCAAAACATTTTAAGTTGTCAAATTAATACCATTCTAATCATAACAGTTTCCGATTCAAAATATAAGCCTTTCCAGTCACGCCAAAAATCTTACGTATGTATCAGATACACACGACAAGAGACTGTATATTAAATCTATGTTTCCACTCCGTTTTCTTGGTTCCTTTTTGGTCATGCAAACATTGCACGAAATTATTACAAATAAGTTTGATTAACCATATTAAACACTTACATTCATCATTTTAGTATTTTTCTCCTGTATTTGACAGTTGAACATCATCATTATTCACATGATCTTTGATCTGATATAATCATTATGACTTATTTTATATCTTACAGGAAGGCAAACTGATTAAAAATTTTATGCTTAATTAGGTGAATTCACGAAATTTTTAAAATAAAACAAAATAACTAATGTTTTTTATAAAATGTTTTTGTAATGTAGAATGGTAACGTATGTATTGCAGTGTAAAACACAGAAATAGTTTAAAGTTCAAACAACTGTAATGCATACAAGGAATTTTCTTCTTACAAGATTCCGTCTTCTTAGGGTCAGATATAAATTTTCAACATCTGCAACGACTCGTTTACTTGGTGCTAATTCCTTAGGTGCTGTCAACAGTCTTAGTGGTTTTTTTTTACTTAGTCGCTTAATTCATTATCTTTTGTCTTCATCTTACGTCTCAGGTTTGAAACGTCAGATTTCAGAATACCTATATTTTTGTGGGAACGCTCAAGAGCCCTAAACCGCATCATCTGCAAACCTTTTCCTTTGTTACTTTTAGTAACAAATGGTATTCTTACTATCAGGTGATCATTCTGCTCTTCATTTTCTGGTACAATATTACTGTCATATCCACTGGTATGTTCACTTATGCTTTGATTGCTTTTTTCTCAGCCGTGGAAGTCTGTTTCTTAATGTATTTTCATGTTTCTCTCCTCTCTTTTCTTCTTACTTACTTGTGACGATGGCATATAATATTGCCTTTGCATAGCTCTCTCTCTTTTGGAGGAGCTCCTGACCTTTAATCTTCTGGTGTTCCCTGTAGACCTTTTGTATTTCCTTTCTTGTTTTGGCCATTCTAAAATAAACAAGCTTTATGTATATTTGATTTAATTGAATTGTCTGAAAGTTTAAAAAAAATGTATTACATGTTAAAGTAATGTAATTTTGTTTACTGGAATTTGGCATTTTCCAGAAATTAGTTTGACCTGAATGTTTTGTCGTAAACACCTAAAGCTGACATAGTTCCTGACCTTGATTCAGAAACCAGTGAGGCAAGTAAACAACTTTCTTTTTTTTATCTTATTCTTAGAGTACAATGATTGGCTATTGTCAAGGTCATAATGGAAATACGTGTCATTAGATGTAAGAAACATCTCTTTCGAAATTCTGGTTTCATGTTTAATACCGATGTTTATAGAGAATTTAGTCAGTTTGGGCTTGGAAACGCTTGATGTGAAGGTGTTCGTTTTGTTGTGCCCAGTTTGGAGATACATTTTAATTTTATTCAAATTATTTGGATTCTAATAGATTAATTCGTTTTCCTGGAAATATTTTAGTGCTCATACAGAATTCTTGGACAAAGTCATGTCTTTAAATTTTATTCGGAATTCAAACACCGGAATATTATTGTCTGTGGAATAACAAAGAAATATAGACACAACAGTAGTAAAGGGGCATACCCTACGGACATTGGGAAAATACATTACAGAAACACCTGGGACACTCTACGGACAATGGGAATATTGGGACTGTATACAGACAAGGGAAAGTGGGGTTTATGTATGGGGCAATATGAATGGAACAGGTAAGGTGACGTAACAGTACTGAAGATTGGCAATAATCTAGCAAGGGGCTGACCTCAATCGGGACGATAGAGCGGGGACCCCCTCAGAACATTTTGGCGGGACATAGACATATATAACACTTACAACATAAAAAACAAACTCCTCATTTGTCTTTCTGTTTTCTTTTACCCTTCTCTCTTTAGCCTAGCTATCTTTAATCTTTTTACCTCTTTTTCCAGCATTTTACTCCTCCTTTCTTCTCCTTTATTTGGTTGATCTAGCTCCACTTCACAAATGACGACTCTGTCAAATTCAGTATGTCTTCTAAAAAACACCTGACTTTGATGACATTATCAAGTGCCTCCTTCGATATTACCACACTCACATACGGAGGTTGAACGAAGCTTCTTAACGTTTCTACTTCCTTCTCTATCATGCCTTGTACTAGATCCCTGGCTACTTTCAGACTGGTCACTTGACTTGTAAAAAAGTCTTTGGTAACTGGATATCTCCATTCATGTTCTAGCCTTTCCACCACGTAGGCGGCATCCACCATCCAGTACCAACTGTCTTTTAAATTGTAGAACAAATCAATTGCCATCATCATTTATTCAATGATAAATGGCGCGAAAGACGAACGCTTTGATTTATATGTGTCAAGCACGGAGGTGAAGGAAAACATCCCATACACTCACTTTACATATTATCTACTATCCACAAACGGGAACAGGAAAAGAATACCCCAACCCCAAATGTACTATCCACACACGGGAAGGAGAAAACAAACAAACATACAAACCCAAAATCTACTATCCACACAAACGTACGCAAACGCATACAAACACACAAAATATACTATCAAAAACCCAAAATTATACTATCCACACACGGGAAGGAGAAAAAACAAACCCAAAAATATACTATCCACACAGAAGGGAGGGAATAAACCAATATCTACCATCCACACACGGGAAGGAGAAAAAACTCCAAATATACTATCCACACAGAAGGGAGGGAAAACAGACCCCACTATCTACTATCCACATATGGGAAGGAAAAAGACCCACAAAATCTACTGTCCACACAAACGTAAACGAACGCATACAAACACACACTTTACTATCGACACAGAAAAGACGGGAAAAAATTTCACAGCGTCTTCACCATAGGCTTGACTTCGCTGGTCTGTCTCAGGGTGAGGTGAGGTAAGATAGGTCTTTTCTTTTCCTCCTCTTTATTTTCTTCTCCTCCTCTTCTTCTTCACCTCTGGCACTTTCCTGGATTGCCTCCATGGCTAGCTCATCCAGCAGGCGCCGGGCATACTCCAGGTGCACCTGAAGTTCCAGATGGTTGGTTAGTCTGCTGCTCATTCTTCCAAGTTCACGAATCAACGATAGGTAGCCAGAATGACGAGCGCTCCCTTTATATGTGTCCAGCGCGTAATTGGAAGGAAAACTTCCCTGATACCAAAACGTACAAGACCCATATCATCACCCAAAACAAACATAGATAGCGCGGACCTAAACGAAACACTCACTCACTTTTTACTGACAAATGCTAAGTACAAACAAAAACACATACAGACTATTTTTTTGAGAAATCACTGAAACTAAGTGCTTCTAGACGCATTCCTAACAAAGTAAAATAAACCCGAGTGTTTATAGATACACTTCTATTTTTTAACTTACTAACATACAATTGGCAATTGAATTAGTATTCCTTTTCTAGAGTATTGGGGTAGCCCTGAAAAGGGCTGTTTTTTGTGGACAGGGAGATATGGCAATCTTTTATTTTCTAAGGGTCTGCTTCTTCGGAAAGAGAAAGATAAGTCTTTCGTGTCTACACGGCAGTCGACAAAACCTCTGTTTGGTTCCTTCTGCTGCTGTTACTTCTGTTCTCTCTGATTCTGAAGTCTGTAATTCTCCGTCCATTCTTCTTTCTCTTTCTTGATTTCCTCTCTGAAGAGCTATTCTTTCAGGTCTTCGGTCACCTTCAACATCCTGACATATTCTATCTCTTCAGGTTTGGGTATCATACTTTGTTTGACACGATGTAAATTCACGTAAGCTTCGTTCAGCTTAGCTAGCCTTGAACACATCTTCATAGGAGGATGAGTCAATAATGGATGGTCAGACTGGAGACTGCCTCGCTTTATATGGTTCAAGCGCAGACGCGTTAGAAACTATCCCTACAATGTTTAGAGTTGGAATGCTATGATAGCTTGATCTGAGGGAGAGGGATAGATATAAGTCAAAGAACATGTATCATGATAAAAATTGAAAACAAACGACAGACACAATTTTGTTTCAAAACACAACATATTTATTCAAACAATAAACAACCAACAATTAACCATAAAACATTTTTTCAAACAAACTAATAATTTTTCAAATAACCAACTATTTTTGACAATTTTGACAACGAAGTGAAATTAAGCCGACTTCCACTGATGGAAGTCATTGGGCCGTTGATGTACACTACGTTTCCTAGCTAGAGACAAAAGATAACCATAATAGTCACAATACCATCGATCTACTTTGTCATCGTTTCTAGAAGAGTGAAGATCAAAATAAGTCACTAAATGTTTGAAAAAATATCCAAGACTGCATTGATGAAGAAAATACACACAATCTTGTCCACACACCATGGAATCTGTGCCTTGTAATTTCACGTTGTTGAATCGTGTCGTTTGGGCATTTCTTCGCATAAGTAAATGATGTCGTCTTCCAAAGGTGGCAATCCATACGAATCAAAATATTCCACACAACCATCACGAGGAAAGTAGATGGCTAATTAGTGGGTTCCTGGGAGATGACTGTCGTCTGTGTTGATGACATAAGCTTGATGGTCTTGAGGTTTGCGACGAGGCAGTTCATCTTTAGCACACACGACAGGAGTCCAAGAATCAGTGTACCAACTGTGGTCCAAAAGGCAATAAAGTTCCCAGGTATCCATTTTTTGTATTGTTTTGTTTGGGTTTTTTTCCACAGGTAATGATAAGTCATCAATTCAATCCGATCTTTTTGTTTGAAAATGTCTGACAAGTAACCGTGTCTTCGTTTCGTCTCTGTACTCTGAGCCAAGAGATTTTTGATGTGATATATTTCTAGAGTCATCAATGAAGGAGAGGAATGATCATGCAAGTCTTTATACCACTGATGCAACACGGATGAGACTGCAAGCTTCGTCCAGATACTTGTCCAAGTTTTCTTCTTGACTCAGCATCATACATTTATCGTGTTGAATTTGACTGGGATA